>JBBBDQ010001460.1:2352500-2995000 GCA_037127315.1 Ascarosepion bandense | reverse complement strand
GTTATGAGAATGCATTAATATATAAAAATAATATTAATAATGTCTAAAAAGTTATAGTAAGAGATTCTATTGAGTCCTACTTGCTATTACAAAAACTATTAATTCATGAAGTAGTTGTTAAATAGAGAAATTAGGAATAGAACATTTTGGAAGATTGTAGAATGTTCAAGTAAAATTGAGAGAATTTGAAACATTCTAGAAATATGCAAATTAGGTGGTAGCCCCTATAAAAATAGGCTTTAATTCAAGGATTTATATCCAGCCAAAAGAATCTCTAAGAAAAGTTGCTGACCAACAAAAACTTGAAAGAGAACCTCATGGAACTAAAAGGGTAAATAGATTTTTTTGACCTTTTCATTGACCACACTGGAAATTATTCTTTATATACACATTTAAGGATTTCCAAAAAGTATAGCACTTAAACTACTTTGCTAATTTAACTGGGTAAAGATACTGACCCTTCCTACCCCTTCATAACACTTTGTCTGCCAGTAGTATAATCTACGTTTCTGTTTTGAATGCAAAAATTGTAAATTTTGTATATATGTCATTTTGTGTTTATCATAAATTAAATATTTGTATGTGATTTAACTCTGAGTTTTGGTCAACATTTTTTTCTTTTGTTACACTTAACACGTAACACAAGTTATATGCATCATCCATTTTAGTAGGCATTTTTAAAGTGATGTGGTTTCTATCATGTCGTAAAGCTTTTTGTGATTCTGTTGATTAGATACAAGTGAGTGTGAAGGTAGGAGGTAATAATGCTGGAGAAAGAAGGAGGGAAAGAAGAGGTAAAGAAGAAAAGGCTGGAAGAAGAAAAACTAGAGAAATGAGGTGAGGAGGGAAGGTAGGAGGTAATAATGCTAGAGAAAAATTTAGAGAAATGCAAAAAGAAAGAGAAAAAATGGGAAAGTAAATATGAGCGGGAAGGAATGGAGATATATAGAGAGAAACAATACAGTCTTGCTAGCAGGATATCAAGAGAAAATGAAAGAAAGATTGAAGGATGTCTTAAATGGACTTGTCTGGAATTTGAACTTGGCATGACAACCTCACTTTCTGCAGTTGCTATGCCATACACATATCTATTTTCCAGTTCATGTTGGTAACTTAATCTATCTAAACTTATTTATAAATGGAATTTTGTGTGTGTGTGTGTGTGTGTGTGTGTGTGTGTGTGTGTGTGTGTGTGTGTGTGTGTGTGTGTGTGTGTGTGTGTGTCTGTTACCTATAGACTCTGAAACGGCTTAGCCAATTTTCTTGAAAATTTACACAGTTGTACTATAAGCGTCTGCAAGTGTTCTTAGCTAGGTTTTGTGTCGAGGTACCCCCAATAAATATCAAAAATTGATAATCGAAAAAATTGGGTTATAGAAGGAGAGGTCTGATTTTAACCAAATTTGATACACTCATAGACAAAAACATAAGAAACGATATTCAGAATTTTCAAGGATGCATTTCTTACAATAGTGCAGAAAATTGATAATATATATATATATATATATAAAAGGCAAGATGTTTGTGTGTGTGTATCTGTTTATCTGTCTGTATGTCCTTTATTGAAATCCACAATTTTTATCCGATTCTCACCGAACTTCACAAAAATATTCTTTAAGCTGAGTCTGAGCTCCAGGACCATGGACTAGTTTTAAAGCTTTCATTATACCCGAGTAATGCTGGGCTATACTGCTAGTCATCATAAAATATGAAACAACTTAATGTCTGTGACAAAAAAGCAACAATAATAATAACAAATTTAGACTAAAATGCATATAGTTAAGTTATTTCTATATGTTTTATTTGGGAATGTATGTTTATATATAAGCAAAAGCAGTGAATATGCTACTCATATTGACAAAAAGGCTGCCATTAAGCTGATGATCTATAAGCTTTAAGTTTTATAGAAAGATTTTCATATAGTCACTGGATAAATCAGATTGCAGAATGAATTCTCTCAAAATTGGACCCAACAAAATTCAAAATCAGGCCCAACAAATTACAAGATTGGATGCAACAAAATTCAAGATCAGGCCCAACAAATTTCAAGATTGAACCCAACAATTGTTGATTTCAATATCATAGAAATGATTGCTAAAATATTCCCTCCTCAAATTTATAGTCAAATCATACAGATGCATTCTGCCATTTCTAACCAATAAAAATGGATTATTTGACAATCTCAACTGCCATATCTTGGTTCTTTATGGGGTGCCTCAACATGATGTCTCATTAGAACAATAATCAGTAGTGATTTTGATCCTCACAGGGTGCTCTATATTTTCATCCTTGTACCACATCTAAGCTCTTCTTAGAAAATCACCATATTTTTGTTTTTTCTTGAAGTTGGAACACTACAGTCACTGAACTGTATCTCTTTTACATATTAACACAATTCTTAGTTTGTGAATTTTTGCCTTATTACTGTTGCTTTGCCGAGTTTTGTCTTGCATTTAGATTGTTTGCTTAGTATTATTGTGCCAGATGCTTTTTCTTTATTTTCTTATTGTTTATTAACAACTTTATCAATTCCATTTCTTGAGCATTTTGCCAATTACATTTAAACATGGCACTTATTATCAAGCCAAAGAAATCTCGACATCAAACCCAACAAATGATTACCTTATTTTGTATTATCAAATTTCATGTTTATAAAAATATCAAAAATAAAATAAAATAAAAAGATATATGCATAGAACTGTAAATATAAATCTAAAGCAAGGTAAGAAATTAATTAATCTTTTTCTTATCAAAGACGCTTATGCAAAATTGTATAATTTTGTATTTGTATTTTAGTGCCTTTGTATCAATCAATCAATCAATATTGACATCATTCATTGAGTTCTTTAAAATTGCATGGCACTTTGCACAGTGTACTCAGTAACCTTCTTAAAATATGGATTGCCAGATACAAACTTCTCAAAGCTTCAAGGAAAATATTTTGCTCAATGAATTTTAATGTTTCAATGTCTTTGTGCTCTGTATTCACTATCTTTGATAGGGATTAAACTCACATCATTTCTTTATATTTAACTAATGATCTTTCTTATTTTTATTATTACTAATTGTATTTTTTCATATGAGTTTAATGCTTGTATAACACTTAGATAAAAACACAGTTACACAAGAAATACTTGAAGGAATAAGGGAGAGAAAGAGAAGATACAGGTAAAGGATGAATGAATAACAATGGCTTGAGATAATTAATAATCTTAGTTTTCAAAATCTATGGGATTATTAAAATTTATTCTGACTTTGACATAAAATGAGACAAGATGTCTACATTCAAAATTTTTTGATTATCTGTCAAAGGTTGACATTCAGTTAATGTGTGAGGCATAGTTTTCTTCAGTAGTTACAACTGATAAATCAAAATCATGTGTTCTTTAGAAAAGAGTCATAGAAGACGACAAGACTTCTATGAAAAGAAAAGTTTGTCTTCATCACGTCTGCTTTCTCATGAGACACTTCATGTTTAGGCATTTTCTAACAAAGTGCTTGTTATCAGAAAAACATTTTATTTTTTCACAACTTTTTTTCTATGTTTTGGAAACAGCATTCATATTTATTTTAGAACTAAAGTATTCTTACATTTGAAAAAATATTTTTAAATTTTAGAAGTAGCACACAAATTATTCTAAGCATTTTTAAAATTTATAATCTCATCATTCTATTTTTTATCAAGTATTTAAAATACATTTGCAAGTTATTATCCTTTGAAAAATAAACTTTTGTGATATTATCATTTGATAAATACACTTTTGCAATATAATCATTTGATAAAAACACTTTTGTGATATCATTTGTTGATAAATACTTTTATAAATTATTATTTGATAAATGCACTTGTAGGATATATTAATTTGTTAAATATAATTGAAAAAGATCATTATTTCATAAATACACTTGTAGAATACATTAATTTGATAAATACACTTGCAGATTATATTCATTTGATAAATACCCTTGTAGGATATATTTATAGGACATCCTCATTTTATAAATGCACTTAGGATATGTAGAATATATTTACTTGATAATTACACTTGCATAGGTTATTATTTGATAAATACTCTTGTGGGATATCATCCTTTGATAAGCAAACAAATTGATTTTTCTTAGATATTCAAAAAGTTCTTTTGCATCTTACTCGAAAGGTATGGAAGGGACTCAAGCATATAAATGATTATACAGCAGTCAGGAAATGTTAATGATCATTTTTTTAAGTAGATACTTATATCATTTGTTCAAAAAGCCAATATATTGACAAGGATCAAGTGTCATGTTCAGAAGACATTTTCATTTTATATAATGTTTACAGAGACATTTTGTCCATATTGTTTGGTGCCTACATGTCTTGTCTGTAGGGGGGGATGATTTTAACCTAAGCCGAGAAAAGACAAGGGTATGCATATGTCCTTGAATGAAATTGCCTTGCTCAAAGCATTTTTTAAATTAACCCAACTACTGAACCATTTCTACAGAAAATCAGTTCCATTGATGGTTCTAATTCTTGCTGTAAACACAGACTTCCACATTTCATTCCAAAATACTTTGAATCTGATTTCAGTTGATATTTTGAGCTATTTGCATGTGTGCACCTTAAAATCTGTCTCACATATCTATTAAATACTTTCAACATAAATCCACATACAGCATTTCTAGTATATATTGATATATATTGATATATATTGATATATACCTACATATATAGAAAAAAAGATGATGCAAATACACATGCGTGGCTTAGTAAAATATTTATCTATAGATGATATATATTCATAATTCTATTATATACCATATATTTTAAGGCAGGTGTGATCATGACTCTCCCTAATGTCATGTCTTTTATTGCTCAAACTAACTCTTCCCCTTTATTCCTCCTCTTTGTATTTATGGCCCATGTTCTGCCTTCAATTTACTTGTTTATTGTTTTGCACTTTTTCTCTTTCTCTCATGATACCCTGTGTGTGTTAAATTCTCCAAGCCATTTTCCTATCCTACTTAAAACCTCCTCATTTCTCATATGCTCTGTCAATGAATTTCTTAGCATTTGTTAGTAGATTCAAGACTTGATTCTAGTTTCTTCTTCACCTACAGAGGCATTGTCTAACACCTGCTGTTATATAAAATATTGGACATTACACAGCAAAGCAAAGCCTTTTTCTTTGTTTGAAAAGGGCATTTTCAGGTCTCTTAATGTTTTGCTCAGTTTCTGAAAGGAATATTTCGCTATTCATAAGTGTTTCAGATTTCTTTCTTGTATTTTCTGCTGTGTGTTATTACAGTACCCAAATAGTTAATATATCATGCCAAGTTGATTTTAATATTCTCAATATGTAACTCATAACTTGGATTGTCACTTTTGTTTACGATCATTCACATTTTTAGACATCATAGTTAGTCCTTTCTTCTTGCTTTTCTTGACTACCTTGTCTAATACTTCTTTCAGTTTTCTTTATGAGTCTGTCATCAACAAAATTTTCATGGTTAATGTTATGTCCACTCCTGGTAGGACTTTTAATATATATATATATATATATATATATATTAAAAAAGGATTAATTCAAAGATGTTGAATGGCCATTTCGATATGACGATCCCCACGGGGAGCGACACATCACCTCAGCAACAGAAAAAAACCTTTCAGAAACTGGAGAAAAATTAGTCTACTTTTCCTTTTTAAATAGATTGCAAAGAAATTAAAAAATAAATAATAATAAAATAAAATAAAATAAAAATAAAAATAAAGGGAAAGAAAAAGAAAAGGAAAAAGAAAAAGAAAAGGATAGAATAAAATCAAATAAATAAGAAAAGAAAAAAAATTGACATCGTCTGGGTTTGCAAAAAAAAGGGGAGAATGTAACTAAAAATTAACAGACCCCGTGTTGAATCATTTAAAGCAACACGGAAAAAAGTTGGTAAGAGAGATAAAAGAAGGAAGGGAGGGAAAAAGAAAGAAACTAAAGAAAAAAAATTTTTTTAAATATTACAGACGCTGGACAAATTCAAAAATCTAATTTCCCCAAAACGTTGAAGTATTAAAAAAGCCTTTACTTAAAAAGGCATAAATTATTGATAAAAGGGAATAAAAAGATATAGGATTTGAAATAAAATTATTTTTTTAAAAAAATTAGGTCATTTGAAATTAAACTAAATAAAGACAATACTAGGTAAAAAAAAAAAAAAAAAAAATTACAATTATTATATATACATATCAATAGAAGTACAACCACATATATATATATATATATATATATATATATATATATATATATATATATACACACACACACCATTTAACGAATAAGAATACATATATACATACACATACACACACATACATTCAATTTATTACACACTAATATACATATACATGCGCACACACACATATATATATATATGTGTGTGTACACACCTATATACAAAAAATTCATATAGACATAATATACATGTGTACACATACATGCACACATATACACACACACGCACACACATAGACATAATATACATGTGTACACATACATGCACACATATACACACACACGCACACACACAGACATAATATACATGTGTACACATACATGCACACATATACACACACACGCACACACACACATATATATATATATATATATATATATATATATATATATATATATATTCTTTATGCACTCACACATACATATTAATGAATATTATGAAAAGGAGCATTTACATAGCTAAAAAAATTTTTTTCCAAAATAACATATAGCCCACATACATAAATACATATATACAAATATGCACATCCACACACAAACATACACATAAAAAAAAAAAAAAAAAAAAAAAAAATTAAAATTAAAATTAAAAAATTTTTTTAAAATAATAAAAAATTATAGAAAAATATAGAATTTAAAAATTAAAAATTAGAAGTTAAATTTTAAAATCCGCCCTATGGCGGCACTTGTTTATAAATTCCCTTCTAAAGTTCAAAAGTAAGTCCTGATGAGGATACTTCAAAATCAGAATCTTCTCCAATAAACACAGACGACACCTATCACGAAAACTTTTAGGAGTACAAGCTGAGCCTATTAATTTCCAGCTGATTATGGGGTCCTGCCCCTCCTCCTTCATTTCCCAGAACCTACGTGACAGTGCCGTCTGGAATCTCTGTTTAGGGTTCGAAAACGAGTACCTGTGATTATAAAGCCTCTGTTTGAAAGAGCCCGCGGACATGCCAATATAGCTCCGGTAACTGTCCTTGTTATTAGATGGAGAAATGCGGGCTTCATAAATTACATGAGTGGATTTACATTTGCCTTGCACCGGGCAGGCATCCACAGAATAACAATTGCATTTGTCGACAATTCCGGATTTAGCTTCCGTATTATTTAGGTTCGTTAAAACTTGTTTATTGTGGGAATTAATTATATTATCTATATTAGAGGTGCAAGAATAACTAATTTTTAGGGTGAATCTATTAAAAATTTTATTTAAGGGATTGTTATTATTATTAAAATGTTTATCAATTAATTTGAGAAAATACCTACCAATATTTATATTAGTTAGCTTACAATAAGGAGGGTTAAACCAAATTATCTTCCTTTTTCTACATTTTCGGGTGTTTTTAGTTTTTGAAGATTCAGGGTTTATAGCAGGCTTATCATACTTTAACTTATTAACAAAACCGCTTTTCTGAAGGGCCTTATCGTAAATTTCTTTGCTTGCGTTGAAAATTTTTATATTGGAAGATAATTGGTTAACCCTATTATTTACTATCTTGGGTATTTGTCTTATAATATTCTTAGGGTGGTTGGATAAACTATTTATATAGGTGGGGGAACTATTTTCTTTGAGGAAGGGTTGGTAGGAACCATTCTTTAAGTTAAGGGTGATATCTAGATAGTTTACAATTTTGAGATTGGAAGTAACCTCAACCTTAAAACCAAGAAAATTTAGGGCTCTGATAATTTTCTTATGTATTCTATTAGTGTAAGGCCCATTGGAATTGGGAATACATATCAGTCCATCATCCCGATATAGGCCTATTAGTTTAGGGTCTAAAAATCTACCTAAAATATCTAAAATATAAATGCCTATTAGATCTGATACCTGGGCAGAATCATAGGCTCCCATGGGGACATCAAAACCATCCTCAGGCCCTTTAGTCCAAGTAGAATTATCAAAGGTGAGAATAGATTTTCTAGCTCCCAGTATAATTCTATAGTCACAATCCGAAATATTAACATAACCCCTGGCAAAGTCTAAACAATCCACAAGAAGTTTTTTTGATATAGAGGAATAGAAATCCACAATATCAAATTTAAGGAAAGTGGATTTAGATTTGTCATTGATATTATCAAACCATTTTATGGTATCTAAGGAACTCTTCCAAAGATTCAGTTGTAAAATGGATTGTAACTCCTCTATTAAGTTCTTCAGAACCCCCCTAGAAACTATGCCTAATTCACTCTTAGTAGGATTAATTAGTCTAGTTTGTAATTTATTTTGGAAATTAGGCTTGTGGTCCTTAAATAAAATGTAAGCTTCTTTGGTAGAAATTTTTCCAATTCTATCACTAATATTTAGTTCATTTGCAAATTTAGCCATATCGGAGTTAATTTCTGATAAAATTAGGTTACCTCTGTCTATTTTGTAATGACTAGTTATACTATTTTTAAGGATATTTAGGTAATTGGTGGTATTACACTTGTAAATGTTATTTGATTTGTCCGATTTAATCCATAGGTCTTTGGAATTCTTTAAGGTATTAATGTTCGACTTTAATAAATCCTGGAATTCATTTGAAGTACCCCGGAACTTGATTTTGGGGATCAAATTAAAAAGGTCTTTTTCAAACGAGTTTAAAAATTTGCATACCGGTGGAGTTCTTAGAGTTTTCAAATCAAAGCACTCTGTAGAATCAGGAGAAGAATCCGTTGAACGCAGGTCCTGCTATAAACCCTGAATCTTCAAAAACTAAAAACACCCGAAAATGTAGAAAAAGGAAGATAATTTGGTTTAACCCTCCTTATTGTAAGCTAACTAATATAAATATTGGTAGGTATTTTCTCAAATTAATTGATAAACATTTTAATAATAATAACAATCCCTTAAATAAAATTTTTAATAGATTCACCCTAAAAATTAGTTATTCTTGCACCTCTAATATAGATAATATAATTAATTCCCACAATAAACTAGTTTTAACGAACCTAAATAATACGGAAGCTAAATCCGGAATTGTCGACAAATGCAATTGTTATTCTGTGGATGCCTGCCCGGTGCAAGGCAAATGTAAATCCACTCATGTAATTTATGAAGCCCGCATTTCTCCATCTAATAACAAGGACAGTTACCGGAGCTATATTGGCATGTCCGCGGGCTCTTTCAAACAGAGGCTTTATAATCACAGGTACTCGTTTTCGAACCCTAAACAGAGATTCCAGACGGCACTGTCACGTAGGTTCTGGGAAATGAAGGAGGAGGGGCAGGACCCCATAATCAGCTGGAAATTAATAGGCTCAGCTTGTACTCCTAAAAGTTTTCGTGATAGGTGTCGTCTGTGTTTATTGGAGAAGATTCTGATTTTGAAGTATCCTCATCAGGACTTACTTTTGAACTTTAGAAGGGAATTTATAAACAAGTGCCGCCATAGGGCGGATTTTAAAATTTAACTTCTAATTTTTAATTTTTAAATTCTATATTTTTCTATAATTTTTTATTATTTTAAAAAAATTTTTTAATTTTAATTTTAATTTTTTTTTTTTTTTTTTTTTTTTATGTGTATGTTTGTGTGTGGATGTGCATATTTGTATATATGTATTTATGTATGTGGGCTATATGTTATTTTGGAAAAAAATTTTTTTAGCTATGTAAATGCTCCTTTTCATAATATTCATTAATATGTATGTGTGAGTGCATAAAGAATATATATATATATATATATATATATATATATATATATATATATATATGTGTGTGTGTGTGCGTGTGTGTGTATATGTGTGCATGTATGTGTACACATGTATATTATGTCTGTGTGTGTGCGTGTGTGTGTATATGTGTGCATGTATGTGTACACATGTATATTATGTCTATGTGTGTGCGTGTGTGTGTATATGTGTGCATGTATGTGTACACATGTATATTATGTCTATATGAATTTTTTGTATATAGGTGTGTACACACACATATATATATATATGTGTGTGTGCGCATGTATATGTATATTAGTGTGTAATAAATTGAATGTATGTGTGTGTATGTGTATGTATATATGTATTCTTATTCGTTAAATGGTGTGTGTGTGTATATATATATATATATATATATATATATATATATATATATGTGGTTGTACTTCTATTGATATGTATATATAATAATTGTAATTTTTTTTTTTTTTTTTTTTTTTTACCTAGTATTGTCTTTATTTAGTTTAATTTCAAATGACCTAATTTTTTTAAAAAAATAATTTTATTTCAAATCCTATATCTTTTTATTCCCTTTTATCAATAATTTATGCCTTTTTAAGTAAAGGCTTTTTTAATACTTCAACGTTTTGGGGAAATTAGATTTTTGAATTTGTCCAGCGTCTGTAATATTTAAAAAAATTTTTTTTCTTTAGTTTCTTTCTTTTTCCCTCCCTTCCTTCTTTTATCTCTCTTACCAACTTTTTTCCGTGTTGCTTTAAATGATTCAACACGGGGTCTGTTAATTTTTAGTTACATTCTCCCCTTTTTTTTTGCAAACCCAGACGATGTCAATTTTTTTTTTTTCTTTTCTTATTTATTTGATTTTATTCTATCCTTTTCTTTTTCTTTTTCCTTTTCTTTTTCTTTCCCTTTATTTTTATTTTTATTTTATTTTATTTTATTTTATTATTATTTATTTTTTAATTTCTTTGCAATCTATTTAAAAAGGAAAAGTAGACTAATTTTTCTCAGTTTCTGAAAGGTTTTTTTCTGTTGCTGAGGTGATGTGTCGCTCCCCGTGGGGATCGTCATATCGAAATGGCCATTCAACATCTTTGAATTAATCCTTTTTTAATATATATATTTGCTCTGTAATATTTTATTACATGGAGCTCTCTTCCTGTATCATTTTTTAATATTAAAATAAATTTTTAATATTAATTAGGATCGGGTTTTTTGGAATTTACCTTCCTTGCTTTTTTCCTTTGGATTGAAGTATCTGAATTAAAATATATATATATATATATATATATATATATATATATATATAAATCCAAAAGGAAGTGGCGTGTAGGTAAAATCCCAACAGAGATTCTATTAATGTTATTTGTTGAAATTTAAATATTAAAACTGATCTAGTTTCAGGGTTCAATGTAATTAAAATTATTTCTTTACAGAGCAAAAATATGCATGCTTTTTACATATAAAACTTTGAAAATTACATATGTAAAATACACCCCCCACACACTCACATATATATATATATATATATATATATATATATATATATATATATATATATATATATATAGCAGTAAAAAATCCAGGAGAAGATTAGTAAATAATCCTAATGGATCCTAGTAATATCAGTCAAATATTAAAACTGATCCAACAGAGAGCTGAATGTAAATTTAACTTACAGACCAGATATTCATTTATTTCTACTGTAAATTCAGATTACATTTGGGAATAGCTATTTCAACATAACTCATATATATATATATATATATATATATATATATATATATAGGATTAATGCAGAAAAGCATGTCACTTAACTGAGCAGAATTATGCCCAATTCAAAGTTTTGTTTGTGAAGACACCATTATTATGTCCTTCACACCTCATTCAAATATTTTTCGAGGATACTCTGATTTGAGTAGCATGCTCCATTTTGTAAACAGTGACATGCAATATTCTCTCATACAAATATTTTATTTTAAAAAAGAAAATCGCCCATTGCTTTATACTTGTATACATTATTTTTCTACAATTTTGAATGGAAATGTATTTCATTTTATCATTCATATACATAACCAACATATATACTCACTTAATTCATCATTTAAATACAATTGACACATAGATTATTTTTGCATACATGCACTTATATCCAAAATAAATATCTATTGCTTTTTATTATACATGGTACACACATATAAACATGACAGTTTTTTTCTCTACATTTAAAAATATTCATCCATTGTTTTATTACATGTCACCAATGAAATCAAATCTTAGTCAACATACTGTCTCTGTGGGGAGTTTTTTAAATTAAAAAAAAATTTGTATCATTTATTTTTAAAAAGTCTCTGAAGAAGATTGTTAAAGCGAAACATATTAAATTAAGACACTTTTTCCTACCTGTTCTTTACTTATCTTATTCATATATATATATATATATATATATATTAGGAAATATATTGGGATACAGGAGATATACTTGATAATCTGTGTTATAATTAAGGTTGCATTTCTCAATGTCACATTTCTGTGAATGTTGCAAAAAAACAGAATGAATTAGATATCCTCTCTCTTGTCAGAAAAATGAATGTTCAATTAAATACATATGCATTCTACTTTTTCCATAATTATTTCTTTAGATATCAGTAAATGGCTTCTCTATATACAGCCATTGTATTCAAACAAAAAAATTGATTTTTACCCTACAAAATGTAAACTGATTGGTTCTGTGCCACAATTTTCTCCCTTTTCATAACTTGATCTCAATTTCACGCCTTGTAATCAACAATGTTCTTTCTGACATTACTGTCCCTTGGCATGAATAGCTATAATGCTCTGTGAGTGCGTATACATATGTAACATGATGTGCACATGTGTGTGTGTGTGTGTGTGTGTGTGTGTGTGTGTGTGTGTGTGTGTGTGTGTGTGTGTGCACACGCATGACCCTATTCTAACAAAAAGAACCTGTCATAAAACTTAGCCACACTTGGGCTGAGATGAACAAGCTTGTTCTTTCTGGCTGTGTAGATGTCCCAACAATTTGTAGTAAAAATTTCAACTAATGAAGGCTGAGATGTTAACTCTACTGGAGTTTGTTGCTTGTCTTGCAAAGTTGAAAGCTTATTTTTACTGAAAGCTTTCAATATTAACTAAAAAAAGGTGAATTATTTCACATGACACCAACTTTTGGGATTGATAATAATTTAAGGTATTCAATGAAAGTAAATTAATTTAATGCAATGATTTAATAATAATGATAATAGTTTAAGGCATTCAATGTAGCTAAATGGAAGTAAATTTTTGGTAAATTCAATAGAGTTAAATTAAAAGAAGTTTTTTTTTATTCTGTTTCAATCTGTATTTTGACTTAAAAGTTTGGTGTTTATTTTATTATAAATATTATTATTTATAAATATACATAATTTCTGGACAGGGTGTTTCCAGGACTGAAATCAATAGTCAGGGTGAAAAGTTCCCTTGATGACCATGCGTCCATGACCAAAGCAAGCCTTTAAGCTGGAGGACCCCAGCTGTGGTTTGAGGGATGGGTGCCTCCAGATCTGCTTACCCAAATCATGCTACATGAATATTACTCTAGCTTTCAACCCAGATAAATAGTATTCAGTTGCACAGTTACTCTATAAACACATCTAGTCACGGGACTTATGAAGAGGAGGAAGAGGAGGAGGAAGGAGAAGAAGAAGAGAAGGAGGAGGAAGAAGAGAAGGAGGAAGAGGAGAAGAAGAATAGTAGCTCTTACAATAAATGTATTATTTACAAGTACTATAATGAAAAAGTTCCCTGATAGTATTTACAAAACATGTTATTTATATTTTAACAAACAGACACAATAAGAAAATCAAGAAAAATTACAGAAACCTTCAAAATTGTTACAGACCTTGACCAACTGGAAGATTCTATAAACAATGTCAGTCAGAATGCTAATTCTTTTAATTAAGAAGTCAACATTATAAATAAACAGGGCCATATTTCACTAATCTGGCAAGAGTATAGAAACCTATGCTGAGGTATTGTATAACCTTGTAGAAAAAAAATCTTTCTAGTGAAGGAACCTCAAAATGAAATGAATTTGTGATTGGTCTCAGCAACAGGGATTTGTCAGGTAAAACTCCAACCTGTCCTTAAACTGAAGGTTGCTATGACAATTGCTCCTACAAAGTAACAGTGAACACAGTTTGTTGGTAAGTCAAGTATTTCACAAAGAGATTTTTCTTCTTTCTTTTAAATACAAGTTTTCTGTTTGTTAGTTGTCTTTTTATCTTTTGTATTTAATCATCCCCCCCCCCGCCGGGCAAGGCAGGACCATCCCTAGTGCACAGGGGTTACAGTGAGAGAAAAGACTGTGTACAGTGGATATTGAAGAAAGGATAAAAGATGAATGGGATTCAAGAAGATAGAAGATGGCAATTGACATTGCATTTAAATTTTTGAAGATTGTAGCTATCAGAGAATCAAGTAAACAGAAAGGAGTTCCACAGGCCAGAAGTGCAAGAAAATAAAATGCTAGAGTAAAAATGGCAGTTACATTTGACTATTTCAATGATAAAAGGGTGGAATCTAGAGTCAACCTATTAGCACACTTAAATACACATGGACATGGCACTTCTGCTAGCAGCCTCCACACACAGTCATTTATGACCAAAATGGCAAAATAAGTTTGTTTTACCAAATGGCATGCAAAGGTGTGTGAGGCGAGCTTGGTTGGAAAGATTTATCTATTTTTTGAAACTCGTTAAAGTAAGTTATGTATTTATTTTTTACTATTTTTTGCTTGATTCTATGGTTCATTTGAACGAGTGTTTTTGTACTTTTTCAAAGAAATTTCTTTGGACTTTAACTAAGTTAAAACTTAGTTAACTCACCACTTTTTTTTTTTTTCCAAATTGGAGTAGATAGTACCTACTATCGCCCGGTTTTACACTCCACCCCCTTCTATTAAACAGGAGTAGAGGTGATCACCTTGTTTCTTGTTTAGGAAGGGGTTCCTGGTCCTTCTACCTCCTCCTTCGGTCTTAGTGGTAGTTCAGTTGGAAGCTCTTTGCTGTTAGTGAGTGTGGTGGTAATGTCTCTCCATTCTGAGGGTACCGGGTTGGCAGTTTCCTGGTTGCTATTTCCAGCTGGTAGTTAGGAGCCTGAACTCTTGCGTAGTGTCTTGAGAGGCTGCTCTGATCAACAGTTGAATAATATCAGGGTTCCTGTAGTGCCATACTGCGCATGGATGGGTGTACCTTCATGAACCTCTAGTGGGTAACCCCGAGGCCACATTATGTTGCAGGCTGCGCCAGTCTCCATTCCTCACATGCTGCAAATACTAACCAACTGATTCTACCCTAGTCCTCTCTCCTCAACCAAAACACCATGAAAAAAAACAAACAAAATTCCAAAATCAAACCAGCTACTCAGAAAACGCCCAAACCTGTCTGTGTCTCTTTCACTAACATACGCAGTATCTGCACTAACTTTTATAGCGTAGAATCATTCCTCCAAATTAACTCACCTGATATCTTAGCCCTATGTGAAACTAACCTTGACCCGTCTATCCCCTCCTCTGAGTTCTATGTTCCTGGTTACCTTCCCCTCTTCAGGAAGGACTCCAATGTCCATATGCATGGGCTTGGTGTATATGTCAGTGAACACCTCCCACTAGCTAGAGTAACATCTCTCGAATCCCTGGACCAGTCTTTCATGTGCTTCCGTCTCTCACTTCTAAGCTCTGTTAGCTATCTCTTCTTCCTCTACCGCTCCCCCTCCTCCTCTGACTGTTCGGTACTTGACAGCATCTCTGACAATATCGACAAGGCCATTTCTTCGCACCCATCTGCCCATATTTTCGTGTTTGGTGACTTTAACGCCCACCACACTAAGTGGCTGGAAAACTCTGTAACCAACCCTGCTGGTGTCCACACCTTTAATTTTTCAATTTCCCAATCCCTTACACAAGTGGTGGACTTTGCCACACGTTTCTCCAATAGCCCTAATGGAAGGTACTCGCTACTAGACCTCTGCTTCACTTTCACCCCAAATTCTTGCTCCACCAGACAGCTCTGCCCTCTTGGAAATTCTGACCATGCCGTAGTTTTTGTCAACATCTCATTCCACTCCACCCCTACCCAAGAAACCAAGACAAACAGAATATCCTACTGCTATCAAAGAGCAGACTGGGATTCATTCCGTGACTTCCTCTGCGACGTCCCTTGGAACAATATTTTTAGTCTTCCCATTGAAGACTGTGCATTCATCCCTGCCAGGAAATTTCAGCTTAAATCCCATTCATCTCCCTGGTTTTCACCTGCTTGCTCGGCCACCATTGCCCACTGGAATCACTTCTTCCAGCTTTATCGTAGCCACGCGCCTTTTCACCTCAACTCATAATAAGTGTAAAAAGATACTTAACGAAGCTAAGTTGCTGTTTGCTGCCAGAATGAAGCAGTGCATAGCATCCTCTAGGTTCAGTAACAAAGACTACTGGCGCCTCTGTAAACGCGTGCTTAATAAGAGTAAGTCCTCAATACCCCCACTAATAAACAAGTTTGAGGTCCTCACCTCCTCAGTGGACAAGGCTGATTGCTTTGCCCATAGATTCTCGACCAATTCGAGTCTGTATTCATCTGGAATCCATACACCCGATTTCCCATCTAGAACTGAGGCCCAATTGAATGACGTCCACATCACGTCCTCGCTGATTTCTAGCATAATCTCAAAACTGGATGGGGATGGAATCCCAATCATAGTTTTGAAGAATTGTGCCCCTGAACTCTCCTCTATACTTTCTAAGCTCTACAACCTCTGCCTATCTTCCTCCTGCTTTCCTGCCTGTTGGACGTCTTCTTCTATGGTTCCAATATTCAAGAACACTGGTGAACCATTGGACCCCGCAAATTACCACCCCATCAGCCTTCTTCCGATCTTCAGCAAAGTGTTCGAAGCCATTATCAATGCCAAGGTCGTTCAGCATCTCACAGCCCATGGGCTCCTCTCAGACAAACAGTATGGCTTCCGCTTCACCAGGTCTACTGCTGATATGCTAACGACCATCAGCGAGTATATATACCAGGCTCTCGACAAGAATGGTGAAGCCCGAACCGTCACCTTGGATATCTCTAAAGCATTCGACAGAGTATGGCATGCCGGCTTTCTACGGAAACTATGAAGCTATGGCATAACTGGACTTTTGTTGGACTTAATCCAGTCATTCCTCTCTAACCGCACACTGAAAGTGGTATTAAACGGACATGCCTCCCAGAACTACCCTACAAACGCGGGTGTCCCCTAAGGCTCTATCCTAGATCCTATGCTCTTTCTAATCTATATCAATGATCTCCCTGATGCTATAAGATCACAAGTAGGCATGTACGCCGATGATACCACAGTTTACTTTCACCTCAATCAAAAATCTGGTGTTGGTGACAAGGTGAACCTTGCTGCCGAGTTTGAGAAGGACCTCCAATCCGTGGTGGATTGGGGTAAGAAATAGCTCGTAAAATTCAATTTTTCCAAAACAAAGCTGCTGTCAATTAACCACCACAGACAACCGCACCTCCTTCACATCAGCATGAAACAGGCTTGCCTCCCAGAGAGTAAAACACTACGCCTGCTTGGCCTGACACTCTCAGCGGACCTCAAGTGGAATGACTACATCGAATCCATTGCTAAATCCGCTGCTATGAAAGTCGGCTCTCTGTGCAGGGCCTGGAAATTCTTTCCGCCTGAATCTATCCTGCACTTATATAAATCCACCATCTGCCCATGTATTGAGTACTGCTGCCACATCTGGTAGGGTGCCCCTTCTATTCTCCTTGGGGTTCTTGACAAAATACAGCGAAGAATCTGTAATGTGATTGATACTGACTTGGCTGACCGCCTGCAGTATCTCTCTCACCAGCGTGACGTGGCTTCCCTGTGCCTCTTCTATAAATACTTTCATGTCTTCTGTTCTGATGAACTTAAATCACTGGTGCCCCTAGATGTGAATTTGCACGAGGTACTAGATTGGCAACTAGGTCCCACCCCTTTACATTGAAACCGATGAAATGTAACTGCAATTTCTACTCCAACAGCTTCTTTCCTTGCACTTCCCGCCTGTGGAATTCCCTACTGCATGCTTGCTTCCCCGATGGCTACAACCTCCAGGAGTTTAAATGTAAGGTCAATAGCCACCTCCTACACACTACCTCACACCCATTCTCTCCAACTCTCTCCTTATGTACATCCTAAGTCATCTACCACCCTCCTTCTGACATTTCCCATACCCAATCGCTCTATGTAACCCCCTGCGCTATAGTGGCAGTGGAATGCCTTGCTTGGGGTGATACAATTAAAAAAAAAAAAAACAAGGGCAAAAAGCTCTTCAGAGCAGTTGCCATAAAAATATTTGTAGAAAAAATAAAGAGAAACCACGTCACATCAGTGAAAAAGTGACTGAAGCCGAGATGCCAAGTCAGGACTAATTACATTGCAGATCATTCTTTGGATTTTTTTGAGAACCTCCAGATAAACTGCAAAATACTTAACCAGTATTCAATGCAAGGATGAACAGTAGACTTATAAATGTACAAGATGGATTCTGTTCAGGCCTGATGCAGGCATATAGTTGTTTTAGTTTAGTGGCAGATCAATCTCTATCGGCAATTTCATGCTGGAATCTAAATATTTTGTATGGAAATTGTTGTTTTGGAGATAATGGCTTTCATCTTACTAATTACTCCATAGCTGGGGGAAGAAAAGATGGATTCATATCATTCCCAAGGATATTTGTGGGTAAGTGAATATAATGAACCCAATGGGAATTGAAACTCAGTTCTTCAATTAGCCATTTCAAGTCATTATTCATTACACCACAATCCAAGCTTATAGCACTTGGTCTTCCATCACTCATCTAGGCACTGAATGCTCAATGTTGCTTATCTTTAGTGATCATATTGGAACTAATGCTTCAACATGATATGACTGTAAGTCTTTCTATTCATTCTTATAGTGTTTGGCCAGCACTAGTGTTACTCATGTTCATATTTCTTTATTTCCTAAATTAAATTTTTTATATCTGATTCAAACACCAAGATATTTGAAGTGTTTAGTATTTACTAACTGTATATCCTAAATATTATGATGGAAAAGAAACTGCTAGAGTAGTAGAAGCGGTTACATTTAACGATTTTGATGGTAAAAGAGTGGACCCAAGATGCCAATCTTGTAGCACATGTTAATATAAGTGGTTGGGAAACCAGGATAAAAAGAAAAGCTTGTTAGAGCAGTTGTGATGAAAATATATGTAGAAAAGAAAGAGAGAAGTCATATTATGTCACTAAGAATGTGACTGAAAGCAAGCTACCATATCTGGATCAATTACATTGCAGATCCTCCTTCGGATTTTGTCAAGAACCTCAAGATGAATAGCAGAAGCATCTGGCCAGATATGGCAACAGTATTCAATGCATAGATGAATGGAAGATTTATAAATGTGAAAAATAGATTCTGACAAGAACATCTTCCTGGCTCCACACAGCAACCCAATCTTCTTAGTAGTATATGCAGCTATGGATTCAATGTAGTCATTCCATTTGGAGTCATTTGAGAGAATGAGGTCAAGGAGGTGCAGTGTGTTGCTCTCTAAAACTATGAATACTTACATTGTCAGCATAGCCCCCTCATCATTGGTCTTGGGAGTAGAAAGTAGGATCATTGTCTTCTATTAGTAGATTAATTTGGGATGTGGTATAGAATACTTAAATGATCAGTACACAGCAGATCGTGCAGCTCCCCACTATTTTTTATTAAATAATTTTTTTAAAACCCTAACAAACACTGAGAAGACTAACCATGATTTTCTTTATTTTCTGTTCTTGTAAAGAATTCATTTTTATTCCTATTGACTATCTTACCCCAAATTTATTTTTCTAAGTCAAGTAAGAAAAGAAAGTTTTTATATATTGAGAGATCATCTTTTGGGGGGGGGGGATATTCTATCATGATACATGAGATAACATCAAAAGAAGTATTGAAAAGGCTTGAGCAATTCTTGTCCTTTGTACCATTTTTCCATCTTTAACCTCTTCCTTATATCACATTCTACTTGAATAGGTGTGTGGATAAACCAATACCCTTCTCAGAGAATCATGTGGAACCCATTTTCCTAGCTTTTGAATTTTAATGAAGATGTGAATAAACTTCAATGAGGCTTTTCAAATTTCCTTAATACTGTGAAAAATATGACTCTGGAAACTGTGGCCTACATACACATATACCTGCCAAAGAAACAATGCTTTTGTTCTCAATTTTATAAATTTTAAAATCAGTTTTATTGAATCAGCTTTCCACACATATGTAGTATGGAGATATACCAAATAATAAAGAGGAAGAATAATGGACCAATCAAATTGTCCTATTTTGGCATTGAAAAGTTCTAAGCCTGGAGCCTTTAAAATAGTACATAAATAGTTGGCAACAAAAAATTTGATAGACAAATTCATTTCAACAAGACTCTCATTCAGCTATTGGCAACTTCAAAGGAACTGACTTCAATAGTCTACTCACTTTCACTGACAATCTTACACCAAAGGCCACAGCTAAAAGTTTAGTTGACTCCTCTCTCTTTCTTTCTATTTAAATCCTTTCTCTTTTTCATACACATATACATTTTTTAAACTCAAGGAACCATAAAGAACATTCATTCCACTTAAAACTTTTCTTTATTAGCCAACTTTAAATTAAACTTTGCTATTTTTATGCTCATTGTTTTTGTTTTGAACCATAACTAATCCATTATGTATTGAATTAATTTATCTTGAAACAGTAAAGATTTTTACCAAAATTTATTAGTGGAAACATGGTTGATCTAAACAGGCTTTCATATAAATATTAACTTTGAGTTCCATACAAAACTTTTTTATCAACTCACTAAATTATTCCCATAGTGAAATAAGATTCATAATATTCTTGAACAATGGAACATTTCAAAACCATTTTGACAATAGTAAAGAAAATTTATTGATCATCAGGTCCCAAAATAATTAGCTATGGATTCCATGGATTTGTTCAGCCCATACTTAGAAGCTGCTATGTTTTTTCTAATGTTACTAACTTTGCAACCATTTTGTATAATGTCTGCATATTGTCTATTTAGTGGCATTCATTTTTTATTTAAACACGAAATATTCATTGATTTTGTGATAGTTCTAACTAAAAAAATAGTTTCCTTTACAAAAATTGATTGTTTCTTTTTCAGTAGATGTAAAATTTGAAATTGGTTGTAATTCCTGGAAGCTGTTTTTTCATGCCAATGGGTAGAAATATATTTTTTTAATTCAGGTTAACCATTAACTAAGTTAATCATTTTAAGCTTTGAAAGGTAATGAAAGATAACTGTAAGAAAAATCATATGTAGCAAAAATGGCTAAGTAATTGGTATTTATTATCTTAAATTATTATTGGATTTTCAGGTTTCTCTTTGAATCTGTAATATTCTTTCAACATCTTTCATCCTGAGCCTTCAGCATCTTTCTTCACTTCTTCATTCAAGATATTCTTTCTTTGCAATCTTTCATCATTCTCCCATTTCAACCAATGTTTTACTTTTTCATTTTACATCCTCTTTTTTAATATCTTTTTCATTTTACTTCATTATCTTCTTTTGCTTCTTCTTTAAATATCTTTTTTCAACATTTTTCTTTCACTTTCTTCTTTCATTTTGTTTTATTTTTTCAACTTTTTTCCTTCAGTTTCTTTATTCATTTTGCTTTATCATTTCTATTTTTCTCTTAAATATTTTTCTTCATTCTCTTTCCTTTTCCATCTTTTCTTAAAATATCTTTACCTTTTTCATTCATCAACATTCTTCTTTCTTTTATCATTCAAAAATATTTTTCACTGTCATTGTTTATAAGATCAAAGAAAACATTTAAACCTTTTCTTCAACTTCTTCACCCATTGTTGATGCTTTTCCTCACCTGTGTCTTCAACATTTTTCTTTACCTTCTTCATCTTTCTTCTTCTTTCTTCACCTGCTTCTTCATCTTTTTTCTTCAACCTTTTTCTTCAACTGCTTCATCTTTCTTCTTCAAACATTTTCTTCTTCATCTTTCTTCACCTGCTTTTTCATCTTTCTTTGCCTGCTTCTTCATCTTTTTTTTCAACCTTTTTCTTCATCTTCTTTCTTTAAACTCTTTTCTTCAACTGATTCCTCCTCTTTTGTCAACCTTTTTCTTCATCTTTCTTCACCTGCTTCTTCATCTTCTTTCTCTAACCTTTTTCTTCTTCATTTTCTTTCTCCAACCTTTTTTCAACTTTTTGATTTTCTTTCTTTAGCCTTATTCTTCTTCATCTTTCTTTAACCTGCTTCTTCATCATCATCTTTCAATCTATATGTTCATCACCATTTTTCATCATGCTTCATCTTTCTTCATCTTTCCTAATCTTTCGTTATCCTGCATCTACAGCACATCATTCAATGAGTTTTTTCACTTGCAGTTCTATTTTTATTACTTGTATTCTATGAGATTCTTTAGGTGTAATAGGCAGGATTGAACCAATATCTTCTTATTCAAATGTCTTAATTAATAATCTTTCTACATTGGTTCTTTCTGATGTATTCAGTCTGTTTATTGTACTTTAAAACTCACATACTGGTGAATGAATAACCTAGTATAATCAAAAGAAATTGTCAGTGGAAAGTTTTATATGTTAGAATAAAAACAGCAAAATTGACACACTAGTTGTGAGGATGAAGAGTTATTGATTAATAACAATACCTTGTCTCATAGTTTTACACAGAAAAATTTGATTGAGGAAACCTGTAAAAAATGTTGATTTCCAAGAAAACATACCTAACTACCTGTGGAAATAATTTGGCTGAAATATTAGTGATAGCTCTCAAAAGGGTTTTCCTTTCATTTCTTTACATATTGATAAATGATAAAAAAGACAAACTGCTGCTGAGTATTTGTTAAAGTAAAACATTGTAAACAAATATAACCATATATATAAAGAATTGCAAAATATAAATATAACAAATATATAACAAATATATAACAAATATAACCAGAGATATAAAGAATTGCAAAATAAGTAATTTGATGTCTATTGCCTCAACATCACATGTACCTTTGGAAGAATGACACATCAGAAAATTTTCTCTATATATTTTCAAGAGGAAATTATTTCCATAGGTTTTACATTTTGTATCATGATCTATGAATTTGAATTTTTTCACCAGAATTTAAAAAAAAACAAATTTAAAGAATAACAAAAATATAGAAAATCTTGATGAAATTCATCAACTATTTTTTTTGGTTAAGCCATTGTCCCCATCTACTTACAATTACTTTTTACATTCATCAAATTTGTGTTTCTCCCATTCTTGCTTGCTCTTCACGTGTCCTTATTCTCCGCTTTTATTCCTGGGTGACCATTTTTGAGCAGAAGGGTAAGATTAGGAAGGAAAGAACTTTATCCACATTCCATCTCACCTTGCTCTTCATTTTTATTCTGATATATTTAAACAAAGTCAAGAATGAGATATTGGAGAGTAATTTCTCTTCTTTGCTTCACACTCCACAAACATTATTTTCCCTTCTTATTTTTCTTTTCAGAATTCATTTTCGCATTTTTTTCTTTTGTTGTTTCTCCCCCTTTCTTTTTACTGCCTACACTTTATTTGATAAACTATCAACTTTCACTTTATATACATTTTCTGTATATATCTATACTCTCCCTGTATTTTCATTTTTATAAATCCTGGTAAGAAAAGCCATCTTTCATATGCTTTCTTTTTATGTCCATCATTCATACTAGCTTTTAGAAAGCTGTTGCTATCAAACTTTATTACTTTTTCTCCTTCATGATTGCTCTCCATTTCTACTTACTCTCCACTCTTTCTCAGATTGCTTATTTTTATTAAATGTTTTTGTATTGCATTCTTTACTTTATTACTTTTTCTCCTTCATGATTGCTCTCCATTTCTTCTTCTTACACTCCTTTATATATACTTTTACTCATTATACTCATTACTGAACTCAAGTTAAGTTTCTCTCTCTTTTCCGATAGCCTCTCTTTTTTGTTTTCTTTTTCTGTTTCAACTACATTTTTTTATTTTCAATTATTACCTCATTCCTAATACTGTCTTATTTATTAGTTTGTCTTACTCTCCTTTTTTTAATTTTGAAATCCCAGCTGCAAAAACACTCATTCTCCTGCTTTCTTTCTTCAATTTTTATGCTTCTTTCTTTAAGGATTGTGTTTTTCTTTTGCCTTCTATTTCTTTCCTGATTCCTTACACTTTACTTTTTAGTTTAGCCCTCCTCCAAGAACAATTCATAATGAAGCATCAGCGTCTTAACGCTCCACTATCGTTACCTTGGCTCCTTATGAACCATGCACAGCTTGATGATTTTCCAAAACTTACCATCTCTCAATATTTTTCATGCTTCTTATATATTTTCCTTATTTTTCTTTCTAACCACTTTCTCTATTCTGGTATCTGTGACAGATTTCTCTGCTTTAATATTGACTTGAGATCTTTTGATTTAATACTGATTCTTGCTGGCTACCACACAAAAGCAAACCTTCCTTGAGTTTAGAATTTGATTTCTTTCTATCTGATGTTTCAAGATTGATATTTGCCCTGATATGCCCTGCTTCTTATTTTTAACAACACATTCATATCCTAATGCAATCTTTTTCTGAAATGATGCAATCCAAGGGGAAATTTGTTGCCTATAAATTACTACAGGCATCCAAAAGTTGTTTTAATTTTTAAGTTAAAGGATTAGAATGCTATTTCTATGCAGAACAAGTCATGCACCTTCATTTTCTTTTATTAAATCTATCAAAGAATAAAGAATTATTATAAGTTATTGTAGATTATTAGAGACTTTGAAATAGCCCTATTCTATTGGCAATACTTGCATTAGTTTCTGATCACAGACAATACCTTTATTTCTGATTTGCAATGAATATCTACAGTAAAACTATTTAAAATTCATTTCTCTCATAAATGTTTATATTTTACAGACATAATAGATTAGTAACACTTGCAGAAATTATTGACCACTAACAATACCTTTGTTCCTGAATTGCAATGAATATCTACAGTAAAATTATTTACGATTCATCTATATCTATTACAACTATAACAGCCTTATTCTGTCCATAACACTTGTAGTAATTCCTGGCCACTGACAATATATTTATTCTTTATTTTAAATGGATAAAATATGGAATATATATTGAAATTTGTTGAAATGCTTACTCAAAATTAGAAAAAAATTGTCAAATTTTACCTGCAATTGTTTTTGCTAGTGATCTCCATTAATTCATAATATAATTGCATTTTTTAATTATTAATATATTAGTTTTTATTCATCAAAACCAAATCTCACTTTTTGTTAGTAATTGTGAACAAATCCAAAATGTCTCTTTTTATCTTCAAGGCACACACCTAATGCTAATATTTGCATGAGATTTCTTGCAAAAACATAAATATGAATCATTATTATATTCTTGGTATTTGTTCATATGATAAATATATTATAGAAATTTAGATATCATAAGGTACTCTATCTTAGGACAGATTACAATTCTTTATTTAGTATTGCTATTTGAGGAGCTGAATACTCAAAAGTGATACAAAGAAAAATAAAAAAAAGTATTAAAAAGAAATATAGAAAGAAATCTCCAAATATCTATGGTTTAGCCAAGAAAAAGATCCTTTAATTTTGTCAATGTCTTAAAAACTTGTATAACATTACTTATCTTACTTAGGGATTGGGATAGTGGGTACAAAAAGACAAAAGGCTATCCAAACTATTACTGAGACAGCAGAAAAAACAGATAAATGGTTATGGCTAAAACGAACCAGTGCACAGTCAGGAAAAGAAAGTACAAGTTCGAGACAGACATAAACAACATGTTTTGTTATTTTTTAACTTTGTAAATTATTCTACGCATGTAGATTTATAAATCTTTAATTGTATATTAGTTTTTTTTAAAGATATGTCACTGCTTTTTAATAATTATAAATGCTGAATTTGGTATATAAATATGTATAGTCTGAAAATAGTTGTAGTTTTTTATTACATCTCCCAATTTTAACTCATTTATCTAACTAATCTATTTTGTCTTTAGCATTATTTTACATTTATTTATTTATTTTATCTCACTTATTGCTTAAATGTTGGTAGGGGCACATTAAATATTAATTGTAATTTCTAATTTTTATTTTTCTAATATAAAGACACAACAGCATAAAAGTGGCAACGATTTATTTTTTATTTTTTTCGATAGTGTTTTCCGCCATTTTTGTTCTTTATTATTGACTTCAATTTTTTTTTTGCATCATTGTTCATTCTTTCCCCTTTTTTCCTTTTTTTTATGATCAAAGTCACAATTTATTTATTTGTTAATTTTAACCATTAATTGTACCACATTAATAGATGGATTTAATTTAATTTTTTTTTCTAAAGTTTACTCGTTTAACATGTTTTAAATGATATGTTAATTTTCGTTTTAACACATTGCATATGTTGCAATTTTTATTTTAATCATAAAAATTTAAATTTTGTATTATTTGCATTTTTTTTACTAACAGTAATTATCAGTTGGGAGGTAAACTTGAAAAAAGTAAAAGGGAAAAAACAAAAAAAGAAAAATCGCAAAACACATGATCACCTTTCGTTTGAGTATTCAATGAGTGTCCATATAAAAGAAAAAGTAAAAATCCCTCGTAATCAACTTAAAAAGAGTTCACATCATCGCAATTGGCTGTTGGTCAACTTCCAATCAAATGCGCGACAGAGGGGTATGGGTTGCCTATATAAGGCAGTGTCTGCAGGCTGTTTATTTCAAAATGGGGGGCGCATCAGAGACTGATCAGCTCTGATGGGGTCAAATTTGTGAGGAGAGTATGATGTTTGAAAGACCCAAAACTGCCCAATGACCCAATTGAGAACATCACTGACGACAACCTACAGCGCAACTAAAAAAAACGTATATTCAAAGTAATCATCTTATTTAATCCATCAATTAATCTTGTGGTGCTTAACATTATGTCAAAGGATCAATTTCTTATCACCAGTAACAAGCCTGTCCAAAAAAAGTATTTGAAATTGTCCTGTAAGCAATGACTCACAACAATCAACACATTGGAGACAGGTCATATGAGACAGATTCTTCAATCATTGAAACGTTCCCAATCCTTTTCAATTTCTCTGGGACTGTTGTATGAATAACATTAAATTTCTCTCTGAGTTCACTGGTGGCAGCTTCCAAATCCTCTGAATTGAGTCTTTTTGGATGACCCTTCTTTGGCTCATTCTCTAAATTAAAATTCACATTTTTGAAACAAGAAAATCCTCTGTTGCAGCTTCTTTCACTGAACGCATCAAACCCATAAGTGCACTGAATTTGTTTTGTTGCTGCACTTGTATTGACACCTCATAAAGTAAAACATTTCTAATGTGTTCTTTCATTGGGATGAACTCAGGAACAATTTCTGTATAGTATTATGAATAATATTTGTGACGGCTGTCTAGAAATATATAGTGGTGCGTTTAAAAGGACTGACGAAAACCATATAATATGTAAAAACAGCATTTATTTCACATATAAATGCAGCCTTGTGAAAACTGCAACAAATTTAAAATGAACATTAAATAAAATATGAAAACAATACATTTTGAAGATACAAAAAAAACATTAAAGAGAAACAAAAATTTTAGGGAAGTTTTATACTTAATAAATGATGAATGAGAGTTTTTATAAATAGGAAAATCATCAGGAAAGTTTTGGGTTTTAACATTTATGAAAAAAGGTAGAAAATATTCTTAGGAAATAATAGCAAAGCATTAAAAATACATTTATAAGGTGCTATAAAATACTTAGCTTAAACTCAACTTTAGGGAAAAATAAAGAAAATATTTACCTTTTCTGGCACACTGCTAGCAAAGCCAGTGTCTGGTAGCAGGGAGAAAAACTAGGGTATGACCATCCTCTTTGCTGTCAGAAGCTAAAAAGGTCATTTAAGAATTTGGCCTCAGAACAACCTGTGTATTTTTACATGGAGGTATAAGGAGCAGTCAACCATTTATAGCAGTATAGGGCAAGGAAGAGTACTAATTTGTCTGGCAATATTATCCTAATAGGTGACAAAGACACTGGTAATGGAATACAGGGCTGGTTTTGTCTAAAAATGAACCTGCTGATTTTACAAAAAGGGATCTTGTCACAACATAAATTTAGGCCTATTTTTGGGGTAACTTGGTGGCAGCCACAATATTCTCATCAGCTGAAATATAAAGATAATTTAGTCAAAGTAGCATTCAGTCAGTTAATTGTCATAGAAATGAGACATGACTGACAAGGCAGAAGATTTTTCCACAGTAGGTTGCCATTTCTTTCTGTAGTAGACTGCATGCCAACCAAGGGTATAGAACCTGATCTGTTCAACTGTTCAACCCATAATTGAAAAGAGAAGCAATAAATTAATACCTTTCTCAAGGGTAATTGTGTGTAAGTGAATGAACAATATTTGACTGGAATTTGAACTTGGCTCTCTGATTTCTTGCACTGAGCTGATATCCATTACACTACAATGCACATTTAAATTAATATTACTAAACAAAATAAATTGGCAATACTTTTTGCTCAATATTTTTACTTAAAAAATCGGACAGTACTTTTGTTCCAACCTGATATTCAGATGTCAGTAATGTCTAATTCTTTGGAAATTGACTGATTTGAATCCAAGAATTGATTGAGAGGAACACTTCAACATCTTAGAGTTTGCACTTTGAAGAGAATATTTTGGAAAGGAAAACAAATTATTTTAAATTATTTTATAAGGTAAAATATATAAAATCTGATGTAGCGTTTCAAAACCTTTTCTACTTGCCAAACATAAAAAGGGAAAAATAACTAACAAAAGTGTTAGAAAATTCTTAATATTTGGTTTTTCTTCTGTTTTCTCTATGTGCCACATCTTTTCAGGACATAGGTGATCATGGACTTCCACTTGACCCTATCCCTTGCTGCTCTTAGCACTTTTCTTCTTGATCTGTCAGTCAGTTAATTGCCATAATTGCTTGGATGATCATGTCTCAAAAGAAACATGACTGACTGGGCAGAAGATTATCCTACAGTAGGTTGCCATTACTTTCTGCAGTAGACTGGTTGCCAGTCAAGGCTACAGAACCCGATCTGTCCTGTTCTATAACCCATAACTGGAGGGAAGAGACAGATACCTCTCCCAAAAACTGTTTTGGCATCCACTTGCTTGAGCCAGTCAAATATGTCTCACTCTACTTTCCTCAGTATCTCTTTTTCTCTATCTATCCTGTGAGTATTAGATTTTCCAAGCCTTCCTTTCTCATTGCATGTCCCAGAAACCTCAGCTGCTTCTTCCTGATGCTAAGTATAATTTTCCTTTTCATTTGTATCCCCTCCAAAACTTTGTCATTCCTGACACGTTTGGTCCATGGTATCCTCAGCATCCTTCTGTAGAACCACATTTTTGTTGATTTGATTCTCTCCTTCATCTTTGAGATCATCATCTAACATTTGCCGCCATATAGGAGGACATATATCCCATAACAATATTCTTTTTGTTTTCAACAAAATCTACCTGTCTCTCTGCTTAGCTTTTGAAATGTCCTTAGCCATGCCAATATGCCTTCAGATTTCAGTGTCACGCTTTCCACCCTCTGTCAAAACACCTCTCAAGTATTTAAATTTCTGAACAGTTTTGATTTTGGTATCCCCAACCTATAGTTGGCATTTTGGGGTCCTCTTTTTGCTGATGACCATGGATTCAGTTTTAAAACCTTTCTTCTGACTTTCTCTTGCTACCTTCTGTAGGATGTCCTGTATATTCCTTTCCATGTCTGCTATCGGCATTGTATCATCTGTAGATGTTATATTGTTTTGTTTTTTTCACATTGTTATCAGAATTTTGTTGCTTATTTTCAGGAATATGAATCAAATATGTACTTTTTTTGGTCATCAATCAAGAAAACAGACCTGCTCAGCAGCAGGGAGGAGAACCTGATCTATAGAAGATCCTTTTGAGTGTATGGTGCGATATTCAAGGATTCATCCATCATGAACTGTTAGACAATAATTTAACAATCAACACTGATATCTAAAATCAGCAGCTGAAAGCAGCTTTGGACAGAAACTGTCAATCATTCCTTAATAGAAGTGGAGATAATCCTCCATTACTATAATTCCAATCATGTTGTTATGATTGAGTGAAGAGTGCTTAATCTGATCTGTTGGAAAAAATTTCTTCATCCTCCATATTCTTCCAACCTTGCACCTTCTGATTGCTACTTGCTTCAGGGTTTGCAGAACCTTTTGGATGGTCTAAGGTTGACTTCAAGAGAAGAGGTTAAACATTATTTGATGTTTGATCTTGTATTTTATATCGAAACCTGAAGAATTTTACAAATGTGGAAACTATGAATTTGTTGACAGATTTAGTTTCTCAAAAGCATTGATGGTTAAATATGATAGTGAAATATTTTCATATGCATTAGTATTGTCATTTGTAATATGCAAAATAAAATTAAACAGAACTCTATTCTAACTTGATTTTTTTGAGTCTGGGCAATAAGAGTAGAGTTTTTTTTCATTATTACCTCTTTTTTTTAACTTCATTTCATTGAACATAACTCATTTTCTGTTCTGTTAGGAATTGAACTCAAAATTATAGATAAGCACATGAGCAATTCATTTTCTAGCAATGTTAAATATCTTTAATATTTTTTTAATTAATTCATCCCATGCAAGGTGACAATGCCACTAAGATACAAAATGAAAGAGAATGGGAACTAAGCTTTACTAAAGCTTTACTTTTGTTCAAAATACCAGGGTTCATAATTAATTAAAAGAGTTATTGCTTAAATAATCTTTCTATTTAAATAAAAATTTATGCATTGCTGGTACATTAGAATTTGTTTTATTTGTAAAACTTCTTTACTTTTTTCTTACCCAGTCTGTAAGAAATCAAGTTGTATTGAAAGGAATATGTGGTTGGGTATGTCAGTTGGTTTACCTTTCTCTCTCCAACTGCATTTTGATTGCCATTCTTTCATGTTCACAGGTGTGAATATCTGAGATGTCATTTGCAAGTTAGACAAGACAGTAACTGATCTTTAACACTGCAAAGGTAACCATCAGACCCATTTCAATATCATTTAACAGCAAAATTGAAAAAAAAAAAATTACATAAATCTTTTAACACTAAAAGGGTTATTGCATGAGTAATCACCAAAACGGATGTTGGGAATAATAGTATATCAATAAGTACAAGACTCGCACACTGTGTGCAGTAGATACACTGCTAGTGAACTGTTAGTCAGTATAATCACCCTCCACTTCTCTACTACCCTACACTTTACTCCAATAGTGTCCACATATTTAAGAGGGTAGGAACATCCCATTGATGTATACAGGTAAGTATACAAAAATAAAAGAAGATGGATGTAAAAAGAAAGTAAAAAAGGTTTCTTAACAAGAAATAGGTGTGTGGGGGTAGAGAAACGAAATATTAAAATTAAAAAAAAACATTTAAATTTACTGTGTGAATGTCATTCTCATATGTTAGACAGAGATTTTAGTGGTCTAAGGAGTGAAAGGCAGAAATTTACACAAGCATAAATCAAGATCCTTTTTTTCTGAAAGTCCTTCTTTGTTGGCTGATCAGTTCAACATCAGTCACTTTAACCCTCTAGGGCCATTCGTATCATATTTGATACAGTATGAAAACAAGCCTTGAAAGAAATATTTTCCTGAAAAATTTTTTAAGAGAAATATTTTATAAATTTCAAATGAAAGCAGTACTGACTGCTCAGTCAATGAATACCAAATGTTTCCTTATAGGGAAATACCAAATATTTCCTTATAGGGAAATACTGTATCAAATATGATACGAATGGCCCTAGAGGGTTAAATGTTCTGAAGTTGTTCTTGTGTAATATAATAATCTGGCCCCACCCAAGAAGGCTGATGAAGCGTGGGTGTTTTCGGTCATTGAAAGCAGCGGATGTCATTTTGACCCTATTTCCGGCAGAGCGGAAATAGCTCAGAGCAAACAGACAGGGTCTCTGAGAATTTACGTAGGCGTCGTGTAGGCGTCGCGTGATCAAGGCAAAGCCGGAAGAAACGATTCCCGGTTTTGGAAGATATATAAAGACTGCGAAAAACACAGATTCGCCAGTCAGTCTTGACAGACAGAGTCTCGGCAGAAGAGAGAAGTCGAAGAAACCACAGAGTCAGAGTCCCAGTCAGCCTCGACAGAAGTCAGTCTCAGCAGAAGTCTCGAGAAGTCGAAGAAGAAGCTAGACGAGCTAAGCAGAGAGGCTACACTCACGTCGAACCCCACGTCGAACCCCCATTAGAAGCACGCTCTCAATTCTCTGCCCTTGTGCCACACGGTCCATCGTTCATCAATAAAAATATAAGTCATATATTTTTATATACACCCGTGTTTGTCTGTTTCTTGCTATATAACACTTGAATACTGCTTAGAATTTGATTTTTTTGCAAATCATGAATTAAAGAAAAGGCATGCAATTATGCATACATTCATATACACACACATATTATGTATGCACACATAAATACCTCGCATACACACATATATATATACACACAGAAAAGATACACATACACACACACACACACACATATATATGTATATACAGATACATTTTGAGTCTGAGGACCTGTGGGAAGATAAATGCAGGCAAAGCATTGCTATCACTAGTGATCACTTCAAACACATTCGCATTCACCATTAGACTCATTCAACTCTTTCTGAATCCTCTTCACTGTCCTCAGATTGACACGCAAACACTGTGAAATGTTTATAATGGAGTTTCTGGCACAACTTTCAAGCATGTCATTTCAAAATTTCTGGTGAAGTGAATTGCTACATGGTGCTCTTTTTGTCACAGGTGGTGCCCAACTGACCCTACTATACTGTGCAATTGACAAAATCAAAAACAAACAATGAGCATGCACAAAATTAAAAATATAAAATGGCAACAATTTACCCAACACACCCTGCGTATATACACACACATGCATACATATATATGCACACACATATATACACATATTTATATACACATTCACATATATATACAACACCATACACACACACACATATATATATACACATATGCATGTACACACATATATATGCATATACATACATATGTACACATGCTTATATATACACATGTATGTACACACATGCATATATATATATATATTCATATATATATGCACACTCACACACACACACATATATATATACACACATATACACACTCACTTATATATATATATATATATATATATTCACACACATTATACACACTCACACATGCACACACATACACATACACACATATATACATAGAAATGGAAATGTGTTAGGTTGAATAATTTTTAACAAACATTGAAATTATTCCCAAGCAGCTCTTTACAAGTTTCCTGAGCTCTGTCATAATGGCTGCCAAGCTCCAGTGACTTGTATAAAAAATAATGTATTTTCTAACTTCAATGGACATTATGAAAAATTATAATGATGTTTTGCGAAAACACAAAAACTCTTACTCAAGTTCACTTGCAGGAAAGATCAGTAGAATTGACCAAAAATTGAACATATCTCTTTTTTCCATGTCAATTCTTGCAGGTTTTAGATTTTGAAAAAAATCCTTTTCATTGAAATTCTACTCAGATATTCAAAAGCCATTGCAGATATTTTTTTTAATATTCTTGAAGCTGATGAGAACGCAGTTGCCCATAATTTAAATTGAACAATAACAAAAGCCTGTGGGTTTTGCTTAGAAGTAAGAAGAGTTGAAAGTAGGGCTGTGTTGATGATGCTTGTTACAAGAATTGCATTTAGAAGGAAAAAAAGGAGTTTATAAAATAAAGAGGTTTTTCCATGGACAAAATATTAGCAATCTAAAACTTGTAATAGGAATTTACAAAACAGATTGTAAAAAATGTAACAAGAAATACAAACGTGAAACATCTGCAAAGAAAATATAAATATCAAATGAGATCTTTTACAAAACAATACACTCAATGCATTAGTCATACTTAACAACTCTGCTCATTTTGTCTTAATGACCTCTGTTTTAAATAAGCGGCAAACAGTGGCGATTGTGGAAATCTCAAAGTAGTGAGGGCACTTAGGAGCTGAAATTTTTCTGTGAAGTGGGGGCAAACTCTATCAGCCTAATTACTGACCAATTCTTTCACTCGGCCATAAATCAGTGACTGCCTATGTATCTACATATAAAGCTGGGGACATTATTTTTAATTAATGTCTTCCTTCAGATATGAAAATATGACTATTAAGTCTCTTTCCCTCCCTAACAACATGTCTGTTTTGATTTATTTGGTTGTTTTATTTTGTTTTTTTGTTTTTAAACTGGTCTCTATATGTCTCCTTAAAAAGCTAAATGTAAAAGAAAATTCAGAGGGAAAAGTCCTAAAGATCAAATCTATCAAAATCAGAGACTGATCAGTTTAATAAATTTTTGAAGCCAACTGAGGGGCCAACCAAAATTTGGTGGGGGAAATTTGGCTTCTTCTGGCCACCCCCATAGAAAAGTACAGTAAAGTAATTTATTAAGGCAAAAATACATTGAAAGTGCACTAATTTCAGAGTTTTCAATGGTTATTTCTAGAATTATATGGTGTGTCTCCTAAAAAAGATACAAAATAGTGATAAAATTAAAAAAATGTGATAGGAAGCTAAATGTGATTGGCTAGATTGTGTGTCTTCATATATCAGATGCCAAACCTTTAAAGTTAAGCAACTATCTACTATCAATGCAGAATTGTAATTTTTTAAAAATCATTTCTACCCAATCAATGCATAAAGCTACTAAGATGCAAGCGACTACTGAGAGTGAAAGAGAATAAAAAGACATTAGTGAGGAGAAAGGACAATAAAAGAACAGGTTTGAGAAAGAAAATGATGACTGAGATTGCATTTAGATTTTTGAAGGTTTTAGGTGGAAGAGAAGCAAGAAATCATAAAAGAGTTCCACAGGTGAAAAAAGAAACTATTAGAATAGAACTTATGGCTACATCTAGCTATTTCAACAGTAAAATGGTGAAACCTAATAGCCAATCTAGTACTGCACTTTAATCCATGTGATCAAGATGCCAGGAAGGAGAGATCATTAAAAGAACTGTCGTGAAAATATTTATAATAAAGACAGAAGGAAGCCACATCACAGTGATTGGAAAATGATGAAAGTCAAGGTGCCAGGTAATAATATCACCAACTCTTTTTTGGATTTTGTCAAGAATCTCTAGATATATTACAGGAGCACTAGATCAGATAAAGCAGCAATATTAAATGTTTGAATGAATTGTATATTTATAGATGCTCAATATGAATTTTGGCAAGAAAAATTGACTGCTACAACATAGTGATTTAACTTTGATAGCAGCAGACCTAGCAATCAATTCAATATTATCACATCACTTCTTGTAAGTGGAAAACATGGGATCATGAAAGCGCAAGTTGCCTTTTTTACTTTGTTGAGTCTATTGAATTTACAATTAAGTAAATAGTTGTGTCATTAGCATAAATATAGAGTTGGGAATTAATGACATTTGGAAAATCACTGATGAATATAAGAAACAACATGGATACAAGAATAGAGGGACCCTCGACAGTAATGCGAAAAGATCTAGAAGTGTAGCTGTCCAACACAACTTTCATTACATGATTTAAGAACAGTTGGATTAACTCAAATATTCTGCCACTGACATCATAGCCCTGAAGCTTGTGTAGAAGCTCAGCATGCCAAACACTGTCAAATGCCTTTGAAATATTTAAAACCACAGCCTCACTATTCTAACCTAAATCTTGATAGACAAATTCAGTAATAACCGTTAACACATTGGTTGTTAACCTAGAGAATAATTAAACAAAAATATAGTTACAGTGCACTAGTTAAAAATTATCTCTGCATTGTCATGAAGAGAGTGTGTATTTAAGCAGCCGCTTCCACTGGAGTGAGTTGATACACAAGGTCGGTTTTTAATGTGGGAAACCTTATCCTGGAAAGGACAGTTTATTGCATATTGTTGTTTCTGGCCATTGCAGGAAAGTAACTGAAGAAAAAAGTGAAATACCTATTTTGCCAATTTCAAAGTTTAATCTCTAGTTCACTTGACTCAGTAGATAAATATTCAAATTTGAAGTTGGGTCCTCTACATTTTTGGTAAGCTTTTTTTATTTTTATTTTATTTTTTATTATTATTACTGGTTTTTTAGAATGAACATTTATTTTAGGAAGGTTTTAATAGCATTGTAATAGAAAGATATTTGGTGAAAGTCATATACATATATATTTTTTTTTCATCTGCTCTGTCCTTCAAATTCATGGGCATCTGCTCTGTCCTTCAAATTAATTTTGATACCAATGGCTGAAAAACATTTTTCTTTGACGTTTTGAAAATGATTTGCACTCAGTCAAGTCTGCAGCTAGCCACCCATGTTTTCTCTCTGTGACACTCTCTCAGTATCTTTTTTCTCTCTCTCTCTCTCTTTCTTTCTCTTTTGTCATTTATATATATATATATATATATATATATAATGATCTCCAGTGTAATTTAACTTACAAATTACCAAGAATACTACTTAATCATATATATATATATGTTATAAACTCTCAAAAGACTTGCGAATGACCTTAACCTGCAGGAAAAATACACAGACAGTGTGAAAAACAAATACAAGGAAAATATTGGAAACAGAAACTCAAAATGGGACACACTAAAGGAAACATTAGTGACATCAGCAAACAACATTGTCTCATAGGAAAACAGGTGAAGAAGAAAAAACAAGTAGATAACTGATAAGATTCTTGACATGATGCAAAAGAGACATAGAACAAAATGCAAAAAATGACACAAGGAAAAAAGAAGCAAATGCAGACAGGCTAAAGAATAATGACTCAACAACAAATGTGCTGAAATAGAGAGATTGAGCATGACTAATAACGGAGACATGTATAACAAAATAAGGGAACTAACAAGACAAAGAACATGCTTTTTGACAAGATGTATAAAATCCAAGGATGAAATGATCATATCAGAGAAAGAGGAAATACTCCAGTGATGGGAAGAATATATAAGAGACCTCTTCCATACCAAGAGAGAGCAACTGACAATACACAAAGATATTGATGGACCAGAAATATTAAAATCTGAATTGGAAGGTGCACTAGCATAACTGAATAGAAACAAAGCAGCTGGACCAGACAGCATTGTAATAGAGATACTGACAGCCTTAGACAATTTCAGCATAGAAAGAATTACAGAATTAATAGATGAAATCAACAACAGTGGTGAGACACCAGAAGACCTAATCAGATTGATTTTCATAGCACTGCCTAAGAAGCCAGGCACAAAAGAATGCAAATTCTACCAAACAATCAGCTTAATGAGTCACACAAAAAAATTAATCCTCTGAATCCTGATAAATAGAGTGTGCAGCAGAATCATTTCAGAGATAGGACAAAAACAGTGCAGTTTTGTCAAGAAGACTGGAACAAAGAATGTGATATTTATGCTTAGAATATTCCCAGAAAGGGCAATATAAATGAAGAAGGACATGTACCTGTATTTTATAGACTATGCAAAGACATGTAACAAAGTACACCACAAAGACTTGATAGAAATGCTAAGCAACATATTCAGGAAAGACATTAGATTAATCAAAAACCTCTACTAGCAGCAAAGTGAAATGCAAAGAAATGACTACAGTCAGTCAGTTAAGTGCCATACGTGAAACATGCTTGGGCGATCATGCCATGAAAGAGACATGACTGACTGGGCAGAAGATTATCCTGCAGTAGGTTGCCATTGCTTTCTGCAGTAGACTGGTTGCCAGCCAAGGCTATAGAACCCAATCTGTCTTGTTATTTAACCCATAACTGGAAGGAATAGATGGATTAATACCTTTTCCAAGGGTATTTGCACGTAAGTGAATGCAATGAATTCAACTGGAATTTGAACTCGGCTCCCCGATTTCTCATTCCGAGCCGATATTCACTGCACCACAATGCACATCTCAGATGACTACATATAAACTAAAAAAAAAAACTGAATGCATGGTCATCAAGAAAAACAGGAGCCCAAAATAACAACTACAGTCTAGAGATACTAAAATCAAGCAGTTACAGAAATTTAAATATCTGGGAAGTGTTCTAACAGAAGATGAAAAGTGTGACATTGAGATTTGAAGGTGTATTGGCATAGCCAAAGATGCATTCCAGAAGCTAAGTAGAGTATTGAGAGACAAGAAAATTTCACTGGAAACAAAAAAGAGAGCAATGGATGGTTATGTGAAGTGAATGCAGGACAATTTCCTAAAAGATGAAGAAGAGACTTAAAGCAACAAAAATTTGGTTCTGCAGAAGGATGCTGAGGATATATGGACCAAACATGTGAGCAACGATGTGGTTTGGAGAAGATAGAAATTAAAAGGAAACTAATATTTAACATCAGGAAAAGACACCTAAAGTTCCTGGAATATGTAATGCGGAAGGAGGGCTTGGAGAATATGATACTCTGATCTATTGTGTTATCAACTAAAATAATAATATAATAATACACACACATACACACAGTAAAAAGAACCTTCAGATATTGGAGGCCATCTACATTAAATCTAAACAACCCACACTTAATAAAATCACATTTCAATCTGGTCACAACACATTACACTGCATTTATGGTTCTGTTAACATTTTGGTCTCTCACACAGTGTGACATCATAGAACTGCATTACAAATCTATAAACTGTGTCTGCCATTTGGTGACTGTTATTGTCTCATAGCAATATTTTATGTCAACACAAAATAATATCATCTTTGATGGTGGATGTCTTTATGTTAATGTCTCTGTAACCTCTCTGAAGATGGCCCATGTGAGCTGAAAGCTTAGAACTGCATCATAAAAAAAATATCCAAATTTTGGATAATGTATGCCTTTATTTTCACCTGAAATTAAAGCCAAAATATGATGTTTAGAACAGCTCATGATTAAACATAATAGACATTCATTGTCTGTTATATTTAACAATATATGTTCATAAAATTATCTGCTGCCCCAATACACTAAACATAAATATATATGTATATATAAATAAGACTTCATTGAGTCTTATATATATATATATATATATATATATATATCCATCATCAGTCTGAAGAAGTCCTTTCTAGGAACAAAACATATAACAGGATTTTTTTTCCATTTTGCCATTCTGTTATAGTCTTCATATCTGAAAGTTGTAAAGAGGTTGCCTTCTGGTTGAAATCAATGAATAGAACTGTTTCAGTGCTTGCTTCAATTGTGAATGCTGATTTTAATGCTTTTAGATATTCTACAGATGATTGATTTGTACAAAATAATTTTTCTACTCCTGTTACTTCTGCATTATTATATTAAGTGTATGGTGGCAGAACAAAGAAGAAACAACAAAGGTTCAAGAGATAAACAATTGTGTAAAAATACAACAAATGGTAAATTGGTGTAAATGTCTCTTGATGAAAGAAAGAGATAAGTAGAGTCATAAAAGTCATGGGCAGAGGTGTATGTTATGAGAGGAAGGGTGAGTTGTGATTTACTATGGTGACGGTCTTTGGCAATGGATGGTCACATCCCAATGAGCATTGTGAATCCTGGTGTGCTGATTGCCTGCGAAGAAGTCACTTTCGTGGGTTTTTATGTCCTTTTCTTAAGCTCAGATTGGCATCAATTTTTATTTTATTTCTTTAGTGGGTGCTATTGGATGGAACTTCTGTATTGTATTTTTATTTGAGTGTGTAAGTGAAATAGAAAGTATGTGTTGAGCCTATGCACAGTAGACAAAAGTTTTAGCTCAGTTATAGGTTTTGAAGTGCTCACATCTGGCTATTAGTAGAAATTTGTGTAACATGAATCAGAAGAAGTGCTTTTAGGAAACTTATAACAGCATTAACCTTTTGTCTGACTCAGCTGAATAAATACAAAAACAAGAAATGGAGATATATTTGGATTAAAAGAAATGGCAAGAATAAAAAATTTTTCATTAAGATGAAATTTAAAAAAAACAATTTTAATATTAGAGCAGAATAAGGAGAAAACTGTTAGCTGTGTTTGTTTGTTTTAAAATAACACAAACATTTATGTATGTTGCCAAGTATTTGTAATTTGATATGAGAAATTTTTTATTTGGGTTTATGAGAAATCAAATTTCTCAGGTAAAATATATAATATTCTAGTGGATTAAAGCATCAGTTTGTGAATTTGGTGACATAGTAATTGTGATTTCAATCTCTGGGCGAGGCAGTGTGTACTTGTGCTCTGTAGAAACAAGCAAGCAATAATGGAGTAATACTAAAAATAAGTAATAAATGAGATATGCCTAGACATTGGTAGTGAAACAAGAACAGTCTATTTACATGTTGTCCTCATCTTTGTTGCCATATTCACAACGTTTTGGCCATTTAATGCTCTAACATTCTTCAGGTGATTAGAATCTTGAACTGAACTAGGTTTATAGCAACAAAGATGCGGACAACAGTCTGAACAATGTAAACAATGTAAAATATTACAATACCTCATTTCAGAAAAATACACAAATCCTGAAGAATGCCAGACCATACAACGGGTGAAATATTGTGAATATGGCAACAAAGATAAGGGCAACAGTCTGAACAATGTAATTAATGTAAATGGTTACAATGCTTAATCTCAGAAATATAGACAGATTTTGAAGAATGCCCGACCATAAAATGAGCAAAATGTTATGAATATGGAAACAAAGATAAGGGCAACAGTCTGAACAATGTAATTAATGTAAATGGTTACAATGCTTAATCTCAGAAATATAGACAGATTTTGAAGAATGCCCAACCATAAAATGAGCAAAATGTTGTGAATATGGCAACAAAGATAAGGGCAACAGTCTGAACAATGTAATTAATGTAAATGGTTACAATGCTTAATCTCAGAAATATAGACAGATTTTGAAGAATGCCCAACCATAAAATGAGCAAAATGTTGTGAATATGGCAACAAAGATAAGGGCAACAGTCTGAACAATGTAATTAATGTAAATGGTTACAATGCTTAATCTCAGAAATATAGACAGATTTTGAAGAATGCCCGACCATAAAATGAGCAAAATGTTGTGAATATGGCAACAAAGATAAGGGCAACAGTCTGAACAATGTAATTAATGTAAATGGTTACAATGCTTAATCTCAGAAATATAGACAGATTTTGAAGAATGCCCAACCATAAAATGAGCAAAATGTTGTGAATATGGCAACAAAGATAAGGGCAACAGTCTGAACAATGTAATTAATGTAAATGGTTACAATGCTTAATCTCAGAAATATAGACAGATTTTGAAGAATGCCCAACCATAAAATGAGCAAAATGTTGTGAATATGGCAACAAAGATATGGACAACAGTCTGAATAATGCAATTAATGTAAATAATTACAATACCTCATCTCAAAAATATAGACAGATCTTGAAGGATGCCAAACTGTACAATCGGAAAAATGTTGTGAATATGGCAACAAAGATAAGGACAACAGTCTGAATAATGTAATTTATGTAAATAATTAGAATACTTCATCTCAGAAATATAGACAGATCTTGAAGAATGCTGGACCGTACAACGGGAGAAATGTTTTGAATATAACTACATAGATATGGACAACAGTCTGAACAATGTAATAATAATGTAATAATAAAAATTACAATAACTTATCTCAGAAATATAAACAGATCCTGAAGAAGGCCAAAGCATACAATTGGTTCATCAAAATAACCCTAACCCTCACATCTGGGATTTACATATTTTTGTCTAGTTTTATTTTCAGTAGCCTGTCATAGATTTCATATTCTTGCAATCATTCATAGTTAGATTTGAATAAGTGTTCCAGAGACAAACTGAAGCTAATCCAGACAAACTTTGATTAACGGAGAAAAATACATTGTTATCAAAAAATATTGATACCTTAAATTGACACTTGGTAATAGTAATGATTAAATTAGCCATTTCAATACAGAAAACAATGGCATTCATTGAACAAATAGCATTACTCTTGGTTGAAATTTATGAAATATTTTCCTTGAAACAGTTTTTCAACAAATTAGACTTCTCAAGTTTACTAACTGTTATAGTTCTTTCTAGTATTGTTAAAAGTTTTTTTTCAAATCTTTTGTTTAAGGTAGTGTAAAAAGTCAGCATCTTCATGATATTATTTTCCTTTTGAGTTATATGTGCTAAACTTTTTGTTACTGGAAGTGTAAAAGAAGTATGGATAAAGCAGGCTGGTGGTCCATGTACAATGCAGTCTGGAAGAGAACAGTAACCAGAGTAGAGTCATTGAACAAAGCATTGATGTACCTCGATGCGTACTGGATTAGATAGATTTTTTTATGTTTGAGTTTTGTTTAATGGTATATCAACCTCTATGGGTTATTTAATGCCAAAAAGGTGGGGTTTTAAGGTATTTTTTTAATGTTCAGTTATAGTGAGAAGTTTGATTTAATCAGATTTTAATGAAAAAAATTTTTTTTTAGAATACTGAAGATGTCTTCTAGTTTTGTATTCAAAAATTTTTTGCTGAGAATACATTTTTTCTTCAAAAATGTATTATTGGTAAAAGTTTTCCTTCAAAAATGTATTATTGATAAAAGTTTTCCTTCCAATATGTATAATTTTCTATAAAAGTCTATTTTTATACTTTTATCAAAAGTGTATTTTTATACTTTCATAGTGTTTTGACCCCAGTTTGGGAGGGGGTTACTATTTGCCCATAGCTGGGACCCAAACAGATGCTACCACTCTGGGTCAGGGTGGATCTGAGAACAACAGCAATTAACCTCCCAATCTTGGGCCTTGTTGCCGGATGCAGTTTACCATCATGCCAAAGATAGACCAGAAGTTTGATAGATAAATCCTGCCAATCTTGCTCATATACAGAACAGGTTGGTTTGGATCTTGGCAAATTGTATCTGGTTCATATGATTGAATGTCACTAAAGATTTCTGTGCAGAGTTTGCTGGTAAAAGGTTAAGAATTCTTACTCGATGAACAGTTAAGTGGAACTGGACAGCAGGACTGCATATGCTTAAGAATAAAGTGGCCTGTTTTAAGAGTTGACAGCAGGAAGTGAAGTAATGTAGGAATAATGGTGAGGAAACACACACGTATATTTTAACAACACAAGATAAGGAATTTATTTTAAATCATCTGACATAAAGTAACTTTCACAAATGCTTAAAACAAATCAAGAGACTTTGTTTTTTACATAAAAGTATATGGTTGTATTCAACATAAATAAAAAGATATATTTTAAGGTACTTAACTTATGAGTTGAATAGAGTCCTTTGAAATTCTCCAGTTCTCATTAAAGACTGATAATGTATCAGAGTGTAATTTGACATTGGTGTAATTCAGACATGTGGGATTCTCTCTCTTTCTCTCTCTCTCTCTGTTCTTTCTCTGCCTTCATTCAACTCTCTCTGTCTATATATATCAGAAAGTGATTTGATGTCAGCTCACTACTTTTCCTCAGTTTGTAAAATGCTCACATTTTCTATTGGTCATTTAAATTTTCATATAACTCACTTAACTTTGCTTTGGGTTTTTTTTCTTTAGCTCAGAGCCAATCCCTTTTTCTAGTAGTCATAATATAGATTTCACAATGGCTTGCAAATTTGTAAAACAGCATCCTCTGTAGAACTACATTGCTGTTGCTTCAAGTCTCTTTTTCATGTTTCAGGAAATTGTCCAGCATTTCATTTTATGCCATATTGAAGAACAGTTATTTCTATTTTGTATTCACTACAGAAGAAAAACAAATTGAAAAACTAAGAAAAACTAAAACTTCAATAAGTTTTCATGTGTTGTGATTTTTGTGATTTGGTAAAATTCTTTGTTTGTGACATTCTAGCAAAAGTTTCTAGTATTTGGTGGAGGATTGTCTTTTTTAAAACCAGTAGAATCCATTTAGATGTGCATTGTGGTGCAGTGGATATTGGCTCAGAATGAGAAATCAGGAAACTGAGTTCAAATTCTAGTTTAATTCCTAGCATTCACTTATGCGTAAATACCCTTGGGAAAGATATTAATCCATCTCTCTTATCTAGTTATAGGTTAAATAACAGAACAGCTTAGGTCCTATAGTCTTGGCTAGCAACCAGTTTACTGTAGAAAATAATGGCAACCTACTGCGGGATAATCATCTGCCCAGTCAGTCATATCCCTTTCGAAATATGGTCACCCAAGCATGTATCACGTGTGGCACTTAATTGGCTGAGAATTTATTTACTTCAAGCCATTTTTAATCATCAATAGGAAAAAACAGTTGTATACAAATGATACTTTAGATATTTTTAAATTTGGATGTCATGCATAACATTTATATATAATTCTAAATCTGATGAGTTTATTTAAAAATATGACACTGATTTTTTCAGGTTAATAGAAGAGTACCCCCAGTGCAAATTATCCTGTGCTCAATTATGGCTGTTATTATGAACGGACTTCCCTGAAGAATTCATAACAGAGAAAAGCGAAATGTTGAAATTACTAGCAGAATTGTCCTTCAGAACTTCCCAAATATATATATATATATATATACATGAAGGTCACTTTGGTTTTTGAATTGAAATTGCCAGTTCAGTGTGTATTCAATGAATAAAATTTTCAACATTTTTAATGGGTGGTAAACAACAAAAAACCATGTTTCTTGATAATTCATAAAAGTGATATTCCTGATATGTGTTTTTTATAGTGTCTTTATGCAGCTGTTTGCATTCATGTATTTATGTTCTTTGTAGATGTGAATACAAACATACAAAGGAAGTCATTAATCACAGAGTTTTCTTATTGATGTTTCTTGTTTAAATATCAAGATACAAGAATGATTTGTTATATTCCATAGCTTTAGAGATTGTGTAATATAAAACTTTGCAATATTTTTGAACTGGAAAACCATTATAAACTAATAAATATGTGGCTAAACAATAATCATTGAAAGGATATTCAAGACATGTAAGAAGCTATGAATCTGGATATACTTATGGAATTATTTTTATATTTATGATAAATATAATTATATATATGTGTAGTATATGACAGAAGAGCCAGTATATTAAAAAAAATAAAGTCCTTAAATCTATATAGAAAGTTGTAAAATGCAATTATACATTATATATGGTCTGTTTATATTAAAAAAAAACTAACTGCAAATATCTTTCTTCTTTTTCCTCTTAATCATGACACAGTTCTGATATTGACATGGTTTTCACATTGTTCTAAAAATAGAATGCTCATTTTCAAAACCTGATCGCATATATACATATATAGTTTCACTTCATCATGGCATGCATCTGACATTAACATGGTTTTAACACTGTTCTAAAATTAGAATACACATTTTTAAAACTGGATTTCAAATATGTTTGTACAGTTTCCTCTACATCATGGCAGAATTCAGATATAGACATGGTTTAAACAGTGTTCTAAAATTAGTATGCTCATCTTTAAAACCTGATTTCAAAAATACCTGAACAGTTTCCTATTCATCATGGTACATTTCTGGTACTGACATCATGTTAACATTGTTCTAAAATTAGAATGATCATTTTTTAATACCTGATTTCAAATACTTGTATATTTTGCTCTTCATCATGTCACTGTTATGATATTGACATGGTTTTAAAATTAGAATACTTGTACAGTTTCTTCTACATAGATTATTTTAAAAAACAGGACTCGAATATCAGTCATTATTCCAAATTTGTGATATTGGCTTGATTTTGAAGACATTTTCAATTTAGCTGATTTTTTTTCTTTTAGAAATGTAAAATTCCAAACTTACCTGTGACATTGACTTTTTCTGAATATCTGCAAGTCATTGGATTTTACTGCCATTCCCATCTGTCCTGTATTGTATCCGGATCTAAATCTTAATTTTATTCCCAAAAACATGAAAATGTGTTTGACTTTGTTAATAGTTCAATTTTGATCTGTTTCTCATAGCAACATACCTATCTTAATCTAAATTGATTTTTAATTATTTCATCCCAAATAAGTCAGTACTGCCACTGATTTTCAGGGATTACAGTGAGAGGAGAGGGGAAAACTATTGGACAATAAACCTGTACATTTACATATTTTTCTGATGCAAATTTGTACTACCACATGACCATTAATATGAGATATTACCCTCTGCAATATGCAATTATAACTTCTGATAATACAGCAGATAATTCTAATACCTTTTATTTTACTTTCATGTCATATCATAAAATTATTATTTATTTACTTTTGACTCAGGCTTCCTCTGATCATCCATATCTTAAAATATCTGATGGACAATTTTTGCTTTCTTTCTTGTTACCATCTTTCCAACAATATTTCTCAGGTGTTTTCCACAAATACAACATTGCAAACCTTTTGCTACTCTACCACAATTTCAATAATAAATGTTCAGTTGAGTGCTCAATTCTTTAGTTTCACTAGTTCAGACCTGTACAACTAAGACACCATAGTTCCTCCATAGCGTTGAATCACCCTTATTTTCATCTTCATCTGGGAGTGGCTTACGGCCATATCACATTGAATACACTGGTTCTCGCTTGATTACTGAAGTTAAGCAATGTTGAGCCTGGTCAGTACTTAGATGGATGACCATTTGGGAATACCAGGTGCTGTAAGCATTTAGTGACTGATGTGTGTTGTGGTGCAGTGGATATCAGCTCAGAAAGAGAAATCGGCAAGCTGAGTTTGAATTCCAGTTGAATACCCTGCATTCACTTAAGCACTGGTACCCTTGGGAAAGGTATTAATCCATCCTTTCCCTCCAGTTATGGGTTAACTAACAAGGGTAGGACTTGGGGACCCTGCCCTTAAAAACAAATCCCAATGAATCTTGATATGCGAAAAGAAAAAAGTATTACTAGACACAAAACTTATATAAAAACAACAATAAATTGTTGAAAGAAAAAGGTATTACCAGCAATAAATAAATAAAATTTAGTTGGCAATAAATGACTCGCCAAGGTTGATATGCCATAAAAAAAACAGCCAACAATCATCTGGGAGTCTGTTTCATAAAGCATTCTTTGAGAAGAAGTTGTCAAAATGGAACTTCTTCTTATGAATTGGATACAAAGGGAATGATAATGATTCATCATTGTGTATGTGGTATGGTGGGGCTCAGTTGCAAAGGTCAAGTTTTGGTATGTACACACGTTAGAAATTAATTTTTTTCTTAAAAAGATCATCCAAATTTTAACGTAATTTTGTGTGTGATTGTAAATGGAAGATAATTCTCCTTTATATTCTGTAAATTGAATAGTGTGATGAGATTTCAAAGATAACAAATTAAAGAAAAAAAAGGATTTATATGTACATTTTTAATGTCATATACCGAATCCAGTTTCCGAATCAGATTCTTCTGAATCAGTTTTCTTACTTTTGTAAACTTTATAATTGTTTTTGCAGTTATATTCAGTTTCTGAAAGATCAGTATCAAGTGGCTAGAAAAGCTTGTTCTCTAGACATTCTTAGTTCAGAAAGATAAACTTTCTCAGTAGTGATGCAGATCAAGTCATAAGGAAGAACTGAGAGCTGGGAAATTACAAAGAACTCCAGACATAGCAGTTAGTTTAGCATTTCCATTACAGGAAAATTACCAAATTTAACAACATAGAATTTCTATGATTAAATGTTATTATTTTTATTGTAGCATGTGATTTGCACCATTAAATAAAAGATGGCCTGAATCAAATGTAACTTCTAAAAGAAATCTTTGTTCTTTTTTTCATCATTTCACCCCAAGCAAAGCACCACTAGTGTGCAGAGGGTCTGTTTGCTTAGAAGGGGTGGTTACATTATTTTAATAGTAAAAGGGTGGAACCTATATGCCAATCTAGTAGCACTTTTAAATTCATGTGGTTGGAGCAGATCAGAGCAATTGCCATGAAAATATTTGTAGAATAAACAGAGACAAGATGATCTGTGATGATCCCAATATATACTGGGCTCACCTTAAAAGATACCCAAGTAGACTTTATATTGCATGAGAACATAAAGAGGAGCCAGTTGCATCAGAAGGTTGATCTAGGAGGTCATAGTCGTCATAGGTGCAGATTCACAATTCACAACATATTATGGCTACCCCACCCACCCAATATGCAAACTTAGGACGTGCACCCATAGTATAATTGGATGACAGAAAGAGTCAAGAGCGTAAGAACTGAGTGTCTTTTATATCCTCATGAGAAAATGATCCACATTTAAAGAGGGACCCCGGGTGATGCACATCTACACCTGCATTAGCTGACAAAGTATAAGGCTGAATAAATAATTATTTTATGTATGATAGATTTAAGTGAATTCAACAGGTATACAAAAAAAAAGAAAGGGACATAAGACAAGGATGTGTTTTCTTCCCAGATTTATTCAACTTATACAGCAAGAAAATTCTGAGAGAAATAAGATCATTGCCAGGATTTGTCATTAGTGGCCACAATCTCAACACTGTAAGATATACAGATGATACGGTGCTGATAGCAGACACAGAAAAGATAATGCAGGACCTCCTACAGAAAGTAGCAAGAGAAAGCGAGAAGAGAGGACTAAGCATAAACTTCAAGAAAACTAGATACATGGTCATCAGCAAAAAGAAGACCCCAAAATGCCAACTACAGGTCGGAAAAACTAAAATAAAACAAGAAAAGAAATTTAAATACTTGGAAAGTATTCTCATAGAGAATTGAAAGTGTGATGTTGAGATCCAAAGCCACATTGGCATGGCCAAGGATGCATTTCAAAAGCTAACCAGAGTATTGAGAACCAGGAAAATCTCATTGGAAACAAAACAAGAGTGCTGGATTGCTATGTGATATCTGTTCTGTATAGTAGTGAGTGTTAGATGATCTCATCAATGATGAAGAAAGAAGTTTGAGGTAGGAGAAATAAGGTTTTTGCAGAAGGATGCTGAGGATACCATGGACTGAGCACATGAGCAATTATGAGCTGTTAGAGAGGTTGCAAATGAAAAGAAAACTCATACGTAACATCAGGAAGAGATAGATGAAGTTCCTGAGACATGTGACGAAGAAGGGGGGCCTGGAGAATTTAATACTCACCGGAAAGAGAGATAGGGGAAAGCATTGCAAAACTTACTTGATAGGTCTGAGAAAATGGATGGCAGAGTGGGGTTTGGGAGAGGTACCAAAAGGAAAAATATTGAAAGCGACAAGAGACAGAGCCAAGTGGAAGTTCATGATCGGTTACGTTCTGGAGGGACATGGCACATGAAAAAGAAGAAAACTCATTGCTCATTACAATAATATTAAATTATTAGATATTTAATACAATATTAAAAATATTAATATATTGGTCATTAGTATGATAACATTACATTGTTACATTTTTAATACAATATTAAAAATATCCATACATTGGTCATTACAATGAAAGCATTACACTGTTACATATTTAATACAATATTCAAAATATTAATACATTAAACATTACGATTATAGCATCACATTATTACGTAGTTAATAGAATATCAAAAGTATTAATACAATAGTTATTACAATTATAATTACATTATTGGATATAAATAGATATTTAATTACCAATTAGTATATTGTTACTACCAGAAAAGTTCAACCACTGCACCCTCTGGTTTTGTTCAGGTGTTTGTCAATATAGGTAACTATCAGTGAATTTCAAACTGAAACCTTGATTCAGTCTACAGGGAGTAGACAAAAATCCAGAGAGAAGTTTAAAGAGAGATAACCATGGATTTGATGTCAAAATATTATCATTGATAACTCTCTCCTCTAATTTGTAGACCCTAGTTACTATATTATTAATACTCAGTATAATGCAAAAAAATCCCAATGATAAAATTGGTCAATAATAATTTCTAACTATTTATACTGGTACTCATGCGTGCAATTACAAGTAATCCATGACAATATTTTAAATTTTGAAACCATATTCATCTAAGGTATATGAATTTTTTGAAACTGTTTCTAAATCTTTGATTGGCTTTCAATCATTCTACCTCACCTCTTCCACTGCACCTGTAAAATGTGCTGCACCAATTGGGAACCACTGCCCTAAAGTGATCTCTTTACTTGTGTGTGTGTGTGTATATATATATATATATATATATACATACAGGGTGCAATGTATGAATTGTTGTCTAAATTACACAAAAACTGAAAATCATACTAACATTTCATTTTAACAGATTTACCAAAATTGCACAAAAATATATTGAAATACTAAAGAGATTAGTGTTTTCCTTTCCTCAATTCTAATGTGTGACAGCATTATGCAGTAGTCTGAACTTTGAATCACTCATTCATATCAATAATAATAAAACAAGAGTCTTATGTGTCTGCTCATTCTACCTCTTTTCAAAGGTTGGAGGGATAATTGTGTCGTCTTTTCTTCCTGTGTCTGTTCTCTTTGGGGATCATTGTAAAAATCACTAAAGCAGTGGTTCTCAAACTTTTTTTCTCTTTGGAAATAAAATTTTCCTATGCCTCACCAAATTTTATGTTTTAAAAAGTAAATTTTAAAATAAAAAATTTTAAAGGAAGATAATTGTGGATTCAAAGTCAGAATAATATCATTGATAACTATCTCCCCCAATTAATAGTTACTAAATTCTTAATATTTGATATAAAAAATATCATAATGATAAAATTGATCAATAGTTATTTCTAACTATTTATACTGGTACTCATGCGTGCAATTACAAGTAATCCATGACAATATTTTAAATTTTGAAACCATATTCATCTAAGGTATATGAATTATTTGAAAATGTGTCTAAATCTTTAATTGTCTTTCAATCATTTTGCCTCACCTGCTATCCTGTTCCACCACATATGAGGTGCATCGGACTGTTTGTGAATCACTGGTCTTAGATGTCTTGTCCTTTTTTATATTGCTCTGTTATTGCTTAACCTGTTTCCTTTGAGTTTTAATCCATACTATCTGGCCCAGGAATCAAAATCGCAATTTTAGCAAACCTTGAACCCTAGCCCTGCCTACTGGATGCTCTCTGACAATATATAAAAACAATGAGCAACATTGCATTAAATATTCTTGGTGTTTAGTTTGAGATGAATCTGAAAAAATATCGTCACTTATTCTAATATGGTCATAACGGAGAAGAGAAGCATTTAATGACCATATTTCTCCTGACTGCTTGATAATAAGCATTTTGAATGCAAAGATGAGATGGGTGGAAAGAAAAAACGTGTCACTAAGTGGGATCTAATGCACACACACTTTGCCTGTGCATATACACAGTTCTGTTTGCTGACAGATAATCAATAACAGCAAATAAGTACCTCATACTAATAGAAATCATGAACTGCTTTGCTGAAAAATTTGACAACATCCAACATGAATACATTTGGCATAAAGGAAATAGAACTAAAGTGAAGAAGAAGTGTTTTGCAATAATTACAAAGCATTTTTTCTTTTTGTCTTTTTTCTTGCTGCTTACAGGATGACAGATAATGCATTTTTCTTGCTTTTACTCTTGAGCAGTTTATAGAGCAGAGATCTTTTACTTGCAAGTCTTGCATCTTGCAGTTTCATGAACTCATGACTCTTTGACTTTGGGAAAAATATTAGCTTGGTCTATAGATCTCATTTTCAATCTTTTTTATTTTGTAAGAATAACAAAAGAGTTTTAATACTGTGCAAAAGTATTAAGACAAGAACTATTTTATCTTTTATGAGGCATCAAAATAAACTTTAAAATCACTCCTGTTCTAACACTTTTGCACACTACCGGTAGTGTGCAAAAGTATTCGGACAAGGATTTATTCATCAACAAGAAAATGACCCTAAACATACTTCAAATCTTTGTAAGAATTATTTAACTAAAATAGAAGGAAGGCTTCGAATTTGAATTGGCCCCCTCACAAAGCCCTGATCTCAATCCTATTGAACATCTATGGGATATTTTGGATAAAAAAATTGATAAATCTAATGTTACTTTGCACTTTGGGAACAAATACAAGCTGCTTGGCAGGAGATACAATTAGATACATTGAAGAAGCTTGTGATGTCAATACCTGACAGAATGAAGGCTGTGATCAAAGCAAAAAACTATTATACTAAATATTAAATTTATTTTGTAACAAGTATTTTTTTCTTGTTAAAGCATTTGTTGAGTAAATCAAATAAAATTACTTTATTTAAATTGTTTATTTTCTGTCAATATGCCTCATAAAAGATAAAATACTTCTTGTCCTAAGTCCTAATACTTTTGCACAGTACTATATATATATATATATATATATATATATATATAGGTAAGGAATAAAATAAATATATATATATATATGTATATATGTGTATATGTGTAGATACTAGATACACATCAGTATATAAATATTAATCAGGTGTGAACAGAACAGCGCTCAAAAATATATATTTTAGCATTTTAGCAATCTTCAGGTGCATATTATATTGAACTGGACATTTCTTAATTTGAATTATTTAAAATGTGGGATAATATGTATATTTATATATATATATATATAGGTATGGATATCAATAAATTTACATATGGGTATGTATACAGGTGCACATGCATGTATAAATATTGTTCTGGTGTTGACAGAACAGTGATCAAACTGAATTGATGACCACATGCAAACATAGAAACAAATACTTAGTCCGGGATTAAAATAGATCTACCTTTTCACTTTTTTCATTCTAATTTTTTTCAATTCGTGTTTATATATATATATATATATATATATATATATATATAAATAAACATGAATTGAAAAAAAATTAGAATGAAAAAAGTGAAAAATTTGAGAAGTTGTGAATATCTTGTTTAAAGTGTAGATTTATTGTTGTTATTATTATTTATATTATTTATCTTTTGTGCAATGCATGAAATGTCCATAATTATATTTGTGTTGCTATATGTGTTTTGTGTTCAAAGTTGACTCTCTTCAGGTGAATAAATCTTTGACATTACATATCAAGATCGATTTGTCTTTGAAAAGACAAATGGATCTTGATATGTAAAGTAAGAAATTTATTTGTCTGAAGAGAGTCAACTTTGGACTTGAAACACATGTAAAGACACAAATATAATTATGGACATTTATTGTATTATACAAAAGATAAATAATATTAATAATAAATCTACACTTTAAACAAAACGTTTATCAATACCAATTTCAAACCTTACGAAGGCATTGGAAAATAAAATAATATATATATATATATATATATATATATATATATTTATTATAAATTATGTTTTAGAACATGTACATAATTTTTTCTATATATTATATATCGAGCACTGTTTTAAATTAATGTTTTGGATGGTGAAAAAATTCTTTCTTTGTTCTGTACTCGCTCGGATATATATATATTATTTTATTTTCCAATGCCTTTGTCCACAGAAAATATATAAACAAAGGTGATCCCTCTTAAAATATACATCCAAAATCTGTCGCTATCATTTTTTTTATTATAACTTCTATAATTATGCTTTCCAATTTCATGTTTAAGTTTTCATATTAACCAAATTAAATTATACATTTAATAAATAAAAAATGGTACACCAGATTTATAATTTATAACAACCTTGACAAAAAATTAAAAATCAAATATATAAACAGTAAGTTCCTAAAATGCATAGGATGATTGCATAGAGCATGAAACTCTGAGTCATGCTATAGGCAAAAATTAATATGTTTGTTTATTTATTTATATATATATATATGTATATGCATAATGATGTTACTTATAATAAAAAAGCAAAGCAGAATCAGAAAAACGTAAAACAATATGGTGTTGGTAATTAATTTACTGTTATTTACCATCACATTTTATTGTTATTAATCAGAATTAAACAGAACCATTTTAATAATAAATGTCTGGACTAATGACTAATTGCTTTGTCTTAATTGTTATTGTAAATAGTTGTATAATGACTTTATTGCCACCCTTTATATATATCTTATAAAAAATCAAAACAACACTTAATAGCAGTGCATGTGGATATTGCCAAAATGTTCTGATCATGTTCCAAAATTAAGCAGAACGTCACTAAAAACAAAAACAAAAAAACTAACTACTCAAAAATGTTTCTTACACAACACACAATAGAAAACTAAATAAATCATGAATGTATATAAATAAATATATCTTGTAACCAGAGGGAATTACCCAACCACTTAAAAATACCCAAGGAAAACAATACTATGTAAAGTTTTTCTATTCCTTGTCTACCAATTTTTTTTCATGAAACATGCAAAAAATAAGAGTTTTATATATATATATATATATATATATATATATATATATATATATATATATATAGATGTATTGAATAAACTGTAAAGCATAGCATTATTAAAGTTAATTCAAACAAATAAAGTTATTATCAGTGGATAGTAGCTCCTTACATATTAATGCAATAAATACTCTAAAATAAATACAATCATCAGTTAAGGATTGGGATTTTAAATGTACTTAGCAATTTTATACATTTATCTTGGAAAATAATTTCACTTAAATGTTGAATGTCATGTCATCAAAATGTTCAAGAATTGTTATGCAAATTGAAAATATATCAAAATGACTACCATTCAGAGAATGTTTATTGTCTGATACAAATAAGGAACAAGTAAATTGAAAATTTGATTGCAAAGTTGCAGAAAACAGATCATGAAGTAGAAAAAGTTAATTAACAACCTTATTTAACTTGAATAAATTCAAATACCTGTAAGTTTGTAACTCCTGATAACAAATTAATGCAAGACTTTGCAATAGGTTGTAGTCAGTCAGTACATAAATGCCAGCTCATCAGCAAAAATCAATCTCAAGCAACTCCCCGTCTCCCAAAAACTAAGTAATGTGGGTAGCAACCAAAAAACTCACAAACAAATAAAAGTCCATGACAGTTTCTCAAAGTCAACATGCATGTACTTCCTTTTCTCTATTTGTGTAGTGACATATGAAACACATGACGTTTCTCTAAATTACACATAAAGAGGCATTCTTATAAATATCTGAAATAATAAGACTGTTTATGATGAACATACACATAAGAATTTAAACATTTAACCTGATGGCTTGAATTGTTGGTGCATGAATTTGATGGTATAATAACTATGAGTTCAATCTCTGTGTCAGGCAGTACAAATTTAGAGTCAGCAGAATTTTTTTTTTTAATCATTTCACCCCAAGCAAGGCAATACCATCACTGATGCACAGGGGGCTATATAAGAGAGTAAAAGTTTAGGCAGGAGGAGAGTGAAGAGAAAGACGAACCAGTTACAGAGGGTTTCAGAGAAAGGTCAAAAGAAGGATGTGAACACAAGAGTGAAGACAGTTGTAAAGGTAGAGAGAAAGGAAAAGAGCAAGATACACAGGGTGATGTAGAAAGAACTAGAGTCAAGTGGATAAGTGATAGGAATTGAAATTGCATTTAAATTCCTGGAGGTTGTAGCCATCAGGAAAGCAAGAATATGGAAGGAAGTTCCACGGGCGGGAAGTGAGAGAAAAGAAGCTGATGGAGTAGAAGTGATGGCTGCATTTGGTTGATTTAACTGTAAAAGGGTGGGACCCAGTTGCATGAGTAATTCTTGTAGAGGGGGCACCAGTGACTTAAGTTTGTCGGAGCAGAAGCCATGAAAGTACTGCCAGGTTGGGATCAATCACATTACAGATTTTGTTTGGAACCTGTCAAGAATACTGAGATGAACAGCAGGGGTGCCTGACCAAATATGACAAGAGTATTCTATACATGGTTGGATGGTTGATTTGTATCTGTGCAAGATGGATTCAGGCGGAAAAAACTTCCTTGCCCAACACAGTGAGCCAACCTTCGTAGCAGTGGATTTAGCTATTGACACAATGTAATGATTCCACTTGAAGTTAGAAGATAGGGTAAAGCTGAGTAGGTGCAGTATATTGCTTTCAGAGTTAGATGACATATAAGAATGAGATGAGATATCCCAAGACATGAGCAATAGGATGAGAACAATGTAACCCCTGCAGATTAAATAAAGGGTTCAGTTCAAAATGGTTATGTGGTTCAGGCAACACCTGAAGAAGGTTGAAAAGCCTCAGTTATTAAAAGATAAGGAAATTTTTTTAAATGTAAGGACATTCCTTATTAAGATGATAATGTTCCATTTTTTACTTAAAGAAACCAGTTTATAGCTTTTCTTTGATAAAATCCAAACTATAATTATTACTACTAAGTAAAACATATGAAGTTTTTTCTAGAGTTGATTCTAGTAAGTGAAACCCTAGGGACAACTGTGTTATGATATTAAATTAATTAAAAGTTTCTTCAGATTAATATTATTGTCAATGAGATGAAGTAGATTATATGCACTATTATTAATTGAACTATATCAGTTTGTGTACATGTGTTTTCGCAGATAACTAAATTGAACAATACCAGCTTTGAACACATGGCTAAAAAGAATTCCTGCTGTGGGTAAAGAATAGAATATCTGACGTGTCAAATAATGATGTCTGAAGAATCCTCAACACTATTCACGAAAGAAATCTCTCATTCAATTTAACACATGTAAGATGCAAGTCAATTTTATTGGTTTCAACAACACTGCATTGTCATGTTAGGGTAAAGAAAATCCGAATGTACTAATTGTGCTCTTATTTCAAGTCAATTTGTCATTTATAGGTCATACTAATTAAGAAGTTTATTGTTCTTTTAAATATTTCTGAGACAGAAGATTTCTTTTATAAAACATTGAAAATGTGGTTTCTGTTACACAAACGCACATATGTGTGTGTGTGTATATATATATATATATATATATATATATATATATTTGTTTGAACAAATAATTTATTTGTTTGAACATTATTCTGTTTTTAATTAAGCAATATATTTATATATATAAATATATAACTCTACCAGCCTGTATATTTATGAGAAGTTACACTCTTACACTCTGATTGAGCACTCTGGAAGAATGGTAGACTTTGAAAAACAGTAGCTACTCTAGCACCTACACCTTGTTCATTCAGCAATGAATTAGAACTCTCTCAGCTATTGGACGTGTGTATAATGATAATGTACATGCTAAAAGTCTGCCTCCTTCTACCAAGCGCCCATAGCTCAGAGGTAGAATTGCCGACTGACGCCAGTTCAGTCGAGTTACAATCCTGGGTAAAAAGCAATCGGATGTCTAACTGTACTGATGAGCTGTAATACAGCAAAACAGATCTGTCTGTGGATGACTATATATATATATATATATATATATTAATGTAATATTATATGCATAATTTGATATATATATTTATAATATAATATATATGTACAGAATAATATATATAATATAAATAAATATTTCATAATATATAATATATATAACCTATATCTTAGATAATATATATATAATATATATATAATATAATATAGATATGTATAATATGTATATATAATATCTCTGTATATATATTTATTTATATTATATATATAATGAAATATATATATTTACATATATATATATATACAGGAAAGAATATTAAAACGTTTTGAGTTTAAAAATGTGTTTTTTTGACAGTATTTGTTTATTTCTACTATTATATTTTATATTTCAGACCGCCCTTGGTCCTTCATCAGAAACAAATGATTTTAAAATTTGAATTAGTAATGTATTTTGCGAGATTTCGCGAGAGCGTCAGTGAAGAGTTTGTTTACATCACGTGACGCGTTTGTTTACATCACATGACGCACTTGTTTTTTTTTTTTTTTTTTTTAATCATCTCACCCCAAGCAAGGCATTCCACTGCCACTATTGCGCATGGGGCTACATAGGGGAAGGTAAAGAGAAGGAGTGGATAGACATAGGGAATGTCAGGAGAAAGGTGATAGATGAGTAAGGATAGCAAGGATAAGTGTCGGGCAGATGGGAAGAGTGTTTGATAGAATGGGAGCAGGTTAGTGTGTTAGGAGGTGTCTATTGACCTTACATTTAAACTCCTGGAGATTGTAGCCGTCGGGGAAGCAATCGTTTGGAAGAGAATTCCACAGTTGGGAAGTGCGAGGAAAGAAACTGTTGGAGTAGAAGTTACGGCTGCATTTTATCGATTTCACTGTAAAAGGGTGGGATCTAGTTGCTAATCTAGTATCTCGTGCAAATTCGTATTTAGGGGGCACCAGTGATCTAAGTTCATCGGAGCAGAAGCCGTGAAAGTATTTATAGAAGAGACACAGCGAAGCCACGTCTCGCCGGTGGGAGAGAGACTGCAGGCGGTCTGCCAAGTCGGTATCTATCACATTACAGACCCTCCTCTGAACCTTATCGAGAAGCCCGAGGAGAACAGCAGGGGCACCCGACCAGATATGGCAGCAGTATTCAATGCACGGGCGGATGGTAGATTTGTAAATGTGCAGGATAGATTTAGACGGAAAAAACTTCCGGGCCCTACACAGAGAACCGACTTTCATAGCAGCGGATTTAGCAATGGATTCGATATAGTCATTCCATTTGAGGTCCGCTGAAAGTGTGAGACCAAGGAGGCGTAGTGTTTTACTCTCTGGGAGGCAAGCCTGGTCCATGCTAATGGGAGGTAGGTGAGATTGTCGATGATGGTTAATTGAGAGTAGCTTCGTTTTAGAAGCATTAAAATTTACTAGCCATTTCTTACCCCAGTCCAATATGGATTGGAGGTCTTTTTCAATCTCGGCTGCAAGTTTAGCTTTGACGCCTACACCAGATTTTTGTTGGAGGCGAGAGTAAACTGTGGTGTCATCGGCGTACAAACCTATTTGGGTTCTTATGGAATCAGGGAGATCATTAATATATATCAGGAAGAGTGTAGGACCTAAGATGGAGCCTTGGGGGACACCTGCGTTTGTATGGTAGTTCTGAGAGGCATGTCCGTTTAATACCACTTTCATTGTGCGGTTAGAGAGGAATGACTGGATTAGTTCAAACAAATGTCCAGTTATACCATAGCTCCGCAGTTTACATAGAAGGCCAGCATGCCAAACTCTGTCGAACGCCTTAGATATATCCAATGCAACGGTTCGAGCTTCGCCATTCCTGTCGAGTGCCTGGTATATGTACTCGGTGATGGTCGTTAGCATATCAGCAGTAGACCTGGTGAAGCGGAAACCATATTGCTTGTCCGAGAGGAGCCTGTGTGCTGTGAGATGCTGAACCACCTCGGCGTTGATAATGGCTTCGAACACTTTGCCAAAGATCGGAAGAAGGCTGATAGGGCGGTAATTTGCAGGGTCAGAGGGTTCTCCAGTGTTTTTAAATATGGGAACTATAGAGGAAGATTTCCAACAGGCAGGAAAGCAGGAAGCAGATAGGCAGAGGTTGTAGAGCTTAGAAAGGATAGAGGAGAGTTCAGGGGCACATTTCTTTAAGACTATGGTTGGGATTCCGTCACCACCGCTCGCTTTGTGAGGGTCAAGTTTTAAGATTATCTTAGAGACAAGCGAAGGTGTAATGTGGACATCATTCAGTTGTGCCTCGGTTCTAGGTGAGAAATCGGGTGTAAAGACTCCAGACGAGTCCAGACTCGAATTGTTCGAGAATCTGCGGGCAAAACATTCAGCCTTATCTGCTGGGGAGGTGAGGACCTCAAATTTATTGATTAGCGGGGGTATTGTGGACTTGCTCTTGTTAAGTACTCTTTTACAGAGTCGCCAGTAGTCTTTAGAGCCGAATTTAGAGCATGCTATGCGTTGCTTCATTCTGGCAGCAAACAACATCTTAGCTTCGTTAAGTACCCTTTTACACTTATTACGAGCTGAAGTGAAAAGGCGCCTCGTTTTCTTCCGACGCATAGTTACGATAAAGTCGGAAGAAATGATTCCGGTGGGCAATGGCAGCCGAACAAGCAGGTGAGAACCATGGAGACGAATGAGATTTAAGCTGGAATTTCCTAGCAGGGATGAAGGCATCAATGCCAGCCTTAACCCAGGAGGAGACCTCGGATGCACATTCTTCGATGGGAAGACTAAAGACGTTGTTCCAAGGGATGTCACAGAGGAAGTCTCGGAACGAATCCCAGTCTGCTCTTTGATAGCAGTATGATATTCTACTTGTCTGTGTTTCATGGGTCGGGCGGGAGTGGAGTGAAATATTGACGGACACTACAGTGTGGTCAGAGTTTCCAAGAGGGCAGAGTTGTCTGGTAGTGCAAGAGTCTGGGATGGAAGTGAAGCAGAGGTCTAGAAGTGAGTTGCTTCCGTTAGGGTTGTCGGATAAACGCGTGGGGAAGTCCACTACTTGCGTAAGGGATTGGGTGATTGAAAAGTTCATGGTGTGGACACCAGCAGGGTCAGTGACAGCGTTCTTCAGCCACTTGGTGTGGTGGGCGTTAAAGTCACCAAACACGAATACATGGGCAGAGGGATGGGTAGAAATGGCTTTGTCAATATTGTCAGAAATGATGTCAAGTAACGAACAGTCAGGGGAGGAAGGAGAGCGGTACAGAAAGAAGAGATAGCTAATCGAGCTGAGAAGTGAGAGGCGGAAGCACATGAAAGAATGATCTAGGGATTCAAAAGATGACACCCTAGCTAAAGGAAGGTGTTCGCTGACATAGACACCAAGCCCATGCATATGAACATTGGAGTCCTTCCTGAAGAGGGGAAGGTAGCCAGGAACGCAGAACTCAGATGAGGGGATAGAAGGGTTAAGATTAGTTTCACATAGGGCTAATATATCAGGTGAGTTATTATGGAGGAAAGAATCTACGCTGGGGAAGTTGGTGCGGATGCCGCGAATGTTAGTGAAAGAGATGCAGACAGGTTTGGGCGTTTTCAAATGAGCTGGTTTAGTTTTGTTATTATGTTTGCTTTTTTCCATAGTAATTCAGTGAAGGAGTGGTCTTAGAATAGAATCAGTCGGTCAATCATTTGCAACTTGTGAAGGATGGAGACTGGCGCGGCCTACAACATAATGTGGCCTCGGGGTTGCCCACCGAACGTTCATGCAGGGACGCCCGTCCATGCGCGATATGGCACTACAAGAACCCCGGTATTATTCAACTGTTGATCAGAGCAGCCTCTCAAGACGCTACGCAAGAGTTCGGGCTCCTAACTACCAGTCGGAAGCAGCAACCAGGAAACTGCCAACCCGGTACCCTCAGAATGTAAAGACGTTGCCACCATACTCCGTAACTGCAAAGAGCTTCCAGCTGAACTAACACCAAGACCAGAGAAAGGGGATGAACCGGAAACCCCTTCCTAAACAAGAAACAAGGTGATCACCTCTAAACTCATTCAAAAGAAGGGGGTGGAGTGTGAGACCGGGCGATAGTAGAAACTATCTACTCCAATTAAAAAAAAAAAAAAAAAAAAAAAAAAAGGAAAAAGTGACTGAGGCTTACAAAGTTTTAACTTAGTAAAAGTCGAAAATACCCTTGAATAGCAAAATTATTTACACAAATTAGTGACGAAAAAAAAAAAACAAAAACAAAAGACGGCCAAAAGACAAAATAAATAAATAAAATAATTTCAAGAAATTTCACAAAAACAGACTGAAAAATGGACTGAATCCCAGTTGACTTACCACAAGCAACTAACACTGTAAAGTTGATTTAATTCAATTTCTGAAGACAAAAAATAGAAATTAAACCGTTTTTTACAGAATATAGTCCGAGTTATGTTAACTTGCGTTCGCTTGCCAAGCCGTTAAGAATTCAATCTCTCGAAGACAGAAATTTAAATCTTCTACAAGACAAAACTAATGAGACAGGTAAACCGTGACTTTTGCTTATCCCTTCAGTAATACCCTTGAAATAACAAAGTATTTACACAAATTAAGTGACGAAAAAAAAAACAAAAAACAAAGACGGCCAAAAGAAGACGAAATAAATAAATAAAATAATTTCGAAAATTTCACAAAAACAGACTGAAAAATGGACTGAATCCCAGTTGACTTACCACAAGCAGCTAACACTGTAAAGTTGATTTAATTCAATTTCTGAAGACAAAAATAGAAATTAAACCGTTTTTTACAGAATATAGTCGAGTTATGTTGCCTTTGCGTTCGCTTGCCAAGCCGTTAAGAATTCAATCTCTCGAAGACAGAAATTTAAATCTTCTACAAGACAAAACTAATGGAAATAATTGAACCGTGATGCTATTTATCATTAGTCGAAAATACCCACTTGAATAACCAAAATTATTTACACAAATTAAGTGACGAAAAAAAAAAAACAAAAAACAAAGACGGCCAAAAGACGAAATAAATAAATAAAATAATTTCAAGAAATTTCACAAAAACAGACTGAAAAATGGACTGAATCCCAGTTGACTTACCACAAGCAGCTAACACTGTAAAGTTGATTTAAATTCAATTTCTGAAGACAAAAATAGAAATTAAACCGTTTTTTACAGAATATAGTCGAGTTATGTTGCTTGCGTTCACTTTTCAAGCCGTTAAGAATTCAATCTCTCGAAGACAGAAATTTAAATCTTCTACAAGACAAAACTAATGGAAATAATTGAACCGTGATGCTATTTATCATTAGTCGAAAATACCCTTGAATAGCAAAATTATTTACACAAATTAAGTGACGAAAAAAAAAACAAAAAACAAAGACGGCCAAAAGACGAAATAAATAAATAAAATAATTTCAAGAAATTTCACAAAAACAGACTGAAAAATGGACTGAATCCCAGTTGACTTACCACAAGCAGCTAACACTGTAAAGTTGATTTAATTCAATTTTCTGAAGACAAAAATGAAAATTAAACCGTTTTTTACAGAATATAGTCGAGTTATGTTGCTTGCGTTCGCGTGCCAAGCCGTTAAGAATTCAATCTCTCGAAGACAGAAATTTAAATCTTCTACAAGACAAAACTAATGGAAATAATTGAACCGTGATGCTATTTATCATTAGTCGAAAATACCCTTGAATAGCAAAATTATTTACACAAATTAAGTGACGAAAAAAAAAAAAACAAAAAACAAAATAGACCAAAAAAGAGACGAAATAAATAAATAAAATAATTTCAAGAAATTTCACAAAAACAGACTGAAAAATGGACTGAATCCCAGTTGACTTACCACAAGCAGCTAACACTGTAAAAGTTGATTTAATTCAATTTCTGAAGACAAAAATAGAAATTAAACCGTTTTTTACAGAATATAGTCGAGTTATATTTGCTTGCGTTCGCTTGCCAAGCCGTTAAGAATTCAATCTCTCGAAGACAGAAATTTAAATCTTCTACAAGACAAAACTAATGGAAATAATTGAACCGTGATGCTATTTATCATTAGTCAGAAAATACCCTTGAATAGCAAAATTATTTACACACAAATTAAGTGACGAAAAAAAAAAACAAAAAACAAAGACGGCCAAAAGACAGGAAATAAATAAATAAAATAATTTCAAGAAATTTCACAAAAACAGACTGAAAAATGGACTGAATCCCAGTTGACTTACCACAAGCAGCTAACACTGTAAAGTTGATTTATTCAATTTCTGAAGACAAAAATAGAAATTAAACCGTTTTTTACAGAATATAGTCGAGTTATGTTGCTTGCGTTCGCTTGCCAAGCCGTTAAGAATTCAATCTCTCGAAGACAGAAATTTAAATCTTCTACAAGACAAAACTAATGGAAATAATTGAACCGTGATGCCTAAAGCGTTATCATTAGTCGAAAATACCCTTGAATAGCAAAATTATTTACACAAATTAAGTGACGAAAAAAAACAAAAAACAAAGACGGCCAAAGACGAAATAAATAAATAAAATAATTTCAAGAAATTTCACAAAAACAGACTGAAAAATGGACTGAATCCCAGTTGATACCACAAGCAGCTAACACTGTAAAGTTGATTTAATTCAATTTCTGAAGACAAAAATAGAAATTAAACCGTTTTTTACAGAATATAGTCGAGTTATGTTGCTTGCGTTCGCTTGCCAAGCCGTTAAGAATTCAATCTCTCGAAGACAGAAATTTAAATCTTCTACAAGACAAAACTAATGGAAATAATTGAACCGTGATGCTATTTATCATTAGTCGAAAATACCCTTGAATAGCAAAATTATTTACACAAATTAAGTGACGAAAAAAAAAAAACAAAAAACAAAGACGTGCAAAAGACGAAATAAATAAATAAAATAATTTCAGAAAATTTCACAAAAACAGACTGAAAAATGGACTGAATCCCAGTTGACTTACCACAAGCAGCTAACACTGTAAAGTTGATTTAATTCAATTTCTGAAGACAAAAATAGAAATTAAACCGTTTTTTACAGAATATGGTCGAGTTATGTTGCTTGCGTTCGCTTGCCAAGCCGTTAAGAATTCAATCTCTCGAAGACAGAAATTTAAATCTTCTACAAGACAAAACTAATGGAAATAATTGAACCGTGATGCTATTTATCATTAGTCGAAAATACCCTTGAATAGCAAAGGTATTTACACAAATTAAGTGACGAAAAAAAACAAAAACAAAGACGGCCAAAAGACGAAATAAATAAATAAAATAATTTCAAGAAATTTCACAAAAACAGACTGAAAAATGGACTGAATCCCAGTTGACTTACCACAAGCAGCTAACACTGTAAAGTTGATTTAATTCAATTTCTGAAGACAAAAATAGAAATTAAACCGTTTTTTACAGAATATAGTCGAGTTATGTTGCTTGCGTTCGCTTGCCAAGCCGTTAAGAATTCAATCTCTCGAAGACAGAAATTTAAATCTTCTACAAGACAAAACCAATGGAAATAATTGAACCGTGATGCTATTTATCATTAGTCGAAAATACCCCTTGAATAGCAAAATTATTTACACAAATTAAGTGACGAAAAAAAAACAAAAAACAAAGACGGCCAAAAGACGAAATAAATAAATAAAATAATTTCAAGAAATTTCACAAAAACAGACTGAAAAAATGGACTGAATCCCAGTTGACTTACCACAAGCAGCTAACACTGTAAAGTTGATTTAATTCAATTTCTGAAGACAAAAATAGAAATTAAACCGTTTTTTACAGAATATAGTCGAGTTATGTTGCTTGCGTTCGCTTCTCAAGCCGTTAAGAATTCAATCTCTCGAAGACAGAAATTTAAATCTTCTACAAGACAAAACTAATGGAAATAATTGAACCGTGATGCTATTTATCATTAGTCGAAAATACCCCTTGAATAACAAAATTATTTACACAAATTAAGTGACGAAAAAAAAAAAACAAAAAACAAAGACGGCCAAAAGACGAAATAAATAAAATAAAATAATTTCAAGAAATTTCACAAAAACAGACTGAAAAATGGACTGAATCCCAGTTGACTTACCACAAGCAGCTAACACTGTAAAGTTGATTTAATTCAATTTCTGAAGACAAAAATAGAAATTAAACCGTTTTTTTACAGAATATAGTCGAGTTATGTTGCTTGCGTTCCTTTACTTGAAGCCGTTAAGAATTCAATCTCTCGAAGACAGAAATTTAAATCTTCTACAAGACAAAACTAATGGAAATAATTGAACCGTGATGTATTTATCATTGAATCGAAAATTTTCTCCTTGAATAGCAAAATTATTTACACAAATTAAGTGACGAAAAAAAAAAACAAAAAACAAAGACGGCCAAAAGACGAAATAAATAAATAAAATAATTTCAAGAAATTTCACAAAAACGAACTGAAGAAAATGGACTGAATCCCAGTTGACTTACCACAAGCAGCTAACACTGTAAAGTTGATTTAATTCAATTTCTGAAGACAAAAATAGAAATTAAACCGTTTTTTACAGAATATAGTCGAGTTATGTTGCTTGCGTTCGCTTGCCAAGCCGTTAAGAATTCAATCTCTCGAAGACAGAAATTTAAATCTTCTACAAGACAAAACTAATGAAATAATTGAACCATGATGCTATTTATCATTAGTCGAAAATACCCTTGAATAGCAAAATTATTTACACAAATTAAGTGACGAAAAAAAAAACAAAAAACAAAGACGGCCAAAAGACGAAATAAATAAATAAAATAATTTCAAGAAATTTCACAAAAACAGACTGAAAAATGGACTGAATCCCAGTTGACTTACCACAAGCAGCTAACACTGTAAAGTTGATTTAATTCAATTTCTGAAGACAAAAATAGAAATTAAACCGTTTTTTACAGAATATAGTCGAGTTATGTTGCTTGCGTTCGCTTGCCAAGCCGTTAAGAATTCAATCTCTCGAAGACAGAAATTTAAATCTTCTACAAGACAAAACTAATGCAAATAATTGAACCGTGATGCTATTTATCATTAGTCGAAAATACCTTGAATAGCAAAATTATTTACACAAATTAAATGACGAAAAAAAAAACAAAAAGTAAAGACGGCCAAAAGACAGAAATAAATAAATAAAATAATTTCAAGGAAATTTCACAAAAACAGACTGAAAAATGGACTGAATCCCAGTTGACTTACCACAAGCAGCTAACACTGTAAAGTTGATTTAATTCAATTTCTGAAGACAAAAATAGAAATTAAACCGTTTTTTACAGAATATAGTCGAGTTATGTTGCTTGCGTTCGCTTGCCAAGCCGTTAAGAATTCAATCTCTCGAAGACGAAATTTAAATCTTCTACAAGACAAAACTAATGGAAATAATTGAACCGTGATGCTATTTATCATTAGTCGAAAATACCCTTGAATAGCAAAATTATTTACACAAATTAAGTGACGAAAAAAACAAAAAACAAAGACAATAAAAAGACGAAATAAATAAATAAAATAATTTCAAGAAATTTCACAAAAACAGACTGAAAAATGGACTGAATCCCAGTTGACTTACCACAAGCAGCTAACACTGTAAAGTTGATTTAATTCAATTTCTGAAGACAAAAATAGAAATTAAACCGTTTTTTACAGAATATAGTCGAGTTATGTTGCTTGCGTTCGCTTGCAAGCCGTTAAGAATTCAATCTCGAAGACAGAATTTAAATCTTCTACAAGACAAAACTAATGGAAATAATTGAACCGTGATGCTATTTATCATTAGTCGAAAATACTGTGAATAGCAAAATTATTTACACAAATTAAGTGACGAAAAAAAAAACAAAAACAAAGACGGCCAAAAGACAGAAATAAATAAATAAAATAATTTCAAGAAATTTCACAAAAACAGACTGAAAAATGGACTGAATCCCAGTTGACTTACCACAAGCAGCTAACACTGTAAAGTTGATTTAATTCAATTTCTGAAGACAAAAATAGAAATTAAACCGTTTTTTACAGAATATAGTCGAGTTATGTTGCTTGCGTTCGCTTGCCAAGCCGTTAAGAATTCAATCTCTCGAAGACAGAAATTTAAATCTTCTACAAGACAAAACTAATGGAAATAATTGAACCGTGATGCTATTTATCATTAGTCGAAAATACCCTTGAATAGCAAAATTATTTACACAAATTAAGTGACGAAAAAAAAAAAACAAAAACAAAGACAGCCAAAAGACGAAATAAATAAATAAAATAATTTCAAATTTCACAAAAACAGACTGAAAAATGGACTGAATCCCAGTTGACTTACCACAAGCAGCTAACACTGTAAAGTTGATTTAATTCAATTTCTGAAGACAAAAATAGAAATTAAACCGTTTTACAGAATATAGTCGAGTTATGTTGCTTGCGTTCGCTTTTGAAGCCGTTAAGAATTCAATCTCTCGAAGACAGAAATTTAAATCTTCTACAAGACAAAACTAATGGAAATAATTGAACCGTGATGCTATTTATCATTTAGTCGAAAATACCCTTGAATAGCAAAATTATTTACACAAATTAAGTGACGAAAAAAAACAAAAAACAAAGACGGCCAAAAGACAGGAAATAAATAAATAAAATAATTTCAGAAATTTCACAAAAACAGACTGAAAAATGGACTGAATCCCAGTTGACTTACCACAAGCAGCTAACACTGTAAAGTTGATTTAATTCAATTTCTGAAGACAAAAATGAAAATTAAACCGTTTTTTACAGAATATAGTCGAGTTATGTTGCTTGCGTTCGCTTGCCAAGCCGTTAAGAATTCAATCTCTCGAAGACAGAAATTTAAATCTTCTACAAGACAAAACTAATGGAAATAATTGAACCGTGATGCTATTTATCATTAGTCGAAAATACCCTTGAATAGCAAAATTATTTACACAAATTAAGTGACGAAAAAAAAAAACAAAAAACAAAGACGGCCAAAAGACGAAATAAATAAATAAAATAATTTCAAGAAATTTCACAAAAACAGACTGAAAAATGGACTGAATCCCAGTTGACTTACCACAAGCAGCTAACACTGTAAAGTTGATTTAATTCAATTTCTGAAGACAAAAATAGAAATTAAACCGTTTTTTACAGAATATAGTCGAGTTATGTTGCTTGCGTTCGCTTGCCAAGCCGTTTAAAATTCAATCTCTCGAAGACAGAAATTTAAATCTTCTACAAGACAAAACTAATGGAAATAATTGAACCGTGATGCTATTTATCATTAGTCGAAAATACCCTTGAATAGCAAAATTATTTACACAAATTAAGTGACGAAAAAAAAAAAAACAAAAACAAAGACGGCCAAAAGACGAAATAAATAAATAAAATAATTTCAAGAAATTTCACAAAAACAGACTGAAAAATGGACTGAATCCCAGTTGACTTACCACAAGCAGCTAACACTGTAAAGTTGATTTAATTCAATTTCTGAAGACAAAAATAGAAATTAAACCGTTTTTTACAGAATATAGTCGAGTTATGTTGCTTGCGTTCGCTTGCCAAGCCGTTAAGAATTCAATCTCTCGAAGACAGAAATTTAAATCTTCTGCAAGACAAAACTAATGGAAATAATTGAACCGTGATGCTATTTATCATTAGTCGAAAATACCCTTGAATAGCAAAATTATTTACACAAATTAAGTGACGAAAAAAAAAAAACAAAAAACAAAGACGGCCAAAAGACGAAATAAATAAATAAATAATTTCAAGAAATTTCACAAAAACAGACTGAAAAATGGACTGAATCGGTTAGGCTTACCACAAGCAACTAACACTGTAAAGTTGATTTAATTCAATTTCTGAAGACAAAAAAATAGAAATTAAACCGTTTTTTACAGAATATAGTCGAGTTATGTTGCTTGCGTTCGCTTGCCAAGCCGTTAAGAATTCAATCTCTCGAAGACAGAAATTTAAATCTTCTACAAGACAAAACTAATGGAAATAATTGAACCGTGATGCTATTTATCATTAGTCGAAATACCCTTGAATAGCAAAATTATTTACACAAATTAAGTGACGAAAAAAAAACAAAAAACAAAGACGGCCAAAAGACGAAATAAATAAATAAAATAATTTCAAGAAATTTCACAAAAACAGACTGAAAAATGGACTGAATCCCAGTTGACTTACCACAAGCAGCTAACACTGTAAAGTTGATTTAATTCAATTTCTGAAGACAAAAATAGAAATTAAACCGTTTTTTACAGAATATAGTCCAGGTTATGTTGCTTGCGTTCGCTTGCCAAGCCGTTAAGAATTCAATCTCTCGAAGACAGAAATTTAAATCTTCTACAAGACAAAACTAATGGAAATAATTGAACCGTGATGCTATTTATCATTAGTCGAAAATACCCTTGAATAGCAAAATTATTTACACAAATTAAGTGACGAAAAAAAAAAACAAAAAACAAAGACGGCCAAAAGACGAAATAAATAAATAAAATAATTTCAAGAAATTTCACAAAAACAGACTGAAAAATGGACTGAATCCCAGTTGACTTACCACAAGCAGCTAACACTGTAAAGTTGATTTAATTCAATTTCTGAAGACAAAAATAGAAATTAAACCGTTTTTTACAGAATATAGTCGGATTATGTTGCTTGCGTTCGCTTGCCAAGCCGTTAAAAATTCAATCTCTCGAAGACAGAAATTTAAATCTTCTACAAGACAAAACTAATGGAAATAATTGAACCGTGATGCTGTTATCATTAGTCGAAAATACCCTTGAATAGCAAAATTATTTACACAAATTAAGTGACGAAAAAAAAAAAACAAAAAACAAAGACGGCCAAAAGACGAAATAAATAAATAAAATAATTTCAAGAAATTTCACAAAAACAGACTGAAAAAATGGACTGAATCCCAGTTGACTTACCACAAGCAGCTAACACTGTAAAGTTGATTTAATTCAATTTCTGAAGACAAAAATAGAAATTAAACCGTTTTTTACAGAATATAGTCGAGTTATGTTGCTTGCGTTCGCTTGCCAATACCGTTAAGAATTCAATCTCTCGAAGACAGAAATTTAAATCTTCTACAAGACAAAACTAATGGAAATAATTGAACCGTGATGCTATTTATCATTAGTCGAAAATACCCTTGAATAGCAAAATTATTTACACAAATTAAGTGACGAAAAAAAAAAACAAAAAACAAAGACGGCAAAAGACGAAATAAATAAATAAAATAATTTCAAAGAAATTTCACAAAAACAGACTGAAAAATGGACTGAATCCCAGTTGACTTACCACAAGCAGCTAACACTGTAAAGTTGATTTAATTCAATTTCTGAAGACAAAAATAGAAATTAAACCGTTTTTTACAGAATATAGTCGAGTTATGTTGCTTGCGTTCGCTTGCCAAGCCGTTAAGAATTCAATCTCTCGAAGACAGAAATTTAAATCTTCTACAAGACAAAACTAATGGAAATAATTGAACCGTGATGCTATTTATCATTAGTCGAAAATACCCTTGAATAGCAAAATTATTTACACAAATTAAGTGACGAAAAAAAAAAACAAAAAACAAAGACGGCCAAAAGACGAAATAAATAAATAAAATAATTTCAAGAAATTTCACAAAAACAGACTGAAAAATGGACTGAATCCCAGTTGACTTACCACAAGCAGCTAACACTGTAAAGTTGATTTAATTCAATTTCTGAAGACAAAAATAAGAAATTAAACCGTTTTTTACAGAATATAGTCGAGTTATGTTGCTTGCGTTCCTTTGCCAAGCCGTTAAGAATTCAATCTCTCGAAGACAGAATTTAAATCTTCTACAAGACAAAACTAATGGAAATAATTGAACCGTGATGCTATTTATCATTAGTCGAAAATACCCTTGAATAGCAAAATTATTTACACAAATTAAGTGACGAAAAAAAAAAAAACAAAAAACAAAGACGGCCAAAAGACGAAATAAATAAATAAAATAATTTCAAGAAATTTCACAAAAACAGACTGAAAAATGGACTGAATCCCAGTTGACTTACCACAAGCAGCTAACACTGTAAAGTTGATTTAATTCAATTTCTGAAGACAAAAATAGAAATTAAACCGTTTTTTACAGAATATAGTCGAGTTATGTTGCTGCGTTCTTGCCAAGCCGTTAAGAATTCAATCTCTCGAAGACAGAAATTTAAATCTTCTACAAGACAAACTAATGGAAATAATTGAACCGTGATGCTATTTATCATTAGTCGAAAATACCCTTGAATAGCAAAATTATTTACACAAATTAAGTGACGAAAAAAAAAACAAAAAACAAAGACGGCCAAAAGACGAAATAAATAAATAAAATAATTTCAAGAAATTTCACAAAAACAGACTGAAAAATGGACTGAATCCCAGTTGACTTACCACAAGCAGCTAACACTGTAAAGTTGATTTAATTCAATTTCTGAAGACAAAATAGAAATTAAACCGTTTTTTACAGAATATAGTCAGGTTATGTTGCTTGCGTTCCTTTGCTTGCCAAGCCGTTAAGAATTCAATCTCTCGAAGACAGAAATTTAAATCTTCTACAAGACAAAACTAATGGAAATAATTGAACCGTGATGCTATTTATCATTAGTCGAAAATACCCTTGAATAGCAAAATTATTTACACAAATTAAGTGACGAAAAAAAAAACAAAAAACAAAGACGGCCAAAAGACGAAATAAATAAATAAAATAATTTCAAGAAATTTCACAAAAACAGACTGAAAAATGGACTGAATCCCAGTTGACTTACCACAAGCAGCTAACACTGTAAAGTTGATTTAATTCAATTTCTGAAGACAAAAATAGAAATTAAACCGTTTTTTACAGAATATAGTCGAGTTATGTTGCTTGCGTTCGCTTGCCAAGCCGTTAAGAATTCAATCTCTCGAAGACAGAAATTTAAATCTTCTACAAGACAAAACTAATGGAAATAATTGAACCGTGATGCTATTTATCATTAGTCGAAAATACCCTTGAATAGCAAAATTATTTACACAAATTAAGTGACGAAAAAAAAAAAACAAAAAACAAAGACGGCCAAAAGACGAAATAAATAAATAAAATAATTTCAAGAAATTTCACAAAAACAGACTGAAAAATGGACTGAATCCCAGTTGACTTACCACAAGCAGCTAACACTGTAAAGTTGATTTAATTCAATTTCTGAAGACAAAAATAGAAATTAAACCGTTTTTTACAGAATATAGTCGAGTTATGTTGCTTGCGTTCGCTTGCCAAGCCGTTAGATTCAATCTCTCGAAGACAGAAATTTAAATCTTCTACAAGACAAAACTAATGGAAATAATTGAACCGTGATGCTATTTATCATTAGTCGAAAATACCCCTTGAATAGCAAAATTATTTACACAAATTAAGTGACGAAAAAAAAAAAACAAAAAACAAAGACGGCCAAAAGACGAAATAAATAAATAAAATAATTTCAAGAAATTTCACAAAAACAGACTGAAAAATGGACTGAATCCCAGTTGACTTTACAAGCAGCTAACACTGTAAAGTTGATTTAATTCAATTTCTGAAGACAAAAATAGAAATTAAACCGTTTTTTACAGAATATAGTCGAGTTATGTTGCTTGCACGTTCGCTTGCCAAGCCGTTAAGAATTCAATCTCTCGAAGACAGAAATTTAAATCTTCTACAAGACAAAACTAATGGAAATAATTGAACCGTGATGCTATTTATCATTAGTCGAAAATACCCTTGAATAGCAAAATTATTTACACAAATTAAGTGACGAAAAAAAAAAAACAAAAAACAAAGACGGCCAAAAGACGAAATAAATAAATAAAATAATTTCAAGAAATTTCACAAAAACAGACTGAAAAATGGACTGAATCCCAGTTGACTTACCACAAGCAGCTAACACTGTAAAGTTGATTTAATTCAATTTCTGAAGACAAAAATAGAAATTAAACCGTTTTTTACAGAATATGGTCGAGTTATGTTGCTTGCGTTCGCTTGCCCAAGCCGTTAAAATTCAATCTCTCGAAGACAGAAATTTAAATCTTCTACAAGACAAAACTAATGGAAATAATTGAACCGTGATGCTATTTATCATTTTAGTCAGTACATGAATAGCAAAATTATTTACACAAATTAAGTGACGAAAAAAAAAACAAAAACAAAGACGGCCAAAAGACAGAAATAAATAAATAAAATAATTTCAAGAAATTTCACAAAAACAGACTGAAAAATGGACTGAATCCCAGTTGACTTACCACAAGCAGCTAACACTGTAAAGTTGATTTAATTCAATTTCAGAAGACAAAAATAGAAATTAAACCGTTTTTAAAAAAACATGTTTTAGAAAACATAATTTTAAAAAAATCTGTCGCTTTCAATGTCACTTGATGTAAAAATAAAAACTCTCTCCACAAATGCGTCATGTGATGTAAACAAACTCTTCACTGATGCTCTCGCGAAATCTCGCGAAATACGTTACTAATTCAAATTTTAAAATCATTTGTTTCTGATGAAGGACCGAGGGTGGTCTGAAATATAAAATATAATAGTAGAAATAAAAAATACTGTCAAAAAAACATTTTTAAACTCAAAATGTTTTAATATTCTTTCCTATATATATTAAGACAGTATACTTGGATCATCACTATACATTTATATATATATATTTCATTATATATATAATATAAATTAATATATATATAGATATTATATATACATATTATGCATATTTATGTTATATTATATATATATTATATCTATATATTAGATATTTGCTGTATATATTAATTAATTTAGAACAGTTCTCAATATAGAAATAGAGCACTGAATATTTATTATACACTTTAGAACATGTACAAACTACAATCTACTACAAAATTGTACATTTTGTTTTGACACTGAAAGAACAATGTCTCATCAGGTAGTTAGTAATGATGGTAATAAACGTTATTTTTTGAAAAATAATTGATGAGGTTTTAGAAAATTTATGAGGTAGTGCTACCTGCATTTAGAGAGTGGTTGCTAGAAAACTGTATTGCTGGCCACAGATCACTGCAACATGCCACACAAGTAGGAGAACCCTGTCATGGCTATCAGGCAATTTCTGCAACCACATGACTCTTTACATCAGGCAACCTAACCACCCAGTTTGCAACCACCCTTCATTATTATATGTGGGGTGCAGTTGAATGAGAGACCAACAATACCCTTTGTAACACCAAAGATGAACTGAAGGCAATGATTATGGTATCATTCACCAACTTAAACAAGAAGACCATCCAGAAAAGTTGCAGGAGATCACAAAGTTGTCTGGAGGCCGTGGTTGAAGCCAATGACAATTTTATTTAATAAATTTACTCTTTAGTAGTTCGAGATATTTTTGTGTAACTTTGGTAAATATATCAGTTAAAATGAGATGTCAGTGTTATTTTCATTTTTTTGTAATTTAGATGACAATTTATCCATCAAAAATGTCAACTTTTAAAATCTTTCTCTTCATGTTTCAATTTAGTCAAAAGGTTAGTATCTAATAAATATCATCAATCCTATTGCCAATATTGTTATCATTTTGTTGGTGTTTTATTCCTCAAATTTTATTAACTGGCCTATTAAATTTACACACGCACACACATATATATACATAGTTAGTTTTGGTCATAATTAAATTTGACTAGTACACAGTTGTATTAAAAAATGTTTGATGAAATTATATTGTAGAAGTTTTGAATATTTTTCATTTGGAAACAAGTTATTTTGCAAACTCAGTTTCTATCTTTCAGTGTTTTCAGGTGATTTACAATAACTGATTTTACTGTTTTCCAAACACTCACAGAACAAAGATCTTTTATGAACATGCAATTTTCAAATTATATTATTTAAAGATTCATATATATATGTAAATTGGCTCTGTCTGTCGCCAATCAAAAGCGTTTGTAAGACCTCGTACGGGGGCCCAAACATCATAAATTTTCCACCAGTGTCTGACAGCGTTTAGTGAGGGTGGACCAGAAACTGATCATCTCTGGTCAGGTTGGTGCGGTGAGTGGGGCAAGATGTTGAGAGACCCAGAACCCCCTAGTGATCCATGCAAGGACCACACTGACGACACCCTCTAGTGCTCCCACTACGGTGCGTATGTTAAAATATATATATATATATATATATATATACATATATATATATGAAAATTTCACTTTATAACCTTTATATAAGGATGAAAACTATTTGACAATTACCAGTACAATGTGGATCATTATTATATAGGTATTCAGGACATGACTATCGGTTTATTAAAGGAAGAATTAGATGTGAATACATTAATGGATCATTTATTATTATTTTTATTTGCTTTCATAGTGGACATAATTTTCATTCCATCACATTCTGAATATATCATTGTAAGTAGGAAGATACATAATTTAGCTGATGTCTAAAAAAATCTCACCTGCTTTTCCAGTGTTGTAATCAATATGTTGGCTTTTGCATGTTCAGGGAAACAAAATTTTCAAAACTGAAAAAAAGGAGTAATGTTTATATTTCTTGCGTGCGCTGGTGATATTCACATGCATTTAAATCAGGATATCCTCTAAAATAAAAAGATTCATATAAATATTTACAAAAGAAAAAAATAGAGGACATTACTGTAATGATATAAAACTCTATAATGCTATCAAATTCAAAACTGTTGAAGATTTTTGAAAATAAGAAAAAAGTTTGTAAAATGATGCCTTTTACTTTTCTTCAGCATCTTAGCATAGATCAGCATTCCTTTGACATAAATTCCACAGCACTAAACCTTAATATACATAAAATACCATTTTCTTCTCTTACAGAGTGTTAGGTTAATGTTTCTTTCCCTTCTCTAATTAGTATGCACTATGCTTGGACAGTTATGTGACACTTAATGATCAATCAGTAAGGCCCACTTTGTATAGAAGCCAGTTTGGGGATAGATGCTTCAAAAAGACAATGATTGCCTAACATGTGGATAACACAAGGATTTTTGCAACATAATATACTTGATTTGTAGCATTTACTAGTTTTCCTTTTCAGTGTCAGAGAGAAGGCATATAACATATTTCTCCACTTTGTTCATGTACTGCTTCTAAAAAATAGTCTTCATTTATGTTCTTCAAGTTTCTCTGTAGCCATCTTTATTTCTAATGTTTTGGCAAATATCTGTACCTACAGCATATATTTGGTACCCCAAAAAGAGCATTCTTAGAGAAATTGTCTATTTATATTTAATATAATGGTTAACTGAATGAAAAATTGAAATAAATTCTGTTTTTCCTTAAAAAGCCTTTTCAGACTAATAATGTTTTTATCAATGAAGTCATATTGGTATAATTTTCAGGATATGGTGATCTTTACATAAGTAATATATTATGTGAGCTTTATCCTAGAATATCTATCCATATTAAAAATACTGATGACTTGTTTTAGGTATGTCATTTTTATTTTGTAAAAAGAGTATAACATGAATTTCCTTTACAAATTCAAAAGATACAAGCCATAGGAACATATTTAATAAATGCAATATTTTCATTCACTCAAATAAATTATTTGAACCCATATTAACATATAAAAATATGTTAATATAGGTTCCTTGATATTCTATAACCATCTTCTTCAATGGCATTTGTCAACTTTTCTTTTTTTTTTTTCAGCTTTAGCATTACTTGCAGTAATTTTTATTGCTTACAAGAGAGCTTCTTTGCTTGCATACCATTTTCCATTTAGCATGTACATCTCTTAATAGTTTTCTATTAAATTAATATCTGGAGAAGCTAAAAGTGCCATTTCATTAATTTGGTGACCTTAAAACTTATTTTTCTCAAGGAAAGTGTATTGACTTGTATAAATAGCTGAGAACCTCCTGGTTGGGATTTGCACCAAACAAATATCTTGCCTAAGAATTAACTATAATTCTCAACATTTATCCCAGTAATATTACCAACTTTGAAGAGTCCAACTATATTCTTTTTTGCTTTAAACATTACGACTGTATTTTGTTTTCTAAATTATATTGGCTAATTATTTCTTCGTAGAATGCACCTAGTCATTTAGTCTCTCCAACATAATTATATATTAATCCATAAAAAATCAGTTTTCATGTACCTCTTCACCTAATGTACATGTTTATTAATATAATGTTTGCTGTATAATAAAACCTCACATCAACAAATAAGTTATTGTAAATATTACCTATAAAAACAGATATAAACTGAACCTCATGTTATATTCATTATATAAATACAAATATATCCTCAATATGTTATAATATTTGTTAATTTTACTATGAAAACATTCACTTTCATAATATGTTGTTTTACTAATGTTCACCTAATATAAGCCCCAACAGCCACTTAAGATAGTGTTTACTGCGTGAAGTTATATTAACATAGAAAAGAACAAGCTTAAGAAGTATAGAACATAAGCAGACTTTAGAAGGAAACAAAGACCCAATGCTAAAAGTAAACAAGGACAAACTCTACTCCTGTTAAAAAAATCATGGAGAATTGTAAACTGAATGATAAGCAAACCTACATACTCCTATTAAATATACTCTGACATTGTGTGTATGTGTCTGTTTTGAAATTGGCAATGTTTAAAAAACTGGAATGTGTAATTAAGCATGTATCCACTAAATATAATGTTTAAAATAATGTTGGATGAAAGTCAATGAACTCCTTAGAAAAACTTTCTTTACATTTCAGAAACAAAAATCAAAAGTTATCAGATATGGCATCAAAAGATCTAATCAAGAAATGAGCATTTCTTAAACGGAGCCACTGAATTTTTCTTAACTGTGAAAGCTTTCTATGGGTCATCAGTCATGCTTAATGACAGTTTCCATATAAAAAAGATGTGAAGGTCCTAATTCTGCTAGAAGGCACATACTCTTTAATAAGACTTTCAAATACACAGGCTGGTAGACATAAATTAACACTGTTTAAAAGACAAATGATGTTTCCCAGTAAAAATGAGGTACAGGTTCAAATTCTGCTGTAAGCATATACTAAGACTTTCAAATACACATGGACTTTCAAACATACATAATAAAACTTTCAAATACACAGGTTGGTAGGCATAAATTAACACTGTTTAAAAAGCAAATGATGTCTTATCAGACACATGGTTCCTCTAAATACAATGACTAAAGTAATAATAATAATTATATATATATATATATATATATTCAAACAAACACAAATGCATACAAGCATACTTTTCTCTCTTTCGTCTTGGATCTGATGAAGCTTTAACTGGCAAAATGCATTATCAAATTTCCCCTCTCTTTTCATGCAATATTTATTTAATTTAGTAACTTTAAACTCTGTCAGGATTTCAATATCCTATTAAATATAACACACACACACACACACACACACACACATATGTGTGTGGATCACTTCAAATATTATTTTTAGCAGATGCACATACTTGAGTAAGTGCTCTGTTCACTTATGAAAGTGTATTTATTTATTTTCATCTACCAGCCTAAATGTTGACAAATCTTATTAAAGAAAAATTTGCTCCTTTTGGCAGGATATATATATATATATATATATATATATATATATATATATATATATATATATATCACTCTATTTTAAGTGCCATATACCTATGCATGTAATAATTGTCATTTGCATATAAAAATAAATTCCAATCAGGCAAAAAATGTTTTAAGAAACACTTTTGTAACAAGAAATATTTGATTAGTAAATGAAAAATTCTGATTACTTTTGTATAAGAACATTGTCTATATTTTCTTGCTTATAAATTAAATATCAACTGAAATATTCTTCAGATCTCTTCCTTCCATTATAATTATTTAAAGATATTATGTATTCTTAATTATTTAATGTATCTGCTAATAGACAATAGTGATAAGTGGCTTAATTTTTCATCTCTAATTTTAATTTCTGTAAATATATAACCTACTTTCTGTTCTTTTATTCTCTGGGCACATTCAGACATCAAGCATACTGTTTATATGTGCTGTGGCCCTTCAGGATGAGCGAATTATGACTCTCCCCATCTTCCTTAGCCCTGCTCTATCATCCATTCATACAAACTTATTCAGTAGGTTAGCATTTCCCTCTGTTACTCTGATACAACTATATACACTGTGAGTGTTAAATTCTCCAGCCTCTCTTTCTTCAAATATCCCAGAAATTTTAACTGTTTCTTTCTGATTTAAAGTATGTGTCATTCTAGTTCCTCATTACGTATATGTTCTATCCATGGTATTCTCAGCATCCATCTGTACAACCACATATTTACTGCTTTGAGTCACATCATTTGTAAGGAAACTGTCCAGCATTCACTGCCATAACAGACGAAAGATATAATATAGCAGTTTAGTATTCTTTTTTTGTTTCTAATTAGATTTTCCTATGTCTAAATAATTTTCTTATTTGCTGGAATATCTCTCTTGGTATTTCAATATGCATTAAGATTTCTATGTCACATATTACAACTCAATTATTTTGAATATCTATTGTTATATAAAAATAAGGGTTTGAATCCATGACTACATACTCCCACAATGCAAGACCCATACCAATCAGTCTGTTAAATACAATCTTGGACAATCTTGGACAATCAAGTCTCTTTGGATCCATGACAGACTAGGAGATTTTCCTGCAGTAAGTTTTTGTTTCTTTCTGTGGTAGACTGTTGCTAACCAAGGTTATAAGACCAAGTGTATCTTGCTACTAAATGTATAGCTGGGAAAGAAGAGATGGATTTATATCTTTCTCAAAGGTATTTGTGTGTAAGTGACTATAATGAACTAATTTGAATTCAAATTTGGCTCTGGGATTTCTCATGTTGAGCTTTTATCCATTAGCATTTCTAAAATCAATCAATGTACAATTATTAGAAAACTGTATAAAAAATATTTGCATAGTTTCCCTATAACAGTTTTTCCAGGTTTATGAATGCCTTTTGTAAATCAAATGCATTTCAATGAAAGAAAAACTTTTAAAACTAGATTTCATCTACATTCCATGAATCACATTTAATTCTACCTAAAAATCCAGTTCTTTCCCCCCTACACTTGACCAGTTATTGAAATTGTTGCTTATGAAAAACATTGTTTTTTGTTGTTTTTTTTTAATCATATCACCCCAAGCAAGGCGATAATGCCACTGATGCGCAGGGGGCTACGTAAGAGTAAAAAGACTGGAAAAGAGAAAGCCAGAAACAAGGGATGAGCCTCTTCACCTGTTCAATAGACGTGGGTGGAGTGTGAACCGGGCGATAGTTTAGTCTATCTACTCCAATTGAAAAAAAAATAAAGAAAAGAGTGAAAAGATTGGAATGTTGATTAATATTTGATCTTAATCAACTTTAACAACTGAATATGAATGAAAGTAATCAGGTTTTACTTCACGGCTTAATAGTTGATTAAAGTTCATTAAAATATTCAAGATATTTGAAGCTATAGGGAAATGGTTAAAGTTTATTAATTTGACCTCATGCATAACCGAACTCCCTACCACTTACAGATTTATTCGTTGTCATCATCAGAATTATCAAAAGGTTTTCATCAGAAGGTTTGTGTATATTTGTGGAAGAATATTGGAGAATACTGTGGAAAAATGGAAGAATAAAAATATACATTTTTCATGTTAAAATAGAAATTTATTAAAAGAAAGAATAACAAGAATTCCTAGAAGTTAATGTTCAATGAAAAACAAGTAATGAGTTAAGGGTATCAAGAGTTGAAGAGATGTTCATAGGAGTAATTTGTTGGAAAGAGTTTATGCATACATATGTATGTATGTATGTATGTATGTATGAGAGTTTGTTTGGAAGGATGTTCTTTGAATGGAGAAGAAGAAGTAAAAGGAATCAGCACATGAGAAAGAAGGAGAAAGAGGACAATGTGCAATGCGACCTTAAGTTCTGGTCATGGTTGAAGTTTCTCCCATTACATTTTAGTTGTGTTTCTCTCTCTGGATGCTCCCATCTGACTGTCTGACATTGATCAAAGCTTCTATAGTAATTTAGATTTTCCACACTGGATCGCTAAGTCTTGCAAATCACTTTCATTGGTCAGAAAATCAATTTAACATCTACTCGCAAAATTTGGTTTCGAGACTTTTTCTTTAAGCGCATGGTCAATCCTTTTCTATTTGGCAAAACCAGGATTTCACACATCATTGTAAATTTTTGTAAAAGTGAAGAAGGTTGCTTTTATTTCTTAATTTTCTATCCACCTCATATTCTCATAACTTCAACAGTATTAGATGTGTTCATCTCCACCCAAAATATTGGTTATATTCCATTTTAGTTGTTGTTCTGTTGCCTCAAATTCTGACTGAAAAAATTGGAATTTTTCTATGAATGATTTTAACCCTGTTACTGACAAGTGAATCCAGCATACCATTCATCCAGTTACACTTGAGTGTCACCTCAATTAGAAAAGCTGACACGAAAATCCTGTGTACAAATAGAATTTTATACATTTTCGTCTATACATATGTGACATATACATTTTATATACATGTTCCCTATGTCATATTTTATTATACAAGTCAAGCTTTTTACAATTGATTTGTTTTTAATGGGTTATCAACTCTTTGCGAGATATCTAAAGCCAAAACATATTTGAAATTGCAAGAATAGTTCCTTTTTTTTTTGTGAGTGAACATTGCATTAGGAATTCTTTTTTTTAGAATAACAATGATTTTTACAGATACAAGTCTTACTATTTAACCCATAATTTGAGGGGAGATTGATTTATGCCTTTCCCAAATGTATTTTCACCTAAGTGAATGCATTGAACCTGACAGGAATTAAAACTCAACACTCCAATTTCTTATTCCAAGTCACTATACAATACACCACCAACGCATCCATACTCCTCTTTATGTTATTATAGGCACAATATTTCAGCCAAGTATTCTGTCACCATCTTCATCTTCCATTGTTTGGCAGATATGGAAGTCTGCTGATTATTTTGTCCCTATGATTCTAGTGTTTCTTGTTTCACTACTTAATCCGGGGATTGAACTCATGACCACTAGATGATAGTAACACATATTTTAATCAATATTATACTAAAGACATAAGTGATGTGTTTTTGGTATATTTAAATTCAATGATAGATGGTTTTGATATTTTGGTTACTAAGGCAGGTTTTTACTGCATTTGAAAAATTTGTTATTTCAATTTTGAGATGAGGAATTGCCAATATATTTTAATTATTTCAAGCTATTATTATTATCTCAATTAATATAAATGTTGTTATAGACACAAGGTTTCGGCCAACTGCACTCAGTTCATCTTCAAATGTCCACCACTTTTAACTCATATAAGATATTGTTTTTCTACCTGATTCAGTGATTGGACTTAAAATATATTGAGTCCCTTATCTCAAAAATGAAATACAAAAGAAAAAACAGAAAAATTGATAAGTAGCAAGAAAAGTGGGTTGAAGAACATATTTGAAGAAACTGGTGTTGCAAATGTAAACATAAAGAAAAGATGCAGCATATTAAGAACATTGGCTGAAGACATGAAAGTAACCAAACTACCAAAAAGTAAACATCACAAAGAGAAAGGAGTTAGTTGGTTGAAGAAGTACATGAAAATTGATGCTGCAGTAGTAATTTTTCAAGATGAATATGGTGCTGATGCAGACATGTATTGTGGTGCAATGGATATCAACTCAGAAAGAAAATTTGGATAGCCAAGTTTGAATTCCAGTTGAATTTGTTCCATTCACTTTCAAGCAAATACCATTGGAAAAGGTATTAATCCATCTCTTCTCCTTTAAGCTATGGGTTGAATAGTAGAACAGATTTGTTTCTATAGCCTTGTTTAGTAATCAGTCTACTGCAGAAAGAAATGAAAGCCTACTGCAGAAAAATTTTCTGCATAGTCAGTCATGGATCAAAAGAGACATGATTGCTCAAGTGTGTATTATGTATGGCACTCAACTGATGGTGCTGATGGTGCTGATGGTGCTGATGATTAGACTGTAAAGTGGAAATATTCGAGTGACACAAATTAATATATTCTTTTTAAATTCATTTAAATCCAAGCAAGGGAGGACTACTACTGGTGCACAAGGGGCTACAGTGAGAGAAAAACAAAATACAAGGATGTCAAAGAAAGATAATAGATGGATGGAATTCAAGTAGATAGAAGATGGCAACTGACGTTGCATTTAAACTTTTGGAGATTGTAGCTATCAAGGAAGCAAGCAAATGGAAGTGAGTTCCACAAACAGAAAATGCGAGAAAAGAAGCTATTAAAGTAGAAGAAGAGTTACATTTAACTATTTTAATGGTAAAACGGTAGGACTTAGGTGTCATGCATAAGTACATGTGGTCAGGGAACCAAGGTAAAAAGCTCATCAGTACAGTTGCCTTGAAAAGACAGATGAAAGTCACATCACGTCGACAAGAAAGTGACTGAAGGCAGGCTGCCAAGTCAGGGTCGATTATATTGCAGATCATCCTTTGGATTTTGTCAAGATATTTAAGATGAATAGTAGGAAACTCCAACTGGATAAGGCAACAATTTTCAATGCATAGACAAATGGTAGATTTATAAAGGTACAAAATGGATTCTGATGAGAAAAACTTACTCATCCGACACAATGACCCAAACTTCCTAGCAATAAATGCAGCTATGGATTTAAAATGTCATCATTCCATTTGAGGTCTTTTAAGAGAGTTAAGCCAAAAAGCCACAGTGTTTTGCTCTCTGCAATGGATGAAGTTATGTTTTGAGAAATTTTAGCAAATCTTTTCAAAGTTGATGATAGGTCAAGATAAATGTAGAGAATTGTTCTAAGGTCTTGGATAAGATGTTTTCTCAAGTTGTACAGATCACAACCAAGAAGTTTTCAAGTCAATGCTTTTTCACATTCTGCCAAACTGACTATTGCCCACCTTTCCACCAAAATAAATTTTCAGAAAACACCAAATTACTTGAGGGATAGAAAAAAACATTGACTGACCTAACTAACAAGATTGCAAAAATGAATGGCAGAATAGAGACTGGGAGAGATTGTTAAGAGCTACAACAGATAGGAAGTTGCGTAAAGAGGGTCACTGCTCAGCCCATACAAAAAGAACATCGTGAATAAAACAAGATACTTTTTGGACAGACTTCATATACATATCCAATCTAATAGGAGTTGAAATAATTTCTTATTTGCTTGACTATTATATTCCATTCTCATACCCATCTCTTTTAATAATGGAATACAGGTTTTATATTGAGATAATATCTGGAGAGGCTGGGGGTCATTCAATTAATTTGGTATTTTCTAAAACTTTTTTGGTTGGAAGGTAGCCAGCAAATTGATTAAATAAGTAACAAGTAGAAAAACCTTTATGAAGTTTCACTACTGATTTACAATTAAGAATGTGCAGTATTTACAATTTTAAAATTCAATGTTGTTTCACATATATGTTATGTGTCCAACCAATGAAAACAAAACATTGAATTTAAAAATTTGACAATTATGTCTTGTTATCTGACTGAACTCTCTAGAGGGAAATATTTTAAAAACAATTGCCGCTTTTGTGATTTGCTCATTACTCTTCATGAATTGAGTTCTCTTGGCTGCTGGCAAGTGTATACACCACCTACATTAAAATCTACTCCTCTCTCAGCTGTGCACTGATAGTTTAAGGGTAGGCTCTCTGACTGATGCCAAATTGGTTGAGTTTCAATAGCGGCTGGAAGCAATTGGATGTCTAGCCACACTGATGAGTTGGGACACTGCTAAACAGGCTTGTATGTGGATGACTACATATATATACATATATATATATATTTATCTGTAAATTCAGATAAAAGAAAGGAAATAGCTATTTTCAACATGTCTATTTTCAACATTAATTGATTAAATGGGAGATTATACATCATGATTTTCCTGTTTCTTTTTTTCTTCAAGAACAACTACATTCTTTGACAAAAATTATCTCAGATCTAAATCCACTATCCCTGAGAACATTATCATAAATAGTTTTATGTTTTTTAATATTCCCTTACTAGAGAAGTGTAAGTTGATGGGATGTTCAACCGATTATGGAATATGTTTGATAACAGATGGTGGGTGATTAGAGCTAGGGTTTATATAAATTGAGTTAGCATTTGTTTTTCATGTAAGGTTGAAAATTGTTTGAAACTATGTCTAGTGTTATGTCTAAGAAGTCAACTTGTTTTATATTAGAATTAGTAACTATGCTAAGACCAAATGATTTAAAAACTCTATGGATTAAATTTTATAAGTTTATCAACCTTACCTCTAGTAGATTTATTTACTATCATGAGACTGTCATCTTGATAAAGTCCTATATTATTTAAATTAATGTCTTTATATGAAGTGTGGTTGTACAAAAGAAAGAATCCAACTAAATCTGAGGACTTTGCATAATCCACAGCTCCCATAGATAAATCAAAATTATCAGTTGAATTTTAATCCACTGTTCATTATCATAAATAGAGTGACTTTCTGCAGTTCAAAATTATATGGATTTCATCTTTTGAAATGTCTGAAAAAAATTCAGATCATTCCAGTGCCAGATGAAAGCGGTCCTTAGATATAGAGGGATAATAATCCACGATATCAAATTGAAGAAAAATACAATTGTCTTAGTCATTTATACATATATATATATATAAACAACAGAAAACAGATCTTGATATGTAAAGTCACAAGTTTATTCACCTGAAGAGAGTCAGCTTTGGACTCGAAACATATGGAATGACACAAATACCATTATGGACACTTAATATAACATGCAAGTAATATTAATAATAATAACAGCAATAAATCTATGCTTTAAACAAAATATTCACGGCTTCTCACACTTTTTCTTTTATATATATATATATATATATATATATGATTAATACAAATATAAAATTTGTCACTTAGCTGACTAATGGACTAATGTTATATTCAACATCTCAACTCAAGAGTTTTATTGATGAACAATTTGCTAATTTTTCAGTCTACTTGTCAGGAACAATTGTATATATATATATATATATATAATTGCTCTTGAAATGTAGACAGGAAGATTTTCATATATATATACACTACCTTTCAAATTATTAATGAGGTGACACTTTACCATCTTATCCAAAAAGTACTTGTTGGAATTTAACAAATTTTATCAGAGATATACAGCTAGTTTGTAAAAATTGTAAGGTTCTAGAAAAAGGAACAGAAGTTACAGTCATTTACCTAATTTACTTAAATTGTTAGTGTGTCAAATTATTAGCGGGGTGTAATAAAAAACCCTGTAAAAAAAAATAACACTTTCATTGCCTCTTTTACTGATTTCTATGGATTCACGCAGTAACTTAGATGAAATTAAATAGAAATAAAAAAAGTAAACCTAGTTAAAAAATAATAGTAGTTATTATGAAATGTGTGATCCTTTCTTTTAAATGACTTGGGAAAGTTGCTAATCCATTGAAGATGTCCATTTCTGGATCTCCTCTGATGTAATTTAACATGATGCATTGACTATTTCCTACCATAAGTCATCCTTGCTTCTAAATTGGTGTCCATTCTCAGAAACATGTAACTTCAGAATGACCGACAAAAGGGATTATTTCTGGAGAATTGATCAGCCACTTAATTTTCTGAGGTTCATGTCAACCACTCTTCAGAGACCAACCATAATAACAGCTACTGAGTCTGAGAAACTTGTTTTCCTGTAAAATTGTTTTAAGAGAAAGATTTTATAAATTTCAACTGAAAGCATTATTGCTCGGTCAATAAATACCAAAAGTTTCCTTGTAGAGAAATGGCTAATATTATCATCACCATGGTCCCTAGTCTTCGAAAATATTCTGCAGAGGTTAAACTCTGTAACAATAAAACCAGTTTGAAGATCTCATGGCACATTGTGTACCGATTCTCTGTTATCAATTTTTTCAAAAATTGTAGTTAGTTCTATACATGACTTCACCAATATAACCAAATCATCTGTGTAGTTAGTCTAGTTTTTCAGTTCTAAAATTACTTGCTTGGCCCTCATATGTCAAAATATATGAAAGAATCCATTGTAATAGGTTAGATTAGTGATTATCAACAACTGTGCTGAAATACTGTCACAACATACATACATGTGTGTGGAAGTACTAATGGCACAGCACTAATATTTTAATAAATTGATAGTTGAATAAAAGCATTGAAATAATGTAAGTTCATATTTGTGTGTGTATTTTTTAAACCTACGGTTTTATTTCATAACATTTGATTGCATGCCCTTTAAAAATTTTGCTAAGTGTGCTGTGATATTTTATCTTTTTTTATCATAGGTGCCATTGCTTAAAACGGTTAAGAAACATTGGATTAGTTTATGGATTACTCATTGCTAGTTGTTCCACATAACCAGATGAATGTCACTTCTTGCCTTATTTTACATTCATACAATGCCACCACATAGTGACTCTTTATGAGTGGCTTTTAGGCCTTGTATTCAGTGAACATTAGCATGAAAGAAAAATTAATCCAGCATAACATGTCATGTTATTTGAAGAATAGATGAGCACTGCCAAAAGAAAGAATTAGCATAAAACACTGACAATGTCTTTGGTCATAGGTTGAAATGGGAATGATAATAGCAATGATCTTTTGTATATTCTGATATTCATTTACAACTGATTTTATTTAAAATTAGTGCAGGTTTATGCTAAACCCTTCTTAATTTATCTCTTTAAACATAAAATATTAATAATAATAATAAAAAAAAAGATTGACATAACTCTTCCAATATAAAATGCATGAAGACAATTCTAAATGCAAATTACTAACATCTAACTGTAGGGGAATGAACAAAATGACAGGAGAGTTTCATAATATTTATACTGAACTATTTTGATTATCTACTCTTAATAACTAATCAACTGACAGAAAATTGGAAGTTTAGCATGAGCCCTATCATGTTACTCATCTTTCAGTTGCATTCATTCACACTGAGTTTCATTCAATTTGATTACCAGTACAACCATTTTTTTCAAGACATATGACACTTGTATGCAATTTATAAACATAAATTGAAGACAGGCTTACTGTCAAATTGTTTAACACACTCTTTTTTTACTTTAAATTGTGTTGTAATAATAACAATAATAAAAATAAATGGGCTCAAGCATAGTATGTACATACACACACGCACATATATATATATATATACATACAGCCTTCCTTCAATAAAACATGAAAAACCTAAGACACACAGAGACACACTAAATTCAAATGCACTAAAAATTTGCAAACTGTTATAAAAAATAGTATTTCAATAAACAACAGAAAGAACTGGATGACCTGTAGAATCAAATCGGAATCGCTGAAAACAATTTTGAAGTATAAAGACAAAATGAAATTTCGAAAGTCAGTATAAAAAGTTTTTTATGGTCAGCGATAGGTGAATGATTCCCAAAACGGAAGAGATTTAACGAGCAGGTGTAAAAAAAAATACATTAAGTGAACATGCATGCATATGAACTTTCTAACCTGCTCACTTATCAATATATACATGGCATTTTAGGCTGTTAGAAAGACAAACAGATCTCACACGTTTATTTGCCTGAAAAGAGCCAACTTTGGACTTGAAACACAAATACATTATGGAAACTTAATATATTATACAAAAAAGCAAGTAATATTTAATAATAATAAGAAGAAATCTATGCTTTAAACAAAATGTTCATGACTTCTGGCACTTTTTTCTTCTATACCAATTTCTCTTATTGGAACAACCCCTATTTCTGTTTTTAATATATATATATATATATATATATATATATATATACACACACTACAGACAAGAAGTTTGAAATAATCTTGTTTTTTTTTTTAAATCTTAAAATAAAATGTCTTTGTAATTTTCAGTAAAAGATAAAATTCTAGTAACTAAAGTGTATTTGCTTTTTATTTTTCAATCTTTCTCTAGGCTTCTACCAAAATGTTCAAATTTGGATTCATCTGTCCATAATGCATTTTACTAAATTATGAATGTTTTGTTTGAGAAACATTATATTCTGTTTTCACCAGTAATCACTCAGTAGACTTTTTGAATTTAACAAAAGGGCTGGAGATTTGATTCAGGTCAAGGGAATCATGAAAAGAGAAGTATATCATTCGATTTTGAAAAGACATGCTATGCAATCTGGTTTAGACATAAAAAAAAGTCACCTTTTGACAAAGTAACAACCCAAAACACATTTCTAAATTAAGTTAAAAAAAGAACAAAATTTTGGAAATTATGACTTGGCTGTCTCAATCTTTTGACCTCTCTCCTATTGAATTAGTATGGTATAAATTTGATTGGAAAGTTTGGAGAGAATATTCAGAGAGAGAGTGAGTGAGCCATTATGGTGCTTGAAGAATGCCTGTGAAGGCCTGCCATTTATGTATTTTCAAAACTGGAAAAAATGACATGAATTTGTAAAGCAATAATTAAGGTTGGTGGTGGTTTTATTGATGAAAGCAAAATATGATGCTGTTGTGTGATAATTTGTTATAGTTAAGTGCTTATTTTCTGTTAAAAAGACAATAAAAATTACAAGGACCTTGTTGATTCTTTAATAATCAAACTTGTTTAGAAATATATGCACACATATACACTATAGGGAAAAAGTTTAGCTTAAAAACACCATAACTACTCTAAAAATATACAAAAAAATCTCATTTTATGGTATTTTTCAAGAAATGCAAAGTGTCCCTAAACTTTTTTCCTGTAGTGTATATGTGTGTATATATTTCTAAACAAGTTTGATTATTAAAGAATCAACAAGGTCTTTGTAATCTTTTATTGTATTTTCCCAGTTTTTGAATAAGGTGTTATATATATGAATACAGGTGCTGAAAATCTTCGAAAAACTGTCTGAAGTTCATGTGTTATTGTTTAGTTCAGGTACTTTCAACCATCCGTGATTTTCAAGAATCAATGCATTGTCTGTGTGGTAGGCAGAATTCCTTTGTTGACATTCTGATATTCTTTATAAAGCTGCAAGTTTGAAATAGTTTATATTAACATCATGTGTAACAATTATTGGGAACAAGGTCATCAAAAAGAATGTGATTTTACATATATATATGTGTGTGTGTGTATGTGTGTGTGTGTGGATGCATATGTGCACATTAAATATATCTTGTGCACTTCAAGGTATTTTATTTAATGTGGACTGTTTATTTTGCTTAATAATGGCTACTAAGGTTTTGAGTCTTTCCTTGCATTGGGTGATGTTGAGTATTTTGGTGTTATCTATTAATATGTTAATAGTAGCAATTTGGTCACAGCTACCAATATAAGATAAATATTAGTGGATAATACCAAAATACTCTACAGCACCCAATACAAAGAAAGAATCAAAACCCCAAATGCTATTAGAATTAGTCAATAGACCTCCAACTCAGTTGAGTAGCATCCTCAGTTTCTTCTAGAAAATAGCTAGCATTAGTATATTTACAACATCACTAGGTAAAGAGTTTCGCCCTCAGGGCACTCACCAATTTTGAGTGCTGCTTCATCAATTTGTTTAAGTGTAAATGATCATGCATCCTTTGGTTTGGAAGGTGAAGAAATTTTTTACTTCCATTTTCTAGTAGCCATTCAGTATTTTGCATACCTGACACAGATCAGTGAGCTGGCAATTTGACTGATGGGATGGTAACTTGATTTCGACTGTAGATAAACTGAGGCACCTGTGCAATAAGTTGATATCTTTTTTGTAGTTTATGCTCCAGATAACAGCCCCATATTTGAGTACTGGTTGAATAAATGCAATCTAAAGTGTTTTTAATTTTTTTGATATAAGATTTATAAAATAATGTTTAATCATATTTATTCTTTGATTCACCTTCCTTATGGTTTTTAAAATATATAATCTTGGAGATAAATCATGTATAACTCAATCTCTGTTCTTTTAATTGATCAAGGCAAACTCTATCTAATGGTTAAGTGTATTCACGTTTGCCTCTGATCTTCACCTATATTCCTGCACTGCATTTTAAATGCCATAACTAAAGTAAAAAGTAGTCATTTTTATCAATGATGCAACAATACAGGTTGGTGTCATCAGCAAATAATTTAGCAGTGGATTAGATCACATCAGGGATGTTGTTTACATAAATCAAGAACAGAATTAATTCCACAATGGAGCCTTGTGGGTCACTACTAATGACTTTCTGCCAAGGTCTATGGAGAGACCTAAAGGGGCCAAGGCATCCCTCCTGAGAATTTTGGCTGGACCCTCATTTGGCCTCTCCCTTTTATAAGCTTCAAAAATTTATGAAAGTGATCAGTCTCTGATTTTGAAAAGATTTGATCTTCTACACTTTTCTCTCTGCATTTTATCTTTTATTTTTTGAAAAAAATCAGAGCATAGAAATCACTCTGTTCTGCTCGTGTTAACATTAGTATTAACCCTTTGATTTTGTTTTGAAATTAATCTCTCTTGCATTCTAACAGCTTGCAAGTAGGAAAGAAGGTATGAATGGATTAGAACTCCACTACTATGAATGAAAAGTTATTCCATTTAATTAAGTGAAATAACATATACTCGTACTCATTCCTAAGTTGTGTATACAATAGTGGTGTAGTATGAAAATGAAGACACTACTTAACTTTGCCCTTTCCTCTTCCTCAGAAATATCTCGGCCCCTAAGTGCTCTACTCCTTTCAGAGTTCTACAATCACCACTGGATAAACTATTTTGCAGAATAGTTATGCAAGACAGTTTATCAAGTATTTAGTTCTCAATTCAGTCATTGAAATATTACAATTGAATTATATTGGAGCTACATTTGGATATAATCTTTTCTGGAAAGATTTATCCATCTGTTATGAGAAAAATGTTGCCTTTTTACTTGTATTTCACTTCCCAATTTTAGATCTGCTTCAAGTTTCATTTATGTTCTGTCAAGTAAAATGAAAACTAACTCATAATTTGTCTATATTTCTGAGATTAGTGTAACTATTTACACTATTTACATTGTTCAGACTGTTTCCTCGTCTTTATTGACATAGTCACATCATTTTGGCCTTTGTACGCTCAGGCCATATTCATGATCTATCTATATTTCTGAGATGATGTATTGTAACTATTTAAACTATTTACATTGTTCAGATTGTTGTCCTCATCTTTATTAACATATTCACATCATTTTAGCCATTGTATGATTTGGCCTTGATCAGGATATGTCTATATTTCTGAGATGAGGTATTGTAAAAGTTTACACTATTTACATTTACGTTAATTCTTTTTTTGGACTGTTGTTCTTATCTTTATTGACATATGCACAACATTTCTTCATGGAATATACTTTGAAATTTAAAGCCAAATATTTTAGAGTTCCAAATCCCTGTGGTTGAAGTAATCTAGAAGTGACTTGACCTAAAGAGTTGTAAGTTCAATACCTAGCCACAGCAGAGTTGAGTTAGTGAAGGAAAATAAGAGAAACTGATATATTCAGAAGAGGCATGGCATGTGGAATAAGAACAATTTAACCACATTGACTAAATAAAGCATTCAGTTCAAAACTCCATATATTGCCTGAAGGAGGCTGGAGTTTACAGCAGCCGAAACGGGAATATAACAATAAAGATGAGGATAACAATCTGAACAATGTAAATATTAAAACAACTCATAGTTGTATTCTTCAATAGCAGGGTGTTTTTCATTATCGATCTTGGATATATTTTTCAACAGTTTTTTTCTTGATCGCACTATATTCTACTTTGATTCACATAAGATGATGATATGTACTTTGTTGTTGCTGATTCGTTACCATTGGTTTCTGGTTGCTCTGTCCTCATCTATTTCTAGGACCAATATTGTGAATGTCAGTCAACACAATTTTTACAGCCTCATCCTGACATCCCATTGCTAAGAAATTCGATTTGACCAATACTCTATCATCTATCTCTTCAACCACTAAGCAGTTCTCTTGTAACTCTATTCATCTCCTGCTTCTTCCTCTCCTTGTCTTCAGTATAGACAAACTCCAAATGTTTATTGGTTTTTTAGACAGATCTCTGAAGAACCCAGCAATATCACTTTTTAGTCATTTTGGTATAGTGTTGATTCTATTTAGATTGGTATTCACAGCTTTTTCTAATACTAATGTCTCCAAGTTAATTAGTCTTGTTGCCACCTTCTCCCAACATGCTTTACACTTAGATTCAATTTCAACAATTTAACACCAGTCTTTACCATGGGAAGGTTGCAATCACAAATGTGCAATAGGAGTAGGTAGGTCTTTCTATTGTCCAGTTACCACTGGTCACCAGTTTTTTGAACAGAAGTAAAGGTTTATCTTTTGTTTCCTGTTTAGGTTGGGTTTCTGTTTCCTTCTAAAGTTTACTTCAAATTTATACTTCTAAAATCTCTGTCTAAACACTGAAATTCTATTTGCTATTTATTTCTTCACTAGGAGTAGATAGGTTCACTTGTTGTCCAGTTCGCACTCCACCTGTTTTTTTTAAAAGGAGTAGAGGTTTACTTTTTGATTTCTCTTTAAGCTTTGGTTTCTGTTTCCTTGTAAAATTTCTAATTCTTTTTCACTCTCTGTAGCCCCTTACACCTTACTGACATTATCATCTTGATTGGGTGAATTGATTAAAAAAAAAAAAAACTTCATTATCATCTATGCCCAAGCACTGCTGGCAGAAACATTTGTCACCACAATCACATTCTATGATGTGGTCTTTATTTACAAGATTTACATTGTTTGGACTGTTGTCCTCATCTTTATTGCCATATTCATGGTGTTCACTCTGACCGTCTTCTGGTGACTGAAATTTTGAACTGAACCCTTTATTTTGATCACTGGGTAGATTGTTCTGGTTCCATAAGTAATGCACTTCCAGATGTCTTAATTATCTCCCTTTAACTCAACTATCTAAGTTCTTGTACATGGCCCAGTAAATAAAAGCATTGGTTAGATCCAATGACTTGAGCCAAAAGAATTTTGAGTTCAATATCTGACTTCAGCAATGGTGAACAAAACCAAACCTCCTGGTAAGTAGATTGAATAATTACAAAGAGGTTTATCAATAAAACTCTGGAAGCAAGGTGCTGAATATAACATCTGTTGGGTAAGTGCCAAATATTATTTGTATTAATCCTATATATATATATATATATATATATATATATATATATATATATATATATATATATATATAAAGAATATACTGAAGAACTTTAATCTTAAAGTAATAGTAAATACCAACCTCAAAACATTTGATTGATGTTACACTTGACTTAGTTAATAGTACTTACTAACCATTTGTAAAACATAATGCTAATCATATCTACATACATACTAAATCAGATCATTCACCATCTATTATTAAACATATACCACAGTTAAACACAGACTTAACAATAATTCCTCTACTGAAGATATTTTCTACCAGTATAGTCATTACTACAATACAGCCCTAAAAACAGTGACTATAATTGCAAGGTTATTAAATATCATGAAAAAATCAATCATAATATCAAATGTAACTGAAACAGGAAAATAAACCAAATAAAACTTTAGCCCTATTACAAATGACTTATGGTGAACACACTATAAAGAAATCAAGTGTTTTTGAGAGGTACAGGCTATTCAAGGAAAGGAATGAAGATGTACACAATGACACAAGACATTGTCAGTTAAAAACACAAAAAAGGATGAAAATGTAAACAGAGGGAAAAATTTGATAAACTCAGATTGCAGATTAAAGATGAGGCTGATAGTAAAAAAACTAAATATAAATATGGAAACAGGGTGGCAGATTCCAACATTGGGAATAAGAAAAAAATTCTTATTGTTGGTGCTTTGAGTGATGACTGATGGACAGAAATTATGTTGGTTTCATGTTTTACTCTAATCTTTTAAATAATGTAAACATGTCCCACAAGGATATTATTAGTGATAAAGTATAGTGTTCCTAATAAAACCCAGAAGCAAAACATTAAAGCATTCAGCAGAAGACAAGGAATCAGTTTAAAAAAAGCACATCTTTTACTTAAAGTTCCACAATATGCTTGTGAATTCCTTTGTTAAAAACAGAATAGTTGACTATAAATTCTTAACACAAAGACACACTGTCAACATGTTTATTTGAAAGCAGTGAAATGTTTGCTAGAATCTTTTTGAAGAAACTCTGATCTGATAAGTGGATTCTCCATGCTGATAATTCTCCTGTCTATGAGGAGTTTGCAAGTTCCTGGTTAAGAAATCCTTTGCAAAATGCGTTATCTTATTCATCAGCCTCCTGCATTTTTCAACTTCACCATCATCGAAGAACATCATGTAACTACATTACTAAATGATATTCTGAAAAAAGACTTCCAAGAATGTTTCCAGCAATGACGCTATAATCTCAAAGAGTGCCTAACTTCACAAAAGACATAGAGTACTGTGCAAAAGTATTAGGACAAAACTATTTTATCTTTTATGAGGCATATTGACAGAAAATAAACAATTTAATATTTATAATTTTCCTTCTTGCCAAATTGCTGATTTTTCAGTAGTTTAATGATAGGGAGGCATTTATGGCAAGTAGGCTTTTCTTGAAGTTTTGTGAAGGCATTATAATGGTATCTTCACTCTTCAGAGATTCTGCTTATTCTGCAGTTGAGTGAAAAACTCTCCACATTAATTATACATATATATATACATAGATATATAAACATATATAGTTAAATATAACAGACAATGAATGTATATACATCATATTTTAACTTTAATTTCTAGTGAAAATAAAGACAAAAATTATCCAACATTTGGATATTTTCCATTATGCTGGCTCTAAGCTTTTGGCTCACATGAGCCATCTTTATAACAGTTGTAGAGACATTAACATCAAAATATTCACCATCAAAGATGATATTCTCTTGTGTTGACATAAAAACATTGCTATGCAACGATAACTGTCACCCAATATATTTGTTTGTGTGTGTGTGTGTGTGTGTGTGTGTGTGTGTAAAATAAATGAATAAATCTTAAACTAATCATAAATTTATCACGTCTTTTTGTGTGGATATACTTCTGCAAAATTCAGAGTAGAGACAGTCATATGCTAAATGAGATGATTTTATTTAATTTATTTATTATTAATCCTCAATCTCTGATCAAAACAGAATTTTATATTCATATATAAATATATATGCACATATATATGTGTGTGTGTGTGTGTATATATATATATATATATATATATAGTAATATTTTTATTAGATTAGGAGTTTATAATAAAAACAAAGTTTACTGCAACACAAGAGCTGTTGTGTTTCAATACTATCTTATTAGCACCACATCAGACAGCAAAATATTTGACTGTTAGGAATCATTATATATAGAAGCTTAAAAAACAACACAATATTTTAGCATATCCAGACAATTAAGTGGTAGGATATTTTGGAGGGTTGTCTCAATGAAACAATTGAGAGCTAGGTCCTGATAGATAGGGATAATTTGATTGTAAGGGCAAATGGTGGGATAGGGAGTTGAAATGGCTTGAAACCCAGACATTTTCTATGTCAGTGATGAAATAAATTGAATGATACATATTTAGCATTAAGCAAGTCTGAAAGGCTATTGTGTGTCCTCATGAAATAGTTACAGGATTTTCTTTAAGTTATTTTTCACTTAAAGTAGACTTCTAAGATGTAATGCTTGATCAAGTCAATAATAATTACCTCCCTACTTACAAATCCAATGCTAATCTTATATACATCCACCCTAAATGTAGCCACCCTTGATCAATCATCAATCATATACCCCTTTCTCAATTGAAAACAGAATTTTTAACAACTATTCTGATGAAGATATCTTTTATAAACATAGCAAATTCTGACATTGCCCGCAAAAAACAGCGACAGCAAATACCCTGACCTTAAATATAACGAAAATTATAATAACAGCAACAATAATAATAGAAAGAGAAAAATATTTTGGTATACACTCCCATTTAACCAGATGTTAAATACTAAGTTAAGGCATAAATTCCTCTAATTAGTTGAGAAATGCTTCCCTAAAAATAACCCTCTTACCAAACATTTTAGCAGTAATACCCTTAAATTGAGCTATAGCTGTATGGAAAACCTTGAAAAGATTATCAAAATCATAATAATAGAATTTTAAATGGTTATAATAACCTAAACAAACAACATCCTAAAAAAATTAATGATCACAATAACAATAATTACAATTGCCATAAACTTATTGAGTGTCCACTACAAAATAGATGTCTAACTGACTCTATAGTATAATTATGCTTTATTTCAACCATAGAAAAATTTACAGTAATAAAATATTATATCAGTTGTGCCAAAAATTCTTTTAAAACCAGCCATTATTTGTACACATCATCTTTTAATATTAAGATTTTCAACATTAATATGTAATCATTTCTATTTATTATAATTAAGAGGTACCAGCTTACTATAAATAGAAAATATTAAAAAAACAGAATTTGTAAATCTTTACATGAGCCATGTTTTCTATGTTTACAGGAAAAATTACAAATTATCAAATTCCCAAAACCAAACTTGCTTTATAAAAGTAGCAAAGTATTTTCCATCTGTCATCATCATCATCTAAAATATACCCTAAAATATATTTAATTTTTCGAATATAACTAGACATCTATAATCTATCCCCTAGCATATATTGATTGATTCTTCCATCTTCTAATTAATTTGTTTCATTTAACGGATTGATCAATTACTAAGTCAACTACATATATTTGACGTGCAGTGTATTCTTTAAAAAAAAACACTTTTCCACCTTTGTCACTTGTTCACTACTTAAATTGAGAAATAACTTCAAGAAAATCCTGTAACCGTTTCATGAGAACACGTGATACTTGTGACTTGCTGTCCTACATATACATTAATTCTTATTTCATCACTGAAAGTATATACTTGGTTTCAAGTCGTTTTAAGTTCTCTATTCCACTTGGTTTCTCCTATCTATCAGAATCTGGCTTTTAATACCCGTTGAGAACCCTCTAAAATCCCATCAGAATCGGCTTTCTATTATTCGTTGAGATAAACTCGGTCTCTTTATCACTTAATTGTCTGATATGGTAAATATGCTTTAAGCGTGTATATAATGATTTCTAATGAAAATATTTAACTGACTGACTTATGCTAATAAGATAGCACTGAAACACTCAACGGTCTCTTGTGTTGCAAAAGAAACTGTTTATTATAAACTTGTAATAAAAAGATTACCATATATAATGCTCTACTAATTACCAAGTTCTGTTAATAAAGTAAATGAAGCATAGTATCACTACACAAAAATTCTCATGTTTCGGAGCACAACTGCCCCTCTTCAAGTGATTTGTGGAACTGAAAATAAATGGTGGAAACGATTTATTTTTGGGAATATGATATATATATATATATATATATATATATATATATATATGTTTGGGTTGGCATTCTGCTGTTTGTAGTGATTTACTTTATTAACAGAACTTGGTAATTAGTAGAGCATTATATATGGTAATCTTTTTATTACAAGTTTATAATAAAAACATAGTTTCTTGCAACACAAGAACCGTTGTGTTTCAGTACTATCTTATTAGCACCTCGTCAGTCAGTTAAATATTTTTCTGTTAGGAATCATTATATATAGAAGCTTAAAAACAACATAATTTACCATATCCAGACAATTAAGTGATGGGATTTTAGAGGGTTTGTCTCAACGAACCAATAGAAAGCCAGGTTCTGATAGATAGGAGAAATTTGATTGTAAGGGTTAAGTGGAATAGAGAACTTAAAACGACTTGAAACCCAAACGTTTTCTATGCCAGTGATGAAATAAATTGAATAATACATATGTAGGATTTAGCAAGTCTGAAAAGTTATCACGTGTTCTCATGAAACGGTTACAGGATTTTCTTGAAGTTATTTCTCAATTTAAGTAGTGAACAAGTGACAAAGGTGGAAAAGTGTTTTTTTTTAAAGAATACACTGCACGTCAAATATATGTAGTTGACTTAGTAATTGATCAATCCGTTAAATGAAACAAATTAATTAGAAGATGGAAGAATCAATCAATATATGCTAGGGGATAGATTATAGATGTCTAGTTATATTCGGAAAAATTAAATATATTTTAGGGTATATTTTAGATGATGATGATGACAGATGGAAAATACTTTGCTACTTTTATAAAGCAAGTTTAGTTTTGGGAATTTGATAATTTGTAATTTTTCCTGTAAACATAGAAAACATGGCTCATGTAAAGATTTACAAATTCTGTTTTTTTTAATATTTTCTATTTTATGGTAAGCATTTCACTGACACCTCTTAATTACAAATAATAAGTAGAAAGTGATTTACCATTGTGTTGAGTCTTAATATTAAAAGATGATGTGTACAAATAATGGCTGGTTTTAAAAGAATTTTTGGCACAACTGATATAATATTTTATTACTGTAAATTTTTCTATGGTTGAAATAAAGCATAATTATACTATAGAGTCAGTTAGACATCTATTTTGTAGTGGACACTCAATAAGTTTATGGCAATTGCAATTATTGTTATTGTGATCATTAATTTTTTTAGGATGTTGTTTGTTTAGGTTATTATAACCATTTAAAATTCTATTATTATGATTTTGATAATCTTTTCAAGGTTTTCCATACAGCTATAGCTCAATTTAAGGGTATTACTGCTAAAATGTTTGGTAAGAGGGTTATTTTTAGGGAAGCATTTCTCAACTAATTAGAGGAATTTATGCCTTAACTTAGTATTTAACATCTGGTTAAATGGGAGTGTATACCAAAATATTTTTCTCTTTCTATTATTATTGTTGCTGTTATTATAATTTTCATTATATTTAAGGTCAGGGTATTTGCTGTCGCTGTTTTTTGCGGGCAATGTCAGAATTTGCTATGTTTATAAAAGATATCTTCATCAGAATAGTTGTTAAAAATTCTGTTTTCAATTGAGAAAGGGGTATATGATTGATGATTGATCAAGGGTGGCTACATTTAGGGTGGATGTATATAAGATTAGCATTAGTTTGTAAGTAGGGAGGGTAATTATTATTGACTTGATCAAGCATTACATCTTAGAAGTCTACTTTAAGTGAAAAATAACTTAAAGAAAATCCTGTAACTATTTCATGAGGACACACAATAGCCTTTCAGACTTGCTTAATGCTAAATATGTATCATTCAATTTATTTCATCACTGACATAGAAAATGTCTGGGTTTCAAGCCATTTCAACTCCCTATCCCACCATTTGCCCTTACAATCAAATTATCCCTATCTATCAGGACCTAGCTCTCAATTGTTTCATTGAGACAACCCTCCAAAATATCCTACCACTTAATTGTCTGGATATGCTAAAATATTGTGTTGTTTTTTAAGCTTCTATATATAATGATTCCTAACAGTCAAATATTTTGCTGTCTGATGTGGTGCTAATAAGATAGTATTGAAACACAACAGCTCTTGTGTTGCAGTAAACTTTGTTTTTATTATAAACTCCTAATCTAATAAAAATATTACTATATATATATATATATATATATATACACACACACACACATATATATGTGCATATATATTTATATATGAATATAAAATTCTGTTTTGATCAGAGATTGAGGATTAATAATAAATAAATTAAATAAAATCATCTCATTTAGCATATGACTGTCTCTACTCTGAATTTTGCAGAAGTATATCCACACAAAAAGACGTGATAAATTTATGATTAGTTTAAGATTTATTCATTTATTTTACACACACACACACACACACACACACACACAAACAAATATATTGGGTGACAGTTATCGTTGCATAGCAATGTTTTTATGTCAACACAAGAGAATATCATCTTTGATGGTGAATATTTTGATGTTAATGTCTCTACAACTGTTATAAAGATGGCTCATGTGAGCCAAAAGCTTAGAGCCAGCATAATGGAAAATATCCAAATGTTGGATAATTTTTGTCTTTATTTTCACTAGAAATTAAAGTTAAAATATGATGTATATACATTCATTGTCTGTTATATTTAACTATATATGTTTATATATCTATGTATATATATATGTATAATTAATGTGGAGAGTTTTTCACTCAACTGCAGAATAAGCAGAATCTCTGAAGAGTGAAGATACCATTATAATGCCTTCACAAAACTTCAAGAAAAGCCTACTTGCCATAAATGCCTCCCTATCATTAAACTACTGAAAAATCAGCAATTTGGCAAGAAGGAAAATTATAAATATTAAATTGTTTATTTTCTGTCAATATGCCTCATAAAAGATAAAATAGTTTTGTCCTAATACTTTTGCACAGTACTCTATGTCTTTTGTGAAGTTAGGCACTCTTTGAGATTATAGCGTCATTGCTGGAAACATTCTTGGAAGTCTTTTTTCAGAATATCATTTAGTAATGTAGTTACATGATGTTCTTCGATGATGGTGACAGAGTTGAGAAAAAATCACAGGAGGATAATTCTGATGAATAAGGTTGATAACGCATTTTGCAAAGGATTTCTTAACCAGGAACTTGCAAACTCCTTATAGACAGGAGAATTATCAGCATGGAGAATCCACTTATCAGATCAGAGTTTCTTCAAAAAGATTCTAGCAAACATTTCACTGCTTTCAAATAAACATGTTGACAGTGTGTCTTTGTGTTAAGAATTTATAGTCAACTATTCTGTTTTTAACAAAGGAATTCACAAGCATATTGTGGAACTTTAAGTAAAAGATGTGCTTTTTTTAAACTGATTCCTTGTCTTCTGCTGAATGCTTTAATGTTTTGCTTCTGGGTTTTATTAGGAACACCATACTTTATCACTAATAATATCCTTGTGGGACATGTTTACATTATTTAAAAGATTAGAGTAAAACATGAAACCAACATAATTTCTGTCCATCAGTCATCACTCAAAGCACCAACAATAAGAAATTTTTTCTTATTCCCAATGTTGGAATCTGCCACCCTGTTTCCATATTTATATTTAGTTTTTTTACTATCAGCCTCATCTTTAATCTGCAATCTGAGTTTATCAAATTTTTCCCTCTGTTTACATTTTCATCCTTTTTGTGTTTTTAACTGACAATGTCTTGTGTCATTGTTTACATCTTCATTCCCTCCCTTGAATAGCCTGTGCCTCTCAAAAACACTTGATTTCTTCATAGTGTGTTCACCATAAGTCATTTGTAATAGGGCTAAAGTTTTACAGGCACTTTCACCAATCTTCACACAAAACTTGACGTGAATCCACTGCTCTAGATTCCTTCCACTCATTTTCAGCCATTCAGGTTATAAACATTGATTGAAAAGAAGATATTTTATAAACACTTTTACCAATCTTGATGTTAACCCACTGCCCCAGATTCCTTCCACTCATTTTCTGCCAGTCAGATCATAAATATTGATTGAAAAGAAAATATTTTTTAATAAAGTGAAAACAGTCAAAACAGGATAAATCCTGTTCTATTCAAAGCTTGGGTCTTAGTGATTAAGTCATTGTCTGAGGATTTCAAATTTCTAATGTTGTTCACTGATTACATCTTAATCCACTGACCAAGAGAGATAAACAGAATATCATGATGATTCCCACAAGAGATGTAGTTATATGGTTATTTTGTATTTATAGAATTATTAACAGATTTTGTGGGGTAAAAAAACATTTCCTATTGACAGATCTTTTATATTGGCATCAAAGAACATAATTCTCACAACAGTGATCTGACTAACAAATAACCTAATGAGGTGATCAAAGGAACACCTGAAACCAATAATCAAAAATGAATCAGAATAATTAATGGTCAAAGTACAGCTTTGTATAATATCAAGTGATTAATTGAATTATCTCCCTTGCATCTACATATTATTATTATTATTATTATTATTATTATTATTATTATTATTATTATCATCACCATCAGCACTACAACTTAAAGAAGAGACTTGGGGTGAGTTTTACTATAAAAACAATATTTTCAGAGTTTTATAAAATAATGTGTTTTTATACAAGTTATTTAATTATTTACATTATTTACATTGTTCAGACTGTTGTCCATGACTTTGTTGCCATATTCATTATGGTCATTGTATGCATCAATCTTCAGGTGATTGGAATTTTGAACTGGATCTTTTATTTTGATCACTGAAATAGATTGTTCTCATTCCATGAATCATGCTACTTCTGGATACTTTAGTTATTGCCTTTAAACTCAACTGTCTAAGTTTTTATTCGCCACTATTGTGGCCAGGTATTAAACAAAAAACTTAGGGAGTTGAGTTAAAGGACAATAACTGAGACATCTAGAAGAGGCATGACTCATAGAACAAGAACAATCCAACCCAGTGGATGTGCCCTGTATTGCAATGGATATCAGCTCAGAATGAGAAATCAAGGAGCTGAGTTTGAATTCCAGTTGAATTCCTTGCATTCACTTTCATGCAAATCCCCTTGGGAAAGGTATTAATTTGTCTCTTCCCTCCAGTTATGGGTTAAATAGCAAGACAGATTGGGTTCTGTAGCCTTGGCTGGCAACCAGTCTACCAGAGAAAGTAATGGCAACCTACTGCGGGATAATGTTCTGCCCAGTCAGTCATGTCTCTTTTGAGACATGATTGCCCAAGCATGTATCATGTATAGCATTTAACTGACAGACTACTCCAGAGATCAAAATAAAGGATTCAGTTCGAAATTATAATCATCTGAAGAAGGTTGGAATGTACAACAGCCAAAATGTTGTGAATATGGCAACAAAGATTTGGAGCAACACTTTTAACAATGTAAATAACATAATTTTTTTTAATTACAATACTTCATCTCAAAAATATATTTTAAATCCTTACAATTTTCATTTTGAAAATCTGACAATTCTAGGGCATGTCAATGTGATGTAATGGTTAACAAGCTTGCCTTGCTATGACAATTATGATTAAATAATGAGTCCAATCCTCACTGGTTGCTCCATGCTTTCCACCTTGTGCCACATCTAAGCTTACTTTAGAAAATCACCAACTCTATACAAATCTTGCCCCATTTCATGGTGAGATATAAGAAATTTTCTGATTTTAAATCAATCACATTTAGAATAACTTTAAAATAATAAAATGAAAAAAAATTAAAATTTACTTCAGGATTGAATTAATTAAGATCAATTTTTTATTATTTAAATTTTGGATTTGGTGTTTCGTGTGTGTATGGTAAGAGAGAGAAAGAAAATATTCGGTTGAATTTATGAGATCAGATTAATACTATAATACTAGACCACCCATAAACCTGTTTGACTTCTTTTAAAAGCAGTTCATGATACAAAATGAGGTAACAATGTTTTAAATTCTCCTATTAATTACACCTATTTTAATTTATATTTGCAATAAAAGTTATTTCAATAATTGTTATTACTTATATTATACAATTGGGCCTGGCTCTACCCTGTGTACGATGTACCCAACTTGGAAAAAAATCAGCCCCACACCCTCCATTATTGTCTGATTCCCATGTTGGCTTATTTTAAAAATGACAACACTTTGTCATTTTCTCTATTTTCAATCACTACTTATTTATTTATTGGTGTATGTATGTCTCTAGAAATGTCATCAATTGGGAGAAGGTGACTAACATGTTGAAGGAGAAGAATGTGATTGTTGGTTTGAGTGAATGTCATGTCAGCACAGGTTGACATATCCTGATTGTGATCATTTACCAATTCCTAATTATCTTCTCCTTACTGGTGGCTTCGGACAGAATGGCAAACAGCTCTCTTATTATAGTAAGGATTAATCAGTAGGTTCTTGAGAGTTGTTTTTAGCTAATTTGGGATAACTTATTTAAAAAATGTAACCCATTTTTTCTATATCCTACTTGTTGACCAAATAAAAAGTTAATGATTTTTAAATCTACACAATCCAGTTGTGTTCATCATAACAGACAAAATCTTTTTATGCCTTCATATTACACTTTGATATGTACAGAGGGACCAATAGAAATAGCATTAAATAAATTTCCGTGTTAGAGTAATACATATTTTCAGCTCTTCTTTGAACTATCTAGAACTAATCTTAGTATGTTGTAACCTATTTTAAAAAATCAGCCCCACACCCTCTGTTATTGTCTGATTCCCATGTTGGCTTATTTTAAAAATGACAACACTTTGTCATTTGCTCTATTTTCAATCACTACTTATTTATTTATTGGTGTATGTATGTCTCTAGAAATGTCATCAATTGGGAGAAGGTGACTAACATGTTGAAGGAGAAGAATGTGATTGTTGGTTTGAGTGAATGTCATGTCAGCAAAGGTTGACATATCCTGATGGTGATCATTTGGACTGACACTCAAACATCAAGGGGCCTAACTCCACTAATTCCTAATGATCTCTTTCTTACTGGTGGCTTCAGACAAGTGGACAAACAGCTCTCTTATTATAGTAAGGATTACCATTGAGTTGGTTGAATAAAGTTTCTTTTTTCATCTTTGTTTCTCTCATTTCTCAATTCTGTCGACTTTTATGTTTTGAAAGAATATTACAAAATAAATGAAAGCGCATCTGTTGACAATGTTTAACTTACAGCCAAGTAAAAAGATAGTCTCAAAAGGATGTTCTTCTCTTTAGCCTGCAATACCATATATTTTTATGGTAATCTATTTTTAGAATTTTGATAAAATCATTATAGATAAAACTGAATTTATACATTTTTTTAAAGAATTTACAACAAATGTCAGTTAAACCCCATTTATTTATTAAATTGTTAATCTATAATTAACCATAACTACATGAAAATTTAATTTTTGCTTTTGTTTTCAAATTGGAAAAAATTCTATGCTCATTTTGATGATCATAAAAATGTATTTTTAAAAATTTTGATAAAGCCATACCATATAAAACTGAGTTGAACATACAGATTGGAATCCAACAAGAAAACAAAATAATGTAAAGAACAAAGTAGGAAACCATCCATATCTCAATCTATCATGTTTCACTTTTATTAAAGCTTCTTTAGAGATTAAGGTAAAAATTTTTTTCACAGAGAAAGAGTATACAGGTTATGTTGTGATCTGGATCTGATTTTTGTGTATCACGTGTATTAAAACAATAGATAATTATTTTTAAATGTATGTGTGTGCGATATTTTGTATGTGCATATATGTACAGAAATGCTTGTCTGTTTACAAGTATGTACACATGCATGTGTCAAGTGTATTAAAATAATGGAGAATTTCTAAATATATGTGTGAGAAATATTTTGTATAGTTAAGTGTACCAATGTGTGTGTTGTTGGTCAGTAACATTACATTAGTTCATATAAGTGTATATGAGTATGCGTGTGAAGGAAAGGTCTGTAGACATTTTCAATTAATTGTTGAAAATGTAAGATGTTGTGAAGATGTATAAATGCTGTTGTCACTTTTTATTGTGGGCCAATGAAACAGCTTGATTGTAATAAATTTTGTTTTGGAATCTTTTATTGAAGGTGGAATTTGGTATTATTTCATTTTGTACATATTATTTTATTTATTTTTTATTAATTAGAACTTTATTTTTATTAAAATATTAATTATTTCATGAAATATTTAGAATATTAAGTATTATTTATATTTTTTGGAAGTAGTATTTATTAATTTTCATGTATTATTTAGAGCATTAATTTTATTCAAATATTATTATTTTTATGAAATATTTAGAATGGTATGTATTATAATATTTTTTGGAAGTAGTATTATTTTATTAATTTTTACGTATTTGTAGTGGTTGATAATGTCCACTTACTAATTTATATTTTAACGGTCGACTCGACGTAACATTCGTTAAGGTTTGAAGCAAGATTTATGAATGAACAAGAAGGCGAAAGTAAACGGAAAAACAATATATTGAAAAAGGTTACATAGGGTTGAGAAAGCATGCATAAGAAGTTGTAGAGTCCGGTTTCAATGAAAGTTAATGTCAGAGAAGAAAATTAAGAGAATAAAAAATATTTGCGCCACTAATTGCTACCCGCAATTAGTGCGCGAGTGTTTGTGTGAATTAGGAAGGCATGTCTGTCTTGTCTGTCCTCGCCCCGGGACGAAATCCTTTCTTGCCGTATCACGTGTTGTTTCCAGTTTTTAAAGGCTTCGTTTTTGGCGGCAAACAACATCACGTGGAACGACATGAGTGAGCATGCGTATATGTGTGTGTGTGTGTGTGTGTGCGGGTGTCAATGTATGACATCCGACAATAGCCTCTAGATTGAAACAAATATTAAAAATATTTTTTTCAATATGTCCGTATATATGGTGGTCTGGTTACATTGATGATGATGCTGTAGCAGTAGTAGTAGTCATCCTGCCAAAAATGACAGAGAGGGCTTGTTGCTGAAAAAAAAGGTGGGGGGCACAGACGTTGCTCATAGGTGTGGGAGGAGGTTGCTGAAACGTCTGACTGCTGGTCAGCCATATTGGATTCTCAAAAAGCACATGGTGAAATGGAAAAATGAGAAAAATTTGTGAAAGGTGAATTTTTTTTTTTGGTTGTCTCTCGTAGGCTGAAAAGAAGAAGAGTCTGAAATGCGATGCGCGTGAGTAGGGATTTTGCTGCAGTGTCCCCTATCAGAGTGCCAGGATGCGGCATGCTCTGGAAAATTCTCGGTAGTTGATGTGTCTGTTAAAGATCTTCTAATTTATTCCAATGCTCCACGTTGAGTTGCTTGCGTTTGTAAGAGTTTCCGTGTTTTGCTGTACGTGTGGATTTTTATGTTGGTGTTAGAAGAATTAACAGTTGGTTATAAACTTTGATTTGCAAAGTGGTTGATTGAAGCTTGTTGATACCGAGTGTACGCGTTTGAGAGAACTAAAAAGATATCGAGGTTTACTGTCGAATTTTCTGGAGGTCACAATTCTCCAGTATAAATAATTCGGCTTGTCGATTTCCTCAGTGTTCTGGTTGAGAAAAAAAAAGGCGTCTTTAAGTCGACGTTGTGTTTGGTTGAGTGACATTGCGTTGAATGCTGAAAGAAACGTCTTTAAGTCGACGTTGTGTTACTCTTTTTCTGGAAAACCTGGGAGAGAGAGATGACAGTTGTGCTGTCTAGCGTGCGATTGTAAAAATTCTGTGTGGGGTCGCCATCTTGGAGTCCTGTAGAAAGAGTTGGGAGATAACGACGTTGAATAGTAGTTCTTGTTGATAGACACAGAAGAATGCTGAGTTCCATTTCCAACGATGCTGGACTGAATTACGCCGAATCGATATCACGTCGGGGTCACCATTGTAGTGGATGATAGGCCGTCCACTTACTAATTTATATTTTAACGGTCGACTCGACGTAACATTCGTTAAGGTTTGAAGCAAGATTTATGAATGAACAAGAAGGCGAAAGTAAACGGAAAAACAATATATTGAAAAAGGTTACATAGGGTTGAGAAAGCATGCATAAGAAGTTGTAGAGTCCGGTTTCAATGAAAGTTAATGTCAGAGAAGAAAATTAAGAGAATAAAAAATATTTGCGCCACTAATTGCTACCCGCAATTAGTGCGCGAGTGTTTGTGTGAATTAGGAAGGCATGTCTGTCTTGTCTGTCCTCGCCCCGGGACGAAATCCTTTCTTGCCGTATCACGTGTTGTTCCAGTTTTTAAAGGCTTCGTTTTTGGCGGCAAACAACATCACGTGGAACGACGTGAGTGAGCATGCGTATATGTGTGTGTGTGTGTGCGTGTGCGGGTGTCAATGTATGACATCCGACATATTATTTAGAACATTAATTTTATTAAAATATTATTCATATTGAGAATATTATCTGTTACATAGAATATTATTCGTAAAAAGTATTTTATTTTATGTATTTGTAGACATAAGTTAGATTCATGATGAAAATTGAATTAATATTTTTATTGATGTAATTAATCACAATGGCCTTAGCTTTGTTATTGTTTTAATTTCACAAAGAGGTTTCCCAGTTGAATATTCAATTTCATATGTTACGTTTGATTATTAAAATTCTAAAAATACTCTTTAAAACCAATAAGAATCCCAAAGAAACTATGCAATTGCCGCATCAAGAAAAAAAATCCTTTTGACGCACTGCTTTTGGGGTTTTTCTTTTTTTGCACGGACATAAGTTAAACTTTGCCCATTTAGTTTTTCTTAGAAGTTTTGCAACTAAGAATTAAGGCCATTGATTTTGAAATTTGCAAATGTTTAAATCCATATTTAAAATTATAAATAACATATTTTTCATGATCATTAATATATATAAATTGTTACATTTTTTATTACAATTTTGCAAATATTCATCATGGAATTTCCAGAAGTTCTATTAGCCTTTGGTATTTTAAATATACTTTTTTTGAATTCATGTGGCCAGGTACAAGGTCATAAGTATGAGACACCCAGTGAGGATCAAATTTACTACATAGGTAATAATCTTTTAGACTAGCTCCATGGCAAGGATATTTTAAAGATTATTATTCTTACAATTTTGTTCTATTTGAAAGCATCATAACATTTCTGTCAAATCCATTTAAAGCTGCAATCTCAATAAACATAATGCTCTTGAAAAATAATTTCATTCATTTTTGCAAATACCATTTATTATGAACATATAAAATGAAAATGAATGATATTAAATAAAAGAAATGTTTTTGCCAAATAGCTAAAGTAATTAAAAAGGAAACATTTTCTTTCGACATCATTTTCAAAAGTTCGACTAAGTTTCGTTAATGTTTATTAAATCAGAAGCAAAATAACACATAAGATTTTTTGTTATTTTTTCTTCTTGAGAAACATTGTAAAATTATTATAAATATAAAAGCACATAAGTATCTATCTACTGATTTGCAAGGTCATCTGGTGTTGCTGGGGTTTAACTTTATATGAAACTTTAACATTTTATTTCATTAAATCAACCTTTAATAATGTGTTGTCTAAAATAATGCATATATTCTTATTTTATAAAATTGCTAGTGGAAAACATGATTTGAAAATTATTGAACAAGAATTCTAAGGAATCACTGGAAATTTGCATTGATCTTTGTTCTAAGGTGTATTTCTCATGGGTGATAGAAATTCTCTTGTTCTTTAAGAGATTTATTCTTGTTCTGTCTCCCTTTTTATTATTTGTCTCCTCATGTTCTTTAGTAGCAAGTTTTGACAATATGAATTACCAATAAAAACCATTTGACATTGTTTAACAATGGAGAGTTGTAGTTTTTGTTTGCTGTTTACCCTTTTCTTGATTATCAATGACATAATATTTTAGCTGTAATACTCTCCTACTGTATCAGACATCCATCATAGTTGATAATGTTGACAAAATTTTGCAACAAACCATTTATTTAATCTATGGAGGTTTGCCTGTTCTCAGTCCACTATCCATCCTACAAGATAATGTTCTGGTGGATATAAGATATGATGTACAGATCCTTTGATTTACATGTTATATAGAGTGCTTATATACATGTTATATACAGTGCTCTTCCTCTGAACTTCTTGCAATTGTGCACCCCTAATTTACATACAATACAATGTCTTCCTTCCTTAAATTAATGTTCAAGTTACATCACATGCTTCACCTTTAATTCCTTGGTATATATATTGTCTCTTCTTCCAGGCTCTTGTACCTGTCAATCCCTAATGTACATGTCACAAACTCTTGCACCTGTCTACTCTTAAGGTACCCATCATAACTGATGTCACTTCCATCAATCTCTTGGCATTTTCCACGACTACTTTCACAGCCTGTTCCCTTTTCTTCCTGTTCTTGAATCTATTCCTATTGATCTATATCTTGCATCTGGTATCCACCCCTTCAAGATCTAGTGTTATATATCACTGTACGACGACAAACAACGAGAACACGCGTATATAAAAATATAAGATTATATTTCTATTCCTGACGACGAGTCTGTGTGGAACAGAGAATGGAAGAGTGAGAGCGCACATAGAATGAGTCGACGGGAGTGTAAGTCTTGCCTGTGGTGTCTCTCTGCTTCCACTGGCCGTTCTCTGCTGGCGAATCTGTGTGTCGATTTCTTTTTATAGTCTTCTAGAACCGGGACTTTTCCTTCCGGTTTTGCCTCGCCTACGCAACGCCCACGTAATTCCAAGAGACACCTGTTTTGTTTACTTCCGTAGTCATTTCCGCCGCTGTCGGAAATAAGGTCAAACGAGCCCGACTCATAACCCTGCGACATCCGCTCCAGGCCCCGACAGGATGTATTTCTCAAACACCTGTCTTGTCGTTCGCTGACCCCTTCATCGACGGGAAATATCATCGATTGCATCAACCTTCTTCGGGTGGGGGATAGATTGCTATATTACACTAGCAGCTGTTTTTAATATTTGTCTACATTTCTGAGATGAGGTATTATACTATTTACATCATTTAGACTTTTGTCCTAATCTTTAATGTCATATTCACAATGTTTCAGCCATTGTACACTCTGACCTTCTTCAGGTGATATACATTAGGATTCCAAAACAAACCCTTTCATTAGTCCAAGAGGGTAGATTCTTCTAATTCCATGCACCATGCTTTTTTTGGATATCTTAGAATCAGTTTAAGTTCTTTAATAAGTCAAATATCCAATTTTGAATTGAACTCACTACTCTTTGGGTCAAGTCACAATTTAGATTATTTCAACCAATGCTTTTATTCAATGGGCCATGTGTTCTTGGAGTACAATCTACCTACTGGACTAAATAAGGGGTTTGATTTGAAGTTCTAATATATATCAACTGAAAAAAGTTGGACTGTACAATGGTTGTAATGTTGTGAATATGGCAATAAAGATGAGAATAGTCTGAACGATGTAAATAGTGTAAATTTCCTTCACTTAGTCTACATGTCTCACATAGCCTTCAAGTAAATTAGTTGAATATCACTCTTATGCTTTGGGAGGCTTGTTATGAAGGATACTTAAACTGTATTTTGGGATCCATTCACTATTCCTTGTTGATTGGTGTCTGTCATATGCTTTTAATATTTATGCTTAGCCTGCTGATTATTTGATTTGAACATAGCATGTGTGCTTATTCCTTTAGCTATCTTATTTTCTAGGAACTCTTTAATCTTTTGACTTTGTTCCATAGATGCTGATGTGGTCCATTTTCCTTCATCTATGATCAGCCATACCTGATTTTAAATTTTCTCCATAGATAACCATTCCTCAAACCTTATGCTTAAAGGGATACTTAAGTTTGCATTTTATCCTTGTAGGAAATGCATAAAATTTTGTAAATGCACATTTTGTTTATAGAAATTAGTCAAAATTAATCAATATACAGTGGGGAAAATAAGTATTTTATCCCCTGCTGGTTTTCTGAATTTGCTAAAAATAGGAACGGCCTATAATTTTCAGAGTAGATCCATCTTGAAAGTGAGAGATAGAATATAAAAAATATTCAAGAAAATCATATTATATCAATTTTTGAACATTTATTTGTATTTTATTGAAAAAATAAGTATTTCAATTCATAACAAAACATAACTCAGTACTTGGTGAAGAAACCCTTGTTGGCAAGCGCATCAGACAGAGATTTCCTGTAGTTAGTTACCAACTTTTTAAAGATGACAGGGGGAATTTTGGCGCTTCCTCTTTGCAGATCTTCTCCAAATCCTTAATGTTTGTAGTTTATTGTTGGGCAACTCAAAACTTCAGATTCTCTAAAATAGATTCTCTAAAAGATTAAGGTCCAGAGACTGACTAGACCACTCGATTATCTTAATGTGCTTCTTCTTGAGGTACTTCTTTGTTGCCTTAGCCATATGCTTTGGGTCATTGTCATGTTGGAACACTAATCCATAACCCAACTTCGATGTTCTGGCAAGAAGGTTTGCACTCAAGATTTTCCTGTACGTCCTGTCCCCTTAGCAGAGAAACATCCCTTAAAGCATAATGTTTCCACCACCATGCTTCATGGTTAGAATGGTGTTCTTGAGGTCTTGAGGTAGTGTGTTACTAATGGTCATCTTGGTGAATGTGGTCTCAGCTGTAGTCCCAGCTGCATCAACAAGCTCTTGCCGTATAGTTCTGGCTTGTTCTCTCACCTTTCTCATCATCAGGTTCACTCTATGTTGGGAGATCTTGCTTGGAGCTCCAAACCAAGGAAGATTAATAGTCAATTGGTGTTTCTTTAATTTTCTTATTATCACACCAACAGTTGACTACTTCTCACTTAGCTGCTTGCTAATCGTCTTGTAACCCATTCTAGTGCAGGTATACAATTGTGGAGAGATTAGGTTCTGGTTCATTGAAAGATTCTGTGAACTAGTGTCTCTTATACAGGGAATAAGTACTTGATTAGGAGTAATATTTGAGTAATAGGACTAGTCTATATACCTCCTGGTCATCTAACCAGTCTGTGGAGCCTGAATCATTGCTTTCAATAAAAAACAAATAAATGTTCAAAAATTAATATAATGTGATTTTCTAAAATTTTTTTTAGTATTCTATGTCTCACTTTCAAGATGGATCAACCCTGAAAATTATAGAACGTTCCCATTTTTGTAAGGTGGCAAACTAAAAAATCAGCAGGGGATGAAATACTTATTTTCCCCACTGTACAATTATTACAATACCCACCTCCAATCTGAAAGACTTCAAATAAAAATGCAATAACAAAAAAAAAGTGCTGTTGATAATATAATGTATTTCCTTCTATTTTACTAATGAGATAAGAAAAATATGGGAGCAGTACTTGATCAGATATGCACTGTAGTGTAGTGAATATCAGCTTGGGGCAAGAAATCGGAAAACCAAGTTCAAATTCCAGTTGAATTTGTTGCATTCACTTACACACAAGTACCCTTAAGAAAGGTGTGAATTCATCTCTTCTTCCCCTAGCTATGGGTTAAATAGTAGGATAGACTGAGTTTCATAGCCTTGGTTGGCAACCAGTCTATTGCAGAAGTACTGCAGGAAAATTTCTTGCCCAGTCAGTCATGTCTCTTTCGAGATATGATTGCCCAAGTGTGTATCATGTACGGCACTTAACTGACTGACTGATTTGATCAGAAGTTGAAAGTTCGTCATCATAAGCCAAATATTTTCATAAGTCAGTTTATCATTGTTTTGAATCAATAAATATCTTTCATAAACTTTAAGCCACATCCTAACTTGACCAGAAAAATACTCATCTTGTTAGACAATTATTAAATGACTAGAAAGAGATAATCAGAAATTTCACTGCAAGAAATTTGGTGAAAGATTTTTATCTTCGACAAGAGATAAGCTAAGTCATGAGCTTAGGAAATCAAAAGATGAAATTAATTTCTTTATGTGCAGCTGGTATGTTTTTGAACTTGTTCTATGTGCCCTGTCCCTTCAGGATGCAGGCGATTGTGGCTTTCCATGTCTACCTATCCTTGGTGGCTCTTAGCACACCTTCTCCTGTTACACCATGCAGCCCTCGTTCCATCATCCACCTGATTAGGCCCTTCAAATATGTTATCCATTGCTTTCCCCTGTCTCTTTTTCCCTTCTATCTGGCCTGTTAGTATCAGGTTCTCTAAGCCTTCCTTCCTCATTGCATGTCCCAGAAACTTCAGCTGTCTCTTCCTGATGTTCAGTATTAATTTCCTTTTTATTTCCATCATTTCTAAGACCTCATCATTGCTCACATGCTCGATCCATGATATTCACAGCATCCTTCTGTAGAACCACATTTCAGTTGCTTCAAGTTTTTCCTTCATCTTTCATATTGTCCAGCATTCACTGACATATTGAAGAACAGACAACACATAGCAATCCAGTACTCTCTTCCTTGTTTCTAGAGAAATTGTCCTGTTTCTTAATACTTTACTCAGCTTCTGGAATGCGTCCTTCACCATGCCAATTCACCTTCAGATCTCTGTGTTGCACTTTCCGTCTTCTGTTAGCACACTTCCCAGGTATTTAAATTTTTGTACCTGCTTGATTCTAGTATCCCCAACCTGTATTTGGCATATTGGGCTGCCCTTTTTACTGATGACCACACATTCAGTTTTCTTGCAGTTTATTTGTAGTCCTTTCTTGTTACTCTCTTCAGTTACCTTCTGTAGGATGTCTTGTAAGCAGTTAAAAAATGGGATGAGTTTATTTTAAGATGAGTCTAAGGATATTGGTACTTTGACTTTGCAACTCCTATCATTACTAATCTTGCCTTTATATTCCTTGCATAATTGATCTCACCTTTCCACTCCTTGACATAACTGATCTTGCCTTTAAACTGCTTCTACAACTGATTTTGCTTTTGCAATTGGCAGAAATTACAAAAGTAAAATTGTACTACCTACTTCGTACTACCAACCACAAATGATTTCAAATTAAAATCTCATGAACAATCTCAGAGTCAATGAGAAACACTTCTTTTGAGGTAAAAGCTTCCAAGTTAGATTTCAAATGATTCATTTGACAAAATCCGTGTAAGTTGCTCTAATTTGGAAAGAAATGCCTTTCTTAGATCTATAGACCAATCAGAACAATTCTCGAAAAACAAAATAAAACAAAAGAAAAAACAGTTTATCTGATCCAACCAAGCTTTATGGAAAGGAATACTATCTAATAGTAGAGTCAGAGTCTGTTCAGATACATGTATACACCCTCTCACCGAACACACAGGCAAAGAGAGCCAATTCTTCATTTTGAAACCTATACATGCATACATACACACAGCATTTTATGACTTACTTTCTTCAATAACTGGCTGTCATTTCTTGTTCAATAAGAAATATTAATTTTACACTATCTTCAAGATTTTGTATTACTTGTTAAAAATAATTATTTCAGCTGTTACTGAGACCACAAATTGTCTTATACTTTTTTTCATTGGTTGAATTTGATTTCATTTTTTTGTTTTCACTCAGTTAACACATGGCTATATTTTTATTGATGGGAGACAATTTATCTGGAGTCAGAATTAAGTGATTGTCAACTCCACTGCACACTAACTGTATCTTTTATTGTTGCTTCTTAGTTTTTCCTATTTGTTCAAATGCAAAAAGGTTTGCCTATTGTCATGTTGATACTTCTTCCAAGTTTTTTCAACAGGAGTAAAAGGCTATCCTTTGTTTTCTGTTTAGGATTGGGTTTCTGGTTCCTTCTAAAGTTTTCTCATTCTTTTTCTCTCTTAGTAGCCATTTGAGTATTAGTGGCATTGTTGCCTTGTTCAGGATGAAATGATTAAAGAAAGACTACTAATGACTAATATTTAACTCCTTCCTTGTCTTTTAAAAAGGAGTAGAGAGCTATTCTTTGTTTCCTGTTTAAAATTGGGTTTCTCAGTTTCTTCTAAATTCTACTTCAACTCTATATTCCTAATTTCTGCATCTGGACTCTGAAATTTTATTCATTAACTATTTATTTTATCTTATTTTTATTTTTTCCTCCACTAATAGGAGTAGATAGGTTCACACTTCTCCGCATTCTTTTGAACAGGAGTAGGGTTTCATTCATTGTTTCTTGTTTAGAACTAGTTTTCCAGCTAATTCCAAAATCTTTTCCATTATCTTTCACTCCCAGTAGATTTTTTGCATCTTAGTGGCATTATCTCCTTGCTTGGGGTGAACTAATTTAAAAAAGTCTATACTCTATACAGAAACTTCAACTGTCTGTTTCTGAGTTTAAGTATGAGTTACAAAAATAAAAGGATTTGAACTTTTTTTTAATTCCTTGTCCAAAAATCTTACCACAGAGTCATCAACAAGACTCAAGTGATTTCACTCCCCACTATGTTTCTTTAATTTCAGTTCCATTGCATACATGTTGATGTTTTTTATTCATTTAATGTGTGTGTGTGTGTGTGTGTGTGTGTGTGTGTGTGTGTGTGTGTGTGTGTGTGAGGTGGGTAGTTAAAATTTTTCTTTTTCTTTTATGCCCATTTTTTACTGAAAGCATCCTTTACTTTACCCCAAATTTCAGCAATTTGGTAGTAACCCCTCACTGCTCTCAGTAGCCAAAGACATTTTGCTCTCTTGGTTAGATTTCCTTATCACTTAGCTTGATGTTTTAGGGAGTAAAACTGGGACAGATTTTTATCAGCAGCAGATTGGCAGTAGTGAAGGGAAGCAGGGGAACATGTTCCATCACATTTCAATGAAATGTTTAAGTGAAAGAAGTTGTCTTAAAATGAGAAGCAAGACAGAAAGAAAGAAATCTCAAGAAGTAAAATTAAAAGCTTTAAATGTCAGTTGCATTGAAGAAGAAAAAACACAACTGATGGTTAAATGAAGAATGCACACAAGCTTTCTCCAAGAGAAGCATCAGAATTTTGGGTCTGTGAATTCTAGTGTTGCAAACTTTAGCACATGATGTATTAATCTTGAAATTGCAAGTTCAGCATTTTAATTTTCATATCATCATCAGTAGCAAAAATTCTTGTTGACAAGAAGAGGTTTTGGATATTTGATTTGATGGCATTTAAGTTCAATCCTTGAAAAACATTTTCTTTCACCCAATCTTCTCACTTTGTTTTTTTTTTCAATTGGAGTAGATAGATCTATCTATCGCCCGGTTCACACTCCACCCATGTCTATTGAACGGGTTAAGAGGCTCATCCCTTGTTCCCTGTTTAGGATGTGGTTTCCGGCTTTCTTTCTTTTCCAATTTTTTCACTATTACGTAGCCCCCTGCACATCAGTGGCATTACCACCTTGCTCGGGGTGATACAATTAAAAAAAAAAACACAATACATGGAAATTGGCCAATTGGTTTGTTGATTCATTCATGTTGACATTGGTTGTATTCCCCTTATTTGGTATCTCTGTCTGGTCTTTATTTCAAATTTGTTTATTCTCTGATGGGAAATTCCTCTCTCTATTGGCCAGACATGTACAGATGTTTCACAATTGAACAATTGAATGCCAAATTTCTGGAGGGCAACATAGTGCTGCTTTTATCCTGACCATTCCTGATTCTGGATCTTCCTAAGAGTTTGCAATACAGAAATTGATTTGCTAGTCTTTCATTCTTCTTTTAGAAAATATGAACTTGCAACCTGTATGTATAAAGAATATTAACTTTAATAATCCCTTGAACTTTATCTAATCTGAATCAATTTTTAATTTACAAAGGCAATGAGTGCCTTACCTGCTTTCAAACAAACTCAACTCAAATCAATTCCTTTTTCTTCATATCAGCTGTGTTCTCTACTCTTGTGCATTCATAATAAAAGATTATAGCATCAAAGTGATTTCAGTTGTTTAAAAAAATTAAAGTAAGAGTCTTGTTAGAATTGCAAAAAAAACTGTTTAGAGATTTGGGAATAATTTACTTCTTGAACTTTTTCTCTTTGGCAAAGATAAAATGCTTGTATATTACTTTGTATGTTACTTTAATGTATGTAACATACTTTGTATGTTACTTTAATGTATGTAACATACTTTGTATGTTACTTTTTGTTGATGAATAAAACTGATTCTTTTTGTGGGGGTTTAAAGTATATTGGGGATGTAGAGTTCCATTTATGCTCAATTTAGTTTCTTTCATTTTGCACTAATGCCCTTGGAAAAGGCATGAATCCCTCTTCCTCTGTCTATGAGTTAAATGGCAGGTAAAACTGAGCACCCTTGTCTTGAGGTGGCAACCACTTTAGGAGAAGGACAACTTTAAAAAGATTGAACACCATCAAGCTATCTTGAATAATAATAATAATAATAATAATTAATCCACTAAATATAACACTCTGCATGATAGAGTAGACATATATCTGCACTGGAAAACATGCAACATTTATGGGAAGGAAACTTCAAGAAACACATATGAAAATCACTCAGACTCAATTATAAAGATAGGACCTGCAACAATTTTATGAAACTTTACAATACACACAGACAGAACAATCAAATCTAATTGCCTATACTTTGTGATCAAAGACCACAAAAACAGAAGGTACTTTATTATTGGCATGGCAATCTTTGCAGATAGTAATGTATCTTTGGAGATTTTTTAGAAAACCATCAAAATACAAGGATCTTGAAGTCGAAATCTCAAAAATGTGGAACATGAGGACATCAATTATTCCAGTTGTAATTAGAGTCTTCAGATTGATTGGAAAAGGGTTCAATAAATTAAGTGAAGAGATTCTTGACAGCCCATGCCTTACAGTAATATCATATGTGTACTCACAAGTACAGCTCACACAGTATGAAGAACTTTCTCTATGTAAAATATATGTGAACTGAGGTTTATTCCTTTTTTCTTTCAAAAAATAATCTGTCAAAAATGTCATGAAGCCCTTTCTGATGTTAGGTCTCTGGTTGGGACTTGGAAGTGAAATATATATACAACAGAAATCCAAGGAAATAATAATAATAATAATAATAATAATAATAATAATAAATTTAAAAGAGCAAGTTACTTTTTTCTAAAAGCTATAGAATTGTTTCAATAAAACATTCTGATAACAACAAAATACATCTAAAAAATCAGTTCAATATTCTGAAAAATTCTTGGAATATTAAAGATAATGAGAACAGAAAATCACTTAATAAAGAGTTTTACCAAATTATATCAGTATTTAATGACACTTTGTGAAAAGCATGAATTCAAAGTTCCTTGTAATCTATAAACCTGTGATTTATTTCAACAGTCTTATAAATAGGACACAACAGCATAAAGAAAAATAATTTGCATTTATTAGGAATGTTTTTTACAGACTTTATGAATTGCATAGTATTTTGTAGTGAGTTACTTACACTTGTAGTTTCATTGTATAAAATATCTTGTCTGGTTAAGCAAGAAATTCTATTTCATTTAAAATGTTGCTAGATTGCTATTTTTCTTAAAATCCTTTTTAATTCCTGCTTAAGAGCCTAAATTGAAACATACAGATAAAAAAAATAATATTTTTATCTCCTTAATATTTTTATGCAACTATGACATTTTATTACTTCAAATAATATTTTAAGTGTTTTTATTTTGAACAGTTTGCATTGCATCCATGGCCATCACACTCCAGTAATTTTAATAAAGAAAATGTGTTTCTCTGGCAGGAAACCACCATTTGATCTGGTTTGCTTCAAACAACTCAGCCACAGAGTAATCATCATCAAAGTTAAGCCACATTGGGCCTGGTTAGTGTTTTGTTCATTAATGTGGAGATTTTAGATTTTAAAAGGTAAACTGTAACATTGATAGACTTGAAGACTGAAATCGCACCATAAATAATTTTTTTTTTTTTTTTTTATAAGCGTTTCACCCCGAGCAAGGCATGTCACTGCCACTACTGTGCAGGGGGCTACGTAGAGTGGAGAAAGGCTGATTAAATATAGGAAATGACAGAGGGTGGGTGATAGGTGGGTAAGGATACCGAGAATGAGGGTTGGGTAGATGAGAGTGTTGTGAGAATAGTTGGGAGTTAGTGTGATAGGAGGTGTCTATTGACCCTACACTTAAAAACCTGGAGATTGTAACTGTCGGGAAAGCAGACTTGTGGAAGGGAGTTCCACAGGCGGGAAGCGCGAGAAAAGAAGCTGTTGGAGTAGAATTTACGGTTACATCTTATTTGTTTAACTGTAAAATGGTGGGACCTAGTTGCTAATCTAGTATCTCGTGTAAATTCGTGCTTAGGCGGCACCAGTGATCTAAGCTCATCGGAGCAGAAGCCATGAAAATACTTGTAGAAGAGGCACAGGGAAGCCACATCACGCTGGTGTGAGAGCGGCTGCAGCCGGTCTGCCAAGTCAGTATCAACCACGTTACAGATCCTCCTTTGTATTTTGTCAAGGAGCCCAAGGAGAGCAGCAGGGGCACCCGACCAGATATGGCAGCAATATTCAATACACGGGCGGATGGTAGATTTGTATATGTGCAGAATAGATTCAGGTGGGAAAAATTTCCGGGCCCTGCACAGGGAGCCCACTTTCATAGCAGCAGATTTGGCAATGGATTCAATATAGTCATTCCATTTGAGGTCCGCCGAGAGTGTAAGGCCAAGGAGGTGTAGTATTTTACTCTCTGGGAGGCTAGCCTGTCCCATGCTAATGGGAGGTAGATGCGATTGTCTATGGTGATTAGTTGATAACAGCTTTGTTTTGGAGGCATTGAAATTTACCAACCATTTCCTACCCCAGGTCACTACGGATTGGAGGTCCCTTTCAAGTACGGCAGCGAGGTTCACTTTGTCGTCCAGACCTGGTTTCTGATCGATGCGGGAGTAGATTGTTGTGTCGTCGGCATACATGCCAACTTGGGATCTAATGGTGTCGGGGAGATCATTAATGTAGATCAGAAAGAGCGTGGGGCCTAGGATAGAACCTTGAGGGCGCCCGTGTTCGTCTGGTAGTTTTGGGAGGCATGCCCATTTAATACCACCTTCAATGTGCGGTTAGAGAGGAAAGACTGGATGAGGTCAAACAGATGTCCAGTTATCCCATAGCTCCGCAGTTTGCACAAGAGGCCAGCATGCCAGACCCTGTCGAATGCTTTGGAGATATCCAAGGCAACGGTTCGGGCTTCACCATTCTTGTCAAGTGCCTGGTATATGTACTCGGTAATGGTCGTTAGCATATCAGCAGTAGACCTGGTGAAGCGAAACCCATACTGTTTGTCAGAGAGAAGCCCGTTGGCCATAAGATGCTGAATCACCTTGGCGTTGATAATGGCTTCGAAAACTTTGCCAAAGATTGGAAGGAGACTAATAGGACGGTAATTGGCGGGGTCTGAGTGTTCGCCAGAATTCTTAAATATAGGTACTACGCAGGAGGACTTCCAACAGGCAGGAAAGCAGGAGGCAGATAGGCAGAGGTTATAGAGTTTAGAGAGGACAGAGGAGAGTTCTGGGGCACATTTCTTCAGTACTATGACTGGGATTCCGTCACCGCCGCTCGCTTTGTGTGGGTCAAGTTGCGCAATTATCTTTAAGAGAAAAAGATATTGTCTATTTGTTAAGATTGTGAATTTAAACAACATCTTTTTGATCAGATTTATTTACATGGTGCTATTAAAATTTTCTAAGAAATTTTCTAAGAAATTCTTTAAGCAACAAACTCTATTAGTTAAAAAATAAAACTAATAAGAGTGAAGAAAATGTGAATAACCCCCATTATCATAAAATGCTACAATGTTATTTATCATGAAGGAAAAATATGTGTTGTGGTGCAATGGATATTGATTTGGAACAAGAAATTGGAGAGTCAAGTTTGAATTCCAGTTGAGTTGTTGCATTCATTTACATGAAATTACCCTTGGGAAAGGTATTGATCCATGTCTTCTCCCTCCAGTTTTGGGTTAAATAATAGAACAGATTGGGTTCTACAGACTTGGTTGGCAACCAGTCTACCACAGAAAGTAATGGCAAATTACTGTGAGAAAATCTTCTGCCCAGTCAGTGATGTCTCTTTTGAGACACGATCGCCCAAGCATGTATCACATATTGCACTTATCTGACTGACTGACTGATATTTTTAAATTGGGATAACCTAGCAAAACTAGTGAGAAATAATACAATAAATCATGATAAAGACCAATGAGAGAAATGTAGTTCTACAGACAGATGCTGAAAATACCATGGCCAGAACCTGTGAGCAATCGTTTTAAGGAAAATGGAAATAAAAAGGATATATATTTAGACTCTAAAAGAGACAGGCAAATGTTTTGAAATACATTATAAAGAATAAATATATACTTAGAATAGCAGAACAGGGACTAAAAGGTGTAGGAAAAAACAAAAGTTACTTCATTCATCTTTTCACTGTCTTCAACTCCTTTGATTATCTTGCTTTAGAACTTGTTATTCATGTTGTGCAGTTGTAACATTTGAGTAGCAAATGCAATCTACTCTTTCATAGAGTCTATTAACAATATGGAAAACCACTTTGTACAGACCTGTGAGTAGCCATAAAACAATCTATCAGAATTTTACAATAAGGATTCTTCTATTTTTGTAATAAGTGCATCAGTTCATTTTAGTTTTATTCTCATTCACACCAAAATGCACATATGCCACTGCAGGATGTCTCACTTAGTTTTTGAAACTAGAGTTCTTCAATTTGGATAAAACATACCTATGCTTTCATACATTATAATTTAAACAGTGATTTGAAACTGAAACAAAGAACTTTAATAGCAGATTAAAAACATGACATTTAATATATAAACTTCAAGTAGAAGTGGATTCATGACTTTTCCAAAAGTTAAACACAATTAAACACAAATAGCTTCATCTAAATTTTTTAACTGGAGTCACTAATTCTGTTTTCCATGCTAATACCCATTATTATTAGTTGACCAATTCTGTTTTTCATATTGGTAACCACTATGCTAAATTATGGCTCCATTTAGTACATATAAAGAATGCAGGAAAAGGGAAATTCATGCTTTTACCAAGGATATTAGTGGTAAATAAACACAGTCCCAAATGACATTTGAATTAGTTTTACAAATTCTATTTCTTACATTTATAACCTCATGCTACCTCCAGCCTTCATTTAGCATATACATAAAATGCAGGGAGAGTGAGCTTCATGCCTTTCCAGAGGAAATTAGTGCTAAACGAATACAATCTTAAATGAAATTGAAATTTGTTTTATAAATTTTGTTTTCAATGCTTATAACCATTATGTTACCTCTAACCTCTATTTAGTACACATATCAAATGTGGGGAGGGGTGGATTAATGCCTTTCCAAATGATAGTCGTGCTAAATAAATACAGTCTGAGATTAAATTTGGAATTAGTTTACCAATTCTTCTTTTCATGTTGATAACCATTATGCCACTTCAATCCTCCATATAACTTTATCTTTACAAACAAAAGACGAGTAGCCAGACACCTCTGCCCAAGTATAAAACTTAATCAGTCCTTTAACTGTTTTGATCTTAAATAAATTATGTACAATTCTATAAGCCAGAACTCTTTTTAATATGAGATCTATAAAAATTTAGTAAATAAACAAAGTGACAAACCTAAGACAATCACACTATAAACTCAATTTGACAAGTAAAAAGCTTCTAGCTTCAGCATTGGGTCCAAAATAAATTTAGGCTTACACTAACAGATAAAGTCAATTCCATAAACGTTACATTAATGCAAAAGGGCTTCTGGCCCCATGCAACGTCTTCAATAAACTGATGCTCATTGTAACAGATGAAATTAAAAGGAAAACTCTGTGAACTTTGCTTACTGTGTTTTCTTTTCCTTTTTCTTCATGTGTCTTCAGGTTTATTGACAGAATCACTCATTGATTTGCCCAAAGTCAGAAAAGATTAAAAACTAATCTGCCATCCAGTTTTTTAAAGGAAGAATACCTTTCGAAAAATTCTTACATACAACAAATATATATGCACACATATATGCAAACAGATAGATGAATGTAAGTTATGTTTCGTTGTGAACACATATCTCAGTATACTTATATGATACACAATGTCAGATTTTATTATGCAAGTCAATGTTTTCACAATAAAATTTTCTATTAATCAATTGTTGACAAAAGTTTTACGATATGCTTATATTTATATGATAAATGGATAATGCCAATTTCATCTTATAATGTGTTTTTTTTAGAAATATATGCAATCACTTATTTGGTGTTATGATAATTTATTATGAGACTCAAAAGTTGTTCATCATGATGTAAATAAAGATGACTAATAGCATAGTTATTGCAATTCATTAATTTCAGATATATAAAGATTGCCATGGGTCACAAGAAAGATATAAACTCAGGAGAGACAAAAGATATTAGAATGTTATTGGCAACATTGGAAATTACAAAAAAGTTGAAGAGAGATTATATATCAATCAAAAAAGAAATCACAAACATTGGCAAGAAGAAAACAACAACAAAACTGCTTTTAAGAATGCGAGAAAAATAAATCTGAGAAAAATGGAAAAAGTAATAAGGAAGAAAAGTGAAATTGACTAAAAAAATATATTTGTAGAAGCGAGTATTGCAAATGCTAAAAAATGGGATAAGATGAAAAATATTAAAGCCTTGGCAAGTAAGTAACAAACTACTATCTTTAGGTAAACATCATAAAGAGAAATATTCAAGTTAAGCAAATGAATACATAAAAACTAGTTTCTCAACTATTTTTAGTGATGTATGTAGAGCTACATTGTATAGACCTGATGATTGACAAGAGGTTAGACCCTTCATGTAAATAGTCAACCAACACAACTTAGTAGGTAATAGAGGTGACATGAAAATACATCTACATCAGCCTCATTTGGTCGAGTATTGAGACATTAAATAATGTTGATGATAATAAATACAGAAGATAAATTCAGAGAATTGGAGTAAGTTCTTGAATAAAACATTTTTGAAGTGGTACAGGTCGTAAACCAAGGAGTGTGAGCGTAGAGACATTGCCTTCACATTTTAAATTGAGATAAACTGGCAAGACATGTGGAGAAATAATAAGATAACTTATTATTAAATATTACAGAGATCAGATTTATATACATATACAAAATAGTGCTGAAAATTTCACGGCTTAATCTTCTTTACAAAATCAGATCAAATGACAGCTTATAACTATATTATGTTGAAACACCAAGCAACATTGAGGCCTGTCAGTACCCATATGGATGACTACTTGGGAATACCAGTTGTTGTAAGCTTGGATGAGAAAGTCAGAGTTAGAATATTCATCACTAAAAATTACTGTTTATAAATCAGTTTTCATGTACAGAGTGCGATGGGTAAATTGTCATCTAAATCATGAAAAATGAAAATAATTCTGACATTTCATTGTAACATATATATTTACCAAAGTTACACAAAAACATCTTGAAATGCTAAAGAGTAAATATATTCAATAAAATTACCATACTCTTCAATAATAGCTTCCAGACAACTTCGGAATCTCTTGGAACTTTTCTGAATGAGCTCTTTGTGTAAGTTGGAGAATGTTGCCATAATCCCTGCCTTCAGCTCAAATTGGATTCTTCTGCTTGTATGGCATTGTACAGAGTTCTGTTGCCAGACATCAAAAGCTCTTTTAGCAGCCACACTCTTCACCTAGGGCATAACTACCTCCTCAATGCATTCAATGTAGGCCTCCGTGCTGAGTCTGAGGACCTCACCAACAAATTCAGATGTTCTTTTCTTATCAGATCAATCAGTGAGTTTTCTGAGTTACCATACCTTCATCATCACCATTAAACTGAATTTTCCGGACTGTCTTCAGATAGACATTCAAACACTCTGAAATGTTTATATTTGAGCTTCCAGCAGGAATGTCAAGCATTACAGTATGCCGTTTTTAAATTTCTGACAGAACGCATTGTATCATGATCCTCTTTTTCTCACCAATGGTGCCCAGCTGACCCTACTATACTGAGCAAGTGACAAATCAAGAACAAACAATGTGCATGAGTGAAATTAAAAATAAGAAAATGGCAATAATTTACCCACCACACCCTGTATTTGTCCAACTTATATGTTTGTCTGTATTTATATTTGCATCACCAGCCTCTTCTAATATTTTTTTATTGTTCAGTCCGCTCTTCTTTCTTATTACTGTTTTATTTTTCTGAAACGAAATCATGTTTGTGGGATTTTCTTCAAGCCAGTTTTTTTCTGCTTCTTCCTTTGTCAATTTTCTTAATTTCTTTTTGGATTGTTCAATAATAACTTTTCAAATTGTTACAATTCCTAATCACCCAGTAATTTTATGATATCTTCTTTCATTTGCTTACAGTCATCTCACATTAATACATCCGTTCTCATATGGTAACCAAAGATAAGCAAGATCGAGCCTGGTCAATGCCTAGATGGTGATGTGTGAGTGGTGTAATCGATAATGGCTTGGAATTGGAAATCAGAGAACCAAGTTCCAATTCCAGTCATGTTCTTTATATTCACTTATGTGTAAATACCCTTGGGAAAGGTATAAATCCACCTGTTCTTCCTCCTAAATATGGGTTAATTAGTAAGACTTGTATCACTGAAACAATTATTATCTCAAAAACAAAATTACTTACAAAATAATTATCTTTGTGTCATATTAAGTAGAAACACTGTTTCCTTTTGATCACTGAAGTTAAGCAACATCAAGCCTGGATGAGTGACAGCTTGTGAATATCAGGTGCTATAACTTGGATGTAGAGTTGGTATAATAGATAATGGCTTGAAATTGTTAACTGAAGAACTGAGTATCAATTTTTTGTTGGATTCGTTATATTCACTTACACGCAATTACCCTTGGGTATGTGGAATGCTTTTACCCTTGGGTATGTGGAATGCTTTTACCCTTGGGTATGTGGAATGCTTTTACCCTTGGGTATGTGGAATGCTTTTACCCTTGGGAATTATGAATTTCCCCCAACTATGTGTTAATTAGTAAGATTTGTATCAGTAAATTATTATTATCTCCACAAAATTATTGCAATCCTAAAAATATTTTCTGGCTTTAAATAACCTGCAAGTTGTAAAACACCAATCAATCAATCAAAAAAAAAAGATCAAATGACCTAAAATCAAATATTTCGAAAGACTAATTCACATTCTGTCAAGATGACTACTTCACATCTTTCTCAAAAAGGTTTCAAAGTTCTCAAATTAACTTTGAACACAACATTGTCTGATGACAAATTAACATATTTTAAAAAGTTACAGTGAGTTACTTAGCATGAGAAAAAAACTCATTGAGTTTACAAAAGGAAAATGGCTTTTTAATATACAGCTCAAGTTATAAAATGTGTATATTGGCCAGGCATAAGCACCTAAATTAAGGAAATGGTTAACAATTGTTTGATACGAATCAATTATAAAAAAACTACCACCAGAAACATGAATCATGAAATATCAATTACTCCATGGAGAAAGATCAGAACAAACATATTTCACTTATATAGAAGATTGTGTCTTACAATTATAGACTATACCATGAGATATTTTGATGTTGTGAATCACTAACAGTTATAAAAACAAAAAACTTTAAAATAATTTTTCTAAATTTGGCATACCCCAAATTGTTGTCCGTGATAACAGAGCAGAGTTCAAATCAATAGATTTCAAAGCATTTGCTAAAGAATGGGACTTTAAGCATATAAATACTTGCCCAAATTATCTTCAAACTAATCGTATGGTAGAAAGGAATAGGCAGACAATAAAGAAGACTTCAAAAAACAATGAATAATGGCAAGGATCCACATTTAACTCTTTTAACATTACACACCATTACAAATAGATCTCCCTCCCCTGCTAGACAATTAACTTTTAGCACTCTGTGTGTGACGTGATGTGGCTTCCCTATATCTTTTCTACAAGTATTTTCATGGCAACTTCTCTGACAAGCTTTTTACCCTTGTTCCCCAACCACATGTATTTATGCATGCAACTAGTTTGGCATCAAGGTCCCACCCTTTAACCACCAAAATCATTAAATGTAACCATCTCTTCTACTTTAACAGTTTCTTTTCTTGCACTTCCTGTCTGTGAAACTCCCTTCTGTTTGATTGCTTCCCTGATAGTTACAATCTCTAAAATTTTAAATGCAACATCAATTGCCATCTTCTATCTTCTTGATTCCCATCCTTCTCTTATCCTCTCTTTGATATTCCCTTTTACCTTGTTTTTTTACTCACAGAGTGGCAGTCCTATCTTTCTTTGAGTGAAATGATTAGAAAAGAAAAGAAATATGACTTCATTTGCAGAACAAAAATTTCATCCTGCTACCGAAGGTGACTTTAATCCCTGAACAATAGTGTTTGAATTTCATAGTTGTGTTGTCATATCCTGCTATGACAACAAAAAACTTTGAGTGATATTACCAATAAAGATATAGCAACTGAGAGGCTTTGAAAAAGAAAGGGAATGGAAATTAATAATGCAGTGTGTTAAAAGTTAATAGAATAAACCCCAACAACCTCCAAATGTTAACCCAATAAAAAACTGTGGTACATCATTAAAAGAAAGGTATTTAAAAATGGAAAACGGTATTTAAGCAAAGATCTCTGTGAAGCAATAGCAACTGCAAAAAGTAATGGTAATGGTATTAGCTTTTTCCTTATAAGGAAACATTCAGCATTCATTGACTAAGCAGTCAGTACAGTTGTTGGTTAGAATTTATATCTTTCTTTTAAAATAATTTTTCAGTAAAATAGGTTTCTCAAGTTCAGTAGCTATTATCACTCTTTCAAGTACTAATGGGGTTTCTTTCCAAACCTTTTATTTGAATTAGTATAGAATGTCAGCAATTTGATCATATCATTATTTTCTCTTCAAGTTTCATGTGCTATCCATTTTAGTTGTTGCTGCTGTTGATAGTCCTCAAGTGATGTGGTTTCTGTTATTTGGTATAGTTCTTTCTTTATGATTCTGTAGCGCCAAAAACCACAAGCTTCACTCAAAGCCAAATTTAAACACTGATCTGAGAAAACAGTTGTATACAAGTGACAATTTAGATATTTTTGAACAGGTTTGGCACCACGCATGACAAAGCTGAAACATTTATGTCTAAATTTCGGAGATGAGGTATTGTAACTATTTACATTATTCAAATTATTATCCTCATTTTTATTGTCATATTCACAATATTTCAGCTGCCGTGATATATGTCGGAATTTCGAAACAAACTCATCATTTTGTCCACCAGAGTAGATTGTTCTTGTTCCACATGTCATGTCTTTTCTGAATAACTCAGTTTCAATTATCTCCCTTTAGTAACTCACTTCTCTAAGTTTTTGTTAACCTCTGCTATGATCAGGTATTGAACTCAAAACTCTATGAGTCAAATCAGTGGATTACTTTACTCAATGCTTTTATTCACTGAGCCACATATATCACCTGAAGAAGGCTGGAGAGTACAAATCTAAAAATGAGGACAATAGTCAAAACAATGTAAACAATGTAAAAAGCTGAAACAGTAGAAAAGTTAACAAAATCAAAAACTGAATGGCTGATAAAGGTTATAGAATATCAAGAATCCCAAATTAACATTTAAAATAATGAATTGTTTGATTAATGGCAATTTTATTGTAAAAACATTGACTTGCACAATAAAATCTGATAGTGTATATATATATATATATATATATATATATATATATATATATATATATATAAAATAAAATAAATTTTCAATATTCAAAAATGTTGAATGAACATTTCAACATGAAATCCCTAAGAGAGATTTCACTTCTCCTCAGCAACCATAATATTTTAAAATGGAAGAAATTATAATAAAAGGAGGGAATAAAAAATAAAAATAAAAAAAGAAATAAAAAATAAATTAAAAAAAGGACGGTTAAGATTTGAGAAATTTACATTACTAAAAAAAAAAATTTCGGAAGTAAATCATGTCTAATTTTAGATTTTAGATTTTAACTTTTTAGATTTTAACTTTTAGATAGATAATAATAATAATAATAATAATAACACACACACACACACACACACACACATATATATATATATATATATATATATATATATATATATAGCATACTCAAATGTGTGTTTATGTATAAATCTGGTTATAAGCAGACATAGCCTTTTATACAAATCTAATTTTTTTACACTTTCTAAATTTTCCTACTTCTATTTTGTTTCTGTATTTTCCCTATATTCCATTTATATTTGGTATTTATATTATTTACAATATTAATACTTATTCTATAGTGACATAATCACATCACATTCCAAACTTTTTTATTTTTTTGCAGTAACATCTTTTACTAAAATATTTTCCAGTGCATTGCCTGTTCAGAAAACAAGGTCTTCAATAAAGAATTTATCTAATTTCCAAGAATTACCAGCCTTTTCTGTAACAGCATCACTGTGGCCTCCAGAGGGACAAACTGAAGAATTTTCTGCATGTATTAAATTTTTCACTTCCTTTGTATTTTTTCACCTGTCTTTGCCACTTCTTTCAAATCTCTGGCATGCTTAAAGCAAACTTGCCGAAACTCCAGAGAGATGATCTCGACTTAAAGACTTGGAATTGTTCTCAGGGGAGAGAGGCAAGTTAGTTTAAACTGTTGAAAGTGCCAGATAATTCTCCAAGAACTTGATTCCTATCCTTCAGCTTATCACAATGCTAAACAATTGACTCACAGACAAAAACATAGACTAGAATCTACAAAATTTCTTCAAAATTTGTTTAGTTTAGACCAAATTTAATTTTTTTCTCGTGTAAGAAATCAGTAAAGAACTCAATGTACTTAACTAGTCAAAAGAATCCCACTCTTAAAACCTGTATAAAGTTCGGAAGATAGTAAACTTTTAACTATAATCAAATGTAAGCAAATATTTTTAGAATTTTTTTCTAAGAAAAAATAATATCTAAATCGATGTCTGAATATTCTATGAGTGCTGCTATCTACTCTTCTGTCAGTCTTTTCTTGTATCTTTCCATTCTCGTCCTTATCCCTTTCAATATTAACTTATTATACAAATAAGAATTACTTTCACATGCACAAAAAAAGGAAGAAATCCATAAATGTTTACTACTCCATCCTTTTTTTACTCTTTCTTTTGTCCTTTTTCTTCCTAAAGAATTTTAATGTGTAACAATTTTTATAATTTTCATCACTATTTGACTTTAACTTTTCTTTTTACTTATATTCATCCATTACAAGGCTCAAGAGCTACCCAAAGTAGAGAGTTACAGATTCAAGTGAAAGGTATGGATGCAAGACATGGAAGTAGAAAGTCGAGATAAAGATGATATACAGGATAGACAACAATTAACCCTGGACTTAAAAGGGTTAAGATTGTAGTATTCAGTGAAGCATCCAAGTGGGAGTCTGCTTGAGAAAAAAGTGTTTTTTTTTAATAAACTGCCTTCTTACAAGTAGTGAGAATTTTTGTTTATAATCATCTCACCCCAAGCAAGGCAGAAATGCACAGTGGGGTACAGAGTAGGAGAGTGAAGAGAAAGGAGAACAGATCACAGTAGGTGTCGGGAAATGGGTAAGAGAAGGACGGGTACATTGGTGTGAAGAGAGTTGTGTGAGAGGAAAGTGTAAACTGAGAAGATGGATGGGAGTCAAGGAGATTAGAGATGACAGTTGATGTTGCATTTAAACTCTTGGAGATTGTAGCTATCAGGGAAACAAGAATATGGAAGGGATTTCCACAGGTAGGAAGTGTGAGAAAAAAAGCTGATAGAGTAGAAGATGTGGTTACACTTGATTGTTTTCACAGTAAAAGAGAAAGAGAAGGATCTTGTTGACAGTCAAGTAAATTCACATAGGTGGGGCACCAAGGAGCTAAACTTGTCGGAGTAGAAAATGTGAAAGTATTTGTAGAAGGGACAAAGGAAAGCCACATCTCATTGGTGGGAGAGAGACTGGAGTTGGGTTGCCAGGTCAGAATCGACTACATTGCAGATTCTTCTTTGGATCTGGTCGAGAACCTCAAGGGGTGAGACAACCAGATATGATGGCAGTATACAATGCACAGCCAGATGGTAGATTTGTAAATGTGCATGATGGATTCAAAAGAGAAGATTATTCTGGCCTAACACAGGGACCCGACTTTTTTAGCGGTAAATTTAGCTATTAATTCAATGTAGTTCTTCCACTTAAGGTCAGCTGGGAGAGTGAGGCTGAGGAGGCATAGTGTATTGCGCTCAGGGAGACTAGCATGATCCATGCTGATGGTGGGTAGGAAAGATTGTCTATGGTGGTTAAAGGATAACAGCTTCAATTTGATCCTCTTGACATGGCATGGGAAGTTTTAGTTGTAAAGTGTTCATTATCTCTAGATATTTAGCCGATTAGCCTGTTTCTCTATATCTTTTATTTTTATTTCTTTCTCCTCTCTCCCTCTCTAAATATGTGTGTGTGTGTGTGTGTGTGTGTGTGTGTGTGTGTGTGTGTGTGTGTGTGCTGGAGTAGTGGGGGTAGAAAATGATATATATATTTTTATATACTGGCACAATTTTTGAATAATTAATAACAAAGTGATTATTTTTTTCTACTTTGTTATTAACTTTCCTAATTTGTTATTTTTTATCATCTATGACATGGAGGTTGTAGTCAAACAGAAAAAAGAAACTACAAATTTAGGTACCTCCACTCAATTGCCAAAAAAAAACAGCATATCATGATGTTAAAAGATCTCAAACTTAATAAAAACAAAGTTTATCATCAAAATGTTCATTAAGAGAAAAGATCAAATTTTGTTGTTATTATTTAAAAAAATTTTTAAAATTCTTTTTAACACATTTGAAATTTTCATTAAAATGTTTACATAAGGTGACTATTAAGAAAATGGAGTCAGTTGAATAAAATGATTTTGGGGTGAGTAAATTTTTCCTCACTCTTGGCCACTGGTTGAGTGATTTCTTTTTCAAATCTCAAAGGCTATATATATATATATACTTGAGCAGTAACTTTTCTTTCAGCCATCTTTAATTGAATTTTGTCAAGAAAGAAGATTTTATTAATTTTTGATGAAATTTTTTCCAGCATCTTCACATCATTTTTTTACGTAATGAATGTAAACAATTTCCATAATTATCATGTCAGCATGTGAGAGCTTGGAATGAATGCTCCTTTTTCAAAAACAACACAAGATAAATTACTATGTTACAGTCAAAACATGAGGATAAAATAACCACAACAGAGTCATCACACCCTTGAAAATGGCTGGAGAATTGCCCAAAAGTTCTTGGGATGATAAGTATAGAAAAGTTTTACATTCCTTATCTCCAGAAAAAATAAAAAATGTGAGGATGCCAGAAAAATTGAATAAAAATTAATAAAATCTGGCCATATTCAATGAAAAAAAAACAAATAAACATATATATATATATATATATATATATATATATATAGTCATCCGCAGACAGATCTGTTTTGCTGTATCACAGCTCACCAGTACAGTTAGACATACGATTGCTTTTTAACCCAGGAAACCCAACTGAATTGGCGTCAGTTGGCAATTCTACCTCTGGGCTATGGACGCTCAGCAGAAGAAGGCAGACTTTTAGTTTATGATGTATCATGCACCAATAGCCAGAGTGCTCTAATTCATTACTGAATGAGCAATACATAGATGCTAGAGTAGCTACTGTTTTTTCAAAGTCTACCATTCTTCCAGAGCGCTCAATCAGAAGTTCAGATCTACATAAAAGTATATCTGTAAAAGGACGATATGAATAAAGACCAAAGGAAAACTTATTTTAGCCAATGCTTTTCATCCACTGATAGATGCAGATTTATATTTTGGTAAGATTCAATGGCAGCACTCTCAAGAGTTTTCTGTCTAAGATTTATATATATATATATATATATATATAGGGTATTTTAAAAATACTTTTACAAATTTGGGAGCATGTCCCACACAGCAGAAAAAGAATAAAATTACATATAAACTTACGTTTGTAATTCCATAATTTCTGAGTTATTAAATTTAGAGAAAGTTTACGGTAGATGATGCTGTGTTGCTATTTAGACTAGGTTACATTTGACATTCGTGTATATTTTCTGTTTTCAACATTTAAAATGTGTTGTAGTGAGTTAACTGATAAGTGTTCAGTTTAATAATTGCAGGATATTCTTATTGCGAACAGGCAGATATGATTTCTGCATTATGCTGCACAAATGACGGGAAGCTGCATGGCTGTATCAGACTGTGTTTTCAGATCAAAGGCAGCCAAGTTTTTCAACCTTGCCCCCAAATATATATAGTTATTTTCCTTTCCCCCAATTTTCTTTCTTTACATTTTGTTTACTTTTCTTATTGTTACTTTTGAATGTAAAAAACTTTGTTTAAATTTCATGGTTAATAAAAACAGTTTACATTCAAATGTAATTAATGCCTACAATTACAATCCTTGGCATGTATACAAAGCTTGACAAAATTCATTATTCATAAATCTGTCACAGGCCTCTTAGATTTGAATGAATATCAATCTGGATTAGTCATTTTTTTTATTGTGCGAATCAAAGAAGGATAACAATTTTCATAATTCAGCATAAATTGTATATGGGTCAGAATTAAGTGACTATAGTCCTAAAATGCAGATAATTTAATGTCTAGTGGTTCTGAAATTAAATTTCATTCATCAAGTTCAAATTCAGGTCAGGTTTGTTGCATTTACTCTCATGCAAATAAACTTGGGAAAAGTATAACTCCATCCCTTTTACCCTCAGCTATGGGTTAAATAGTAGATTGAGTTGGCAACCTTTCTAAGGGAAAGAAAATTCATAATTCAAATCTAGTTTGCAACTATGGTAAAGTGCACAATATACAGCCACTGAAAGATTATGGAGTTCATAATTAACTGTGGTCCAGGGTTGATCCCACCTTGAAACCAAAATATAACAGCATTTTTGCATGTTATTGTTTTGCATGCTATAAATACATTGATAAGATTATGGAGTTCATAATTAACTGTGGTCCAGGGTTGTGGATCTTATGATCCTGCTAGTTATCAATCAAATAAAACAGGTCTAAAGAGGTCATTTTTTTGGTTTTTCATATAGAAGACATCTCAAGAGAGGTGCAAAGATCAGAATGTAGAACAGATCTTATGGCATCTGAATTTGAAAGGCTACCTAAAGATGAAACTAGCATTTTACTTAGCCTTTTCTAGTGTTTATTATTGTAATTAAGATAACAATCCACAATCCAAATAATCTTGATTTGCAACTGCAAAATTTTGATAAACTGCTGAGGTTCCAAAACCACTGAACTTTTGTACAAGCATATTTTTACTTTAAGCAGATTTGAAAAAGTGTGTTAATTAGCTGGAATAATGAACTTGGTTAGCATGAACATAATTAGATCTTGGAGATTTCTTTTTTTTTCTGCATATTATTCTAACCTTTTACTGATAAATATATATTTTAAAATTAACCTTGAAATAATTTATTTCTTGGAGATTATTATGCAAGGTTTTATGCAAAAATAAAAAAAATAGCAATAAATACATAAGTGTATCAATTTACATGCCCATTCAGCGATTGTATCTCTGATACTATTAATAAACCCACTACATATATTGGTTTTACTACAACCACACTCTTCCATAGACTTACCCATCACCTTTCTGATCATAGTTCTAAGTTTCAATCTTTCGATATGTTGAGACAATTTATAATAATTATTATTATAAATCACCTGAAAATACCAAAAGGTTGTAGGTTGCAGAAATAACTCATTTCCAAATGAAAAATATTCAAAAGCTCTACAATGTAAATGTATTGAGCATTTTTTAATTCAACTGGGTACTGATCTAATTAAATTATGACTAAAATCATATTATGTATATATTTAATTTATTTGTTTGAACATTATTTTTAATCAATACTTATATTTGAGTAGATATTCTGTTTTTAATCAAACAGTACATTTATATATTTATTTCTACCGAACTGATTATTTATGATAAATTTTGTTACAAAATTGTGTGTCATTCAGCAGAATTCATACCTTTGATCCCAAACAACATAGGGAAAGCCACCAATTGATCTAGTGCATCTTAGACCACTCAACCATGAATGATTCCACAGTCTAATCAAAGTCAAATCAAGCTTTATATAACACAATTTTTGATTCTACATGAATTAACTCTGGTCTGAAAGTATATCATAATGTAAATAAATGTAAACAGACAATGTTACGGAAAGTCTTGAAAATTAATGACATATTTAATTTATTTGTTTGAACATTATTTTTAATCAACAATCATATTTGAGTAGATATTTTGTTTTTAATCAAACAGTACATTTATATATTTATTTCTACCATCCTGATTATTTACGAATTATCTTTAAGATACACCTGATCAATTGGTGGCTTCCCCTATGTTGCTTGGGGTCACAGGTTCAAATCCTGCTGCATGACACACATTTTCATCACAAAATTTATTGCATATGCCAGTTGTTAAAACCATTTTAATTATCAAAACTTTTTGTAATATATATATATATATATATATATCAAATGAAATATGCATACAACTTTTTAGTGTCTTAATATGGGTCAATTTATAATATATTAATATGCCAGGTAAGGACTATCTTCTCTCAGTTGCATCTCTGTTCTTGGGCAGAATGCAGTTCAGTTGAATTTCTGTCCAAGGACAGTTATGCTTCTGAGAAAAATAAATATGAAAATAAATGCACATATGTTTTGTTGTTGAAAGAATTTCCAGCTCTGCTGAATAATTCCTATGCAATGCACTAGCATTCATTTTTCAGAACTTTCATATGGATGTCACATACAGAGCCAAACCCGATTAAAAATATCTAAGATTTTAGCTGTATATAACCTATTTCTAAGATCAGTGGTGAAAAATAACTAAGAGTGAGCAAAGCCTGAAGGTTTTAGCAAAGGCCCTCCTCCACTGAAAATTGTTCACTGTTATAACAGAATGACATAAAAAGAACTGTACCAACTAATAGAAACCACATCACCTGAAGACTACCAACATCAACAACAGCTAAAATAGATAGCACATGTAACTCTAAGAGAAAATAATGACATAACCAAGATATTAACATTACACATGACTACAAGCAAAAAGTTAGGAAGGAAACCCCCTATCAATACTGTAAAGAGCGAAAAAAGATACTGGAGATGTTTTTCTAAAAAAATGTTTTAAGAGAAAGATTTTATAAATTTTAAACCAAAAGCACCACTGACTGCTCAGTCAGTGAACAGCAAATATTTCTTTATAGGGAAATGGATAATATTACAATTATGTCAGATAGAAGATCTGAAAATCAGTCGGATGTATAAAACCATCATTTCCTTATTAACATTTTGTGAGAACATTATCAAAGCACTATTTACATTGTTCAGACTTGTCTTTATCTTTTCTGTCATGTTTATGATGTTTTGGATATTGTATGCTCTGGCCTTCTTCAACTTAGAGAGTTGAGTTAAAGGGAGATAACTACATGACATATGGAAGTGGCATCACACATAGAAGGAGAATAATACATCCCAGCAATTGAAACAAAGGATTTGGTTCAAAATTTCTCTCACCTGAAGAATGCCAGAGCATAAAATGGCTGAAATGTCATAAACATGGCAATAAAGATGAGGACACCAGTCTGGACAGTGTAAATAATATACTATCAAAGCATAAAATATACTATCAAAGCATAAAATATACTATCAAAGCATAAAATATACTATCAAAGCATAACTGAAAAAAATCTAAAGAAATATCATAACCATGACAAACATGCCTTAAAATGCTGGGATCAATTTGAAAAATTTTAATAGTTAATAAAATTTTAAAAATATATGCATGAAAAAATCAATGAGAGCTGCACATTTGTTTATGTACATAATCTTTAAATTTTGTTAGCTATTAAATTTTTTTTTTAATTGAACTCCTCATTTTTAAAGTAACAGAGTTAGATTTTTTCAATTATGTTTTGAAAATGGTTCCCATACTTCATTTCTTTAAGTAAAGAGTGATTTGCTTTCTTCTATCTCCTCTTACATTCTTATCACACCTCATTCAGTAACACTTTACATTGAGTGGCTCTTGAGGCTTTTATTGGATGAAATTTAGGACAACAAAAAGTGAGCAAAACACCAGCAAATAAACAAAAATTTGAAAAATTCACCTGATTTTCATATATTCTATCTTATATATCTGTGTGTGTGTGTGTGTGTGTGTGTGTGTGTGTGTGTGTGTGTGTGTGTAAAGGTATATTTAGGCAGCAAGTATTTATCTAAACAAGTTTGATTAAAAAGAACCAACACGTTCAGTCTGTTTAATTTTTTTATTGGATTTTTTTCAATTTTCGGACAAGGTATCGAGTGAGTATTGTGCTTGAAGCTGTGTCTGAACTTCATATTTTGTTTTGTTTTGTTCAAGTACTTTCCACTTTTGCAGTCATTATCAAAAGCTGACATCATGCTAAAGCATTTCAAATGTCCAGCTTTCCGACGAATACCAGGATGCAGTAAAAGTAATTTTAACTACCACATTTACACCACATTGGTTCTGGATAATGACTGTGAAAGTCAAAAGTCAGTCAGTTAAGTGCCATATGTGATACACGATTAGGTGATCATGTCTCAAAAATAGATATCAGTGACTAAATATCTTTCCCAAGGGTATTTGCACATAAGTGAATGCAACTTGTTCCAAGCTGATATTCACTGCACTGCAATGCACATCAAGTTGACAGTACTTAAACAAAAATAATGAAAAATAAAAAAACTTTCAAGAGTTTATCTACAACTTTGAGCATAACTTTGATAAAAGGTATTTTGGCAAGCAGGTGCTCAGTATTGGGCTAGAGATAAAGCATTGATATGATTAATGCTGAGAAGTTTATCACTCAACTGAGCAGGTTCATACCAACTTTGAATCTTTGTGAAGATGCCATCATGATATCATCACACATCAGGGCAAAGTTTCTTCTATTCATATTCTAATAATAGTAGCTTCATAAAACTTCAAAGTTGATATGAACCTACTCAGTTAAGTGACAAACTTCTCATCATTAATCCTGTATATATATATATATATATATATATATATATATATAGTATTATTTTTATTATAAGTGTTTATAATAAAACATAGTTTACTGCAACACAAAAGCTTTTGTGTTTTGGTACTAATTAGCACCTCGTCAGGCAATAATAAATAATACTATATATAAGACTCTACTAAATATCAAGCACTCTTTAAAAAGTAAATTGCTAACCCATTAGTTTATACTACTTCTCAGGTATATATATATATATATATATATATATATATATATATGTGTGTGTGTGTGTGTGTGTGTGTGTGTGTTTTCCCTGTCTATAGAAATAGACTCTTCCTCTGTCAATAAATACTAACATGTGTGACTTCTGGGGACGCAGCTAGGAGGCAGTCTAGAGGCAGTCGTGACACAGCGTAACTATATCCTTCAGACTTAAACTTCTATCTGCTGATTACTAACACTCTTACTTGTATATATGTTCTGTAATTGTAATACACTCTTTGAACCTACTCTCTCGTTTCCGTGTTTTTCTTCCTGACCCAAACAGGACACAACAACTTGGTGAGGAAGATTCGCCCCAACAGTGTGTGTGTATGTGTGTACATGTTTTGTATGCATATATAAGATGAAAATTTTATTTTAACATATTTACTATGTACAAATCTCATTGATTTCTTAACAGATATATTTTTAAATTTTATTAACTGTTAAAATTTTTCAAATTGACCAAAGCATTTTTAAGAAGCAAGGTTGCCATGATAATGGTTTTTCCTTAGATTTTTTTCAGTTATGTGTTGATAATACTCCTGCGAAAGGAGTGATGTGTCAACAAGGAAATAAAAGAGAAAAATTTCAACGTCCAACTGGTTTTCCCTTATTCCATCTTATATATTTTGTTTGCATATTTCATCTCAATCATTTATCATTAATTTTTATGTTTTCATAACTTGAATCCAGTATTGATCTGACTTATGTGAGATCAGCATCAAAATAGGCTGTTCCCAACTAAGAGCAAATAGGGGAGGGTGTTTTCCATGCTCTGCAATCACTATCAATACCTTTTCTATGGAATGCAATGATAATAAAAAGACAAGGCAAATTGTAATTATAAGGATTTGTGTGCGTCTGCATCTATCTGCCTCTTATTTAAGGATGAATAAACTTTCTTTAGATAAACAAATGTAACATAACTGAAGTATGTGAAAAAGCTGAGAGAATTTTTTCTTTTCAACTTTTCAGCTGCCATTTAAGGCTTCTTAGAAGTGATGTGAGTTTGAGTCTCACCAGCTCTTATATTTGTTTTATTTCTGCTTCTCATGGAATGACAGTTTACCATAAAAGCAATTGAAGGTTAGATGAATTAGTAATAAATGTAAATGCTTCAAAATATGATGACCTGTATTACTAATGTATATAAATAGAAAAAGACAATAGTATCTCAAGAAGTTAATAAAAATAAAGAATAGCTATATGGTTAGTGTTGAATTACTTTAGTCAGTAGTCTTTGTAGCCTAATCAGTAAGACAGCTGCCAAATTATGACAAACACCAAATTATAAGAAATAGCAAGTTTGTATTGTAGGAACTACCTTCTAATTTTTAATATTTATTGCTTATTGGTAACCATCATCTGGCAGTTGTAATAAAAAGCACCTGAAATTAAGATTAAAGAAATACCTGTCAAAAATAAATTATTCAATCTTAGGATATCACAAAGATCAATAAGTATCTTCCTTTAAAGATTTAATTATTTTCAAAATTTCACTAATATAAATGGCTGTCAAAATACAATTAATTTGATAATTAAGCACAATATTAAGGAACATGAAAATTTCATTGAAACAAAAGAAAGACTGCTGAACTGCTATGTAAGATCAATCTTCCTTTAATCATAGATGAAGAAGAAATCAGAGGTCACAAAAATGTGGTTCCACAGAAGGATGCTGAGAATACTATGGATTGACTATATGAGCAACAAATATATTTTAAGGAAAAAAAAGCAGAAATACACTTTTTCTGAGGCAAATAATAAGGAAAGAGAACTTGGATTACTTCAACAAATGATTTTATCCACTGAGCCATGTGTCAATTGTCTGAACAACACACACAGGTCAAACTTGAAAGCAAAAGGCGCAGAGAGAGAGAGAGAGAGTAAGCTACCTAACAAATTTGGGTAAATGGATCAACGAACATGGACAGGGTGGGATAGTAAAGAGTCAAAATTTGCTTAGAGCTACAAGAGATGGGAATTTGTGGAGAGAACCATAATCACCCATGCCCTGAAGGGGTAGAAGGCTGTTATTTCTTGTTCTAGTTTTGACACCCAATTCTGGTATGGATTGTGATTATAATATTTGATACAGATCAACTTTACTTCTAATAGTGTCAAGCTTACTAAGCCCCACTTTAGATACTTAAAATATTTACTAAATTTAATCTAGTCTGGCACAAGCCTACATTAATGGGGCCACTAATGAAGATTTTATTCATGACATTAGCAAACAGGTATACAAGATATGTTTGTCGATCATCCTGCCAGAGTTGATTTCTTTTCTTTTATGGATGTGTGTGTGTGTGTGTGTGTGTGTGTGTGTGTGTGTGTGTGTGTGCATGACTTTGTACTCATTTGGGTTATAAATCATGTCAATTAGAAAGAAATGCAAATATTCCTTCTTCTCTTTTTTTTTTCCTTTTCTGAATAAAATTTCTGACACTTGACAATGCTTTTTTTTTAAATTGTCTCCAAATGTGAGGAATCTTTGGAACTTTGCAGTATAGTTCCCTTTCTAATTATATTCTATTCATCGGTGGCCGAGGTTCAAGTTTTGATGTGTCTCTTGTCAGGTTATAACAATTCTTAAAATAAATAAAAAGACATTTTTATTTGATTTTCTATACGGAAAACAAACAAACAAACAAAAAAACAAAACAATATTTTGCTAAAATTTCTAGTGTTTTGTCCTCAACACTACTTGCAGTGGTTTTTATTGCTTCTCAGAGATCTTTTTTGATTGACGGTTTACAGCCATACTATGTTGAAACACTAGTTTTTGTATAATCACCAAAGTTAAGCAACATCAATACTGGACCAGGTATATACCAGTAACTTCTCCACAAGACTGATTATTTTAATGTGAGTAATTCAAAAATTTCCTGTAGACCTTGCATAAGACAGAGTTAGGCTCCTGTCTGATTTTCCCCAGATGAGACTTTTCTCTTTGGCATAGCCTTGTCTGGGTTCATCTTTGCCATAGAGTACAACTAGGTTGTGTTCCAGTAGAGCACTGGTCAGTACATGTCAATACTGAACAGTGCCTAGATGAGTAGCTGCTTGGAAATACCAGATGCTGTAAGCTTGGATGTGCAGGTGATTTAATACAGTCCAAGAGCCAAGTTCCAATTCCAATTGGGTTCATTATATTTGCTTATACACTAATGGACTTGGGAAAGGTATGAAACCACCTCTTCTTTTCCTAACTATGGACTAATTAGTAGGATATGCATCAGTGAAGCATTATTATACCTAGAAATGTTTAAAATCTAAAAATATTTTCTGGCTTTAGATACCCTGTAAAAGGTTGATAAGTTATGAAAATCAAATTGATCAATCTTGTTTCATTTTTTAAATGATATTTTTCTTACAATTTATGTGTCTTTATATTCTTTCTGAAATTCAAAAATAAATATCAATAATTATAAATGTTTTTTTACACTATACCCTCCAGTTACATGGAAAAATGTTTTCAATATATACTGAAATTTTACTAATATCATTTGGAATATCAATTATATAAAGAAAACATTGACTGGCAGAATAGAATCCAACATAGTCTATATCTCTACTTTGGCTGAATCTAACAATAAAAACATGTCAGATGATTTAATTAATGAACAAGGAAGTGGAGTTAATTTTGTTAATGTTTTTAATATTTAATTTTTAATCATGGAAAAACTTGAGCTTCTAACAATGAAAATGAACCACAAAATACTAAAAAAAATAAACCTTTTCTTTTATAAGTTAATCAACTGTTGATTATTTACATGGATGTTTCATGAAGATATTTGCAATTTTCGTATATGTTTTTAACCTTTGATTATAAATTATTCTTATTAATACTAACCAAATCATCACATTTTTTTGTATTGCTTATCAAATATCAATTACATACAGAGTTGCAGTTTACAGCAAGTTTTCCATTATGGAATTGGATAACCAAGTTCAGATTCCAGCTGAAACAATTGGCATTCACTTTGTCCTAACACACTTGGGAAATCCTCCTTTATCTGTACATAAATAACATGAAAAACTGAACCTTCCAGCTTTGGTTGGTAGTTAGTCTAAGAGATGGACAACTCTCATTATTCATAATAATAATAGAAAAACAAAAATGTGATAAAAAACTGGATGAGATATGCATGGTTAACATTTAAACATATCAAGCATAAAGAAGATAAATATTTGTGTATTTTTTAACATTTTGATGTAAATTATAATTGGTATTTCTTGTATTCCTCTCTCCACTACTTTTTCTCCCTCTTATATATATATATATATATATATATATATATATATATTTTATAATCGTGTCGCCCCCAAGCAAGGCATTTTACAGCCACTGTTTTGCAGGGGGTTACATAGAAGGAAAGTTAGGAGAAGTAGTGACAGGTTATAGGGAGTGTTAGGAAGTGGGTAAGAGAAGGATGAGAATACAGATGAGATTGGAGTGGATGAAGAAAGGAGCATGAGAGAAAGGATGCAGATTAGTGAGATAGGAGGTGACTATTGACTTTACATTTAAATTCTTGGAGATTGTAGCTGTCAGGGAAGCAAGTTTTTGGAAGGGAATTCCACAGGCGGGAAGTGCGAGAAAAGAAGCTGCTGGAGTAGAATTCGTGTTTACAATTTATTGGTTTCACAGATAAATGGGTGGGACCTAATTGCTAATCTTGTGTCTCAAGTAAATCCATGTATAGGGGGTACCAGTGAGTTAAGTTCATCGGAGCAGAAGCCTTGAAAGTATTTGTAGAAGAGACACAGGGAAGCCACATTGAACCAGTAAGAAAGTGACTGTATCTGAGCTGCCAATTCAGGATTGATCACATTACAAATTCTCCATTGGATTTTGTCCAGGACCCTAGATGGATAACAGGTGCACCCGACCAGATATGGCAGAAGTATTCAATACATGGGTGGATGGGAAATTTGTATATGTGCAGGATTGTTTCTGACAGGAAAAACTTCCTTAGCAGTGGATTTACCTATGGATTCTATATAGTCATTTCACTTGAGATCTGTTGTGAGAGTTATAAAAAATTCCATTATATAAAGCCATAATTAGACTGAAGAAGTTACTTTATAAAAGGAAATGTAGCACTAAGAATTTTTCATTTTGCATTTTGTCATTCACTAATCCACTATTATATATATATATGATAACATGAATAAATATACATATGAGAGTGCACAAATGTATAGTATTATTATGCAGGTGTTAATAAAACAGTGCTCAATGTAATATGAATGGAGCTATTTTATATATATTAATAAATATACATATTGTCCAATGTTGATGTCACAACTCAGAGTTTCATGCATTATGCAATGATCAGGTGGATTTTTGAACTGACTGGATATATTTTTTTGTTATGGAGACAATATTATGTCTAACTTTATTCTTATTGTTTCCAGAACAAAAAAAAAAATTACTAAATGAAAGATTAAAAGTCATGTCCAGATATAATCACACAAAAAAATACATCTTAGGATCATACAAACTTGGATGGAAGTGTTTAAGATACTTAAGTAACTCTTCCCTAACTTTGAAATTTTCAGTAATTTAAAACTTACAGTCACGCATAAAAAATTCTTTCATAAAAATTCCTGTCGTATGTTTAAAAATGCTGGAAAATCAGTTATTATAAATTGCCTGAAGATACCAAAAAGTTGAAACCTAGGTTTTGGAAATAACTCATCCCCCCCCCCCCAATATATATATATATATATATATATATATATATATATATATAGTCATCCACAGACAGACCCGCCTTGCTGCACCACAGCCCACCAGCACAGCCTGACAGCCGATTGCCCTCCACCCACAACCGAAACCTAACCGAACCAGCGCCAGTCGGCGACTCCACCTCCGAGCCACGGGCACTCAGTAGAAGGTGGCAGACCTTTTATTATTATACATGCCCAATAGCTGAGAGTGTTCTAATTCATTACTGAATGAACAATGCGTAGATGCCAGAGTAGCTACTGTTTTTCAAAGTCTACCATTCTTCCAGAGTGCTCAATCATGGTTTGAGAGTGTAAATAGTCATTCCCAGACAGACCCACCTTGCTGCACCACAGCCCACCAGCATGGCCAGACAGCTGATTGCTCTCCACCCAGGACCGAAACCCAACCGAACAGGCGCCAGTCAGTGACCCCACCTCCTAGCCATGGGCGCTCAGTAGAAGGAGGCAGACCTTTTAGTGTGTATATTATCATTATACACGCCTAAAATGTATATATATATATATACATATATATTGTTATCTGCAGACAGATCTGTTTCACTGTATCACAGCTCATCAGTATGGTTAGACTCCGATTGCTTTTTAACCCAGGATCAAAACCTGACCGAATTGGCGTCAGTCAGCAATTTTATAAATGAATGTGTGTTGTGGTGCAGTAGTTATTGGCTCAGAACGAGAAATTGGAGAGCTGAGTTCAAATTCCAGTTGAATTTGTTGCATTGATTTACATGCAAATACCATTGGAAAAGATATTAATTCATCTTAACTCTTTAGCTATGGGTCAAATAATAGAACAGACTGTTTAGCAACCAGTCTACTGCAGAAAGTAAAGCCAACCTACTGCAAGAAAATCTTCTGCCCAGTCAGTCATGTCTCTTTTGAGTGTGTATCACATATGATAACACTTAACTGAATAATATATCTATCTATATACATATATATATGTATATATATATATATATATATATATAGAGAGAGAGAGAGAGAGGGAGATAGATAGATATTAACAAAATATGTTTCAAAATGGTTTACATCCAACCTTTTTCAATTTATTTGTTTATACATTATTTTTTAATGAATACTCATATTTGAGTAGATACTCTGTTTTTTGTATTATTAAACAGCATATTTATTTACATCTACTGGCCTGAATAATTCATTAGAAGTTCAACGTGGTCAAGTGGTTTAAGACATGTCAGATCTAATGATGGTTTTCCCTGGAGGACATAGGTTCTAATCCTGCTGGAGAACACATATTTTCCTAACTATATATCTCTGATTATTCAGGCAAAATTCACAAAATAAAACACAACCACTGCATAGAATCTTAAAGAAAAAAATTTATTATGCAAGTACAAAAATGTACAAATACAAAGTTTGCACAAAAATTTCTTTGTGTGAATCTGTTAAAGCAGGATAACAATTTCTGATAAAAAGATTACCATAAAAAAATGGAAAAAAAAATCAAGAATTTTTAAAAAGATAATGAGAAAGCAGAAGACAAAGATATAAGCACTTTTCTGAAAAAAACATCCACTTTTTCTTGCCCCATGAGCATCTCCAGCATATATAGTAATTTTTGAAAAGTACCTTTCTCATGCTTGGGAAAATTTCTTTAAAGCCTTTTCCTTGTTTTGTTGCCCAAACACAAGAGAACTTTCACTTGAACTTCAAAGTTCTTTAGTCTCTCTGTTCTGGTAACTGGTGGCTTCCTGATGCTCTTTTCTGGTCTCAAATGCCTTCTACTTCTTGGTGTCGATTTGCCTTGTCCCTTTCCTGCCAAAATGTTTCCTTGCATCTACTAACCTGAGCTTTATATATTTGGAAAATTAGGCTCACATGGTCTTTCCATTTGGGTTGTTGTTACTAGAGCTTGGGATCGAGTCTTTCACTGGTTAGTATATATGAAAAATTAATTTTTTATAAATTAGAAATGGATCCGTCACAAATTTTGGTAGGTTTTAACTGCTGAACCCTAAAAGATATACAAGTGTAACAATTTTTTTACACAAACCATCTGGCTTTCATAAAAATGCACCTCTCTCAAAATGAACATGTACATAAGAAAACAGCCTAGATGATTAAACATTTATTCATGGTTAACATTTGAAAATAGTGAAAATAAAACTTTTATATAAAGGCTAATCAAATCCAATATGGAATTACTGTATGTACTTGTGTATATGCCAACTTCATGTAGAGTATGACATCTGAACATTTTTACTTGATTTTTAATCTGTCCATAAAAAATTATCTATGTATAGTGGAACAGTTCACCAAAAATGCATAATTTTAACGCATTCAAAAAAATTTACCAATGTATTGTGCAATCCCTTTTTTTTTTGCATATAAACTGATTTACCTGGTTTCACTACTTTTGCCATGTACTGTGTCTATGAGATTGTGCCTGTAATGGGCAGTGCCAAATATAACAAAGGTGAGATAAAAATCAAATAGTATGAAATGGTGACAGGGGTCAAGATCAATAGTGATTAGCCTGTTGGCTTGTGGTTAGATACTTGGGAGGAAGTTTCGCTTCTCGAGCCTTTCCTCTGGAAGGAAGATCCTTGCAAAAGATATATGGTGTCTGGTTTGGTTTCAATTTCCAGTTGGCAATGAACTGTTCAGATGTTCAAGAGAAGATCAAAACTGCAGTTTGTTTGTAGTTTCAGATGAATCTCTGCTTAAAGAAAAGAGCAAAGAGCTTCACAATCCTTCTTTGCCAACTATCTGTGCTTCCTCTGTAATTTATTGTACCCCTTGGTGTAGTTTGAATGTTGTTTCCTAAGATATGTCATGAGATTTGTTATCTTCATCCATCTGAAGATGGTCTTGCTATATCCAGCATTAAGATTTGGCAACATACATCTTGCATCAGCTTCCTAGATAAGATCTTCTGGAAGGAAGATGCCTGTAAAGACTTTCTAGCTTTGACAAGTATTCCCTCGTACAAAAAACAGGCCTGATGTTTGCCCAATTTTTGTTCACTGCATTGAGTAGGAAGAAACTATCAAACATGTTTTCTTTCACTGCAATGTTGTGCACCCAGTGTACTGGCTAATTGAAGGTTTTGTGGTCCACATGCTGTATAGAAAATTTTTCATCCTTGAAGCTACTTCTGTTTGTAGCAATGTGGTACCACCATTGATAAATAAAAGTAAACACTATGTGTTCTTTTACTTGCTTGGCTTTATGGGAGTTATGGTGTGGATGATATCATAGAAATACAGATGTCTATAAAGTTTGTTTACATATTAAAAATTTATTATAAAAGCAAAGAAACAGACAAATATGTGGAAATTGTCACAAGATTGGGAGTAGGTATTGAATGTTTTTTACTAATTTGATACACCTCTATCAAGATGTGCATTGTAGTGCAAGGATGTGTGTTGTGGTGCAGTAGATACTGGCTCAGAACAAGAAATCGAAGAGCAGTGTTCAAATTTCAAGTTGAATTTGTTGCATTCACTTACCTGCAAATACTCTTGGGAAAGAGAAATCCATCTCTTATCTCTCCTGCTATGTGTTAAATAGCAGACCAGATTGGGTTCTATAGCCTTTGTTGGGAGCCAGTCTAATGCAGAAAGTAATGACAACCTACTGCGAGAAAATCTTCTGCCCAATCAGTCATGTCTCTTTGAAGACATGATCACCCAAGCGTGTATCATGTACAGAACTAAACTGACTGACTATATGGACACAATTAGTTGAATTTGTTGCATTAGTAGCATTAGTTGCACAAAGCACATCAAAATGGTACTTGATTTCTTACACAATTGTTCTTTCAGTCAGGGAAGATACTTCTAAGTATGTTTTACTAATTTTTACTTAAAAGTAGGTTTTTTGATAATTCTTAAAAGCGTCTGAGGATCAATTCTCTAAAATCAATTCTTTTTTTATCAGATGAAGTAGTTTAATTATTCCTTTAATCTGCACACTACAAAATATGTCTCCCATTGAAATATCTGAAATGTTTGAAATTTCCCCTTTGCCTTTCAACATGTCATCCAATTAGCAAGTTCTCACAGGTCAAACTTATGTTTTCAAATTTTCATTGAAGGCATTCTATCTTCCTTGTAATTGCAACAATACACTTTCTGTAAATAATTAATATCAACTATATATTAACTTTGAACTTAGACAATACTCTCCATGCCTCATGTCATTCAAGAATCTGGAAAATCCATTAGATATGAAATATTTTTAACACACTTTAAAAAACAAAAAATAATACAATTATATTGTTGTGCCTGAATATATATCTTATTGGTTTTATTCACAAAACAAATAATTCACAACACAAACATATGAAAAAGTTCAATAAGCCACAAAAGTCTTCATATCAAAGCACTTGAAATATACATATATGTTTACTTATATGAAAAATATTCACGAAAGGGACTTGCTATCTGAAATAAAATATAAAGCATAGTACTTATCTCATGATGCTTTCTAAAAGCTTGAATATGTATGTCTTTCTACTTCGGCTGTCCATGAACAGAGAGAGTGATTGACATTCCCACCTAATGATAGTTTCCTATTCTTATGAATATCCATTTTTATTTTTTACAGGGTAAGTCAAGGGGAGACAACTTTTCATCTCTCACAACAATATATAGGAAAAAATAACAAAAGATATAAAGGCTTCTTTACAGAATGTTGATCAGAAATAAGTTGACTTAAAGAATGTTATATCATCTTAATCATTTAAATATAAAAGATAGAAATTGGACATTTTACATTTCTCTTTCACAGGTCTCAATTAAATTTATAAAAATAAAAAAACTTGCACAAATTTTTGCATTTAAATTTTGGTTAGTAGTTGCATCAGGTAAATGCATGGTTAGTGAAAGTAAATTTATATGTACCTTAATTTGAACAAAGTGTCTATTTAATGTTTCATCTGTTTTTACATATTTAAAATGTCTTTCTTTCACAAATTTCTCAGTAGAAACTTCTTTTGCCCCAACTGCTACTTGAGTCTTAGGAGCATGCAATCAAGGAGTTGATCTCGGCCATCTGCAAATATCACCAAACCTCTTCAGGTTAATGTTTGTGCCTTGCATCTTTCTTATTATCCTAGAAAGCTCCAAGATATCATATAGTGCAAAATTATTCTAGCTCTAACATCATTTGGATGGTCCTATCCACAAGTTGTCTTTTGGGCAATGTTTAATTTGACATGCCTAAAAAAAAACAGTGGGTCAAAAGGACGGTTATTCCTTTGATTCTGCTATTACTGTATACACTTTTGACTCCCTCAGCAATATTTATTGTTATAAAAAGCAATGTTTACAATTTTGATAAAACTGAAACCTATGAAAGTGGGTTTATACATTTTCTTCATTCTTAAGAATTGACAACAAAGATATTAAACACTATTTATATATTAGATGGCTTATTTAGAAGATTATAAAAATATGTACACTATAAAGGAATATTTATCTTTTATCATTTTATAAAGAAAAAAAGAAAAAATGAAATTTTTATTCATAAACTTTTTAAAATATCTAAACAAATAAATCTAAATAAATGCATGATGAGTAAGTGCCATTATAAATTTAGAAAAATCCATTTTCTTTCAATCTCTCTTGCAATATGACTTCATTAAGATGGGTTGAGAACACCTCTTCCTCTAAACAAAACATTCTTCTAATTTATCTTTGTCATATATTTATTAAAATTTTCTTGTTTTATACTTGTTTATAAAATAGTAAATAATAAATATTGCATTGTAGTTGGTTTGCATATTTTGATAATTTTCTAATTTTTATTAATATTTGAATAAAGAGATTTTGTTTCAGATTTAGTTCTTTATAAAACATAAATAATAAATATTTCCTTGTATGTGTTTCACATACTTTATAATCTTATAAATAAACTTTGCCGAGGAAATAAAAAGTGTATACAATGATAGCAGTGTCAAAGGAATAAGTGTCCTTTTGACATACTATTTTTTGCAGGTACAAAAGTTAAACATAGTCAAATTCTGTTTATTAGCATTTGATTGAGTCTCACCTTTATAGATAGGTGTTCATCTGCTTCATTTCTCATATCTACTGTCTGGCTCCTATCCAGCTGTTTATCTGAATTAGCCATTACTTTCTTATTCCTAAACAACTGCACCCATTTCTTTGTATATCCTATTTCCCTTTCCTCAATGACAACACAACTTGTTCTTCTTTTTATACTTATCTTGAGATTTGATGTCTATCACTATTACCCTACACTTGTGATATTACCCTATACTTGTGAAGTCTATCACAATTACCCTACAATTGTGATATTACCCTATACTTATGATGTCTATCCCTATTACCCTACACTTGTGATATTATCCTACACTTGCTATGACTATCGCTATTACCCTAAACTTGTGATATTACCCTACATTTGTGATGTCTATCGCTATTACCCTACACTTGTGATATTACACTACACTTGTGATGTCTATCACTATTACCCTACACTTGTGATATTACCCTACACTTGTGATGTCTATCACTATTACCCGACACTTGTGATATTACCCTATACTTGTGAAGTCTATCACAATTACCCTACAATTGTGATATTACCCTATACTTATGATGTCTATCCCTATTACCCTACACTTGTGATATTATCCTACACTTGTTATGACTATCGCTATTACCCTAAACTTGTGATATTACCCTACATTTGTGATGTCTATCGCTATTACCCTACACTTGTGATATTACACTACACTTGTGATTTCTATCACTATTACCTACACTTGTGATGTCTATCACTATTACCCTACACTTGTGATGTCTATCACTATTACCCTACACTTGTGATATTACCCTATACTTGTGATGTCTATTGATAATACCCTACACTTGTGATGTCTATCACTATTACCCTACACTTGTGATATTACCCTATATTTGTGATGTCTATCACTATTACCCAACACTTGTGATGTCTATCACTATTACCCAACACTTGTGATATTACCCTACACTTGTGATGTCTATCACTATTACACTACACTTGTGATGTGTATCACTATTACCCTACACTTGTGATATTACCTAACACTTGTGATATTACCCTATACTTGTGAAGTCTATCACAATTACCCTACAATTGTGATATTACCCTATACTTATGATGTATCCCTATTACCCTACACTTGTGATATTATCCTACACTTGTTATGACTATCGCTATTACCCTAAACTTGTGATATTACCCTACATTTGTGATGTCTATCGCTATTACCCTACACTTGTGATATTACACTACACTTGTGATTTCTATCACTATTACCCTACACTTGTGATGTCTATCACTATTACCCTACACTTATGATGTCTATCACTGTTACCCTACATTTGTGATATTACCCTATACTTGTAATGTCTATCGATAATACCCTACACTTGTGATATACCCTACACTTATGATGTCTATCACTATTACCCGACACTTGTGATATTACCCTACACTTGTGATGTCTATCACTATTACCCGACACTTGTGATGTCTATCACTATTACCCTACACTTGTGATATTACCTACCACTTGTGATATACCCTACACTTATGATGTCTATCACTATTAGCCTACACTCGTGATATTACCCTACACTTGTGATATTACCCTACACTTGTGATGTCTATCACTATTACCCGACACTTGTGATATTACCCTACACTTGTGATGTCTATCACTATTACCCTACACTTGTGATATTACCTACCACTTGTGATATTACCCTACACTTGTGATGTCTATCACTATTACCCTACACTTGTGATATTACCTACCACTTGTGATATACCCTACACTTATGATGTCTATCACTATTAGCCTACACTCGTGATATTACCCTACACTTGTGATATTACCCTACACTTGTGATGTCTATCGATAATACCCTACACTTGTGATATTACCCTACACTTGTTATGACTATTGCTATTACCTTACACTTGTGATATTACCCTACACTTATGATGTCTATCACTATTAGCCTACACTTGTGATATTACCCTATACTTGTGATAACTCATAATGCTTTTTTAGCTTGATTAGCTGACATAATATATATCATCTTCTCGGACAACCACCTCCAGCAATGCCAGGTCTCTTGGTAAAATGACCTGATACAATAGTCCCTTCTTTTTTCCCCAGTAAAGAAATCTTCCCCTACAGGACACTCGAGTATGGGAAAGTAATTAAACATCCTCCTCTGGTATTAGTGTTACTCTTCTCAGGGGTATCTCTACAGTCCTGATTCTCAAAAGAAGTCAATTTGTGCTATATTTTTTTCTAAGTAATCACTACCTAAAATGCTCCTACCTCAAAGAGACAGTCTTTGCAAAGCTTCTGTTTCTCTAACTGTTAGGTATATAACCTCCATCTTTGTCAGCACTTGAGTAACTGTTAAATTGGAAGATTTTAATGAAATTTAAACATTATTAATAAAATTATTTGTGAAAAGTACTAACATTGTCTTATTTTTGTTTATCTATTTTTAATTTCTTTAAAAACAGAAAACAAATAGTTTTAAGATTGACCAATTTTTACAAGTAACTAGTTGTGTAATGTTATATCATCATTCATTACTTCATCAATTACCATCAAGTGTTTGGCCCTGAGTACCTCTCTAAACATGGACCCTATATTCTTATGTGGAAGTAAGAGGTTTCTGCTTTTCCCTCCCCAGTTGGTGTATACATATACCTCTAATATGGTTTTTCCTATACATGCACATCATAGACACAGCTGGGTTGACCACATGTTTAAAAGTTGGGAGGGAGCCACTCATAATGGGGGAAGCACTTGTTGGCTAGGTGGTTACTTTTCAGATCAACCCACTGATGCATATGACTTCCTTGATAGCTTAGTGTAACATTGAATGCAAATGTTATTTTCACTTCATCAGGAGTGAATCACATACTATACAGATGAAATATTGGTAATATTTGTGCCTATATGAAGTAAAGCATAATTTTTAAGAAACTGTACTTAACAAATCTTTCCACAAATTTACCTTATTATACATGAAGAACTATATGGTGCCCAGTAAAAAAGTGGTAAATTTAGAAAGATGTGAGACAACCGCTGAAAATTGGTGACAACTTATGTGAGTGAAAAATTCTGGAATAATTTCTGCACGTTTCATCAATCATCATGTCAGGTGATAATCTATGAAAAGTATGATAATGTGGCACTCAAAATCAGTGAGTTGTTTAGCCATATGAGAAGGGCAGAACAAAAGACAAAAGTTGTCTGCAAATAATATTTAAATAATGAATCACATGATTGAGCAGCAATTAATCAATCATCAAAGAAACAATCAAAGTTAAGTAATTACACAAGAGTTGAGTGATTATTCAAGGTTATTAATATATGAAAAAATTATTCAAGGTCAATTATTCCTGAAAGATAAAACAGTAATGATAATTTTGCCACTTTTCTACGGAGCATCCTGTAGAATAAGTTCAAGTTCTTTTAGAACAAGAGTATATTTTTATCAATTTATATAAATTAACTTTATTTTGAAAAAATGATCATTTAACCAGAAATCAACTTAAAAACTTTTCCTTACAAGAAAAACTTCTAACAAATTGACTATCATCTTAAGAATCCCATTATTATTAAACTAAACCCACTTTAGTCAAGTACACACTGTTTTACAGTTAGACTAACTAGATGCAACTGCAACTTTTACACTAAGAGGACGATATTACATGACAATTTAGTATGCTTTTTTTGTTTCTAATGATTTTCTTTTGTTTCTTAATAATTGGCCTCACTTTTGGAAGGCATTTTTCACTATCCCAATGCACTCAAACTTGTGAAACATAGTTCTGATTACTTGCTTCCCTTATAACTAAAATCTTCAAAAATTTAAATGCAATGTCAATTTCCATCTTCCTCTTCTTGAACTCTGTTCCTTTTTTGTCCTTTCCTCAATTCTACCCACTAAATCCTTCTCATTCTTTTTCACTCCCTGTAAGCCTCTGTGTTATCGTGACATTATCACTTTGTTTGAGGTGAAGTGATTAAAAAAAGTAATTTTTTATAGGATGACGTTACTAACACCAATGCTCACACAGTTTGTAATGCAGAGTTATCTTTCTTTTAAACTGCTTGTCAACCATTGCTGTCTTGCTATTTAACCCACAGCTGTTGGGAGGAGAGATAGATTCATACATTGCCCAAGGATATTTGTGCTCAAATGAAATTCATTTTCAAAAATCACCTCACCAATTTCTCATGCAAAGCAACTAACCATTATATGACTCATGCAGCCTGTGAAATAAAAAATAATGTGCTATTCATTAGATTAAGCTTCTACCTAAATTATACCTTCAAAAACTCATAATTTTTAAGTCTTTAAATTAATGAATCCTTTTAAAGAAACATTTTTTTATCAAATAATGATGTAGTGATATATTTAAATCCCCTAATATCTAAAGTGTGTTGTGGAGAAATTAGAGATGAGTTTGAATTCCAGTTGAATTCATTGCATTCAATTATGTGCATATACCCTTGGGAAAGGTATTATCCATCTCTTCTCCTACCATCTATGGGTTAAATAGCAAAAAAGATTTGGTTCTATAGCCTTGGTTGGCAACCAGTCTACTGCAGAAAATAATGGCAACCTACTCTTTTGAAATAGAGCATAAGCAGAGAATTGTTAATATTTCTACTACAACAAAAACACATCATAAGAAAATTTTTATTCCCTCATTTAAAATGAAGTGCTTAAATTTGATTTACACTTGAATTAATTTAAATTCTTTTAAAACTAATCTTTTTTTATAGATCTCATAACAGTAACAAAATTTTAAAAAGTGGCATTATTAAAATTATTCTTAATTATAATAGTATACCAACTTTGGTATTTGATTGGAGTAGATAGACTAAACTATCGCCCGGTTCACACTCCACCCACATCTATTGAACAGGTGAAGAGGCTCATCCCTTGTTTCCTGTTTAGGATGCGGTTTCCGGTTTTCCCTTTTCAAGTCTTTTCACTCTTTTATTTTTATTTTTTTCCAATCAGAGTAGATAGACTAAACTATCGCCCGGTTCACACTCCACCCACATCTATTGAACAGGTGAAGAGGCGCATCCCTTGTTTCCTGTTTAGGATGCGGTTTCCGGCTTTCTCTTTTCCATTCTTTTTACCCTTACGTAGCCCCCTGTGCATCAGTGGCGTTATTGCCTTGCTTGGGGTGATATGATTAAAAAAAAAAAAAAAAATTTGTACATAAATTAGGTTACTCTCATTGTTTTTAGTTGACCAAGTTAATATCTTCCACAGTGTCCTAATTGTCTGTAAAACAATCAGTCTAAATAACCCTAATTTGAAGTGAACTGCTCTTGTAATGTACTATTTTTATTTTTATTTCATTAATTTATTTTAGTTTTGTTCTTACTTTCTTTCCAAAATGCCTCATTTACCTAAATGCCTCATTTACCGCTTCTTGTCTGATACAAGTAATATTCATTGGTTGCTGATAGAGAACAACCTACATTTTAAGAATGTTACCAGGCCACATTGAACTGTACATTCTTTGTGACAGGATCAGGTTTGACGTCTTGTCTTTATTCTCCATTAACGTTGGATTGGAACAATGTCAGGTTCTCCTTGACAAGAGCTCTGGCATAATAAAAGAAATTTTAGATTTTATGCTTAAAGAACTTCCATGCATAAAAGAAATAGTAAAGAAAAAGAAAACAAATGACAAAAATGTCCCTTTAGCCAAAACAGTTGTTAAAGGCAACAAAAGTTATGAAAAATATATTTTGGTAGAGTCTTATATCAAAACCAATTTTAAAATCAAATTTTTATTTTCTAAAATGAGCAAAGAAACAAACATAAATGTTTAGCTGACTTGTCACATAAAACATTTTGTTTAAAAATACATGGGCAACCCTAGCCATACCTGCTATAGGTGCAGATATTCACCCAAACATTAAAAACAAAAAAGTCAGCTATAGAGAAGTCAGAAGAAGAATATTCTAGCAAAGTGTGCAAATATATTGCATCTTCTCTCTGACCCTGAAAAGAAAAACTAGCAAATGTTACAAAAGTATGTCTCATTTTATGCATCTAGAATGACATTTTGAAAAAGTCCATTTTACCTATATGTCAAACAAGCATCTTCTCCTCACTGTTTTCTGTACAGACTAGGCATTACTGATTGACTATTAAGAGTAACATGACTAGCCAACTATGGTGCATATTAATTAGAAAAAAGGAGTAAAAAATTAACTGAACAGTTTCTGTTTTTGTAAGTAAAACTTTTATTGAAATGTTTTTGTATTCTTTTCCTATAAAAGGTACAATTTTTATTGCCTTTTCAAAATTAATTCTTCTGAAATTCATTTTTTCTCAACCACTGCAAGATGATTGATTCTAAATTAACATTGAGAACAATCTGATGCTCACTGCTTTTCAAAATTTTCCATTTACACTCATGGTAGCTATTAAAAGAATTTTCAATGATGGTAACGCTTTCTTGTTGGCTTCAATTTAAAATCAAGCATATTTTTTTACTTAAACATCATGTTTAAGAACTAATATTAACCTGTTAAATCTCTGTTTCATATCTTCCCAAAATATCCTGTGTTAAAATAAAACATCTCAAAAAAGAATATTAATCTTGTTTTATTGCAATGTTTTTGGTTTTTATAAAGAATATACATAAATTTCTGCATATACGGACATTTATTGCATCTACATTAAAAACAATCCCTTTACAAGTTACAAATATTAGATAAAATTTTTCAGTCCAAATGGATGACATCATTATGTCGTACATATATGGGAAATATTTAAAAAGCTGGTAAAGCATTGCTATGCAATATTATCTTGTTAGGAAATGGAAGATAATCATGGGTGATTTTTACTTGTTTAGAAATTAGACATTCAACACAGAGAAGAAATGTAAACAAACTTTTCTGGACTGCATTTATATCTTTTTGGATTTACATTATTTACTGATTTATTTATTCTTCATCAATTTACAGAGATGTAGATTTTCACATTGAATATAAATTATCACCTATTTACACACACATACACACACACACACACACATACACACACACATGTATATTGAATACTGTTGCCATATCTAGTTGGCCACTACTGATATTCATTTTGAGGCTCTTGACAAAATCCAAAAGAGGGTCTGCAATTTAATTAATCCAGACTTAGCAGCTTGGCTTCAGTCACTTTTTCACCAACATAAAGTGACTTCCCTCTGTCTTTTCTACAAGTATTTTAATGGCAACTGTTTGATAAACTTTTTCCCTGGTACCCTGACCAAATATATTTACTCATGCTACTAGACTGGTATCTAGGTCCCACCCTATTACCATCAAAATAATTAAATGTAATCGTCTTTCTAATCTAACAGCTTCTTTTCCATTTGTAGAACTGTCTACTTTCTCCTGTTACACCATGCAACCCATATTCTGCCATCCATCTGCTCAGGCCAGTCAAGTACATTACATGCTGTTTTCTCCTGTCTCTCTTTTCTACTATCTGGCCTATTAGTATCAGGTTCTCCAAGCCCTCCTTCCTCATTGCATGTCCCAAGAACTTTAGCTATCTCTTCCTGATGCTCAGGATTAATTTTCTTTTCATTTCCATTCTTTCCAAAACCTCATCATTGCTCACATGCTCAATCCAGGGTATCTGCAACATCCTTCTCTAGAACCACATTTCAGTTGCTTCAAGTTTTTCCTTCATCTTCGATGAGATTGTCCAGCATTCACTGCCATATTGAAGAACTGACATCACATAGCAATCCAGTACTTTCTTTTTTGTTTCTAGTGAGATTTTCCTGTCTCTTAATACTTTACTCAGCTTCTGGAATGCGTCCTTTGCCATGCCAATTCACTTTCGGATCTCTGTGCTGCACTTTCCGTTTTTTGTTAGAACACTTCCCAGGTATTTAAAATTTGTGACTGTGTGATGTTAGTATTGCCCACTTCTATTTGGCATTTTGGGCATTTTTCCTTTTGCTGATGACCGTGCAGTCAGTTTATTTGTTGTCCTTTCTTGTCACTCTCTTTAGCTACCTTCTGTAGGACGTCTTGTAGTTTCCTTTCTGTATCTGTTATCAGCATTGTATCATCTGCATGCCTTATGTTGTTCAAATTTTAGCCTCCCATGACAAATCCTGGCATAACATCTAGGGTCCTCAGAATAGTTTTGCTGTGCAATTTGAATAGATCTGGTGAAAAGACACATCCTTGTCTTACGTTCCTTTCTATCTTTGTATATCTGCTGAATTCATTACCTGTTCACATGCAGACAGTTTGCTGCCAGCAGAGATTCTTGGTTACTCTTATATCTTTCCCAAGTATGTCGAGGCTGCTGAGCATCTCCATCAATTCTTTGTGGTGTATTTTGTCGAATGACTTTGCATAACAAAGGAGATGAAAAATATTTTTGGTAGTGTCTCATATGAAATCCACACAATGACTTGTAGAATTTTTACTCTTACTTCGCAATGAGTGCTGCACAGTCTTGTTTTTATCATTTCACCCCAAAGCAAGGCAATAAGCCACTAAGACTTTGTTTGTAATTAAACTTTCTTACTTCTTAATATTTTCTTTAGTTTTTGGATGGCATTTTCCCACTATTCTAGTGCCGGAGTTCACAATCCAACTGAATTTGTTACATCCATTTTCACACAAATATCTTTGAGAAATTTATAAATACTTCTTTTTCTCCCAGTTATGGAATTAATAGTATGGCGGAGTAGTCTTTCTGATATTGGTTGGCAGCCAGGCTAGGAGAAGAACAACTCTGAATTCATAACTGGATGTAGCTCTGCCAAACTGCATACTAAAGATTAATTGAAATTTTATGGAGTTCACAATTAACTGTGGTTTAGAGTTGAGCATTCTATAATCCCAATATAGTTGTTGGTTGGTTGTTTTGTTTTATGGCATATCAACCTCGGTGGGTCATTTATTGCCAACTAAATTCTTATTTATTTATTGCTGGTAATACCTTTTTTCTTTCAACAATTTATTGTTGTTTTTTTTATATAAGTTTTGTGTCTAGTAATACTTTTTTCTTTTCGAGTATCAAGATTCATTGGGATTTATTTTTTTTAAGGGAAGGGTCCCCAAGTTCTACCCTGTTATTTAACCCATAAGTGGAGGGAAGGGATGGATTAATGTCTTTCCCAAGGATGCCAGTGCTTAAGTGAATGCAGGGTATTCAACTAGAATTTGAACTCGGCTCACCAATTTCTCTTTCTGAGCCAATATCCACTGCACCACAATGCATATTTGTCACTAAATGCTTCCAGCACCTGGTAATCCCAAGCGGTCACCCAACTAAGTACTGATCAGGCTCAACATTGCTTAACTTCGGTGATCGAGCAAGAACCGGTGTATTCAACGTGATATGGTTGTAAGCCCCCCAATATAGAATATATAAAAATTTATGCATGTTACTGTCTTGCCTGCTATAGATCTATTGATAAAATTATGGAGTTCACAATTAACTGTGGTCTAGGGTTGTGGATTCTATGATCTTAACTGAGGTAAAAACAAAAGAACCTAGATATTAACTAGAAAAAATTAAACTTCAATAAACTAAAAAATGATTTAAGGCATCATAATAGAACCGCAGACACAAAACAATGATCTCACTCTCTCCCAAATGTGTGATCCCTCAAAGGACTGATCTCTCAAAGGTTTGATCCTTTAAAAGATTGATCCTTAAAAGGATGGATACCTCAAAGGATGGATCCCTCAAGACAAAACAAGTTATTTGGGGACTCTCACACAAGACCAAATCAATAAATACAACATAAAATGAACTTAAATATGATGATCCACCCTCATTCTCAATAATAAGCGTTAACAACATATTTCAAGTTTTACAAGCAATTCTTCAAAAAACTCAAAAGAATGTGTTCTCTGATCCATTTGCCACCATGATCTACAAAGATCCATTTACCACCCTGTTCTACAAAGATAATCTATTTAATGCCCAAATCCACAACGATGGTACTTTTGCCACCCTAAACTCCAAAGATGATCCATTTGTTACCCAGCTCTGCAAAGATCTAGCCAATATACATGTGTCATTGTTGCATAACTCTCGCCATGGCAACTAATATCTGACACAATGTAAACAGAACTTTGATTTCCTTTTTAAGTTTTAATCATTTTTTTTCATTTATTGCTTATCAATGCTTAAACTTTTATTTTATAAAGCAATAAATAGATCAATTTTCCCTTGGAGATCTTGTAATTGATTTGTTTGTATGCACTACAAATCCTGTCTTCATGATTATTCCATGATTTCAGATATTTTATTTGTTGGTTAAAAAAAATATCTGATTTGCTTGATTCTGAATTAATCATATCAATTAGTAGGCACATCACATAATAGCCGCAGTGTATGGTAAAAGTGTCACTTGATAATACAACAATTGATTCCAATTCTGATTACTTGTCGACTTTCCTGTAGAAAACTAATTATGAGGACAAAACAGATAAAGCCCGATATCCGCCGTCCCAACCTTTATGAAGAAAATTCCTGCCAGCCATCTGCTTCCATTTCTTTGCCTCCCTCTTCTTCCTGTCATGTCTTTCTCTTTTAATATTAACTCTTTTAATATCAATTCTTGATTTGTGTTAAAAATGTCAAAGTCTCTTTTTTTTTTGTTTTAGCAGAAAGAGATTAACTAATTGGTCATTCCCATAGCTGACTGGTTTTACACAGAGGAGACATGTATACACAAATGACAACTTTTCATTTTTTTTTCAACCGGATGTTTTTAAATATTGTTTCTAATCCTTGGGAGTGTAATTATTCCATTTGTTGAAGCTGTGAATTGTTTATTTGGAATTTAAAACAAAACACAATGTTTTGTAATCCAAAAGTTAATATTTAAGTCAATACAAGATTTCTTTTTTCAATATTTTTTTATTTTGTGCTCATGTATTTAAGATAACAAAAAGTGATCTCTTGGGAAAAAATGGCAAATAAACTTGAGTCCTGTATGAAGGCTTACTGAATAGTCCTCAGCCTGACCAACTTCCAGAAGGCTAACTGCATAACCAAATATCAGTATTTCTTTTAGAAGACCTTCCAGATTTGGTCAAGCCAGAAAATTTTCAATTCTTTTTTGTGTATCAGTCAGTCAGTTAAGTGCCATACATGATACATGCTTAGACGATCATATCATTTTTGATCCATGACTGACTGATCAGAAGATTTTCCTGCAGTAGGTTGCCATTTCTTTCTGCGGTCCTAGATATGATGATAAACTACATCTGGCAGCAAGGCCTCTGATTGGGAGGTTTAGAGGAGCATGGAATCACCTCTTAATTGCTGTTGTTTGCAGGTACCCCCTGACCGGGGTGGCAGCACCTGTTAGAGTCCTAGCTATGGGCAAATAGTTAACCCTTAAAAATGGGTCATTTAAGAGAAAAAGAAAAAATTAGGCTGGGTAAGAGTCTTTAGCTTTGAAAAGACAAGTGAAGAAAATCTAAAAATAAAATCTTCTACACCTACTCTGTGTAGAATAGGGAAGACTGAACTCTCTAACCTTGGTAGGTAATCTTCCTAGAAATGGTGTCTTGATAAAAACACTGAGTTTCCAGTCTCCTAAATTGGTTGGGGTTAGTAAGAGCATAAAGCTGTAAAACTTGCTCCAATATTTCATGATGGTTCAATTACGGAGCCATCAAGAAAAACCCATCTTACCTATGCTAATATGGAAACAGATATTAAATGATGATGATGATGATGATGATGATGAAAATGATGATCATGACAATGACAATGACAACAACAATGATAATGATGATGATGATGATGATAATGACAACAATGATGATGATAGACTTGTTACCAACCAAGACTATCAAAACCAATCTGCTTTGCTATTTAACCCATAGCTGGAGGGTCAAGAAATGGATTCATATCTTTCCTAAGGATATTTACGTGTAAGCGAATGCAAGAAATTCAACTGGAATTTGAACTTGGCTCCTTCAAATATTTAAGATCTTAGGTAATAGTGAAGAGAGGTTCAACCCATATCAAATTACAATGAAATCTGTATGTAATGAGAAGGGGTTAGAAGCAGCTCTCACCTTTGGAAAAAAAAAATAGTTGTTGTTAATTAACAGTAAGCAAGAAAAAACATAAGATGCATTTCAATTTTTAATGAAAAGCTGTTCATTGAAATGTAGTATAGGTAAACATTGTATAATGTCAGAGTTAGTTTATTAGTACTTTTATGGGATCAAAATAATGACAAATCTAAAAAGAATATCAGAATGCATTTTTTAAAGAGGGGCTCTCTCTGTTCAAGGAACACTTGATGTAAAGTGTAAGAGACACAGTTTATGCAGATAGGTGAGGAAGATAACGTTAACTCTAGCCTTGAACAGGTTAAGATTATAGTGATCAGGAAGATATTGTTTTGGGAGTTGGTTCAACAGAGCAGTGGTTCACAAGGAATACAAAGGGAATGAGGGTGGTTTGCTAAAATGGGAGTTGCATGGGGGGGGGGGGGTCCCCAGCCATGGAAGTTAGAACTGGCGGAACCAAAGAATGCAGTTTGTCCAAGCACTTTCCACAGAAGTAGCAATAGAGCAATGGAAGGCTTGCCATATTCTTTTTGCAAGAGACAGGTTGCATGGTGCATCAAAAGTATTTGCTTTTTTTTGCTCCAAAATTAATTTTTAGTACAAATGTAAAGACTATCAGTCCACTATAATATTGTCTTTAATCAATACACCCCAAACAAGATGATAATACCACTAAGATGCAAAGGTCTACTAGAATTGAAAGAATATGAATTATATATATATATATATCCCAAACAGTCCAAACGTGAAGTGAAACTAACAACACAAAAACAAAAATCCTTCAAAGTGGTTAAGAATGTAGCTGAAACTGCTTGCAACAAGCTTGAGACAACAAAGAATATGGACAGTTTTTGTACTCCCTCATTCTCACCAAATGGAAAAAACGTAAAAACATATTTTCCAATAATATACAATAACTCTCCATATTTAACTTTGTTCAAATATCAATTTTGAAGGCACCTATAACTTTATTCACCCAAAAATTACTCCACCTCTCAACTTACCACTTCTATTTTTCATTGACTATTTCCACAATCTACCTAAACTTTAGATCAATCATCATATTTATCCAATATAGCTGTATATTTATTACTAAAAGTTATTGTTGACATCCGACACCTCACTTTTTATGTACTTCTTTGCCTAACTTATAGTTTCTCTTTGAGGCTTTCTCTTTTCCAATCTTTTCACTTTTCCTTTTTTGTTTATTTTTTTTTTCAATTGGAATAGATAGACTGAACTATCACCTGGTTCACACTCCACCCACGTCTATTGAACAGGTGTAGAGGCTCATCCCTTGTTCCCTGTTGAGGATGTGGTTTCCGGCTTTCTCTTTTCCAATCTTTTCACTCTTACGTAGCCCCCTGCACACCAGTGGCCTTACCACCTTGCCCGGGGTGATATGATTAAAACAAAAAAAAAAGATGTTTCCTTAATCTTTTCGTATTCAAAATGTTTAAGAATCTGTCCTGTAAATATTGACTTTTATTGACTGCTTGAATGAGTTCCAGTATCATTTGTGATGATGTCATCTTATATCATGGCAGAGTATACATGTGGATGAAGAAATCAGAGAGCCAAGTTCTAATTCCAGTTGAATTCGTTGCATTCACTTATGCCCAAATACTCTTAGGAAAGTATAAATCTGTCGCTTCTCCCTCAAACTATGAGTTAGATAGCAGGACTGATTTGGTTCTGTAGCCTTGGTTGGCAATCAGTCTAGCACAGAAAGTAATGGCAACCTACTAAAGGAAAAACTTAGTCATGTCTCTTTTGAGAGATGATCACCCAAGTGTGTATCATGTATGGCACTTAACTGACTAATACATTTGGTATGTTAAGAACATTGAACATTGAGAGAAAATATTTCCGGGCCGGGTTTTGGTAGGTTGAATGCTGAATGTGGTAGTTTGGTTGTTTCATGCCTTCTACTAATGTTCTTAATATTCTGCATCTTATCGGTTTACATTTGCAATACCTACTTCTTCAAATATTTTTATTGCTGGTTAGTCCATATTTTTTTTTAACTTTTAATTTTTCTTAAATCTATTTTTTTATTATTTTTAAAGTCATTTTGTTGATTTTGCTGATGTTTTCAATTTTGCCTTTGATCAATGTTTTTGCAATCTCCAAGCATCAATATTCATATCTCAATACAGCATCTTGTTTTACTTTTGAGGCTAGTCCTTTCTTTAAAATACTACTGTATATCTGAAATTCAATAATATTTGATATGACTTATATCAAATTTATATACCCTTATGTATCATAACTTGAAAATAAATGTCAAATACTATTTTGAATTTACTTACAAGATGAAATTTACAACAGATTTAATACATCACAAAATCTCATACTACCAAATACTATAATTCCCACGTATAATGTGCATTATTTTCTAAAAAATAGTAAGCAAAATTAGGGATGCGTATTATGCACAGCTACAAAAATATTTAAATATTGCCATATCATAAGTCGATTTCAGTTGTGAAACAACTACTCACCACAAACGTACAACAATTTGACACTAACATTTGACAATTGTGACAATATAAAGATGCCAAATGCAATCATTTGTACCTAAGAATAATTACAAATGTAAAATAAAATAAGAAATATCATAAAACTAAGTCAGAATAATATTTTTCTGCCTTTGATCATTTTATTGAATAAAAACAGATTAATGAGTCTGCGCAGTAGTCACAATATAGGTATTTCCGTTTCCTTTTAGACTTGTGATGATCAGAAGTTTTGATAAATATCTTCAATTGCAGCTTGAATAAGAGTAGGAAATTCTGGCTGTAATGAAATTGGAGACGTACAATTTATAGAGTTTGGTTGCCAAACAAGGGGTGCGTATTATGTGTGAGTAGAGGCATTTTCCCACACCTTCAGCACAATTTTAGGTGTGCATAATATGGATGAAGGCATATTATGCTTGGGAAAATATGGTAAATATTTCTAACAAAAAGAGATATCATATACTGACATTCACATGTATTTAGCATATAAATATTGAACTGAAAATTTTACTTTTTACACTATTTACATTGTTCTGTTGTCTTCATTTTCATTGCCATATTCACAACCTTTCGGCTGTTATACATTATGGCCTTCTTCCAGTGATTAGAATTTTGAACTGAACACTTTATTTCTATCTCAGTAGATAAAATAACAGGTTCAGTTTGAAATTCTAATCACAAGAAAAAGATCAGAGCATACAACATCTGAAGTGTTGTGAATATGACAATGAAGATGAGAACAGCGGTCAGAACAATATCAGTCCCTTAAGTGCCACGTGTTTGGGCAACCATGTCTCTTTCAATCTATGACTGACTAGGCAGATGATTTTCTCGCAGTAGGTTTCTATTTCTTTCTGTGGTAGACTGGTTGCCAACCAAGGCTTTAGAACCCAGTCTGTCTTGCTATATAACCCATAGCTGGTGGGAGAAGAGATGGATTAATACCTTTCCTAAGGGTATTTTCACATAAGTGAATGCAACAAATTCAACTGGAATTTGAACTCAGCTCTCCAATTTCTCATCCAAAGCCAATATCTACTGCACCACAATGCACATCAATGCTGAACAATGTAAACAGTGTAAATAATTACAATACCTCATCTCAGAAATATAGACAAGTTTTATCATTGTTTTCAGTTACTATATTCGCTGGTGTTAAGTTTATTATGAGCTACACGAGGCAGGAAGTTGTGGAGAGCCATAATCACCTACTTTCCAAGGGGACACAGCATATAAAGAAAAAGACATATAGGCCGAAGGTTCATTATATCTGAAGGTAAAAAATATTATCCACGTTTACTTTTCTTTTCATTTTACTCATAGGATGTAACATACAGAAATTAAAAATAAGATAAAGCTTTACTTAAAGGCAAAACAATAAGAAAAATAAACTTTACTGATATAAATTCTTTAAAAATATTTTTAAACTAGAATATTTGTCGAGATGGAGTGGTGCTACCAGTGTTTAAAGTAAAAATTTTTGAGAAAAAAACATCTTCTCATCACCCTTTACCTTACCAAGATGTTTTGTGTGTGATTTAGCAACTTGTAGGTCATCTTGACCACTTTTGAACTGGATTTTATCATTTTACCCTTACAATAGGGAGACATTTAACTTTAATCTCTCTTAGACATATAATGTATTAAGTCAGAAATGTAGGCATGATAGAGCTACATCAAATACAAGATTCTCCAGTTCCACAATTCATTGTTTTCTGGAACAGTGTTTTTTCATTTACTGAACTCACGGAACAGATAGAGAGCAAGAGGAACAGAGGAAAACAAATAAATGGATGGTGGAACATGGCTTAGGAAAAATAGCAGAAGGACAAAGGTTATTAAAAGCTACAACGAGCAGGAAGTTGTGGAGAGCCATGATCGCCAACGTCCTGAAGGAACACAGCATATAGAAAAGAAGAATGAGATTGAATAAATGGATATCAGAACATGGCTTAGGTGGAATAACAGAAAAACAAAGTTTATTAAAAGCTACAAGGGACAGGAAGTTGTGGAGAACCATGATCGCCAACATTCTTGAAGGGACATGGCCCATAGAAAAGAAGAATCAGCTTGAGTAAATGAATTGTGGAACATGGCTTAAGAAAAATTAGCAGAAAGACAAAGGTTATTAAAAGCTACAAGGGACAGGAAGTTGTAGAGAGCCATGATTGCCAACGTCCTGAAGAGACACAGCACATAGAAAAGAAGAATGAGATTGAATAAATGGATGGCAGAATATGGCTTAGGAGGAATAACAGAAAGACAAATTTTATTAAAAGCTACAAGGGACAGGAAATTGTGGAGAGCCATGATCAACTTTTGAGAGGACATGGCACATAAAGACATATTGGTTGAAGGTCTATTTTATGTTTGTAGAAAAAATATTATCCAAGTTTACTTTTTTTTCTATTTTACCCATAGGGTGGAACATATGGAAATTAAAAATAAAATAAAGCTTTATTAAAATGTAAAACAATGAGAGAAATAAACTTTACTGATATAAATTCTTTTCATACTCAGATATTTGTTGGGACTGAGTGGTGCTTTCCCTGTATAACTTCTTTGATATGACAAGTCTGTTGGCTTCACTACCCTAGTCAGCCATAGGAATATTCTGTACATACTTTTAGTTTTTATATTTATTTACTACCTTAAACAATTTATAAATTTAATTAAGAAATCACATACAGGAATACCATCTGGCATAGATAACCTTCCTCTAGGGTAACATAGGCCTATAAAAATCATAAACTTTGTCCTCAAGAATGTAGAGTAAATTTTTTAAGCTTATTTCAGGACAAAACTGCATCCTTGATACCAGCAAATACATTACTTTTTTGGTGGTATTGTGCAATAGGCATTATGCCCAGAAATAAATAAAAATATAAATAATATAATAAATAATATATAAATAATATTCTTCTTCTTCTATGTGCCCTGTCCTTTCAGGACGTAGGCGATCATGGTTCTCCACGTCTCCCTATCCCTTGTGGCTCCTAGTATGTTTGTTCCCGTTACTCCTGTCAACCCCCACTCCGTCAACCACCTGATCAGGCCCTGCAAATATGTTATCCGCTGCCTTCCTCTGTCTCTTTTTCCTTCTATCTGGCCAGTCAGTATCAGGTTCTCCAGGCTCTCCTTCCTCATTGCGTGTCCCAGGAACTTCAGTTGTCTCTTCCTGATGCTCAGTATTAATTTCCTTTTTGTTACCATTCTTTCCAACACCTCATCGTTGCTTGCATGCTCAGTCCACGATATCCGCAGCATCCTTCTATAGAACCACATTTCCGCTGCTTCCAGTTTTGTCCTCATTTTCGATGATATTGTCCAGCATTCACTGCCATATTGAAGAACTGACATCACGTAGCAGTCCAGCATGCTTTTCTTTGTTTCCAGTGAGATTTTCCTGTGTGTTAGTATTTTGCTCAGCTTCTGGAACGCATCCTTTGCCATGCCAATTTGCCTTCGGATCTCCGTGTTGCATTTTCCATCTTCAGTTAGGACACTTCCTAGGTATTTAATAAATAATAAAAAGATATTTTTTAATATTATTATACATTAAGCACTGAATATATAAAAAAAATGTTTTATTAAATATTATAAAAGTTAATAGGGGGTCCAGTTTGCTTTGTAAATTAATTGTAAATTGATTCTCCTATGAAGCCCTAATAAAACATGCTCATGCCACAGAATTTTTTAAAAATTCAGATCATAATCTACATTTTTTTTTACTATTAATTAGACACTCAAGATTACTAATTCAAAAAATAAAAAAAACCAACTTAATTTTAATATTTTAAGAAATCACATAATATAAACATATTTGCGTTGGCTTTCAAAGGCAGATCATTTTACTTTGAATTTACAAAATAAACTACTTTTATCATTTTATATAAGATTAAAAAACAAATTAATATTCCTAATCTGGAGTATTTAATCTATAGTAATACGAAAGAAATTTTTAAAAAGTTATTATTGCTGGTTGCAATGTGTATTGTATAATTCTACCAATTACTTTTTTTATTTTCTTTGATATTTGCTTGAAATGTTTGCAGTTTTTAAAATTATGTTCCCATCTTTTTACAATATTTTTTTCTCTTCTGACATTATACTTTCTTTACATATCTGAAGTTTTATAAAGATATCAGCAACTATATTGTTTTATAGCTTTATTCACAATATGTTGAAAAAAATGCTTGGATTGCTTAATAAAACTTCAGACCCTCAAATAAGTTATAGTAACTACTTCTAGTAAAACTATATAAGCTGAAATTCACACAATATACTGCTGATATAAATATAAATAAATCCTGAAATTTTTACCAACATGCTTAGGAATAATTTTGTAATGAAAACATTGGCTTGCATAATAAAATTTGACACTGTGTACAAGAGAAAGAAAGAGTTGTTTTTTTTTTTTTCACATTTACACTTGTATAAGCTCTCCAAAGAATTTGGTCTTTACTGTTGAATGCCACAGTATGTCTTGAAAGTTTTTCAAACTCTATAATTAAATGCATGCATCAAGAACATCTGCAAAAATGTAGTAAATAAATATATTAATAGATACACAAAGAAAAATGCATTTATTTATATATTCATATATATATATATATATATATATACTTACTTACAATTATTGACAGAGAAAAAGATATATTCCATCTATATTTCTGAATTTATATGTATACATTTTAATATGTATATATGCTCATATATGTATTTATACATACATGAAAACCAAAAATACACACACATACAAAGACACACAGACATATATACAAATATATATATAAATATATATATATTTGTATGTGTCTACACACATTAGTATAAGCACATGTTTATGTTATATATAATGTTATGCATTCTTATAATGTATACACATGAATATGCAGTCATGTGTTATTATAACATGTATATGTACATGATGAAGGTGTTCATATGTAGATATAATTATAGATAAATATATACTGGCAAATCTATAGACGCACATAGGTACACATGTGTTTCCTAAAGTATGAAGCATTTTAGAAGAAAAAAGGTATGAGGACCAGGATGTGTGGAGGTCTTGTCCTCTAATAATAAAGGACGAAAGAAAAGCAAAAAATTTGAAATTTTTGACAAGATGCATTATGACGATATGTTTTCATAAAGTTTCCTGCATTATGTCAAAACAGAGAATGAGTTTTGTCAAGTCCCCCTCCTGAGCAGGACATCCGCACAACAGCGTTATCCAATCTCAATTAAGTTAGATTCATACCATCTTGGCTCATCTTGCTTTTGATAGGAAGGCCAAAGGCCCTGATTAATCCATTCACAAAGAGAGATTCTCAGAATTTTGATTTGTGGTGGATGGAGTTAGATGGTGGTGATGGTGGTCGGTCACAGGCATAATATTTTGCTTGTGGATATGTGATAGGTTTATGTCAGTCATATCAGTTTATGTCAGTCCACTTGAAAAAAACTAACTAAATAAAAAGGGATAAAAATGGGATTTTAAAGACTTGAATATCCAACTTGTGTTTTTGCCTAGCACTTGTCAACTTAACAAATTGATACATTTGGTTCAAGTGTTCACGCCAAGGGACATTTGTTGTCAGTTCACCTTCTTGGCTCAACTTGATGACTGTGTTAAATGATCCTTGGAGATATTTTGATTTCTTGCCTCTTGATTTGATCACAGATAAACAAGTCTCATTATAAGGGAGGCAAATCATTTTAGTTTCTTCTATACCTACTTATCTTTCAATCTATCATCAGTGAATTTTTCATCATTTTGAAAGTCATCATGGCTGGCAGGTTTTAAAGTTTGGTATACGATAAATGCAACTTCAAACTCTACCACAAATCTGCCAAGTTAGCATAAACTTTTTATTGTATAATTGACTCAGTATAAAAAGTATAAATGCTTTATGTTCTGAATCAATAAACAAGTAAAGCACTTTAATTAATTATTTGAATAATTACGAAAACTACATTCTGACCTTATTTATTTTTGCAATTTAATGAAACAGATCAATTTATAAAATATATTGAGACAAAAATAATTGTTCTATCATGTTCAGGTGAGTTTTAGCCAATTTCACTCAAAAAATCTTTGAATGTGATGACTTACATCAATGTGTATTTAATTGTCAAAAGTTTCATATAGTGAGGTTAACATTAAAGATTGAAGAAAATAAGCAACATTTTAGCCATATTTTATTTTTTTATTTTAAGACAGATAGAAATGTGACTCACAAGCAAAATGTGAAATTCATAGAAAAGACACAGTGGATGGTTGAACATGTAAAAATGTAGCTTATATGCTTTCATAGAAAAAATTTTTCTTACTCAAAAATCATCTGGGTCAGATAGACTAGTTGAAACTGGCAGTGATCAAATCAAGAAATTAAGTTGAGCCTGATAGGGACCAAAACAAAACATTAAGTTGTGACTGATAGAGATCAAATAATGTCATTAAGTTGAGGCTGAATGGAATCTAATCAAGGAATTATATTGATACTGATATGGATCAAAAGAAGGCATTATGTTTAGATTGATAGAGATCAAATAATGTCATTAAGTTGAGGTTCATTTTGATCACATTGATACATTATACTCATGCTGATAAAGATCAAAATACTGTATTAAGTTGAGGCTGATAGGGATCAAAACAAGACATTAAGTTGAGGTAGATAGGGGTTAAATAATGTCATGAGGTTGATTGTGATCACATTAAAACATTATGTTAATGCTGATAAAGATTAAAATGCACCATTAAGTTGAGGCTGATAGGAATTAAAACAAGGCATTGAGGCTGATAAAGTTCAAATGAAGTCATTAAGTTGAGGTTGATTGGGATCACATTGAGACATTACTTTAATGCTGATAAGGATCAAATCAAGAAATTAAATTGAGGCTGATAAGAATCAAATAATGTCTTTAAGTTGAGACTGATAGTGATCACAAAAAGACATTATGTGATGTGGGAGATAGCTGATTTATTTAAAAAATATTCATTCAAGCATTAAAGTCATTTCCATATTAGCTTATGTTAATTACTTTGATGTGAGGCATCAGCTTAAGTTCAGCAAAAACTGGACTATATCTCTGTGTGATTTACTGCTGAAATGTAATGAAAATAAACAATTTCAAAAAATGGCTGATGAAATGTGGATACTTTATAACAGGGTGGAATACAACAGAGGCAAGCAAAATGAACCACCACTATTTGTGTAAAAAGCTGATCTTCATCCAGTTAAGGTGATGCTGTGTATTTATATGTTGAAATTAAAATAGAGACCCTACTATGAGCTCCTTCTAGAAAACCATATTATTGTATCAAACCAGTACTATTGTCAATTAGACCAAATGAATGGACCAATTGTCAAAAACCATCCAGAATTAATAAAAAAGACATTGATTCAATCAGGACAATACTAGGCCATATGTTTCCTTGGTGAGCAGGTGAAATTGGTTGCAGTTTAGTTGAAATTCTTTTATCTGCTATATTCACCAGATATTGCATCATCAACATCATCCTTCGACCAAATAATGGTTGGTCGAAAATACATCCACAATTCCACCCTACACAATATAGTCAAGCATTGCCGTACTCAGTTCCTGATGCTGTGAGTGAACATCATGGATTTCTTTCAATGACTAATACAAATGTAGATCACTGGCTCTACATCCAAGTGTTTTTTATATACGAGATAGCATTTCAAGCAAGACTGCCAACCAAGGCTCAAATATTCTTCCATGTCACCATCAGTACTTAAAAATATACATCACACACACACACACACACACACACACACACACACACACACACACACACACACACCTGCAAAAGATACAGGGAACAAAATGAACACCATTAGAGTAGGTTTTGAGTAAGCATACAAAGTATTTCCCTATAATCAAAACCACAGGTCATAGATTTTCAAGGCCCTTTTCATTTTGTGTAGTTCTGCTTGAAATATGCCTTGTTATACACATTGTTGTTGCCTCCATTCAAACACATTACTTATTATGTAACTGTGCTCATATCCACTGTTTGGTCTCTGTAAAACTTCAGTAAACATTGATAATTGTACCTGTTTTACTGACAAGATAGCTTCACTTCTGTTTGAATTGTTGGTATTAGAATTTTTCATTATTTATATTCAGACTAATATCCTCATCTTTGTTATTGTTACCACAACATTTTGCCTTTTGACCTTATTTTGACTAATGTCCTCTTTTTTGTTGTTATTTCCCAACATTTTGGTCATTGTCTCCTCTAACCATCATCAGATTTTTGTTGATTTAGGTAACTTTCAGGGAATTTCAGACTGAAACCGTTACTTAATCTGTGGGCATATCCCTTGACATGGATAGTAGAATGAGAGCAACCTACCCCATAAATTAAATAAAGAGTTCAGTTTGAAATTTTCCAAAGGTTACCCAGATCAAAAGACACCCAAAGAAGGTTGGAAGGACACAACAGCCAAAGATGAGGATATTAGTAAAAAAAAATGATTTTTTTTTACAGGGCATTATTGTGAAGAAAGTACAAACTGTCTCTAGAAATTAAACTCTGCTTCTTCTTCTTCTTCTATGTGCCCTGTCCCTTCAGGACGTAGGCGATCATGGCTCTCCACGTCTCCCTATTCCTTGTGGCTCTTAGTATGTTTGCTCCTGTTGCTCCTGGCAACCCCCATTCCGTCATCCACCTGATCAGGCCCTGCAAATATGTTATCCGCTGCCTTCCTCTGTCTCTTTTTCCTTCTATCTGGCCAGTCAGTATCAGGTTCTCCAGGCTCTCCTTCCTCATTGCATGTCCCAGGAACTTCAGTTGTCGCTTCCTGATGCTCAGCATCAATTTCCTTTTTGTTGCCATTCTTTCTAACACCTCGTCGTTGCTTGCATGCTCAGTCCACAATATCCGTAGCATCCTTCTGTAGAACCACATTTCGGCCGCTTCCAGTTTTGTCCTCATTTTCGAAGATATTGTCCAGCATTCACAGCCGTATTGAAGAACTGACATCACGTAGCAGTCTAGAACTCTTTTCTCCATTTCTATTGAGATTTTCCTGTGTGTTAGTATTTTGCTCATCTTCTGGAACGCGTCCTTTGCCATACCAATTCGCCTTCGGATCTCCGTGTCGCACTTTCCATCTCTCATGTTAGAACACTTCCTAGGTACTTAATTAAACTCTGCTATGCTAGGCAATTCTATTTTCCATGTTATTAATCATGTCACCTATAGTTCCCATCATTTATGCATACTAGACTTAATTCTAATGTACAGTTGAATACCTTTAATTGTATGAAGGTTAAATTTCACTTAACAATTGCAAATCTAGTGAGATACTGAGTTCTTCAGAATTTGAGTTATATGACAAGGGTAAGTAGAAAATGAGGTCATTATACATCAAACAATGATTGTCAGCAAAACAAGGTCAATGCTTATAGCTTCTTATGGTTGTTACCTCGTTATATTAAAATTCCTAAATATCTATTTCTTATTAGGAGACCTCCATAGGCTGAGGGTTAACAAGCTAACCGGTTCACTAGTGTACTGAGTTTGATCCGCCATGGGTGTTCAGCTATTATGGTCTGATGCCTGACTAAATAAAAATTTTGAAATCATGGGGTTTCTTCCCTAAAGTGATTTCTAACCAGTAAAACAAGTCACTTTCTAGCTACAGTAAATATAAAAAATAAATTTCTACATTTACACAATAAAAATCAACATTTTTCAAAGTTCATGTCTGAATCTCTAATTCTGTAACATAAAAGCAATGTACAGGGTGCGATGGATAAATTGTCATCTAAATTACTCAAAAATAAAAATAACACTGACAAATAAATTTAACATATATTTGCCAAAATTACACAAAAATATCTTGAAATAATAAAGAGTAAATTTATTCAATAAAATTGCCATTGGATTCATCCATGGCCTCCAGACAACTTCAAAATCTCCTGTATCTCTTATGAACAAGCTCCTCGTTTAAATCAGTGAATGCTACCATAATCCTTGTTCATCTTTGGTGTTATAAGGCGTTTTGTTGGTCTCTTGCTAAACTGCACCCCACCCATAATAATCAAGGGGGTTGCAGCCTGGGGAGTTAGTTAACCAGATGTAATGGTTATGTATTCACAGAAATTGTCTGACAACCATAATTGGCTTGTGTGGTATGGTCCTCTCGGCAGACATAAGTTCTTCCAGCAGCCACCATCTTGACCCTGGGCACTTGATATAGATTTTTTTGTTGAGTCTGAAGCCCAGTGGGAAGATGAATGGGGGCATAATGTTGCTATTAGTAGTGAGCACTCCAAACACCATGATATTGACGGGATATATCATCCAATGTCAATCACCATTTTCTCTCTTCTTGAATCCTGTTCATCTTTTATCCTTTCCTCAACACCCTCTATACCCAGTCTTTTCTTTCACTTTCACTTTCACTGTCTGTAAACCCTTGCATACTAGTAGCATTCCCACCTTTCTTGGAGTAAAATGATTAAAAAAATCCTTTTTCTGTATACTCTACTCTGTTATCAAATTGACAGCTAAACCCTATGAAATGTTTGTATTAGAGATTCCAGCACAAATGCCAAGCTGTACAACATGCCATTTCCAAATTTCTGGCTGAGTGAATTGTGTTGTAATGCTCTTTTTCTTATAGACAGTACCCAACTGACCCTACTATATTGTACAGGTGATAAAATCAAAAACAAACAATGCATATGAGCAAAATTAAAAATATAAAATGGCGACAATTTACTCATCGCACGCTGTATATAATACATATTTGTTTACATAGCTAATATCTTTGCTAGAAAGCAGGGAAGTATTTTTCTGTTTTATAACAGCTCTTCATTTAACTCAAAATAGCTAAAATTGTAATTCTGATTGTTGCCACTGGTCAGGTGAGATTGCTGCCAGGTATAAGAAGTTTAGAATAGATTTGCTGTTGCTCTAAAATGTAACAAGATGCCAACATATTTTTGATTCAGTCTAAAATCAATAGTTATTTTATAGGCTAAATGTGTTAACACCTTGAAAGTAATAAAAAGTTCTGAAAAGAATAAAAAATGGCTATATTCAGGACAATTTTCTAAATGGTTGAATACTTAATGTAGAATGCAGGTGTTAAATACTCAAGATAATCCATAAAGGGATTAAATACACAAGATAATCTACTAGGGCCTTAAATACTTGGTATAATCCCAGAAGTGTTTAAGAACTTGTTATAATTAATGAAATTATGATACATTCCGAAGGTACATGACATGAAAAGGAGTTACTTCAATGAGAAATTCCCTCTTAATGAAGATAAAGAATTTATAAGGGAAAATATTGAGGAATTAATAATGAATGCTAAGTTGAAATAATACTTGGGATAATCTATGCAAATATTAAACACTGGGAATAATCCACTAGAGAGTTAAATACTTGAGATAATCCACTAAAGACTTAAACAGCAAGGGTTTATTTTAAATGAGATGCATAATGAATATGAAGAAGGCAACAGGAAACCTTTGTATTAAAATTCTCATTATAATTCCCAAGATTGCAATTCTCAGATAATAAAGAAAAGGAATCAGTGGAGAGCCATATCTTGAAGGGAAAGGGTATAAAAAAAGTACTTAAACTTCAATAAATTAAAATTATCAAACCAATTTTATCACATATTTATTCTTGTAAATTTAATGCTGTAAATTTTTGCAGTAATATTGGTGTAAATAACTAAACATCCTCCAATTATAAACTTTATTTTGTTCTTTAGGATTTTATCAGACTAAAGTAATGTTGTTGATATATATATATATATATATATATATATATATATATATATACGTAAAAAGTATACATAGGTAATACCTTGAGGAATTTAAATAAAACATTATTAAAGGGATCTTTTACAAAACAACACACCTAATGCATTACTTGCACACCATAATGAGTCTGACCATAATTTTGACTTAAAAAATTGTCCTTTAATTAAAAGAAAAAGCAATTTGCTGACACAAAAGTATGTAGAAAGTGTTTTAATTGCTAAATTTATTCACTTGTGTCTAAGTTCTTACAACATAACAACTTTCTTGACAGATCTTTTGTTATTACAATTAAAATTAAAAAAATGTAACAGAAATTCAGACAAGCTTTGTATTATCATTAAATAAATTCTACTCAAGTACAATATTTCACATGTTGTTATAATATTACATATTTTGTTCATACTAGTTAATCTAGTGGTAAAGACAAAGGAAAATCACTTCACTATCTTTTCCAAGAGGTCATGTCAGTTTTCAGATAATAAAGCGAAAAAATCTGTAGAGAGGCTATGATCATGTGCATCCTGAAGGTATATGACATTAAAATGAGAGAAATTCTCTCTTAATGAAGATGAGGAATTTATAAGTGGAAATATTGTGGAATTAATAATAAATGCTAAGTTGAAATAACTGAACTCTTCTTGGTGTCAGAACTTTATAACCTGGCTTTTGTCTCTGTTATTTGGAGAATGTTGACGAGTGTATATATGGATTTGCTTTCTTTTTAGTTTGGGATTCACTTGTGGCCTTTCTGTATGGAGGATGTTTTTTTCTTTTTTAATCTACCCTTGCTGTCATTCATTTTGCACAATAGCCGTGGAAACTGTTTATTTGGATTCTGTTTGAAGGTCAGTGTCAGAGTATTGTGTAATTATCAGAAATTTGCATGCAGGTTGTTGATGTTGTCATGACGACAGAAGCTTAGCTATTGACAACTGAACAGGATGGGATAGTGGTGTAAGAATACGATAAGTAATGGTTGATGAAGGAGACCATGAATGAAAAAAAAAAAATGAAGAATGTGAAAACGATAGATATTTCTGGAGATGAAATTTTAAGGACTCAAAGATGAAAACTGAAGATAATAATACAAGGAAAATAGAGGAATGGAGAGAGGAGGATAACATTTGTGGGGTGGGGATGTAATAAACTGTGGCTTGAGAAGAAATAAGGTGAGAGAAATGATGTGTATAAAAGAAAGAAAGAAAGAAAGAAAAATGGAAAAGAAAGAAATGCAAGAAGAAAGAAAGAAAAACTAAAGAAAGAAAGAAAAGAGAATAAGAAGAAAGAAAGAGAGAAGAAATGCAGAAGAAATAAACCCAAAGTAAGAATTGAAAAAAGAAGTGCAGAAGAAAAGATAAAGAGAAAGAAATGGAAAAGAAAAGAGAAAGAAAAAAGAAAGAAAGAAATGAACAAGTAAAGTCAAAAAGAAAGGTAAAAAAGAAAGAAATGCAAAAGAAAAAGTAAAGAAATGTAGGAGAAAAGAGAAAGAAAAATAAAAAATAAAAGAAAGAATAAAGAAACATGGAAAAAAGAAATTACTAAATAAAAGAAAAGAGGAAAAAAAGATTTGATAATTTGGCATCAAAAATTGAATAAAAAAGATAAGAAACTGAAAAAGAACTAAGAGCCCAAAATAGAGGAGGAAGAAAAATGAAGAAAATATAAAAGAAGATAGTGTAGCTGAAAAAAAAAGTGAAACAAAGAAAAGTCTAAATGAAAGAAGGATAAAATAGAAAGAGACAGAAGGAAAGAAGCAATAAAAAGTAAAAGAGGAAGAAGAGAAAAAGAGTGAAAAATAAAGAAACGAGTAAAACTACACAGCTGATATTGAAAGAAAAAGAAGTAAAAGAAAAAGGAAAAGAGAAAAAAAAAACAAGAAATAATAGCAAGAGGAAAGAAAGGTCCAAGAAATAGATGAAGCAGGAAGTAAGAAAAAAGTATGTAGAAATTTAAAAGGAAAAGAAGTGGGAAGAGAAGAAAAAGGAAGATGGATTCTGAAATGTTTCTGAAAGATAATGAAAATAAGAATAAAAATAATTTTAGTCTTGTTTGTTTTTTGCTTTTATCCACCCAAAGTATGTTGCATGTCAAACAAAAGTGATTAATGAAGAAGAAAGGTTTGAGTTTAAAATTCTCTTCTTCAATGTACACCATCATCTTCATTGCAGCTTTCTAAAATGGCTGCCTTTCAATTAAGATGAGAAAAATAAATGCTAGTTTAAGATTTCTTGCAACAAAATATTCCCACAGAATAACAATTATTTTGCCATAAATTTCAGATGAGTCTTGAAATCAGTCTTTTTGTGTGAAGTTCATAATATTTCAATCACTATTTTATCCTAGTTATTACTTTATCTTAATTTCTCTAGAATCCTACTAAAATATTATGATTTAATTTCTATCATCTTACATAATTTCTACTTGTATATATAAGGTAAAAATACAAAACTGAATCATAGATTCTATATTGTATTTATATGTAATATAAATACTACAACATGTGTAATATAAATACTACTATAATATTTGTAAAAGTTACCAAAGGATATGACCTTTAAGTAGAGTTTCTAAAGTGAATGAGACGTGAACTGTTATAATATTAATTAAACTCTTATGTTTGTACCAAAAGTGGGAATGAATGCAACCGAGGTAGTGGTATAACAGACGACAGAAAATGTGACAATAAAATCTGAAGGGACATTGGTATAATGAAGTTGCCTTCCAAAAGTTAAGCAAAGTATTAAAAAATGAAAAAATTTGTTACAAACAAGAGAGAGAGTAGTGTATTGCTATGCAATATATATCTTACTGCATCACAGTGAATACTAGATAAATTCCTCAGAGATGAAGAAGAAATTTGTGGCAACAGGGATGGGGTTCTAGAGAAGAATGTTGAGGTGTCATTGACAGGACACTTGAGTAATTAGAAAGTTTTAAGGAAAAGTTAAACAAAAAGGATACTTAGTTACAATCAGAAAGAGATTTCAGATTTCTGGGACACATAATAAAGAAAGAGGTCTTGGAGAACTTGATACTCACAGGACATATTGAAGGCAAGAGGGAAAACAGTAGGTAACCTATCTAATGAGATTGTGTAAATAGATGGCAGAACAAGGATTGGGAGAGATAGTAAAAAGACACTGCTAAGAGCTACAAATGTTGGAAAGGTGTAGAAAACTATGATCACCCACAACATGAAAGAACATGAAACATGAAAGAGTTAATAATAAAAAATTTTATTCTAGTAATAAGATTTCCAATAGTAAAAGAACCAACTTTAGTCAAAGATTGTAAGCCTTCTGAACAAGGAGGAAGATTTTAATTAGAGGACAAATACCATATGTTTAAAAAGTAAGTAAAGAAAAAGGTGAATGGGGAGAGAGAGAGAGAGATAGAGAGAGAGAGAGAGAGAGAGAGAGAGAGAGAGAGAGAGAGAGAGAGAGAGATAGAGATAGAGAGAGAGAGAGATAGAGAGAGATAGAGAGAGAGAGAGAGAAGAGAGAGAGAGAGATAGAGAGAGAGAGAGAGACAGACAGACAGACAGACAGACAGAGAGAGAAGTATGATTGGAGGTGCTTATTTGTAATTAAATTGACTACTGTTAACTGTAGAATATATGGTTTAAGACCGAATAAGACCAGTTTAAGACCAGTTTAGACCTATTTGGAACCTATCCACTGCGTTGGATAGGTAATGTTTTGACCAGTACCTGGACATATGCGCTCAGGTTCCCCACATTAAAAAAGACCTTGTATCACATCTCTCTCAAGTGGGGGAGAAGGTTAAATATTATTTTTATTTGCTCAGTTTTTCTCTTGGCATTTAAAGTCTAAACTGAACTCTAAGCTTAGTTGACAGCCAGTCTAGGAGAAAGATAACTCTAAATAAAAAAAAGAAACAAGGAGATAACAGTGGGAAACTAATTCACTATCTTTTTCAAGAATGCTCATGGAGATGGAGAGTTTATGAATATTAAAGAAGCTGGGATTAATCATAAATATCTACATTCTGAGTGAACATGACACTTAAAGGAGGAGGAATAGAATGTTTTTATCTTAATTTCAGTTGCTTTATAGCAAATCTTAGATTATTCGACAGTCATTAATTAGAAGTACAAACTAAGTTCAGCAACTCATAAATTCACATCTTAATGAAACAGCTGCTTTGTTGATTAGACTCTAGCGAGCACTGACTACAGCCATAACCATATAAAATCTCTTTGTTTTTTCTGACTGCCCCATATACTACCATCTTTTTTATTTCTGTACACAAGTACTATTAGTTGTAATGATTTTGAATTTCTTTTTTAATTAGTATTCCCCTCATCCTTTCATCATTTATTAAATTATGATCAAAGTAATGGTACTCAAAAAATTAGCCTATTATTACTTACATTAAAATATGTTATCAATTATAAAAATAAAAATCCAATATAAATTTTAATTTTCGAAAAACAATATGATATTAATCATTTATTTTAACATCTCACCTCAAGAAAAGCAGGATTGTTGCTAGTGCACAGGCGGTTACAGTAAGAGAAAAGACTGGGTACAGTGGGTATTTCAAAAAAGGTGAAAAAAGAATGGGATGCAAGAAGATAGAAGATGGTAATTGATGTTGCACTTAAATTTTCAAAGATTGAAGCTATCAGGGAAGAAAGTAAATGGAAGGGAGTTCCAGAAATGGGAAGTTCAAGAAAAGAAACTGTTGGAGTAGAAGTGGCAATGCCACTATTTCAGTGGTAAAAGTTTGGGACTTAGATGCCAATCTAGTAGCACGCTTAAATTTATATGACCGAGGCAGCAGGAAAAAGAGCTCACTGGAGCAGTTGTTATGAAAATATTTGTAGAAAAAAACTGAGGGAAACCACATCACATTGGTGAGAAGTGACTGAAGTCAAGATGCCAAGTCAGGACCAATTACATTGCAGATCCTTCTTTGGATTTTGTTGAGAACCTTGAGATGAATAGTAAGATCACTGAAGCAGATATGGCAACAGTGTTCAATGGATGAATGAATGGTAGATTTATAAGTGTGCAAGATGGATTTTGGCAAGAATAATCATAGATTTACAAAAAAAGTAAAAACTGGTATTACTTCATCATGGGCATTTGGTTATTGATTCCATCAGGGATCTCTCGACTATAGCCACTGACTTCAGTCTAAGAAGCCCTTTACCCAGCAATACCATATCAATAATTCACCAACTACACACTTAGCTATGGAGCCTAGTCTACCCTGTCATGTTAGTTAATTTTTTAATGCTAGATATCAGAGTAAACAGTGTCTTGAAATATGACACTTATAATTATTATAACATATTTTTAAATATACCAGTTTACTGATAGAAAATTCCAGCTTCTAATCATTAATAATAATAATAATTACATTTACCAACATTTTTTTTTTTAATCATATCACCCCAAGTAAGGCGATAACGCCACTGATGCGCAGGGGGCTACGTAAGAGTGAAAAGATTGGAAAAGAGAAAGCCGGAAACCACATCCTAAACAGGAAACAAGGGATGAGCCTCTTCATCTGTTCAATAGATGTGGGTGGAGTGTGAACCGGGCGATAGTTTAGTCTATCTACTCCAATTGAGAGAAAAAAAAGAAAAGAGTGAAAAGATTGGAAAAGAGAAAGCTGGAAACCACATCCTAAACAGGAAACAAGGGATGAGCCTCTTCACCTGTTCAATAGACGTGGGTGGAGTGTGAACCGGGCGAAATGCAAGTGAATAATATCAAGGTCAAATCAATGTCCTCTAATTTGAAGGCTCACCATGGTCATGGATATTTGGTTGTTGATTCCATCAGGGGATCTCTCCATCTTAGCTATTGACATGTGGATAGGGCCTAGGAACCCCTCCACCCAGCAATACTCTAACATCACTTCACTGAACACACAACTATGGAACCTAATCTGTTAGAAAAAATTATATTAATTTATCATCACCATCAGCCCTATGACTAGGTGTGGTTGTAGGGTCACTGTGCAGCTGACCACCTAACCATTTCCTTCCACATATTTGAGTTGAAAACTGGAGAGTTATTCATTCATGTATAGTACATCTTGGGTGAGTAGAAATGGCAGAGGTCATCTCTTTCCAAAGCCAATGTCCTCCATCTTGAATACTTGACTTGGTCAAACACATGCCCACTGATTCTATCAGAGGAATCCTCCACCCTCACTTCAATCTAGGAAGAAGCCTCTACCCAGTCATGTCATGTATCACCACACTTGATGCATATATAATTACTGAGCCCAGTTGATTCCATTGTGCTAGATGACAGTTGAACCAATAAAAAATGTTTTGTTTTTAATCTTGCCAGTTTTCTAGTCACTTTCTTTACCCAAAAAGCCTGGTGAGGGAACTAGTTTAGTTGCTAATGATGCAAAGCTGGAAGGACTGGGTAACATGCTACCAGTAATACACATAGTATTCTATATTTGATCAGTTTTTCTCTTAGCATTTAAAGTTTAAACTGAGCTCTAACTTAGATGGTAACCAGTCTAGGAGAAAAATAAGATGAGACATAAACTATTATAATGTTAATTAAACTGTTATGTTTATATCAAAAGAAAGTGGAAAGTGGAATGAATCAAACCGAGGTAGTGGTATAACAGATAATGGAAAATGTGATAACAAAATTCAAAATAGCATTGGAGTAGTGAAAATGCCTTCTAAAAGCTAAACAAAGTATTAAGAAACAATGTTTTTAGAAACAATGCAGAGAGTGGTGTACTGCTATGTAAATGAGTTTCTTTTTTCTTATATTCTCTTGCATTCAATAAATCCTTATGTCTTAGTGGCTTTATTGCCTTACTTTGGGTGAAATAATTTTTCAAAAAATCCTCATTTTATTGTAATATCATCTATTTATTGTAAAATAGCCCTGCACAGATCAAAACATCTTAATAAAGAGCTTCAAGTAAGAAAATAATTTTTTTCAGTCATTACATAACTGCAATGTATATCTATGTTTATTTTGCTTTTATCTAGTTTAGTTTATCGTAATTTGATGTAAACAAATATAAAGTGTTTACTTAAAACTGCAAATCATTCAGCAATACTGTAAAGCAGTTTCTCTACAATGCCATGCTGTTGATATCACACCACTAGTTATTTTTCAAAATACTTTAAAAAGAGACAAAAATATGTGAATTAATATCAATCACAGAATGAATTATAAAATAATGACATTTTTATTCTTGCTCAATTAAATTCAGTTGAAACTATCTAATCCTGTTGCATTAATCTCATTGTAACACATTGTAACAAAGTCTGCAGTAGAATTCAACTAACACTAATTAAAAACATGTAAAAATCATGTATTCAATTAAACTGCAAGCAAGAGAATCCTTACTAATTAAAATGAACAACACTGGTCAGAAATGTACTGTACACACTCCCTTAACAAGTTCTGACCACCCTATCCTCGCCTAGAAATGCTGAATCATTTAAGATAAGACAGCTCCTGTGTACTATGAGGTGTGCACAATACAAATAAAAAGAGACTTTGATTCATAGTGAGTCATGTGTGCTGCCAAGATTAAAAAAAACAGCTTATGTTTTAGGCATTGGTATAAACTGAATGTGAATTATGGTGTAATAGATATTGGCTCGGAATGAGAAATTGGAGAGCTGAGTTCGAATTCCAGTTGAATTTGTTGCATTCACTTACACACAAATACCCTTGGGAAAGGTATGAATCCATCTCTTCTCCCTTCAGCTATGGATTGAATAGCAGGACAGATTGAGTTCTATAGCCTTGGTTGGTACCCAGTTTACTGCAAAAAGAAATGGCAATCTACTGTAGGAAAATCTGCTGCCTAGTCAATCATGCATTAAAAGAGATATAATTGCCCAAGTGTGTATCGTGTATTGCACTTACTTGACTGACTTGAATAGCAGGATAGATTGGGTTATATAGCCTTGGTTGGCAACCAGTCTACCACAGAATGTATTGAAAAAGTACTGTTGGAAAATCTTTTGTCTAGTCAGTCATACATTGAAAGAGAAATGATCAGCCAAGGATGTATCATTTATGACAACTGACTGACTAACTGACTAACTGACTAACTGATTAACTGATTAACTGACTAACTGATTAACTGACTAACTGATTAGCTGAATAGATATATGTTATATATAAACTTCATTTTAGACTACAGTGTTACTCTATAAAAGAGAACGGACCTATGATGACAGTATTTTCTTGTTAGATAAAGAGATAGCAAACAATAAGAAAAGATCAACTCATTGTCAGCAAACTGTCCGTAAATGATTTACTAGGTTCAAAAGTAGAAATTGAATGACCCTGGAATGATAAAAACTCACACACAACATCCTTTACAAATAGTAAATATGCAAACAGCACATTGCTTTCTAAACATATCTGGGAAATTAAAAACAAAATCTGAATTACACTAAAAATATAATGGAAAATAAGGAAAGCAACATCAGCCTACAACAATAAATTAAAAATCTGTAAATTCTGTAAAAGAAAATAGATATAATCATCTTCATACACCAAAACAAATTAAGAAATAAATGATCAAAACATATCTCAAAATGCAGACATAAAAGCAAATCTTTACTCAGTCAGTTAATTGCCATACGTGATACACGCTTGGGTGATCATGTCTCGAAAGAGACATGATTGACTGGCAGAAGATTATCCCGCAGTAGGTTGCCATTGCTTTCTGCAATAGACAGGTTGCCAGCCAAGGCTAAAGAACCCAATCTCTCCTATTATTTAACCCATAACTGAAGGGAAGAGACAGATTAATACCTTTCGCAATCTCTACTATATCACTTAAAAATTGAAAACTAAAAATGAACACCTTTTAACATACCAATATAAAAAAAGCTAATATATGCACTAAAATGCACATATATACACTAAATAATTTAGATATAGACAATACTACAAACCAAAAAGTAAAATAACCAATCCTTGGAAAGTATAAAATTAAAAAAAAAAACTAAATAAATAATTAAACAAATTAAATAAATAATAAACAAATGAACAAACTACAAATGCACACAAAACTACAAGTATATGTAGTGATAATAATCAACAAATAAGTAATCAATACAAATTCATAAGAAGTTTAAAAAAAGCTTCCTCATAAAATAGCTACAAATAATGGCATTCAATCTCAATAGCGTCTAGAATAATTAGAAACATAATTATTACCACAACCGTAAATTCTACTCCAACAGTTTCTTTTCTCACACTTCCCGCCTGTAGAACTCCCTTCCACAAGTCTGCTTTCCCGACAGCTATAATCTCAAGGTGTTTAAATGTAGGGTCAATAGACACCTCCTATCACACTAACTCCCAATTATTCTCAGAACACTCTCATTTACCCAAACCTCATTCTCGGTATCCTTACCCGCCTATCACCCACCCTCTGACATTTCCTATATTTAACCATTCTCGGTATCCCTACCCGCCTATCACCCACCCTCTGACATTTCCTATATTTAACCATTCTTGGTATCCCTACCCGCCTATCACCCACCCTCTGACATTTCCTATATTTAATCATCCTTTCTCCACTCTATGTAGCCCCCTGCGCAGTAGTGGCAGTGACATGCCCTGCTCGGGGTGAAACCCTTATAAAAAAAAAACAAAAAAAAAAACACAATAACTGTGAGGATAAGACAATAGAGCTTGCTACCCGTACTGTACCATTTACCTGCATATATGAATAAACATATATACAGGGTGCAATTCGTAAATTTTTACCATTTAATATTTCTAATTTTGTATATGTGCATGTATAGTGGGGTCAGCCTGTGAAAAAAAGTGCACCATGACACAATTCACTCCACCAGAAATTTTAAAATGGCATGCTGTACTGCTAGGCATTTGTGTCAGAAGCTCTAATACAAACATTCCAGAGTGTTTGGATGTCAATCTGAGGACAGTGCAGGGGATTTAGAAAGAGTAATATAAAATATCCAGTTTATATCATGTTGTTTGGTGTGGTCACTAATGAGGGCAAAATTATACTTCTATTAATCTTCCCACAATGCTTCAGATGCAACATGGAATCCTACATGAAGTGCCTTGAGAAAGTAGTGCTATCCTGGGTCAAGAGAGTGGCTGCTGGAAGACCCTATGTCTGGCAACTGGACTCTGCATTATAACACACAAGTAGAAAAACCGAGTCATAGTTATCAGATAATTTTTGTAACCACATCGCTATTTACATCTGGCCACCTAACTCCCTAGATTTGCAACACCCTTTATTAATTTGTGTGGAGTGCAGTTGAATGAGAGACTAACAAAACTCCTTATAATGCCAAAGATGAACTGAAGGCAAGGATTATAGCAGCATTCACCAGCTTAAACAAAAGATTCTGACATCATTTGGAGGCTGTGGTTGAAGCCAATATCGATTTTATTGAACAAATTTACTCTGTAGTATTTCAAGGTTTTATGTGTAATTTTAGTAAATATATCTGTTAAATGTGATGTCAGTTTTATTTTCATTTTTTGCATAATATACTTATTATTACTGTTATAAAATTAGCATTCTGCAACTCAAAAGCTATCATGTTTCGGTGCTCAATGCACCATCATCAAGCAAGTGAAATTAAAGTACTTGCACAAAACTGCAAAAACCCTTTAAACTTATTTATAACACACAGAAACAAAAGGGTCCATAACTTTTATTTTATAAATGGCACCCTAATAAGAAATGAACATAATTCATTATGTAGGAATATGACCAGTGCAAGAGTGTCATGTCCCTTCACACACAGAATTTATGTTACATACCCCTCTCTACTATATCTCAATTTTCATAAGGTAGTATTCATATAAAATACAAAACTTATTGTAACCTATTAATAATAATAATAATAATAATAATAATAATAATAAACAATAACGGATCACATGCAATATAGGTGAACAAGTCAACTAGAAAAATTGAAAATAAATACAATGTATCTAAATACAAGCTAGAAACTTGTCATAATAGATCATTCCATCTTAAATGAACCATCAATGTTTTGTAGAAATTTTTAACATCAACTGAATTTCTGGAAAGTTGAATAATTTTAATACATTCAACATTATCAATAAAAAATAGTGAATTTTATATAACGTTTTTTTGAGACGTAACTCAGGAAAAACAAAAAATTAGAACAATATCAAATTCTGCAAAAAACTTTCATCCTTTAACAATCAGTTGTGCTTAGTTTAATTTGTAACGTATATAAATGTCGTTAGAAAAATCAAATGCTGATAAGATAGTGAGGGTCACAAATCACTGCCCCACTCATGCTTCCTCCCCCCATTCAACTTGATGGGGATTTAGAGACTGTACACACTGGCCCTGTGTAACAAATATTTATCAAGTTTTGATAAATATTTTGCCATCTATAAGCACTTGTCAAACACATTTCATTATATAACCAATTTTATAAGATCTTGTGTAAGTAGAACCTGTGTAACTTAAATTCTTTCACTTGACACAAAACATCCCCAAATCAGCAGATGGCCAACCACCAGTCAATCAGTTAAGTGCCATACATGAAACACACTTGGGTGATCATGTCTCAAAAGAGACATGACTGACTGGGCAGAAAATTATCCCACAGTAGATTGCCATTGCTTTCTGCGGTAGATTGGTTGTCAGCCAAGGCTATAAAACCCAATCTGTCCTGTTATTTAACCCATAACTGGAGGGAAGAGACAGATTAATACCTTTTCCAAGGGTTTTTGCAAGTAGTGAATGCAATGAATTCAACTGGAATTCGAACTTGGTTCCCTGATTTCTTGTTTTGAGCTGGTATCCACTGCACCACAAAGATGAAAAAACCAACTAGATACAAGCACACATGCATACACATAATCCACCAAAACCCAAATAGACAAACTAAACAGACACACACAAACACACATAAATTATACACATAAATGTTGCTTGACAGTACAGATACATGTGAGGTCTGCTTAACAAAAAAAACAAAGCAAAATATGCATGTATGTGTGTTTATGAATGTACAATGTGTATACTATGAGGTGTTGTTTTATATAGAGATTTTCAAAATCTGTTTCTTTCCAAGTGTAATATATTTATGTATTTTTTATTCTTTATTTTTTTATAAGGCCTCTTGCAGCCTAAAAGACTTTGAGTGAACAAGATTTTTCCTTTTAAACAAAGATTAGGTAATTGTTTCTTTCTTGTTTTATTTCTCATATTTTTATTTCTTTTCACATCAGTTTTTTGTTTCATTTCTTTTATTTATTAGTACTAATCTTATTACCACTATTCTGCTATTAATAATACAAGACATTTGATTCTTTTGGGGTTGTCAAAGTGAAATTACTTGATCCTAATCTTGGAAGTCAGCAAAATATTTTCAGTTTTAATTTGGGTTTCAGGATTCTTGCTTTTGAAAATGTGATCGAATGCAAAAGAACAGTCTAGCATGAATCAATGTCCACACAAATGTTTCCAACCATCAAGGAATGACAATAAAAAATAAAATTTTTAAAAAAATCAACAAAGACATGCATTAAAGTGCATAAATATAGAGAGACAAAATAACAATTTCAGAACTTATAAATAATAATAATAATAATAATAATAATAATAATAATAATAATAACACACACATAAAAAAAGAAGAAAACAATACATTTGAAAGAATCCCTGGATATCCCATCCTAAGAGATATACAAAAATTATTTTGATAAGTACACTCCACACACTAATAAGAACTTTGTCCATTAAATGCTAGCAATGTTATGCGAGCGAGATAGAAAAACAAATGAAATGTACCCATAACAACTCACCAATTACTTGCCTTAGGTCATGCTGCAGAATTGGTAGGTAGTGTAACCATAGTAGAAATTGAAATATGATGAAAATAATAATAATAATAATATTGACAGTTCCTAATTGTATCTTCAACAAAACTAAATATATTAACCAACCAACTTAGGACGGAATGTGACTATATCTCAAAATAAAATAAACTATAATAATATAATTTATATATATAATAAATAATAATTTTACATTTGTATCTTAGGAATAACAGTGAACTGGAAGGTCTCCTGAAAACAGTAAAATGTTTCAGTGATGATGCTGGAATAGCAGTTTGGATAAATGTGCTAAAGCCTTAATTTTAGAAGTATTATTACAACAATCTTCCTCTATTAGCTTAGACTCTGGGGTAATAATCAAAGAATTAGAGCAAGAAGAAGCTTGTAGGTACCGCTGTGTAAATGCAGGTGATGGAATTCAACATAAAAAATGAAAGAAATTGTATTTACATTATTCAAACTATTGTTCTCATCTTTGTATGATGCTTTGGCCATTTCTGTTCAAAATTCCTAGCACCTGAAGAAAGCTTGAGTGTACAACAGCCGAAGCGTCATAAAAATGGCAACAAAGATGAGGACAATAGTCCGAATAATGTAAATACTGTGAATTGAGTTTTCAGTTTTGTTTAGCAACATATCAACTTCTGTGGGTTATTTAATGCCAAAAAGAAGGAGTTTTAGGGTATTGTTATTATTTCATTTTTTTTAATGTTCAGTTATAATGAGAAGGTTGATTTAGTGATTTTTTTTTAGAAAACTGAAGATAGATACCTTCTAGTTTTGTATTAAAAAATGTATTGCTGGTAACAATTTTTTTCTCCTTCAAAAATGTATGATGGCAATAATTTTTTTCCTTCAAAAATATATTGTTGGTAATATTTTTCCTTCAAATATATATTGTTGGTAATATTTTTCCTTCAAAAATGTATGTTTTTCAGTAAAAGTCCTTTTTTATACTTTCATACTTTCATAGTGCTTTGACCCCAGTTTAGAGGTTAACTATTTGCCTATAGCTGGGACCTTAACAGGTGCTACTACTCTGGGTCAGGGTTGATCTGGGAACAACATCAATTACGAGGTTGTTCCATGCTCTTCACAATCTCATAATCATAGGCCTTGCTACGAGACGCAGTTTACCATCATACCCAGGACCAACTGAATTTGATTCTCAGAACAGAATTATGACCATTCCGGTGGTTTAATATAGTTTTCAACATCTTGAACTGGATGCTAAATGACATCAGACAAATGGATTCTATGACAAGAAAGCTTCTTTCTAAGCATAATGTGCATCATCCAGAGGCTGATGCAGATTATACATATCTGTACATACTCCGTAAAGGAGGTGGAAGAGGTCTTATTCAGCTATAATTATCATACAAGACAGTAATTATTGGCTTGCTAGTGTACATGAAAACAACAAAGAACTGAATGATACAATTACTCAAACAATATGAAAACAGAAAGGGAAAATATTCAATCATGAAAGAAGGTTGTAAATACAAATGAGATTGACATTTAGTAAATTCCGTAGAAAACTAAAACAGAACCCAAGAACCAAATATGAAAAAGAAAGCCAAGGATAAAACTATTGAACAGATGAAACAATGCTGAAACAATGCTAACAAGACAAACCTCTTTATGGCCATTATCCAGAATGTACTAATAAATCAAATGATAAAGTTAATTAATGGTAATAAATATCTGGATTAAAGGCTGAAACAGAAGACTTTATTCTTGCAACACAAGACCAGAGTCTTTTCACTGGGAACTTTCAGGAAAATATCATGCATACTAATGTTGATGCAGGTTCTATGACAAATATCAGGAAACTATAGACCATTTAATCTCAGGATCTTCTGTACTTGCACCAAATGAATATAAAACATAAAACATAATAGAATTGGGTAATATTTACACTAGACAATTTGCAAACACTTTGGAAAAGATATTAAAAAACATTGGTATGAACATGACTCAGAACAAATCATAGAAACAGAAGACATCACAATTCTATGGGATTACACCATTTTTGCTGACGGGAAAATTAAAATAGACCTGATATAATTGTCAAAAACTGGAAAGAAAAACTTGCCTGCTAATTGATATGGCTTGCCCAGCAGACTGTAACATAACAACCAAAGATTTGAAAAGCTATCAAAATATAAAGACTTGGAAATCAAAATAAAAACAAACGTGGAAATTGAAAGAAATAATAGTACTAGTCATAGTAGGTGATCTTAAAATGATAAAAAAATGAACGCAATATTGGAAAAAAGGATTTTTTTCAATGTATTGTTATGCTTCTTTTTTATCTGAAGAGAATTTTTCATGATAACTATAGCCCATGCAATAAGAACTAGTGATGTTATATGAGTTAGAAAAAAATCATGAAATGTAGCCATAACAAAATACCAAGACCTGTCTTAGGTCTTCTCACATACTTGGTAGGTAGTATGATCATAGCAGAAATTGAAGATGATGATGATGATGATGATGATGATGATGATACTATTAATAATAAAATGTCTAAAAAAAAACATAAGAAAACTAAAGTAATAAAGGAATCCAATAAATTCAAAAGAGAATTTCAAATGGCTGAAGAAGTGCAAATAAACCATAATGCATCTACTGCAGAAGAAAGGAACTTAAAAATGAAAGCAAATTCAATGCACCAAATTCAGAGATAAGTCTCTTCATGGTCAATACTCTACCCATACCAGACAAGATGATGTAAAAAAACACATACCCATCAGTACAGGGCTAAAAACTGAAACTGAAGGTTTTATTCTTGCTGCACAGGACCAATGCTTGCTAACTAGAAATTACCAAAAACACATAATGAAAAGCATTTTAACCTGAAATGCAGATTTGTGATGAATATCCAGAAACAATTGACACTATTGGGTCAGGTTACACAATACTAGCTTCAATTGAATATACAACTCAGTATGGCAGGGTGAGCGAATATCTACACTGGAAAATCTGCAAATTTCATAGGAATGAAACTGCAAGAAATTAGAATGAACATTATCCAAACCTGGTTATGGAGATAAGAACTGTAACCATTTTATGGGACTTTTGAATAACTACAGACAAAACAATCGAAGCTAATCACCCAGACATAGTGTTCAAAGACCACAAGAACAGAATAGGCCTTCTTATTGACTTTGCAATTCTTGCAAACTTTAATATGCCCATGAAGATCTTAAAAAGTCCAAGAATCTTGAAGTGCAAATGTTGCATATAAAGACATCAATAATTCCAGTTCTGGTTGGAACCCAGAATGAAATAAGCATACAATAGAAATCAAAAGAAATGATAATAGTTATAACAATGTACTTGTTCTTAGATCATTTGCATTGTAAAAAATTGGTATAAGCATGTACCTTGCAGGGCAAGAATTTAGAAAGCCCACATTATTCTGGGACTATGATTTTCAGACAACATTGCTATCCAGATATTGTGCTAGATAAAGGCATCAATAATCATCATATTATTGATGCTGCCAAATGCTGCCAAATGACACAAATATAGCAAACAAGATAACTGATAATATTACAATCTATTCAAATGGCAAGATTGTTTTGAATATAGGAAGGGACATTCCCTTCCTATATTCAAAACAATCTTGCCATTTGAATTTTCAAATCAGAATAGATTGTAATATTATATAATATATATATATATATATATATATATATATATATATATATATATATATATATCAGTGTTAATACTAAATAGATAACTTTTGATCAGACTTTTGTGTTTGATTGTGTTTGCTTAAGCATCGACACACTTGGTGGCCAAGAGATATAAAGCACATCAGATTTGCCAGAGACCACATCATTTTCTTTAATAATATTTCTCAAATAATCAGGCCAGTAGATAAAAATAAATAAATATGCTCTTTAATAAATAAACAGAATGTCTACTTAAATATGGGTATCCACCTAAAATATTGCTCTGTTTATAAACTTAATATATTTCAAAATTCTTCACACTTGTATACTTATTCTGAACATCAAAATGCCATTATTTTTTCCTATAAGCATATATTGGGATTTGTTCAAATAAATGTATATCTATAATAATCATAAGAAGATGTATTGAATGTGCGAGTAGAATAGCACTTAAGGATGTAGAAAGTGGAACCAGCATGCTGTGTTGAAATTCTGTCTTTTATTCACTTGGAAAAAGCATGACACTTTCTCTCCAGTTATAGGTCTTATACTACAGCAGACTGGTCCCTCAAGCAATGGTTGACAGCCAGTCTACTACTCTGCCTTCAAAACCACAGAGAAGGCAACAGAAAACCATTCCACTATCTTTGGTAATTTTTTGATAATAAAGAAAAAGAATCTGTGAAGAGTCAAGATTACTGATGCACTGAAGGAAAATATGGTATTAAAAACAATTATCACAAATACAAATTTTATGACCTACAATTTACAAACTTTGCATAAAAGCTAATTTTTAATTTCTTTAATGTAAATGTATTTTCATGTAATATTTTATCATTATGATATTGATGTCATTGCTGCTATTTATCTGTTTTGTAGCTCCAAAATTGAGTGGTTATTTTGTAAAGAAATTTTAAGATTAAGACAAAAAAAATTTCTGTATAGTGAGAATGTGAGATATATGCAAAGCTAACATTCCTTTTAGCTGTAATTCTGGGCCTTATTTTTCAAAGTGTATGCACTAAATTCACAGAAATAAAAAGAAGAACTGCACTGAAAACTGCAGAAAAATAACTAGAGGTCATCTGTTTAAAACAAAGAGAAAAAAATGAAAGAGAAAACTAAAATATGAATAAAGAATAAAAATTAAACTGAAACAAAAACAAGTAAGAATAACAAAATTCAAAACAAAAAATAACGAATAAAAAGAAATAAAAATGAAAAACAAAAGCAAAAACGAATAAACTGTGTAGAACAATGAAAAAGAAAGTCAAAGAATTAAATAGTAAAAATAAAGACAGAAAAGAACAGAAAAATCAAAAATTAAATTGAAAAAAAGAATTAAAAGAACAGAAACAAAAAGAAATGAAAGGGAAAATAGAAAATAAAGAAAAGATCACAATAATCAGAAGTGAAAAAAAAAGTAAAAAGGAAGAAAAGTAAAACAGGAATACAAAAGGAAAATAAAAAGAAAGAAGAAAGAAAAAGCAGAAATTACAAGTGAAAATAAAGAGAAGAACAGAAAAAACACAAATCTGCTGCTATGAAAGTGGGCTCGCTGTGCAGGGCCCGGAAATTTTTCCCACCTGAATCTATTCTGCACATATACAAATCTACCATCCGCCCGTGTATTGAATATTGCTGCCATATCTGGTCGGGTGCCCCTGCTGCTCTCCTTGGGCTTCTTGACAAAATACAAAGGAGGATCTGTAACGTGGTTGATACTGACTTGGCAGACTGGCTGCAGCCGCTCTCACACCGGCGTGATGTGGCTTCCCTGTGCCTCTTCTACAAGTACTTTCATGGCTTCTGCTCTGATGAGCTCAGATCACTGGTGCCGCCTAAGCACGAATTTACACAAGATACTAGATTAGCAACGAGGTCCCACCCTTTTACAGTTAAACAAATAAGATGTAACCGTAAATTCTACTCCAACAGCTTCTTTTCTCGCGCTTCCCGCCTGTGGAACTCCCTTCCACAAGTCTGCTTTCCCGACAGTTACAATCTCCAGGTGTTTAAATGTAGGGTCAATAGACACCTCCTATCACACTAACTCCCAATTATTCTCACAACACTCTCATCTACCCAACCCTCATTCTCGGTATCCTTACCCGCCTATCACCCACCCTCTGTCATTTCCTATATTTAATCAGCCTTTCTCCACTCTACGTAGCCCCCTGCACAGTAGTGGCAGTGACATGCCTTGCTCGGGGTGAAACACTTATAAAAAAATAAAAATAAAAAAAAATGAAAATAGAAGATAAAAATAGGAAAAGAAAAAAACAGAAAAAGAAAAAACAGAAAAAGAAAAAAACAGAAAAAGAAAGTAAGAATAAAAAGATAGAAACAAAGAAGAAATGAAGAGAGTAATAAAAAAGAAAAGAAAAAAAAACAGATATCAATATTGAGAAAAATCAATGTTACTGAAATACTTGTAATGTCAAATCATTGGAAGATAATTTTTTTCCGCTACATTAACAACAAAAAAGACATTATTTTGAAAAATAAAAAAAAGAATTTAATTTATATACACCGAATCCAAATGTTTAAAAGGGTTAAAAATTTGAGATATAAAATAAACAAATCAGAATTAATGCTACAAGAATTTAAGAAGTAAGAGAATTCTAGGAACAAAGTTGGAAAAGGAATCTTAGTGTCAGTAAAGTTGGATTATAAGAAGAAAGCAAATTCCTGATTATTAAGTAAGTCATCTTAGGGAAGGAGATCATAGGATATTTAGGATCTGTGTCTGGTGTTATCTAATATAGCAGATATCTTGTGCTTCATGGCACTGCTCAATGTAAAAAAGTATTGCTGCCATAATTTTTTTTTCAATTTTAGATACATAGTTATATCAAATTTCTTTTAATTGCTGTGTCCCTTGATGATGTTAGTGACAATTTCCTGTCATTTGTAGCTCTTAATAAATTATGTCTTTTTGTTATCTCTCCTAATCCTTGTTCTGCCATCCATTGACATAAGTCTACTAGATAGATCATGCATTATTTTCCTCCCCTCTTGTCCTCAAGCTGTCTTGTGAGTATCAGATTTCCTAAGCTCTCTTTCCTCATTATGTGTCATAGAAATTTCAACTGCCTCTTCCTGATGTTAAGTATATTTTCTCTAAAACTTTGTTGTTTCTCATATGTTTGATATTCTCAGCATCCTTTTGTAGAAACACAGTTTTGTTGTTTCAAGTCTCTTCTTTGTCTCTGAGAAGATTGTCCAACATTCACTGACATATAGAAGAACTGATATTATATGACAGTTCAATAATCTTTGTTTCTAGCAAAATATTTCAGTTTCTTAATACTTTGCTTAGCTTTTGAAGGTACCTTTTGCTATCCAAATGCACCTTTATTCTTTAATTCTAAATATAAGATTTTAAACAGATATACACTCCTGTGTATCTCATTATGACAGACAAACAGATAGATAGATAGATAGATAGATAGATAGATAGATAGATAGATCTCTCCCATGACTTTCTACAGGCCCAGCAGTTCAGTTTAGAGCCCCATTACACAAATAAGATTTGATTATGGTGATAAAGGCTTATGTATAATCAGCCACACTTTCCAAAAGAGTTAATAACAGAGAAATGAGGCAGAGTATGAAATTTCCAAACAGTTCCCCATGCCCAGGTTTGAATTCAGAGTTTTCTTTTTCCCAAATCCATTTGTGCAAAGTGATCATAACAGAGTCAACAGAAATTTGACTTCAGCTTGGCAATTTCACTTTCCATGACAATCACAATTGCACTATTCACTTACCATGGAAGTATTTATAGTAAAGGTACAGATATGCTACATTCCAACAATGAGAAAGTGACTGAAGCCGAGTCACCAGGTGAGGATCAATAATATTGCAGATTCTTTTTTTGTGTTTTATCAAGAATCTCTAAATGTATTGCAGAAGCACAAGATCAAATGTGGCAGAAATATTCTAAAAGAAACCAGGGTAGTGTAATAGGATGATCTTCCTAATATTAGGTTGTCCCAAAAGTTTGTAAACACTTGCAAAAAATTGAAATTTTACTCGCCATGTAATCTAAGGTTACCAGAAAACACTTGCAAAAAATGGAAATTTTACTCGCGAAAACAACAAAAATTATTGCTCAAAATAAAGACCTTCATTTTCCAAGACTTTCTGCTATCAATCTGCAAGCTTTCGAGTTTGGTCAAATTACCATTCAGCCGGCTTCGAATCAAAGAATTCTTGACATGCTTCCTCGACTTCATCAAACGAGTCGAATTGGCGGCCATTAAGAAAGTGTTGCACTGAGCTGAAAAGGCCGTAATCTAATGGAGCACAGTCAGGACTGTAGACTGGATGTGGCAGAACCTCAACGCCGTCCAGCTCTTCAAACTTGTCTTTGGTCTTCTTGGTGGTGTGTGGCTTGGCATTGTCCTGCTGCATCAAAGCACGTTTTCGGTTGATCAGAGCCAGGTAGTTTTGCTTCAACTTTTTGTAGTTACTGAGAGTAAAGTTTGGCACTGATGGCACGACCATTTGGAACCAACTCAAAATGCACAATTCCTTCAAAGTTCCACCAAATGCACAAGATGACTTTCTTGCTGAATTGATCTTGTTTTGGAACCGACAGTGTCTCTTGCCCTTTCTGAACCCATTGCTGGTCTCGATTGTGCGGGACCAGGTAGACCCATTTCTCGTCAGATGTCACAATGCGCTTCCAAAAACGCTCGTCCAATGGATTGCTGAGCAATTGACGGCAAATTTCAACTCGCCTGTTGGCTTGTGCTTCGGTGAGTTTGTGCGGATCTTGGTGCGGCTTTTTGTGAACAAAATCAAGTTGCTTCAAATGTCGGTGAATTGTCGATTTGCCAACTCCAAACTCATCAGCAAATTCTCGAGTGCTCGATGAAGGCACAATGTCCAAAATGTTAATTATTTAGTTTTTGGTCATAACTAAAATAGACCTTTAGACAATTGTATTAAAAATGTTCAATGCATTTATATTGTAGAACTTTTGAATATTTTTCATTTGGAGATGAGTTATTTCTGCAACATAGGTCTTTTGGTATCTTCAAGCAATTTATAATAACTGATTTTCCAATGGTTTTCAAACGTAAAAACTTTCCAATGTTTTTCAAATGTAAAATCTTTTTATATATATAGTTTTGATCCCGGCTGAAAATAAGCGTATGTCTAGCCACACTGATGAGCTGTGATACAGTGAAATAGGCTTGTATGTCAATGACTAATTATGCTCTCATTATCCAATTGAGCTCCCTGGAGAAGAAAAGTTTTAAAAACAGTAACCACTTCTGTGATTTATGCATTACTCTTTAGTCATGAATTGAGTTCTCTCAGCTACTGGTGTGCGTTTACACTGCATATATATATAACATGTTGACATTTCCTCTTTTCTTAGCTGTACACTGATAACTTAGGGGTAGACTCTCTGATTGATACCAAATCAATCAAGTTTCAATACTGGCTGGAAGCAAGCAGATGTCTAGCCACACTGATGAGCTGTCATACAGTGAAATAGGCTTGTATATATATATGACTATATATACAATTAGTTTTAGGTCATAATTAAATTATATATATATATATATATATAATGAAAATATGTTGGATGTTTTTATAAATCCATTGGTAATAGCTTATTTCGCGGAGCTCTTACAGACCGCTCATCAGACCAAATTCATACAACAATGAATGGGTTAAATTTATCCAGACAAAAAAAAATATTTATAAAAAAAGAGAGAAAGATACACACACATAGAGAGAGGTTAAATAATGGGGTGAGAAGGTTAAATTTACAGTGTTAGTTATTATTTGCATCTGCATTTTATCTCAGACAATAAGATGGCCTTGGCCAAGATTTGCAATAAAATTTATTACTGGGGTCTGTATACCTTGGCTTGAAATTTTAGTTGGCCATTCGCAAATATATGACAGTGAATTTAGGTGTTGTCTATTCCTTCCAGTTATGGGTTAAATAACAGGACAGATTGGGTTCTATAGCCTTGGTCGGCAACCAGTCTACCACAGAAAGCAATGGCAACCTACTGCGGGATAATCTTCTGCCCAGTCAGTCATGTCTCTTTCGAGACATGATCGCCCAAGCGTGTATCACGTATAGCACTTAAGTGACTGACTGATATTCACCATGGATGTGTGTTGTGGTGCAGTGGATATCGAGTCAGAACGAGAAACCGGCGAGCCAAGTTGAATCCATTGCATTCACTTATGCACAAATAACCTTGGGAAAGGTATTAATCCATCTCTTCCCTCCAGTTATGGGTTAAATTGCAGGACAGATTGGGTTCTATAGCCTTGGCTGGCAACCAATCTACCGCAGAAAGCAATGGCAACCTACTGCGGGATAATCTTCTGCCCAGTCAGAAAAAAGACATGATCGCCCAAGCGTGTTTCCCGTATGGCACTTAACTGACAGATATTCACCAGAAGAAATGAATTGACAGCTTATTCTATTAATTTTAACAATACCCTTGTTCCCTGTTTCGGATGTGGTTTCCGGCTTTCTCTTTTCCAATCTTCTCACTTTGTTTTTTTTGTTTTTTTTTTCAATTAGACAGATCTATCTATCGCCCGGTTCACACTCCACCCACGTCTATTGAACAAGTTAAGAGGCTTATCCCTTGTTTCCTGTTTAGGATGTGGTTTCCGGCTTTCTCTTTTCCAGTCTTTCCACTATTACATAGCCCCCTGCACATCAGTGGTGTTACCGCCTTGCTCGGTGTGTTACGATTAAAAAATAAAAAAAAATTAAAAAATAATGTCTTTATTTTGTAAATACTAATTTTCTATCATTTTGGTTATGACAATAATATTATTTTTATTGTGTATATGTTACAAAAAAAAATGGTATAAATGCTAATTATTATCCTTAATGATACCAATTATACTATTTCAAAAAACTTATTAGTAATAATAATACTATTAGTAGTAGGAGTATTACTAATAAGTTTTTAATAAATAAGTTTAAATAAGTTCATTTTAATAATAATAGAATAATAAAAATACTAATAAAATAAACATGATAACAATAATTGATAAAAATTACAATAATTAAGATAGTTAAAAAAGAAATTAAAGGATATAAAGGATATATATATATATATATGCACAAGCATATATGTGTGTGTAATAATCATGCACATAAAGTACACTTATCTTGATACATGATGATGGGCACATTTAATTTTTATTGTTTTCTTTAAAAGTTAAAAGTTTTTAATGCATTTTCACATTTTTTTATTATTTATTATATAATTCCCTTTCTTTTGTCAATTTAATTTTTAATCAATTTTTTACTCTGCCCCCAAAATGGACTCCTATCTTCTGAAATCAGTAACCCCATCCAGGAACCCTGCTTTCATGTCAAACCTTTCTTCATTTATTCCACTGAAAATTTCAATATATGGCATGCTGCACGCAAAGCTATTGGCAATGAAAATAAAATTATTTACCAGCTATATTTTCAATATTCATCCATATCTATACACAGAATTTGTTAAAGAAATCAGAGTTTAATACAAAATTTGATATGATAACTTTACTTTTCTTTCCTTCACTATAAATCTACTAACTTTGTATTCACTTGTCATGACTAAAAATGGATGCAGTAATTAATTTGTTACTGTTTTCTGCATAGATAATTATAAGAAGTGTTGATGGTTTATATATTCTATCTTTTTTTGCTTTTTCTAGATAAACTAATTGGTATTTTTATGCTGAAATATACTCAACATCAGAGACTGACCTTTAATGGATATCAGAAACAATCACAAAAATCTGGAGCAACTCAATTTGTAAACAACAAAACAAAATAAAACAAATATGAATAATATAAATAAGAATAAAGTTTAAAAATAAGAAATATAATAAATAAAATAATTAAAAATAAAAATAGAACAATAATTGTTTTAATAAATAGATGAACAATAATAAAGTAGAAAGATAACAAAGGAAAATAATCACAATATTAAAAATAACAACAGAATAACAGTGAACAAGAATGACAATTATGTATTTAGTAAGTACACTATCCTTATTCCAAACCCTTTATTTATTTATTTTTAATTACTACCAATAAAAAAAGAAAATGTATTCAAAACTCAATCTATTTGTTACACTAAGCATAACTCTTAAACCACAAATATCATCAACTGAAGATTTAAACTTCTAATGATTTGGGTATCATTCATTTATGATTAAAGTCTAAATGACTAATTTTCAAAACTAGGATTCATGAGATTACTATTTACTAGGACTTGTGATGTAATGTCATTTCCAGGAGTATTTAACTGTAAATAAAACTGGAAGAAGCCAAAGAAGCCAAAAACATGCTTCTCAAAGAGAAAAATGGTAATAATTTGGTACAAAGAATGAATAATTCCATTGTACAAAAAGAACCAGACAGTTAAAGATATTTCATTTAGAATTGTAATATTTATTTTATTTACACTTTTTTCCTTATTTTTTAATCCAAAAAGTTAGAATATTATTTCTATAAAAAGCAAATCTTTAAAAGTGGTTTTCTCACTTTTTACTCATCTACCATTTTAGAGGAACCTTTTCCCAGAGTTTAAGGGTTAAAAGGGTAAATAATACATATATCTGCCTTTCTGTTTCCTTACAAACTAATTATCTGAAGTCTCTAGAATAGATTGGTCAAATGATATAAGTTATTCATTAGATATAAGAATATAATTTTATTATATAATATTATTTGAAAATATAAATTATATCTTATATGATTATATAAGATATCATTTTTGTCATAATTATAATCATGAATAACTCTCTTTCTTTTAGACTAGAACATTAATTTTTTTATTGATTAATTTTATTTAGCTTATCAATTTTATTATTTACAACCAGAGAATATTTTTAGATTGTAAAAGTTTTTTGGTGATAATAATGGTTTTTAAAAGTTTTTTGGTGATAATAATGGTTTTTAAAAGTTTTTTGGTGATAATAATCGTTTTTAAAAGTTTTTTGGCGATAATAATGGTTTTTAAAAGTTTTTTGGTGATAATAATGGTTTTTAAAAGTTTTTTGGTGATAATAATGGTTTTTAAAAGTTTTTTGGTGATAATAATGGTTTTTAAAAGTTTTTTGGTGATAATAATGGTTTTTAAAAGTTTTTTGGTGATAATAATGGTTTTTAAAAGTTTTTTGGTGATAATAATGGTTTTTAAAAGTTTTTTGGTGATAATAATGGTTTTTAAAAGTTTTTTGGTGATAATAATGGTTTAATAATTAATTTATAGCTGGGAGGAGAAGAAGTTGGTTCACACCTGACTTAAGGATAACTGTATATAGGTGAATATAATAAACTCAACAGTAATTGGACCTTGGTTCTCTGATTAACAATTCCATGTCATTATCTATTACACCACCAGCACATCCAAGCTTACAGTACCTGGTATTCTCAAGAAATCATTCATCTAACCATTTACCAGATTCGACTTTACTTAATTTTGATGACTGTAGTGATCAGTGTTTCAATGAGATGTAGCTACAAAAAAAATGTTTTTGGTCAAAATGTATGACAACAACAACACAAAGAAAATGTTCTGTTGTTCAAACAAAGTTTGCAATAGTATATTTATTTTAACATATACCGTATTTATTTGGTTATAATGCAAAACAATTTATTTGAAATTAAAAACCAAAATGGAGAGTTTGTATGATAAATAAGTGTAATATTTGACAATTTTGTCTACTCATATCTACAAAGCAGCAACTTTAATATGCAGTGGTCTAATTTGAAAATATCTGTCATTAATGGTCAATCTGTGCATATATGTTTTTTCTTGACTAGAATGACTTTCAAGATTAATTTGCTTCTTGCACTAAATCTATGGTTGTTGGATACTTTTTCATGCCAGAAACCTTCATTGATATCTGTTTCCAAATGGTCAAAGACATTAAGCATTAAGATTTACACTAGTTCACATTCTTAAATATACAACAGTATATAATATGTGTATATCAGGGAAGCAATTAAACAGAAGGTAGTTCCACAGGTGGGAAGTGCAAAAAAAGAAACTGTTTGAGTAGAAGTATTGGCTACATTTAACTATTTCAATGGTAGAAGGGTTAGACCTAGACATCAATCTAGTTGCATGCTTAAATTCATGTGGTTGAAGTACCAGGAAAAAAACTCATCAGAGCAGTTGTCACAAAAATATTTATAGAAAAGACAGAGGGAAGTCATGTCACATTGGTGGAAAAGTGACTGGAGTTGAGAAGCCAGGGTCGGACAGATTACATTGCTGATCCTTCTTTAGATTTTGTCAAGAACTTTAAGATGTATAGCAGAAGCAACCGACCAGATATGACAACAGTATTCAATGTGTGGATGAATGGTAGATTTATTAATGGGCAAGATGGATTCTGACAAGGAAAGCTTTCTGGCCTGACAAAGTTATGTAACCTTCCTAGCAGTAGATGCAGTTATAGATTCAATGTAGTCATTCTACATCAGGTTGGTTTATAAAGTGAAACCAAAATGGTGCAGTGTGTTGCTCTCCAAGGGATTAGCATCAGTCATGGGCAAGAAAGTTTCTCTCTGGCAGTTAAAGGAAAGCCATTTTGTTTTGGAGGCATTCAAATTTACAAGTCTTTCTTTTCTCAGTTAACCAATGATTGGAACATTAATGTTCTAACTAGTTGATCATGCACCTACTAATAGTGTATTATATATGAGATTACATTATACACAAACACTTAAGATAGAATATAAGAGAGTAAAACATGCAAACATACAAGATGCAACTGGACAAATTAAAGTGTGATAACTGCTTTTTTGTTGTTGATTGATTTTACCATATGTCATTAGGTTATTCAAAGTTATTCAAAGTTATTAGCACCTAGTAAGAATCATACTCATTACTTTAGTCTTGCTAACCATTACCCTATGCCAAGGCACCTTAACCAAGATGAATTTCCTGGTTCAAATGTAAAGGCATCTAATAAATATTATTTTTTCAAACCAAAACCAAATATAGCTACTTTCTAAGATAAGTGGCTTTGAGCGAATGAAATTTGAGGATCTTGGCAAAGCTCATCATTCTTTTAAGACTGTAGACTGGTGCTACAAGATCACAAAGAACTGTACCAAACAACAGAAACCACATCACTTGAGGACTACCAACAGCATTAACAATTAAAATGGATAGACTGTAACTTAAAGAGAAAATAATGATGTAAACATAATGTTGAAATTCCATACTAAGTCCAGTAAAAGATTAGGAAGGGAATCCCCATTATTATTTTAAAGAAAATTACTGGGCTTGAGAAATCTATTTTTATGGAAAAATTATTTAAGAGAAAGATTACATAAATCTGAAATGAAAGAAATGATTGGATTAGGTCGAACAGTTGTCCAGTTGTCCACAGCTTGCATAGAAGGCCAGCATACCAGACTCTGTTGAATGCTTTGGAGATGTCTAGGGCAACAGTTCAGGCTTTGGAGTTCTTGTCAAGCGCCTGGTGTATTTACTCAATGATGGTTGTAAGCATATCAGCAGTAGACCTGGTGAAGCAGAAACCATACTGTAGTCAGAGAAGATTCTGTGGGCTGTAAGGTGTTGTACTACCTTGGCATTGATGATGGCTTCAAGCACTTTGCCAAAGATCTTTAGGAGGCTGATAGGGCAATAATTAGAGGGGTCAGAGGGTTCACCAGTAGTTTTATATGTTGGAACCATGGAGGAGGACTTCCAGCAGGCAGGAAAGCAAGAAGCAGAGAGGCAGTAGTTATAGAGTTTGGAGAGAACAGAGAAGAGTTCGAGGAAGCATCTTTTCAGGACAATGAGTGGAATTAATGACCAAGATATATATGCTTGTTTGAATAGAAAATTCTAAAATTGTGTTTGTTTTTGTTATGAAGAACTCCATATTTTAATTGTCAACTTGCTTGCATTCTAGGATCTCTAGGTGAGATGAATCAATGGCTCTGGTAGTGCGGAAAAGTCATAGACTCTGATTCAGTGGAAGAAACAGACAAGTGACATCAAGGTGAATAAGACTGGTGTGTATTAACTGATATGAATATTCTCTAAGCATGGTTCCCTGGCACTTGTGAGATCAATCCCAAACTCTGGTAGTGCTGAAAATTCATAGACTCTGATTCAATGGAAGAAACAGACAAGTGACATCAAGGTGAATAAGACTGGTGTGTATTAACTGATATGAAATATTCTCTAAACATGGTTCCCTGGCATTTGAAAGATCAATCCCTAACTCTAGTAGTACTGAAAATTTCTAATTTGCTTTTGAAACTATCTTTTGGAAACAGACAAATTCCAAAAGAGAATGTCAAAGGATTTTTCTTCTTGCAATAATTCATGTATGAATATAAATTTGTTAATTTGAGAAGCATGATGGTTCAAATTGTCACATGATCAGGATAGTTATTGCTTGATAACTGCTTGTATTTTCTTTACTAAAATTTTTCATACATATTTTTTTTACTAATTCTTAGATAATTTGAACTTTACTTCATTGTTATAATTTATACTAAAGTCTACCTAATTCAAGGCCTGTGAGCCACTTAACATAGAGGGTTACTGTTAAAATTGTTATGTTGAATGTGGTGTGAGTGAAAGAAGTGGTGGTAAGAAGTGAGATTTTTGTGAGAACAAGAAGGATAGATAATGATTAACCTTTGATTCAAAGAGGTTAAAATTGTAATTTTTAAGGAAGCATCCATACGGGAGTCTATTCCATATAGCAGTTCTTGGGAAAAAGCTGTTTAAGTAGAACTTTTTCCTTACATTTGGAATACAGGGGATTGTCGGTATTTGTAAGTAGGCTTGTGGACAAGTTATTCTAGTAAGAAATAGCATCTTTGAATTACTACTGGTCATTCACCTTTCTCTTTGGGATCTAAATTAGATAGCTACACAACTTTAGATAATAGGATACTATAAAAATAAGTCTAGAATTTTAATTCCTCTTCAGCTTGAGCCGGAGTAAATCTGTAAAGGAACCAGCATTATTAATGTACAGGATGCGATGGATAAATTGTCTAAAATGAAAATAACACTTGCATCTCATTTTAACAGGTATATTTACCAAAATTACACAAAATATCTTGAAATGAGTTAATTCATTTAATAAAACCTTTATTGACTTCAACCATGTCCTCCAGATGAATTTGGTATTTTCTGTATATCTTCTGGATAGTTTCCTTGTTTAAGTTGGTGAATGTTGTCATAATTCTTGCTTGGGTGTTTGGGGAATTAGGTGGAGTTAGATGTAGGGAAGGTGATGTGATTGCAGAAATTGTCTGACAGTCAAGACTGTGTTCTCCTGTTTGTATGACATGATGTAGAGTCTTGTTGCCAGACATAAGGTCTTCCAGCAGCCACCCTCTTGACCCAGCATACCACTACCACCTCAAAGCACTTGAAAATCTTTGTATTTGAACTTCCAATGTGAATGCCAAGCAGTACAGCATGCGGTTTCCAAATTGTTGGGGGAAAGAACTGAGTTACGGTGCTATTTTTCACACAGACATTGCTCAGTTTCATAGTATCCTATTCTCTAAAGTTGTGTAGCTATACTGTGCAATTGACAAAATAAGAAAAGACAAAAAAAAAGTACATGCGAAAAATTAAAATATAAAGAAATATAAACGACAATTTACTCATCGCACCCTGCATAAGCCTCCACCGACAGTTTTGGGCAGGAGGTAAGCAAATTATATTTATCCTGCACTTGGATTAATAGATAAAAAGAGAGTGAATTAGACAAACAGAGTTCAATAACAACAAAGAAAAATAAATGCGCTTAAATCACACTACAAACAAAATATAAGCAACAAAGACTGATTGAAAATGCGTTGGTATGGAAATTAGAGAGTTATCATTGATATGTCCCTGTTATTATGAAGGAAACACAAAACTGGACCAAGATAGGAATGATGGCGGGGATGAATAAAGAAGATAAAGAATTAAAAACCAACAATAAACCATTAGATATTTTGTCATCAGCAAAGAGAAGAGGATGAATGAGAAAGAGAATGGTTAACAGTTCTTTTACTTTCTTTTATCACAAGAAGTACACAAACAAAACTGCACTAACAAAGAAAATAATACATTGATGCATGCATGTATGTATGTATGTATGTATGTATGTATGTATTTGGCTCTTTGCATTCTTAGCATTAGCAGAAAAAAAGAAAGAAAAGACAACAAAAGACTTAAATGGAAACGAAGAAATGGTCATTGGTGAGCAATGTGAATTCTACTGAATTCCAAGACCTTTTGATGCAGGAAATATGGATCCGGGTTATTAGTGTTTTCTTTGAGATGTCCTATTGGAATGTTGTCATTGTAGGGTTAATATTCTTTATTTTCTCACTACCTTCCACATATATATATATATATATATATATAAGATATGTGTGTGAGTTTTCTGCAGTACGTCATTTAGAATTGTGGTGATCCTTAAACATCCGGAAATTTTCTCATTTTTTTACTTTAAAAGAAAATAGTTGAATGATAAAAAAATTCACCAATTTCAGGAACAAGTAATTCCAAATACACAGGTGTGTGTGTGTGTGTGTGTGTGTGTGTGTGTGTGTGTGTGTGTGTGTGTGTGAATAAGAGGAATATATACTTTTTCTTGTAATGCAACAAAGAAACTTCTTTTATTTGATAAATCTGGAGAAAAAAACCTTCACGTACATTATCTTAATTATCCAGATATATACAAAATGTATATGAAAGAAGAATGCTTACCTACTGATTAGAGTTTTATAAGTATAAATAGACAAAAGATATATAAAATATACCTACTAGTTGATTATATAACTAATTAATGATGATGCGTATGAAAAGTTCTTCGTTACAGAGATACATTATTCGTAAAAGTATTTCTTAATATATGATGCAGCAAGCGTTTTTGTTTGAAATGTTTATAAGTTTATAAAGTGTTAAAGTTATCTTCCTTGCACTAAAATTGTCAGTGCAAGGGTGATAACTCAAACGCAGGCTATTTCTAGCGCTTTTTACGAAAACTGAGGAGTAAAAGACCTACTATGTAATGATCAAAATTACATTTGGAAATATTTACATTGTCATTCTTTTTATGCCATGAGTAAACTTGAATTAAAAAAAAAATGAATTCACTCCAAGCAAGGCAACAATAACACTAAGATGCAAGGGGCTATAATGGGAGTGAACGAGAATAAAAAGACTTTAGAAGGAATTGGAAACCCAATCCTAAACAGGAAACAAGGGACAAACATCAAACTCCAGTTCAAAAACCAGGGAGGTGTGTGAACCGAGCGTTATGGAAGCATATCTACTCTTATTGAGAAGAAAGATTAATAAATTAAAAAAAATTAGTAAATAAAAGTTCAATGTTCAGACAGGGATGTTAGAAGTATAGAGTTGAACAGGGAGTTATGCTATGTCCGTATATATATATATATATATATATATATATATATATATATATATATATATATATATATATATATATATCCGAGTGAGTATAGACTGAGGAGAGAAAAAAGATAAATTTTTTCCGTCCAAAACATTAATTTAAAACAGTGCTCGATATATGATGTATAGAGCTGTGAATATTTATTATAAATTATGTTTTAGAACATATACATAATTTCTTCCATATATTTATGTACATGTTCTAAAACATAATATATATATATATATATATATATATATATATATATATATTTATTAGTTGAATATATGGATTGGAATACAACAAGATGGTAGAATAAACTAATGAACAAAGTAGGAATTGTGTCTCAATCTACCATGGTTCCCTTTTAAAGTTTAAATGGGTAACGTCTTTAAAGACAAAAAATGATAATTTTTTCAGAGATCGAGTTAAAAATAAAATGAATTTTTTTTGTATTCTTCTTCTATATGCCTTGTCCTTTCATGATGTAGGCGATCATGGCCTCCCACGTCTCCCTATGCCTGGTGGCTCTTAGCACGCTTTCTCCTGTTACACCACGCAACCCCCGTTCTGCCATCCACACGCTCAGGCCTGTCAAGTATGTTACACGCTTTTTTCCCCTGTCTCTTCTTCCCTCTGTCTGGCCTGTTAGTATCAGGTTTTCCAAACCCTCCTTCCTCATTGCATGTCCTAGGAACTTTAGTTGTCTATTCTCGATATCTGTTTGTAAAAATTCTTATTTTTAACTACATCTCTGATGGGACTTTAATAAAAGTGACACTTCCATTTGATCTGTTTTTAAAGAAGGTGCATCCTCTTCTTCAAATCTGCTTGGAAGTCCATAAGTGCTAAGTTTAATTTTTGTGCCAGAAATGTAAACAAAGGAAATTGTAAGAAATTAATCTATTTTATTTTTAATTCAATATTATTTATTATTACTTATAAAACAAGGATAACTGAAACTTGCTGCTTTTCCTACTCTATTCATAGTTAATTGGGGGAGTAACTTCTCAGTGACCTATATATAGTGCCCACTTACAGGGTGGTGACACTTGGTTTGAAGATCTTTTTAGACACAAAGAAATATAGCCTAGTGGATAAAATTGTTGGTTCGATCTCATGACTTGACCCAAAGAGTTGAGAGTTCAATACCTGCCTACCCCAATGGTGAACAAATAACTTAGATATTTGAGTTAAATGGAGATAACTTAGTAATCAGGAAGTGACATGGCTCATAGAACGAGAACAGTATACCAAAGTCATCAAAATAAAGACTCTGTTTGAAATCCCAGTCATCTGAAGATCAGAGTGTACAATGGCCGAAACGTTGTGAATATGGCAAGATGATGACAACATACATTGTAAATCATGTACGTACTACCTCATCTCATTATTTTAAAAGTGTTAAACTGACACTCATTTTGCAGTGTTGATTCCTATTTTTGCACATGTTTATAATTATAAATACCGATATTGGGTATTCTTCTCCTTTATATATATATATATATATATATATATATAATAAAACTCTGAACATTACATTCGTTGTATAGCTATCTGGTTTTTGGGATTTTACCTACACGCTATTTCTTTTTGGGATTTAAAATATATACATAATAATATAACAAATATTTAAACAATAGATACTGACATATATTAAGTGTCACCAAAAGCTCTAAGTGAAACATATAAAATTCATGCACGTTTATATAAGTGTTGTTTTTTGAGAAAAGAAAATAATGTGTGAGGGCACAAAGAGATAATATAATAATTGTGAGGAAAAAAACAGAAGATAGAGAAAAGAAAGTGAAAACAAGAAGGAATGTGAGCGTTTCTTAATTGCAGTGAATTCTTGCTTTGATAGAACAAGAAATATAAATGCCGGCTGATTTTGGAATGGGTTTTCATTCGTTCAAATCTTTTTTCTTTTGGCAATGAAACATATTTTATTTCCAACTTGATTGGTTAAAATTTATCTCTTTCTTTTTTTACCTTCTTTCTTTTGATAAATCTCTCGCATTTATTATTAAAGATAGTTTCGTCCAGCTGGTAACTTCTACTATCACGCATAAAAACACACATTTTTTACAAAATTATAAAATAAGTATCTGTTGTCATAATGATTTTCAGTTAATGCACTTGACAAAGATCAATATTCTTGTCAATAGCTTTTGAAATTAGTATAACAATATTTGTATTAAATCAAATAAAAAACACAAAGAGTGCATAATATATACTTTAGGTTAGCAATAATTTCTTTGGAATAGTTTACACAAAGTCTTAAAAAAAAACAAGAAACAGTCAGTATTGGTGGTCACAACATTGCAACCTACGACATAGTTAATCGAGGTGGTAAAGCAAAGCTTAGAGGAAATGTCTTTCAGAAATGACACGGAAATTAATCTAAACATATTTATAAATGGAACTCCGAAATGGCTGAACCGACTTTCTTAAAAATTTTCATAGTTGTACTATAAGCGTCTGCGAGTGTTCTTAGCTAGTTTTTTTTGTCGAGGTACCACAGATAAATATCGAAAATCGATAATTGAAAAAATCGAGTTATAGAAGGAGTGGTTCGATTTTAATCAAATTTCATACACTCATAGACAAAGACATAAGAAACGATATTCAGAAATTTCAAGGTTACAGTTCTTACAATAGTGCAGAAAATCGATAATATATATATATACATATATATATATATATATATATATATATATATAAAAGGCAAGATGTTTGTGTTTCTGTCTGTTTATCTGCCTGTATGTCTGTATTTTTTTCAGCCCTTTTATTTTAGTTTTTGCTTCGAGTTTGGATCTAAGTAGGTATAATTGTAGTTCTTAGTCTCAGCCATGATACCATTTACTCAGAGGATTTATGTAGCCTTCAAAATTCTGTTTACGACAAAAAAACTTATTTGATATCGATACCAGGAAATCAAAATTTGACTGACATCCATTCATTTTTCCTTCAGTCTACGGTTTCGCTTTAACTGGAAACAACTATTGCTTTTTAGTCTTTCGTGTCAACGTCCAAAGTGTCTGAGCTCCAGGATCATGGATTAGTTATAAAGCTTTCATTACACCCGAGCAACGCCGGGCTATACTGCTAGTATTCAATAAATGGCAAACAATGAGCAAGGGCCTTCAAGAAAAATAAAATTCGAGGGTCAGGAACTTAAATTATTGGGACAATTAAAATATTTTGGCTTGCTTATCAGTAAAGGGTTGTGCGTTGTGAAGCAGTGGATATCGATTCGGAGCGACAAATCGGGGAGCCGAGTTCGAATTCCAGTTGAATATGGCTTTCACTTACGCTCAAATACCTTTGGAAAAGGTATTAATTCGCCTCTTTCTTTCAGTTATTGGTTAAATAGTAGGACAGATTGGGTTCAGTAGCCTTGTCTGGCAACCAGTCTACCACAGAAAGCAATGGCAACCTACTGCGGGATAATCTTCTGTTCAGTCAGTTATGTCTCTATCGTGACATGATTATCCAAAGCGTATATCACGTATAGTAGCTATTTAACTGACTATCAGTGAAGAAGTCTACAGAAAAATCTTTTTTAATCGTATCACCTCATGCAAGATTGTAAAGCCACCACAAGAGGTTACTGAGTGTAAAATAAATTTTAATGATATTTTATTAAAGAGCAAGAACAATAGAACATTAATCAAGAAGAGAGTAGATAACGATTGGTATAGCATCTAAATTTTTTAAGATCAAAGTTATTAGAGAGCATGGAGCAAGAAGAGATTTCCACAAATGAGAATCACGAGAAAAAAAAACTATTTGCATAGAACTTACGGTAACATCTAACCGATTCAAATATTAATTGATGAGATCTTGCAACTAATCTAGTACTACACTTAAACTCATATTTAACACTATGGCTCGCAGGGGTCAAGTCCTAGCCACGGGACCATATATTTAACACTATAGCCCTCAGGTCCCTGAGCATCCAGAGGTCAATCCACTTCTCACTGGTTTAATTCTGCTTCCTGCCCACGTTGTGATTATTAGATCCAGACAGCAGACGTGTTGTTGGTGTCGCAGTCGACTGAAGATGCAGACACGGCCGAGGGAGCCGGAATTAAACATTTAGAATCCAGCAAAAAGATATAGAAAATACTGTCCGTAGAAAGCCGAACAAACAACTGTTCGATGGTTGCACTGTTAATTTTGTTTATATAGAAGAAAAGAATAGAAAAAGAAAAAAAGGTTACAAATAGTAAGAATTTTCAGCAAAACAACTCACACGCGGGAGTAGAGAGAGAGAGAGAGAGAGAGAGAGAGTGTGTGTGTGTTTGGTTCACTGATTGTTAAATCGTCTTGGAAGATACGTAACTCTATTCAACAATGTTCTTCAGGCTCTTTCGTCGGAGTCATTTCTTCTCAATTAAAATGCAGTGACCACTTGTCTTGCGAAGGTGCTGGTATGAACGACAGCTGATGTAATTCTGATAGTTGTCGTGCTAGCGGCGAATATAGAGTTTTATCTACTCAGCGGTTCTTCAATACGACTGCTGCGACGATAATATTTCTCAATGTCCTGGTTTCTAGCTTGTCTGCACACTTGCTTCAGCGAGGGGGTTCCGATCATACATCCGTGCTCTTTCACGAACGTCAACCGACTAACTTCAGCATTACGACTTGCTTATATAGAGGATCAGTGGTTATAAGCTAGGTCGTCATGCACTTATCATAAGTGGTCCCGAGCATTAATTGCTTCAGTTAAAAATCATATGATCTCCCAAAGGTCCTTTTGCTTAGTAAATCGCTATTTAAATTCTACTTGTAAAAACAAATTACTTTCGTACATTTCCACCGCTCTAATATAACGGCATATCTTATACTAGATTCAATATTCACCATTAGTAAGCAAATACGTCTTGATATTTAATCTCCCCCCAAATCCTCCTTATCAAAGTCATTATTTCATCTATCTTTACTGTTTTCTGTCGACCCAAATATAGTGGCCTAAACTTTTGTTTAGATCAAATTTCTCTACCACGCTGGCTTAATTCAATCTTCAACTCAATCCCAAAAAGAAAAATAATTAATATCTGTCATGTTTTTCTGAAAGCCGAATTCTGTTTTTAAAGATTTCTTAATAAAAATTTAAAAAAGGATTACAAACGACGTTTTGTTCATTTTGGCCTTCTTCAGGCACCAGGAATTTTGAACCTTTTAAATGCGTGTATGTGTTTGACACACACACACACACACACACTCTCTCTCTCTCTCTCTCTCTCTCTTTCTTTCTCTCTCTCTCTCTCTCTCTCTCACACATAAAGTCTAGATACTATAGTTAAGAGTTCATCCAAACAATTGACATAAAAAGTATTTATAGAAATTTCGAAACCATCCACAAGGATAATAGCATCTGCCTAAAATCAAAGATCGAAATGCATTTGTCTTTCTGTTTGCAAAACTTAAACGTTAACAACAGAATTTACAGTGAATAATCCAAGCATTACAATTTGGATTCAATAGAACAATTTTATATAGACCACAAATGACATAGTGTCATTTTTTTAAATCATTTCACTCAAAGCAAGCGGGACCGCCACTAGTGTTCAGAGGGTTATAGTGAGTGAAAAGACTGGGTACAAGAGGTATTAAAGAAAAGATAAAAGATGAAGAGGTCTCAAGAAGGTAGAAGATGGCAATTAACGTTGCATTTAAATTTTTGGAGATTGTAACGATCAGGGAAGCATGTAAACGGAACGGAGTTCCATAGACGGAAAGTAACAGAAATGAAACTATTGGAATAAAAAAGGCGATTACATTTATCTATTTCATCAGTAAAAAGGTGGGACCTAGATTCCAATCTAGTAGCACACTTGGACGGGGCACCATGGAAAAAACTCATCGGAGAAGTTGCCTTGAAAATATTTGTAAAAAAGACAGAGGGAAGCTACGTCGCGTCGGTGAGAAAATGACTGAAGTCGAGATACCAAGTCAGACCCGATCACATTGCAGATTCTTTTTTTCTAGATATTGTCGAGAAACCTTAAATGTATAGCAAGAGCCCCCAAACACATAAACAAACAAGAAACAGGCTTATTCGAAAAACTAATAACCACTAAGAAATTTGAAATGGTATGGAGACGTCACAAGAGTCAACAATCTTTCAAATGAAAACTACAAAGTACCACCCTTAGACAAAAGAAAAAAATGAGATGACAACATCACAGTAAAACAGAAATTGGCACACAACTGAGACATATGGGGTGGGGGCTGGTCAGGCACTCATCATTCTATGACCCCCACAACCACACTTGGTCCTGAGATTAATGATGATAATGATGATTATGACACACTCAACACAACTGGAAAAAATATTTTTTCTGATTTTCTTTCACGGATCTCCCAAACTACAGTGTCACATTGGTTATCCCAAAAACACCATGTCATTTGTGATGTGGTCTATATAGAAGATATTTAAAACTGTTCTGTTGAATCCATGATGTACTTCATGAGTTGAGATTTTGTAAGCGCAGCTTAGATGTAGCACTAGGCTGAAAGTATAGGGGCACCCAGTGAAGATCGAACTCATTACTCAACTGTAAAAATTCTGGCTTGCTACCCATTATACCACGTCGAGATTTATGAAAATGTTATAACTAAAACTAAAGTGTTTGAAAGAAAAAAAAACGTATCCTAAGGTATTTCTCTAGATGCCCTCAAGCGAAATGTGACGCAATGTCAAGTTAAAAGTAAGATGGTCGTCAATTCGTACATAGTCTAAGGCTTAAGGATAAACACTTCACATTTCAGATAATGACCTTAGCCTCTTCCCAAAAGATTGGCATTACCTGGAGGTGGAGAAGGTGAACAGGGACGTGAGTAGTATTAGTATTAGGTAAGTCTTTACTATTAATATAACATCATTATATCAATAGTAAAGACTTACCGTACTACTGGCAGTTCATGTAAAGTAATATGTGTAATGAGATTTATAATCAGTCACCCTATGTTTGAAAAAAAACTTGTCCCATATATGCGGTTATGTGAATGAGATATAGAATTTATTTTGTTGAGGTTTTGTGAAGAAGGAGACCAAAATCAAAAGATAGAAATCAGAACAGGTGAAATTTGATTTCTTTTAGTTTTAACTGACAGTAATCCGTTTCACCGGCGAACCTGGGCTTTATCTTCTTCTCTGACTAAACACTGAACTGCTACGACTCTCTCCCTCTCTCTTTCTCTTTCCATTCTTATGCAATTAACTCAACGCTACTCAAAAGTCCTGCTCACCGACAAATTCGTAGCCTTTTAAATCCCTAACATTTTTGTCGACATTTATTTACAAACTCTACGTTTCGTTCAATTTCGCAAACCAATGCCAATCGTTTTTTATTTTTGTATATTTTGTTTTGAAAAATTAATTAATTGTACAAAGATACACACCCTAGTGAAACAAACTGTACTTTGTACCGCTTTGCCTGTTTGCGCTTCCCCCCAAAATTTGGTTTCGATCGGTCAGTGTATGGCGAGAGGGAGTATGATGGTGGGACGGATTGACAGTCTAACGTAAGTCACAGATTTTTATATATGGCTGTCTCACTAGTTATATCAAACAGGCCGCTCTGCGCATGTGCCTGTTCCAAATGACGGAGTAAACATACGAAGCATGGTGGCCTTTTCGATCTCAGGAAGAACGCTGAATATATTTATTTATCAATCATAACATTTTCTGAAAAGAAAACGTCCCATATGTGCACATGTGTATGCTAGTGCAACTGATCATTTGAGATAAATGCCCATGAATATGTAACAGATGGTTTTCACTAGTATTGCAAATAATGTAAATATTGCCGTGCGATATTTAACTGCTTAATCCACCATAATCAATTGTAATAATGCTTAATTGTAAAATAAACATATAAACCTTGTTGAGGTTATTGATTTTACGCTCTTTAGAGAATAACTTCATTTTACGCTGCTTAAGTGAAGGTTTACCGAAAGTGGTTAATCTCCCAATTACAATATACCACACAAAAGAACTGCATGTATGAAAAATTGTTTTGTTAAGAAGTCCTTTCTGTTAATCGGTTTTCCGCCTATAAGACGACTCGTAAATCCCGAAAATCATCCTTAAAAATTGTGGATCGTCTTATACTACAATTCTAAAAAAGAAACCTTAAATTCTGAGTGATAAATTCCGTAGTCTAACCTCGGACCGCGGTGCGATAACCAGTAACGTACATGAAAAGATTAACATTATCAAATAAACTGAATAATAAAAGTACCATTTCTACTTTATGTATCACTGGCCTAACTTCATAATAAATTGTCTGTTCAAAGAATAATTTTATCGGGTTTTTATTATTTCCCCTAGATAGATTCTTGTGCTTTCAAAATCCATCTGTCCAATGTATCTGGTTATAAGGCGCCAGTTTTTCACTTTCGCCCATTTTTCGGTTTGGAGCTGAACTTCGCTAACAGGGATGAAGATGAATGAAAACTGTTTTTTGTTTAATTGGATATACACAACTGAAGTTGAAGCCAAGGTGCGATGTTTGGATCGGCTCGTGGTTGGACATGGTAGACATTCGTTGTATATATTTGACAGTATATGTTTAGAAAATGGAATATATATATATATATATATAGTCATCCGCAGACAGATCTGTTTCGCTGTATCACAGCTCATCAGTACGGTTAGACAGCCGATTGCCTTTTACCTAGGATTGAAACCCGACCGAATTGGCGTCAGTCGGCGATTCTACCTCTGAGCTATGGGCGCTCGGTAGAAGAATGCAGACTTTTTAGCCTGTATATTATCATTATACACGCCCAATAGCTGAGAGTGTTCTAATTCATTGCTGAATTAACGATGCGTAGATGCTAGAGTATCTACTGTTTTTCAAAGTCTACCATTCTTCCTGAGTGCTCAATCAGTGTGTGAGAGCGCATATATATATTGAACAGGTTAAGAGGCTCATCCCTTGTTCCCTGTTTAGGATGTGGTTTCCGGCTTTCTCTTTTCCAATCTTCTCACTTTTTTTTTTTTCAATTGGAGTAGATAGATCTATCTATCGCCCGGTTCACACTCCACCGACGTCTATTGAACAGGTTAAGAGGCTCATCCCTTGTTCCCTGTTTAGGGTGTGGTTTCCGGCTTTCTCTTTTCCAATCTTTTCACTATTATGTAGCCCCCTGCACATCAGTGGCGTTACCGCCTTGCTCGGGGTGATACGATTAAAAACAAAAAATCAATGAAATCAACTTTTATCCATGCAATCTCAGCTGAGAAAATATTGCGCTTGCAGTAAACTTTATCTTTCGCTAAACTTTTAATAATTTTCATGGTAGTGTTGTGGCAGTGATAACATCTAGGATAACATAATATTTTAAAAAATGTTGAAAGTGAAAAGTACTACAACTACATTACCGTATTGTTATTAGCGGTGTTTTGTGATTGTCGATGTAAGTAAATTGCCATTAAGTGCACCAGGCTGTTTGTAACTGTTTAGATGTAAGAAATGAAGAATCATCATTCGAAAAGAAATCACGTGATGAAACGTAAACAAAACAGTGGGTTTCTTTTTAGATGTGCGTAGTTTTTTTTTTTTTTTTTTTTTTAATCATATCACCCCAAGCAAGGCGGTAACGCCACTGATGCGCAGGGGGCTACGTAAGGGTAAAAAGAATGGAAAAGAGAAAGCCGGAAACCACATCCTAAACAGGAAACAAGGGATGAGCCTCTTCACCTGTTCAATAGATGTGGGTGGAGTGTGAACCGGGCGATAGTTTAGTCTATCTACTCCAATTGACAAAAAATAAAAAAGGAAAAGAGTGAAAAGATTGGAAAAGAGAAAACCGGAAACCGCATCCTAAACAGGAAACAAGGGATGAACCTCTTCACCTGTTCAATAGATGTGGGTGGAGTGAACCGGGCGATAGTTTACTCTATCTACTCCGTAAAAATAAAATATTATATATAGAATCGGTTTTGTTACTACGTTTATTTTGAATTTCTAAAGATATAGAAAGTAACAACATTTCCAATAACATCATCTTTATAATCGTCTTATACTACAACAGGTAAAAGAATATTAACGACATTTTTTTTTATATAGTCTTTATCAAAAGTTTGCTTTATACGCGTAATCAAAAATGAGTGGCGGTGTGGTGATACCACCAACCAAGCAAAAGCGAGAAAACCGGATGTTGGTTCTATGCCGACTCGAAAGCTAATGAATAAAAGGTTGTCGTGCGCAAGTGGATTCGCGCAGCTGTTCCGGTTGAAAAATAAAAATTAATCAAATATCAAATTACCATATTTTTATTTACCAGCCAATGGGAAGCCCGTTACCAAATACAAGGATGAAATTCGAAACAACCAGCGTTTTGAGCCAGAAGGAAAATATAAAAGCCGTGAAAAAAGGCACCCAGACAGACAGGCATAGACAGAGGAAAAGAGTGTAATTAGTTTCTTCCTTGACCTATGTCAAGCTGCTACTATGTCGCCTCTTTCTTCCTCCCCTGTTCTCGAAGTACTAACTGACCTTTTCCAAGACATTCCACAAATTAACTTGCTGACCTACTGACCTTAGAAACGGCAACTTGATAATGAACATTAATCATACTACCAAGCTTTTTACCTTTCAGCATTATATCTTCAATGAACATTCTTTTATCTATTTCACCTCATTACTATCTGCCATGAACTCTCTCTAACTTCGTTGGACCTTTATTCCAAGTATTGTTTTAATTGTAAAACATTAATTGAAATGTATATATGTATACATGTTATTTTACACTCAAAATTGCCTTTCTTGAATTTATAATCATTTATGAATTATAGTGGGCTATCTTCCCACAAGGCCAAATTCCGTTAACATGCTACGGAATCCTACTACCCCTCACTACAAATGAAATAAGAGAAGATATACCCACTATAGTGGTACCTACAGTTAACAAAACATTGTGTTTTTAGATATCTCTCCAATTATTGTTGTTGTTTACAGAGGCTTCGTAAACCTTTTAGAGCATTTTATATTACCATTTTGTTTTTTTAAGTCACGTGCAAATTTAAAAAAATGCTCCAACACTTAAACTTAAGAAAAATAAACTAATTATTTTAGCAATAGAAAAAGGATAGATTTACATCCCTTGTATAACTGCGTTGTCTTCTTGTTTTAATGGAATATCAATTTGATTCTCAGCGAAAAGCAGGAAAGTATGTAACATGTATTGAACATGTGGGGGATTTGGTATTTGCTGGGTTGTATGTTGATTATTTCCCCCACAAATACAACACTCAATTTTGCAATCGCGCAAAGTGAAGGAATAATTTACAACGGACATTCAACAACAAACAATTTATTATGTGACGAAATAAAATGGTATGTAGAAACCAACAAAATACATGATTCTAAAATTGCCTTTTTGAGAAATATAAACTTGGCAAGAAGTTAATTTTTGTCCAAAAAACGTGTATGAGTTTGCATTAGCAAAGTCTGTAAATAAGCCTTTCCTACTTACATGTGGTGCGTTGTTTCAGTTGGCGACAACGTGTCGCGTTGGTGAAAGAAAGTTTCGTCGGCTTTTCTTTTAAGGTCCTTGGAGCGAGGTCACGAACTTTTGGCATGGAAGAAATGACATGGCCGGCAAAGTATACGGTGTCATGCGGACTTAATGGCCTGCTTGGTGACTGCTTGGTGACTGACCTTTTTTTCTAAATGTGTGTATTATATACATTAATAGGGGATCAACTAAACTTCCTAACATTAGGGTGTGAAAACATTTATTGACCAATCAGATTTATTATTTTACTATTTTGTTTTGGGGCCTAAATATTTTTGTATTAATTTACTTCCAAGCCTATTTTTCTAGAATGTTCTTATTCTAAGTTTTTAGCTGATTGGTTGAGAAATATAAAAATGTAATCTAAATTCTACTGCTGTTTTGATCCAATTTTTCTAGAATGTTCTATTGTTTTTCTGTTGCCTATTTTAATAAAAAAAATGTGTATCCCATAAACAGGTGAATACATCCCTTGTTTCTTGTTTAGGATGCGGTTTCCGGCTTTCTCTTTTCCATTCTTTTTACCCTTACGTAGCCCCCTGCGCATCAGTGGCGTTATCGCCTTGCTTGGGGTGATATGATTAAAAAAAAAGTCTTAGATCCCTGCGTTCAGTAATATTCACTTTTTTTTTTTACTTGGAACGAAGCTGGGTTGACTGAAGTACTGAAGCAGGAAGCTGTTTCGGGTGGTATATTGACCCTCAAACAGATATTGAATGACGTAAGACAACAACAAAGTGAAGACTTGAGTATATACAAATATATTTCTAAGTTTATTTTTGTTTAAAAATATATAAATAATGTTACAGTGCACTCTTCAAATGATAACTCTGCAAGCTAATGTAGAAGGTAAGTATAGCATTGTCCTGAAAAGAAGAGTTTTAAGTAGGTACCTCAAATCATTTTCGATACCTAAGATTTAAATGGAATTAAAAAAAAAATTTGAAGCTTCAATTTTAACTTAATTAAAAGCCAAATGATTAAATTTACTATTTCTAGTAAACAAAATACTCTGGTGGATTCAAACAAATTTTATTCATTAAAATCCAAAATTTTGAAATGTTTAAAAGAAATTTAATTTTTGACCATTTTTGAGTGATTGACACATTTGTAAACAAAAGTTAATTCTCGGTTTTCAAAATCTTGCAAAAATAGAATATACATCTGTGACTTGTTATTTTTAGAAAATTAGCAAATTTAAAGTTCAATCTGATGTAAAACAAATATTACACGCTTATAGCATGAAATTTAGAATAACAGTATTTATTAATCACGGACCTCTAATCTTTCTGACCTTTGAAGTAGGTGATGACAGCTTGTCATCAATAATTTCATACCTTTTAATGATGAGTCTTTTATAACTTTCCATAGTTAAAAAATATCTCATTTAACATAAATTTCTTAAAAAATTATTTTTAAAATCTTACTGCTAAATGATTTGTTTTAAGCTTTTCAATTTTCGATTTGTAAATATAGTTTTTACTTAATAAATTAATAACCGAAGACACCGAGTGACTAGAAGAAATTTTAAATGATACTTGAAATGTTATAAATTATTATAATTAGCAAAGAACAAATAAAAACAATTCTCATATAAAATTCATTATTCAGCGAATATTTTTCCTTCAGAATATGATATCCTTAACAAATATTATTTATAAAATAAATTAAAAGTTTATCTAAATTAAAAATGGTGTAGTTTTTTATTTTACTATTTGGAGCAGATTTTCAGAGAGGTAGCTCCACAGAAAAAAAATTACATGATTTACATTTCCCAATGAGTCCTGCATTTAACTAATAAAATAGGATTTGTAAGCAGTATCGAATTTCTCGTGAAATTCATTAGAGCGGGAAGATTAACAGATGTAAAAATACAAATTTTACCAAGATTTTCTAAAAATAATAATTGTATAAATAACTACATTTACCTGTGAATAAGTCCTGAAAGTTTCATTTAATTCATACAATTATTTGACCCTTGCATGAGTTAAAAATGGATGTGTATTTCTACGCTAAAAAATTAGTTACGTAATATTACGTTTGTCATAGTAGCAAGCTCTAGTAAAACTTGGGTGAATCGCAGACGAAAAAAAATTAACTAAAATTTCGAACACGTCAGAAAGAATTAACATTTTTTTAAAAAATAATGAAAAAAAAACCCAAAAAACAACAACAAATTTTTGTCTTTCCTCTTATAATAACATAATCATTTTGACGATAAAACTTTGTTTCTAAGTGTTGGGCCTTTTAACATCATGCTACGTTGTTTTTTCAGCGAATGAGTGGCGATACTTATAATTTTGAGGTTGCTGAAGAGCGATGTCCTGAAAATGACAGATTATATTGCATATCGTTGCTACTGGGGAGGGTGTCTGGAGAAGGAAACTTGTTGGAACGAACTGGAGAGGGAGGAGCTGAAATCCTACTGTAGATGGCTGTCGGCTGCTGCTGCTGGAACAGATGCTATACTTTGAGCCTAGATATCTAGGACGTGGAACGCCTGAGTATTTACCCTTGCCTCCTCCTGGAGGCGGGATGTTGCACAAGGTCAGTTATTTAACCTGAGATAAGTGCACATACACTAGTGTCATTGATCAAACAAAATTAACCCAGTCCTCGCAAAGCTTTTCTTAGCTGGTCTGTGGTGCGGAACTCATATTTTACCCATACCACTCGACTGATCAAGATCAGTTACTTAACGTGGGAAGCCAAGCGCGTACAGTCGTGTTTTGATCAAAATTTACCCATCTCCCGCATACATGGGAACTGGGCACCATGCTTGTCTTTACTGCTCTGTGGAGCGGTGACGCCTGATATTTAACCATGTCCCCACCCACAAGGGCGGAATTTGACACGAGGTCAGTTATTCAACGTGGGTAACCGAGCTCGTACATTCAAAGATCAAAATTTACCCAGCTCCCGCATACGCAGGATGAGGAAAGTAGGCATGGACAATTGAACACTCACAAGGCATATTAAATGCAATAGGGTAGAGGAAATAGCGAATAACCTACCTAACAAGATTGTGTAAATGGATGACAGAACAGGAACTGGAAAGGATAGTAAAAGGACAAACATTTCTAAGATAGGATAGGAAGTTATGGAGAACCATGTCATGAAGGTATCTTTTTTTATTATCCATGTCCCTTCAGGTCGTAGGCGATCATGGCCCTCCACAGCTTTCTGTCTCTTGTAGCGTTTAATAACTTTTGTCTTGTTCTTTCTCCCAAATCTTGCTCTGCAATCCATTTGCTTAAGTATGTCACGCACTGCTTTCCCCTGCTTCTATTTCTCTCTGCCTTGTGAGTATCAGGCTTTCCAAGCCCTCCTTCTTCATCACGTGTCCCAGTAATTTCAACTGTCTTCTCAAGTATACTGTCAATTATAATTTTCCTTTTGTTTCCATTTTCTCCAAGACCTCACCGGACACCTCGACGTTGTGTACTGGTTAGTAAGCTTGTCTCGCTAGAACCTGTTACAACTCAGGAGAGAGTTCAATCCTTATTAGGTACCCCATATTTTCGGCTTTGTGACACATAAAGCTGCGCTAAGAAAATCTTCTCTCGAAAACCTCGTTGTTGCTCATGATACCCTCAGCATCTTTCTGTAGAACCACATTTTTATTGCTTCGGGTCTCTTCATATTGAGGAGATTGTCTAACATCTGCTGTCCTCCTATATAGACGACAGATATCACTTAATAATTCAGTACTCTTTTCTAAAATATGACGCCAAAATGTAGATAGATTCTGCTGCAGGATGGGATGAATCATCATTCTTAAAGCTCCTGAATTATCCGTCTTGCAAAATACATTTAAAGTTTCATTTTCGTCAAGGTAAATATAGAATTCCAAATTTATATTTGGAATTCGAACTCGGGGAGCCGAGTTCGAATTCCAGCCGAATTCATTGCATTCACTTACACGCAAAAACCCTTGGGAAAGGTATTAATTCGTCTATTCCTTCCAGTTATGGGTTAAATAACAGGACAGATTGGGTTCTATAGCCTTTGTCGGCAACCAGTCTACCGCAGAAAACAATGGCAACCTACTGCGGGATAATCTTCTGCCCAGTCAGTCATGTCTCTTTCGAGACATGATCGCCCAAGCGTGTATCACGTATGGCACTTGACTGAAATATAGATAGGCAGTATAATGGGCAGCACTTTCATAAAACAATTCAACATTACAGTAGGTGACAAAAATAAAGAACAAGTCATAGATTCTAAGAAATATTTACAGAATATATAAATAAAAACGTTTACATAATTATTGATGTTTTGCTGACATAATGTTACAAGAAAGATACAAATTTTTGAAGTTGTTAAATATTTGTACCATGGCGTTCTTAACTTCAGCTCAATTCATAGTGAAACCAAGAGCAAAATCTGGAGGCCTCTTTCTAACATCATTGCCACACTGGAAGCAACGAGTTTTAGTTTCGGTCTGCGTCACCTCGTTGCTGTGGTTGGTTTAAAAATTCAAAGAAAAAAGGTAAAAATTAAGAGCATAATTAATTTGGCTCAAAGAGTTACTCGTTAATATTAATATTAATATGTAATATTAATATGTAATATTAATATTAATATGTAATTTGGAGAAGCTTCGGATCCGTCACCGCAACTCCGTTAACCCTCTAGGGCCATTCGTATCACATTTGATACAGTATTTCCCTATAAGGAAATATTTGGTATTTCCCTATAAGGAAACATTTGGTATTCATTGACTGAGCAGTCAGTACTACTTTCATTTGAAATTTATAAAATATTTCTCTTAAAAAATTTTTCAGGAAAATATTTCTTTCAAGGCTTGTTTTCATACTGTATCAAATATGATACGAATGGCCCTAGAGGGTTAAGGCTTCTACTGGTCATAAAGTGGGGGATCAGTTCTATATTGTTATGAAGTAATAAACAGATCCCCCACACTAATTACTATTAACCCTCTAGGGCCATTCGTATCAAATATGATACGAATGGCCCTAGAGGGTTAACAAGGGTCTACGAAATGTTATATGCATTTTAATCTTTGAATGGATTATCCAACTATTTTAATGAAACAAAAACCCACATGGGAAGTTTGAATTATGGAACAAAATTAAATAAAAGTAAAATTATAGCATCGATTTTATACTGTATTGATATTATGAACAGGACCCCCGCTTTTAAATCGTTAAAAACATCAATATTTTTCGATTTGACAAGTGCTCAAAAAATGTCTCCAGAATGCTAATCGACAAAAATTATTTCTAAAAGGCTTCCCATATTTTACGATTTGTCCAGTCAACTTAAATAGTACCAAATAAACATGTAAATATAGGTACTTCTAAAGTTGAAAATGATTTTTTTCTAATCATTTTAAAAACTTGCCAAGTTTTTGTTAAAATAGATAATACTTATAATTATTTAAATTAAATATGCTAAATTTAAAGGGATGTGCGTTGTGGTGCAGTGGATATTGACTCGGAACGAGAAGTTGGAGAGCCGAGTTCGAATTCCAGTTGCATTTACTTACGCACAAATACCTTTGGGAAAATTATTAATCGGTCGCTTCTCACTCGAGCTATTGGTTAAATAGCAGGATAGGTTGGGTTCTATAGTCTTTTTGTTTACCACAGAAAGTAATGGCAAGCTACTACAGGAAAATCTTCTACATGATCGCTCAAGCTTGTCTCACGTATGGTACTTAACAAACTGAAAGTTAAAGTATAAAAATAAATATTTCTTACTAGTCAGACTAGGGCAGCGAAGTAAACTAAAAATGCAAACGAAAATCAAAAATTGTCTTATCCAGTAGAACAATCAGATTTGAAATAGGCCTTCAATTCTAGACCTTAGTTGTACTATGTTGGCGTGAAAGTATAGAATATCATGACTTGTACATAACCCCACAATCCTTGGTTGAAGTTTCTAATGCGATAAGATATTTATACGAAGTAAACATATTTCTGTGTGTAGCTAGAGGTAAAGTGTGATTTGTCGCTCTTTTGGGTGGTGGGGTAAAAGAATGAGGTTTTCAAAAGTCAGCGGCGGTATTCGACTGCTCTTCATTTGTTGTCCAGGTAAAAATGCCGGTAACAGAGAATTTCTTGATCCAATACAAAATACAGATACCAGTTTCATATTTGCTTTTAGTTGTCTTGAACCAAGTCTTCCATCTTTGAGTAGTTTTATTGAACTGTTAAGCCAAATCTTATCGTCCAAAGCACATTGTACAATGTGCTTCCTATGTTTTCAGTCATTTCTTTCGCTTTTTTTAAAAATAGATTTATCACTGAGAGAAATAGATTTAATAATTTATTCAGGTGATTTGTGCGAAGAACCTCACTTACTGCTGGCAGAATAAGCTCTTATCCAATTATATGAGGCTTACCAGAATCAGCAATGTTGCGCAGTATAAAGCACGCAATCGAGCGCTGAATTCTTGGGAAGTGCGTGCAAATATATTTCCATTCGTTTTCCTCTTCTGAAAGTTTACGCCAAGTGATTGAAAATATAAATTTTTCTCTATCTTATCTGAGTATATTTTATTCAACTTTTCAAGAAGCCATGAAATCTTCAAGGCTTCTTGTAGATTTCTCTTGGTGATCTGCTGACGATACAAGTTCATATTTAAGATATTTAACATTGCATGGATTTACATTTTATTTTGTTTCTCTATATTGCTTTTTTTGGTTTTTCTATATTGTTTTTTTCTTTCTTCTATATTGCTTCTTTGTTTTTTATAATGTTTTTTTTTTGCTTCTATATTGCCTTTTTCTTTGTCCCTTGATATTGCTTTCTTCTTTGTTTTTCTATATTGGTTTTTCTTTTGTTTTTCTATATTGGTTTTTCTTTGTTTTTCTATATTGATATTTCTTTGTTTTTCTATATTGGTTTTTCTTTGTTTTTCTATATTGATTTTTCTTTGTTTTTCTATATTGGTTTTTCTTTGTTTTTCTATATTGGTTTTTCTTTGTTTTTCTATATTGATTTTTCTTTGTTTTTCTATATTGGTTTTTCTTTGTTTTTCTATATTGCTTTCTTCTTTGTTTTTCTATATTGGTTTTTCTTTGTTTTTCTATATTGGTTTTTCTTTGTTTTTCTATATTGGTTTTTCTTTGTTTTTCTATATTGCTTTCTTCTTTGTTTTTCTATATTAGTTTTTCTTTGTTTTTCTATATTGGTTTTTCTTTGTTTTTCTATATTGCTTTCTTCTTTGTTTTTCTATATTGGTTTTTCTTTGTTTTTCTATATTGGTTTTTCTTTGTTTTTCTATATTGATTTTTCTTTGTTTTCCTATATTGGTTTTTCTTTGTTTTTCACTATTATATTTTTAATATTAATTTTTCCATTTGTTTTGTCTTTGCTGTTTTATGTCTGTTTTATTCTGCAATAAAAATAAAAATTTTGTTTGTTTTTAATATTTTCTCATTTTTAGGTCTTTTTCTTTTCCGGTACAGCCGAGCTGTGTGTTACTTTTACACATTTAGATTAATTTGAATCCCTGCACCTTCTTGCAAAAAATGCCGAAATGTAGTCAGTAAAATCTTGTCTCTCACACTGACAGCATCCAGTTCTTGATAATGACTGAAATGGTCGGCAGCACTTGAACAAAAATAGAAGAAAGCAGGAACTTTGGACAGTTGATCCATAATTTTGATCTCGTCGTAAAACAAACATCTAATTCAAAAATCGGAAAAATATAACAAAAATGTAGATAGAGCTTTTGAAAAAAAAATTTGGATGAATTTTTAAATATCCCTTTTTTCATTTACCATGTCACTTTAGGATGTAGTCCCTAATGGACCTCTACTTACCACTATCCTTTGTCTCTCTTAACACTTTTTCTCTTTGTATTTCTATAAAACACTGCCCCGTCCTTCACTGGTTTAGGCGTTGCTTTCTCCTGTCTCTTTTTCTTTCTATCAGTCGCTTGAGTATTAGATTCTCTAAGTTCTCTTTCCTCCAGAAACTTCAGCTGTATTTTCCTGATGTTAATTATAAGTTTCCTTGTCGTTTGCATCCTCTCCAAAACCTCATCATTGCTAACATCCTTCTGTAGAACTACATTTCGGTTGATTCAAGCATTTCCTTCATCTTTGAAGAGATTGTCCAGCATTCGCTGCCAAACATCACATAACAATCCAGTACTCTCTTCTCATGGCTAAATTTGCAAATATCTGCATCAAATACAGTTAATGATATTTGAATGGAGTCATTTGCTTCACATGTAGAGAATTCTTCAAACTTGTCATCTTCAAACTCCAAAAGTTTGGTTCCCTGCAGACACTTCATGTCTGTTCAGCGATTCCAAAATTCACAAGAGAAAAATATTCTCAAGGACTTCATATCTTTTAAAAAAGATTGAATAATAGAAAGCTTCCTGATGTTAAGTATAAGTCCTAAAAAGTTGTCTTTGCTCACATGTTCGGTCCATGGTATCCTCAGCATCCTTCTGTAGAACCACGTTTCTATTGCTTCGAGTCTCTCTATCATGTTTGAGAAGACAGTCCAGCATTCGCCGCCGTATAGTATGACATATATTACATAACAGTCCAATACTATTCTCTTTGTTTCCAACGAAATCTTCCTGTCTCTTGATACTCTTCTTAGCCTTTGAAATGCGTCCTTGGCCATGCCAATAAGCCTTCGGATCTCAGTGTCGCACTTTCCGTCCTGTATCAGAACACTTCCCAGGTATTTAAATTTCTTTTTACGGCTGGATTTTAGTATCTCCGAAATGTAGTTGGCATTTTTACGCTTCTCTTTTTTCTGATGATCATGTACTCAGTTTTCTTGTAATTTATGCTTAGTCCTTCCTTCTAGCTTTCCCTTCTGTAGAAGGTCCTGTTCTTTCCATGTCTGCAATCAGCACTATGTCATCTGCTTATCTTTTATTGTTAAGATTGCGGCGAACAATGACAAATCCTTGCAAGACTTCTATTTCCCTCAGCATCCTTCTTTGGAACCGCATCTATGTTGCATAGAGTCGCTCTTTCATCTTTGAAAATATTGTCCGGCATTCGCTGGCATATAGGAGGATAGATATCACATAACAGCCCAGTACTCTTCTCTTTGTTTCAACGAAATTTTCCTGTCTCTCAATACTCTGCTTAGCTTTTAAAATACCTAAAATATCCCTTCATATTTAACTATAATGCTTATACTCATACAGTAGTTTTTATGATTAGGACCTGATCCCTCTTAATTCCCCTTTCCTCTGTGTAAGCACTAGCATTGTATATGGTTAAGAATCAACAACAAACATCAATGGAGTGAAGTAAAAGTAAAGGCGTAGGACTGTCGATTTTAACATGCTTGTGAGTTTTGTGTGTATTTTTTGGTGACGGTGCTTGTTCAATATATATTTTTAATTGGTATCACTCTCTGGAAGGCAGTAAAGCCACTGAGACACAAAGGATTACGGAGTGTGGAAGAATTAGAAACAGAAATAATAATGAGCGGGAAGAGAAAAGAGTAAAAATGAGGACAGTAGACATTGCATTTAAATTTTTGCAGATTAAAATTGGCTGGAAAGAAAGGATGGATTTGGAAGGGAGTTCCACAATCGAGAATTATAAGAAAAGAAATTGTTAGCATAGACTTTATGGTTACATTTAGGCAGCTCAACTGTAAATTGATGATATCTCGACGCCAGTCTAGTACTGCACTTAAATTCAAAATGTCTAGATATCAGAGCGAAGAGCTCCTCCGAACAATTCCCATAAAAGTATGATTAGAAAAGGCACAGAGAGACAACCTTACGGTGAAAAAAGGGGCTAAAGACCGAAGCGCAAGGTAAATAGCAGGGGCTTCGGACCATACGTGGCAGCAATAATCTAAGCATAGAATGATAGATGATTTTTATGAGAAAGGAAATGTCTCACACGACACAACCAACTTTCTTAGCAGCTGACCTAGCAATAGATTCAATATGGTCTTTCCACTTCATGTCAGCTGAGAATGTTAGCTCGAGAAGACACAATGAGTCATTTTCTTAGCATCAGCCCTGATGATGGAAATTATCGAGGGGTCTTTAAGATGATTAATGGAAAGAAGTTTAGTTGTGGAGGCGTTGAAATTAATAAGTCATCTTTTGCTCTAATTAACGATGGACGTTTTGAACATCGGCTGCCATTTTGACCTAACCGAACTGATCGGCCTTACAATCGAGACTGGAGACGGTAGTGTCATGAGCGGAGATACCAAGTTGAGAACTCATGTCATCAGGATGTCTATTAAGGAAAATTAAAATATATAAACAAAGATAGAAGAAGCATATAAAAAAACGTGTGTTTCTGCTACGGAGGCTTATTCCTTTTAAGTTTAAACGAAGTTAAAAGGTCCCTTGAGTATGTATTGTTTTTTATTCTGAAATAATTTATGAAAAATAAGAATATAAATGGATAAAGCTGATCGAGCTGAAGTCAGCTTTGCACTGATCTGGAATGACCTTCATGAGTAGGGCTGCTGCAAACATGTCCAAATGATCTTATTGGAAAGTGGAAAAAATGTTGTCGTTAGTGGATTGGGTAAAGTAACATTCCCCAGTTGTAACGCTGTTATTGCGGGTTCACATATTTAAATCAAGAGCAGAAAGAGAAAGATTCTGTCCTTTCCGAAAGTGGGGTCATAAAAACGCACACGTGACTAGAAACCATTTTTCGGTTTCTTTATAACTTGCATCATGGGAAAATGAATTCATTTTTTATTCGTTATTATTATTTATTAGTTTTGTTTAATTTTCCATGAAAGACGTTTTCAGACCAGATTTTTTCGAATATAATGCAATAATATTGTAGAACTCTTTCTCGTGTTTTATCAAAATTCGGAGTGTCCAGATTTGATATAATAACATAAAATATAGTTGTAGGACTTCCTGTAATTTGGTCGTTTAGTATAATCCAACGACTTTCACTGAAAGAATAGAATTCAGTCGGAAAAGACAACGTAGGATGAACAAATATCATTAACTTTATTTGGACAAAAATACAAGAAATTGGTTGAATGAGTAATGTCGTTTTTTAGTTCTTAATAGAGTTCTTGGAGAGAATTTAGAATTTATTACGTACGTGTGTGAGAACAGTGAAATGTGTTTACATGAGTGTGTCAAAGAGTGAGCATGTGTGTGCGTGCGCAGCACTAACGTGGATAAAGAAAAAAGAATCTAGTTCTTACTGTGAACAGTGTCGCCGTAGTTTGAGATGGTCTCTTTCTTGTTTGGTCAGTGCTGATTTGAGCGTTGCTTTTGTGTGTGGACATGAATAGGTTCGTAAATATCAGCAGCTAGAGTGACGTGGACTTTAGTGGCTTTTGTGAGTCTCTTTCTTGGGGCCGGACATCGTGATATTTATACCTTTTTTCTAAGAGATCGGCTCTAGAATTACATTATTGTATTTGTTCCTAATAGTTTCTAAAATACCACGTGGTGTGTCTACTGCTACATACATGCAATATTTTTGTGATATCTATTAAATTGTGGTGATTAATATAACAACCTTTCTGATTTACATTCTATATTATTTTATTGTACGGTTTAATTGGTGTTTTAAGATTTAAGCACTTTGTTGCCTGTTATGGGCTTATAATTGTTTTCTAGTAGTGTTTTAATGTTTATGCAGCTATTGTATTAAATATTATAGTAGACACGTCAATATCTAAAAGCAGGTCTGCGAAAATAGTTTTCTTGTTTTTTTTTGTTTGTTTTGTTTTTTTGTTTGTTTTTGTTTTTTGTTTTTTTGTTTTTTTTTGTTTTTTTTTCGGACTGGATTATGAATTTAAATTAGCTCTTGATAAAACTTGTAGTTTAGCCATATTTTGGCGAATATCTGAAAGAAAGTCGGCAACCGGAAGGATTTATGCGTAAACAACTGTGCTGAATATCTTATAGTTGATTGACTTAGAGATGAATTTCGTTTGCAGTTTTATTGTCTGATGAATTCGGAAATAAACGCTAGAAACCAGTTTTCAAACGTGATTTCTTTGACTTGATTGGTTCAAAAATATGTTTGAATTTAAATTTTGCGACTGGATAAAAACTATAGTGAAGAGTAGGGGATCTTATATTTAATTACTAACAGTATAGACCGGCGTTGCTCGGGTGTAATGAAAGCTTTAAAACTAATCCATGGTCCTGGAGCTCAGATTCTTTGGACGTTGACACGAAAGACTAAAAAGCAATAGTTGTTTCCAGTTAAAGCGAAACCGTAGACTGAAAGAAAAATGAATGGATGTAAGTCAAATTTTGATTTCCTGGTATCGATATAAAATAAGTTTTTTTCGTCGTAAACTGAATTTTGAAGGCAAAATAAGTCCTCTGATAGATGGTATCATGGCTGAGACTAAGAACTACAATTATGCCTACTTAGAGTCAAACCCGAAGCAAAAACTAAAATAAAAGGACTGAAAAAGATAGACATACAGGTAGATAAACAAACACACATACAAACATCTTGCTTTATATATATATATATATATATATATATATATATATATATATGTATTATCGATTTTCTGCACTATTGTAAGAACTGCAACCTTGAAACTTCTGAATATCGTTTCTTATGTCTTTGTGTATGAGTGTATCAAATTTGATTAAAATCTGATCACTCCTTCTATAACCCGATCTTTTCGATTATCGATTTTCGATATTTATCTGTGGTACCTCGGCAAAAAAACTTAGCTAAGAACACTCGCAGACTCTTATAGTACAACTGTGTACATTTTCAAGAAAATCGGTTCAGCCGTTTCGGAATCTATAGGTAACGGATACACACACAGACACACACACAGACAAAGTTCCATTTATAAATAAGTTTAGATACAAGTTAATGTTTTCACAATAAAATTGATCTTGTTCAGCCGATGTTCGCTCAGTTTTCAGGTCTTACTCATAGTTTCTTTAAATGCAACGTTCTTTTCATCTTACGAACTCTTTTTTTACAATTTTTACAATGACTTATTTTTAGGGTGTAAATTTTCGGGATCGGTGTGTACTATCACTGAATCCTCAGACCGGCGGTAGCAAAGTCTGATTTGGCACCACGAGCAATGTTTTGTGACTCTCGCTATCTTATCAACATTTGATTTTTTTCTGTCAAAATTTATATACGTTACAAATTAAACTAAGTTTAAGTCGACTGAACGAAATTGGATTACATCATTTTTTAATAAGGTTTACCCACTACAAGCCGCAAGAATAACTCAAGTTAGAGTGTTACTGAATGAGGTGAATGATATGGATGAAAATGAACGGTGCAGTGACTGAAGATTAAAATGATAAGGAGGGTAGATAACAATTGGCAGTTGACTTGAATTGTACAGAGAAGCATAGTCGTAACAAAAAAAAGCCGAGTAGAATTTCTTTCTCTCAGCTGGAATACGGAGAGAAAACGGGTTATTCGACTCTATGGAAGTAGCACAGTGTGTCCTTGCTATAAACGTCTGAACTTGTGGAACTAAAGAAAAAACTCATCTGACCCATCAAATGGTCCACGTGACCAATATGGATTTTCGGCCATGGTTTACTTCGGCTTGACCCAGAATGCAAATGTAAAACTGCAGACATTTTCCAATTCATTTGACACACATTTGACATAGGTCATTAACAGTCTCAATACTCTTACTCATACTCCGTCATCAGGCAATCCTGCGTGAAAACGACTCCTTGCTCTTCTTGCTCCATATGTTCTTGTAATATGTTTCTACCTTCTCTGTCAAGTTATTAATTTGGCCCATAAAAAAAGCCCGTTCAGAATATTAAGTTCATGGTACCTATGTTGACAGCGAGTTAAGACCACATCTGCTTTGACAACCGGATAACATATTTTAGTCCACAGAGCAAATGCAGGTTCGTAGAGGGTGCATCTTTTAATGTCTTCAGACGATATGAAATTATCGAGTAGGATTCCAGCAAATGTACAAATTAAGATACTTCTCTAGTTTTTACAGTCTGAGATAAGGATGGCTAGCATAAGGCATTAGTATTATCACCGTCCGGTTTGTTTATAATTAATGCCATATTTATATGCCCACATTTGTAATTGTGCGGGGACATCTGTGACAACATACACAGTAATATAACGTTCATCTACGTACTTGATCATTCCGAACACAATAGACAATAATGGCTCCTTTGTCACTACGGAAGTGATTTGTTTCTGCGGCAGTCAGTTTTCTTTTCTCCCGCCATACACACGGAGCTTGGTCTTTGATATCAACTCAGCAACTCAATACCAAAAATCTAATCCCTTTATCAGTTCTTGCCAAACTAAGGGAATCTCTTCTATTCCAGATAGGCAGGAAAGTTCATTTGAAAAGTGAGAGTCTTCTTCCATGATGGACGCCTCAAAGAGGAACAAACAAATATCTCAAATCAACTTCCTCACTTACAATAAACGAAATAGTGAGAATTCTTTTTTATTTTATTTTTTGTTCAATGAACTGAACATAAGCAAATCGCCATCTTAGAAATCCTAAGAAAAATTGAGAAAAATTAAAGCTTAAAAATCTAACACAGTATTATAACGGGAGATAACGCAGGGTAGACTTGGATTCATAGATCAAGAAAAGCTATAATGATAATAAAAGTTTTACTTAACAGCAAAAGAACCCTTTAATAAACACGGAGGTGGAGAAGTTTTACAAGCGCCTGTTATTGTTTTTAGCAATACTCTTTGTATATGCTGCATACTTCTGTCCTCTCGTCAACATTTTCTTGTTGCCTAGAACATGCACACACAACATGATATTCGAAGTGAAAGCTAAATATCTGGTTAAAATAGTCTGTATCTGCTGGAAGCATTGCAGCGTGTCTGCAAGTATTGTGGGGCTTCGTTCTACGCGTTTTTTTTTTTAATTTTTTTTATTTTATTTTATTTTTTTTGGAAAAGTTACTAAAACAAGCGAAAAAAGAAAAGACATCATTGGTCTTTGGAAATATTTGTGTTGGCAGACGATTCCAGCGACGGTAATGGTAAAGAATATTTATTCATTTAAATATTTATATTGTGTATAAAGCACTAGAACCAGTGTAGAAATCGGAATAGGGAGGGTAATGGCTCGCATTAAGCCAGCTGGACCCATTGCTTTTTGGTGCGTCTCGCACTCTAGTAAATGTACTCAGTTTCTTGTTTTTTTCAAACACATGGGGATACATAGATAGTTCCGAATAGAACAGTAATAAATATATGGACAATAGACGGTGCTGAATTTACATATAGGGTAATATGGGATGCATCACAAGAGCCCAAGACTAAAAGGGTCCCTAACTATAACTAACTAAAAAAAACATATATCCCTTGTTTCCTGTTTAGGATGCGGTTTCCGGTTTTCTCTTTTCCAATCTTACTTTTTTTTTCAATTGGAGTAGATAGACTAAACTATCGCCCGGTTCACACTCCACCCTCGTCTATTGAACAGGTGAAGAGGCTCATCCCTTGTTCCCTGTTTAGGATGCGGTTTCCGGTTTTCTCTTTTCTAATCTTCTCACTCCTATGTAGCCCCCCTGCACATCAGTGGCGTTACCGCCTTGCTCGGGGTGATATGATTAAAAAATATATATATAAGAACAGAGGGAATTTGTTTATTTTTAAATTCAACTAATTTGAAACAATTTAGAGTATTTAGGCCCCTATTTAAAATGTTTTTCTTTAAATTGATGAGACTCCTTGAGGAGATCTCGTTTAAATTTTTTTATGCGTTTTTTTCATATATACATATAGATTTTGGATGTAGCGTAATGAAGGGTTGCCCATATTATATTATCCCAATAGCCTTTTAAGATGTAAATCCAGCTCTGACAATAGACAAATAAGAATATCAACAATTTAATTTTTTTCTGAATTCTTAAAAAGTCAGTATTGTTTGTTTATACTGTTTAATTTCTTTTATTGTACTTGAATTAATCAATATGTTAATTCATTATAGATTAGCATAAAAATATATTTCCATGAAAAGGTTAAAAATTACCTACATAATATAATATGTTATATCATGAGAGTTTCTATTTATATTTGTGAATGAGGTGTGCTGCAAAACATGTTTTCATTTCGGTTTCGCATCGCATAAGGACGGCCCTGGAGCTGGCCACAGGAAAGAGCGCAAAGGGATTGGCACATGAAGCAGGGTTGAATCACTTGCTTTAAACCTCAAATGGCTTTAAAATTACTATTTTCTCAAGCTTTTTCTCTAGAAGGGAGTAACATTTCACTCATTTGAGAATTCACGTAGCAAAAGTAATCACCACATACTGCATCAATTATTTTAAAGGTTTTGTGCATTGACTAGAACTTGTATCAGATTAGTAATGGAATGATCACATTATTAGGTGTGAGACTTGGTTGACCTGAAATTACTTTTTTCATAAGAAGTGTGTCATTTGTATTTTAAAATCTTAGATCATAATTACTGTAATGTCGTTAAGGCTAAGGAGGCAATGTTTGATCAAAGCATTTTATCCGCCGCAAAGAAGCTTTGATATGCTGAAACGCTTTCTCCTTAAAAGTCTTGCACTTTACTCAAAGCATCACCTTGTTGCCATTCGATGAAAACCAGAAATAAGACATCAGCTGATTTCATTGACAATCCACCAAAAATAAATTAAATGAAAACAGGGAATAAAAAAATGCTAGACATTGAAACAAGTATTCAGATAATGTGTGAAAAGTTCAAAAATAAAATTAAAAGTTAGAAACTAATATAGCTGATGAATTCACGGAAGATTAAACTACGTTTTTTGTGTCTGTGTTGTGCGGGAATGTGTAGCATAGATCTCGTTTAATTTGTATAAAATATACAACAACATAAATATATGAAAAGTTCAAACAAAACACCAAAATCTTCGTATAAAAACACTTGTGTATATATATATATATATATATATATATATATATATATATATATATATATATTAGAAATTCTTAATACTAGGTTTATATCTACTTGCAAAAGACTGGATACAAAAAACAATATAAACTTCATATTTATCTACCTGGTTTTACGAGCCTGAAATTTTAAAGCAAAAGAAAAAGATTGACTTTCCCGCCAAACAATGTCTCGTGTGATCACGTCAGCTTACGTGACTTATTTCTATTCTCGTGAATATTTATAATTAATTTGTATTGCTATTTACTGTTTTGGTCAAGGTGAGATAACATTTTGTCTATCGCTACATCAGCTTAGAAGCGTATTTCAATTCAAGGCATTTTAATCATTTCACCCCAAGCAAAGCAATAAAGTCACTAAAACGCAAGGGGATACTGAGTGTCACAGAATATCATAAAAATATACTATTAAGGAAAGAAGACAATAAAAAACAAAAATTAAGAAAACAAAAGATAACGACTGACATTGCATTTAAATTTTTAAAGTCAGAGAAGCAAGATGCCGGAAAAGAGTTCCATAGTCAAGAAGTACGATAGAAGTAACTGGTAGCATACATCTTACTGTTACATCTCGCCATTTCACCTGGACAAAGGTGAAACTTTGCCGCCAATCTAGTGCTGTGCTTAAATTCATAAAATCTAAGAACCACGGAGGAAAGTTATCAGAACAATTACCATGAAATTATTTATAGAAAAGGCGCAGAGATGTTACGTTACGGCGGTAGAAAAGTGACTAAAGCCGACGTACCAGGTCAGGACCAATAATATTCCAAATTATTCTTTAAAAAGCTTGGCAAGAATTGGTTAATATGCCAATCTTTCCAAGTGTTAGTACAGGATGAATGCATTTTTGTTGGTCAAAACTATACAGGAAATGATTCTGAACTTGACTAATATTTATCCAGCATCACAAATCAAGTTAATAACTTGTTTGATTTACATTATTCGGACTATTGTTCTCATTTTTGTTACCATTTGTACGACGTTTCGGCCGTTGTACGCTCCGGCCTTTTATCAGGTGCTAGGAATCTATGGGATGAAATTGAAATGATAGAGAATGCCACTGGAAACTACGTAAATTTAAAGGATCAGTACATATGCTAGGCTTCAAAAATCTCCTAAGCCAAACAAGCATAGAGATGAACACAATACCAGAACCAGTAATACGGAGTGCCAGAGAAAATCATTAGTGTCCAAAATTGCAACATGAGCTCTGGTAAAAAAATACTAGAGAAAGCCATTAACATAAAAAAAATTGCAGTATGAACTCTGGCAAAAAAAGGGTTACTGGATATAAAGTCCCAAAAATTCAGTTGTTCATGTTCTTAAGGACACATGGCCTAATGGATATAGACGGTGGTTAGATCCTGTGACCGAAAGAGTTGTGAGTTCAATACCAGGTTTACAGAGTTACATGACTTCCAAAAGCGGCACTACTGCGCAAGAGATAAGAATGATATATCCCAGTGATTGTAGTAAAGGGTTAGGTTCGAAATTCCTATACCTGAAGAAGGCAGGAGCGTACAACGGCCGAAACGTTGTACAAATTGCAACAAAGATGACACTAGTCCGAATAATGTAAATACTGTAAATACTACATCATCTCAGAAATATAGACAAATAATAATTTGTTAATATTTACTAATGTTCTTGTAATATCAATTTCCATTTCTATGTTGAGGTAGGTCGATACACATTTACCGAATTTTAAAATGATAATAAAATTAATATTTCAGATGTAACCGTTCTACCAAGAGGAGTCCACAGAAGAGCAGAACGAATTGTGATAACTGACATCTTTTTAAATAATTCATTTGAAGCATAGGAAATAGAAAAAGCTTACAAAAGAAAAATTTTTTTTGTGGTGTGCGGGGTGGCTGTGCGTAAAACCTGATTCCGATTGAAGGCCTGACGAGCATTGAGTAAAGTACGTATCTTGTCGACTGTGGCTCAAAGTTGAATGCGTTTTAAAAAACTACATGGATTGTTTTGTTTATCAAAACGATACATGTGATTATTCTGAATTTGGTTATTAGCTGTCTAACCGATTTAATTTCTTATTTTGTGACTAAAATTTTCTGCTAATGTTTTGATATCCATTTCTGTTTTATTGGAGGAGGAATATCAATAATATTCTGTTTAGTGCTGACATTCGTCTCATGGTATCTTTTTTCATTTTTTTATGTCATAAAAAGGAATCACTGAGCTTGTGCGCTCTCTTCATTTCTGGTATTCCTGACTGATGTGCTACGCAGCTCCGCTCTCTTGACAACTCTAATTATGCGGTGGTGTCTATAAACATCTCTTTCCCCACTAACCATGAACTTCATACCAATAGAATATCTTTCTATTATTAATTTGCGGAATGGAACTCGTTGCATGATTTCTTTTGGAATTAAGATTTTAAGCTTCCTGTTCAGAAATACGCCTTTGAGGTCTCCTCTTGAGTGAAAACCAGCATCGACACTTAAAGAAATATCAAGTGAAATCACGGTCATCATCTTGGTTCTCACCGGCATGCTCAACTGCTATAGTTCACAAGAATCACTTCTTCCGGCTGTACCGGAGTGACACGTCTGATTACAAAAGATGTCTCGTTGTTTCTGCTCGTAATAATTGCGAGTGTGTCCTAAATGAAAACAAAATTATTGTTTGCTGATAGAATGAAATGACGTATAGCATCCCGCAACTGGCGGCTTTTCAAATGTGTACTGAATAACAGAAAACACTCAATCCCTCCTATATTTAATTAATTCGAAGTCCTGACATCTACAGCTGACAAGGCTGAATATTTTGCTCAGAAATTCTCTTTCAACTTAACCTTTGACTCATCTGGAGTACTCACATCTGATTCCTCTTCTTGAACAGAGGATGTACTGAGTGACATGCACATAATCCCGATTCTGGTCTCAAGAATCATTTCTAAATTAGACTCTGTTGTGGATTCTTGTTTAGAAAACCACATAATATAATAATAACACAAAACAGATATGAGAGGAAAAATGTAAGTATATTGAACAAAAGATATACAACCTGTACACGGTAAGTAGATTCAAGAATATTTGTTAGTAGAAGTCAAATATATACAAAGAAGTAAGTCCGAGTAATAAGTTTATATTCTTGCTGACCAACGAGCGGCGGTTCAACTGCTCTGACAAGCACTACAACTAACAACAACACACTACAGACACCCTATAGCCACACTCGTTCTCTGTAGGCAGGATCATAATAACACCGTAGACGAGTCCATTAAGTGAGTAAAAAGGGGCGATCCCGAACAACCCCCTTCTTAGCTTCTTTTTGGGAGAAGCTAGCATTTTTTCGGTCTGAGATTTAATATTCTCAACGGCTTCTAAAGAATTTTTTCCATTGCGCCAAAACCTTTTTGAAAATGACGAGCTTGGCTCTTTATTCTTTCTTTGGTTTATGTGTGTCACTATTTCGCCTGGTGTGCAAGTTTTTCCCGTAACTATTGGTGTAATAAATACGGGTTTCTTTTGCACGATTTCTGTTGTGACTTTTTTATTTCTTGTAAATACCACTTTTGTTATGCTTTTTATTTTTTTGCAACATGCCTTAATGGGTAAATCCCATATATTAAATTTCTGCATCCAATCCGTTCCTACCAGGTTGTGTGTGTTTTTCGTTATGTAGATTTTTAGTTTTCTGATTTTTCCTTTAAATTTTACATTTACAATAATTTCTCCTTCCAGTTTAATTCTTTTTCCTGTTACTGATTTTGCGATTTTTTGGATGTGTAGCATGGTCGGCCTATTTAACTTCCGTCATGTTTGTGAGCTTATAATCGTCAAATCAGATCCCGAATCCAGTTGCAAATTAATTTTTTATTCAGAATTTCTATTTCTACGTATTTTATGGTGTTTTCATTATTATCTTCCACTCTAGCAGATCTTACTCTATTAGGTTTGTTTTTATTTCTACATACCGATGCTTTGTGGCCCATCTTACCACACACTCGGCACTTTTTATATTTAAAAAAACAATCTTTACGCCAATGCCATCCACGACATCTGTAACATGCAGGGGGGCTTGTTTTTTACTGGATTCTTGTCAAACGTAGTTCTGTATTTTTTCTCTTTGACATTATAATTTTGTTTTGTCTGTGGGGAGGGTTCAAAGCGTAAATTTCTTTTTACCTTTAGAATGTACGCGACTCCTGACTCATGAAAGTCCTTGCTATCTTTCTTTATGCTGATGCATTTCTGACAATCCTCTGACAATTTTTGTAATGTTAGACCTGGCTCGTTTTGCAGTTTGGTCAGCATGCGTTTTCTCATTTCGCTGTCTTTAGTAGCAACTAGCTCTTGGACAAAAATGAGATACTTGAAACTGTCTGGGGTAAGTTCCGACAATTTAAAATCGTCACAGTGTTTATTGACGATAACTGTAAAAGTAGAATAGTCCTCGTTTTCGTCTTTTCTGAGATTAAGGCATTCCACCTTTTATGGAACAATGAGATTTTTGGACTAAATAGCTCTGTGAGGCCTGTCACTGCCACATCAAACGTTAGATTATTCATTTTTTTTTTGGGGGGGGGGGGGGGAGAATATAGTCTACGTGTGTTCGTCTGTGCCTAATTTCCTGAGTAGCTGTCTGAATTTTTCTTTTCACTCCAATGCTGACAGTCGATATTAAAAATATCCTCGTACCGCCTGTAATACTCTCCAAAATTTATATATTCCTCAACTGAGTATTTAAAAATTTCAATCGCGTTCCACACCGCATCTTGTGAAAATGTCTCCTCCTTTTCCGTGTTCCTATCCAGGGCTGTTCTTGTTAATTTCAATAACAGTTCTTGCAATTGTGTTTGTCTTTCCTCATTTGCCTTTTGTATTGCAATTTGTATTTCTTCAATTTGCTTTTGCTTCTTCATTTGCCTCTTTTGCATTTCTATTTGTCTTTCTTCGTTAGCTTTTTGCATTTCCATTTGTTTCTTAACGATTTCCCGCATTCCCTTTTGGAAATCCTCCATTTTTCTGTTGTTTTGATTCCGTGAGGGATTTTATTTTTATCAATTCCTTTCTAGCAATTAATACCGACAGTCTTTCTCTATCTCTCGGTGTTTGTGTCGGCAACTTGTTTGTGGTCGACTTGTTTGAATCAATTTGTAGCACACATTGTTAAAGTGATTCGCGGGGGAGAAAAAAATTCGTCACGATTTTGTTGTACGACTTGTGCGCGAATCTGCTTCGCCAATTTGATGTTGTCGACTCCTCTTATGTGATTTTTGAGGTCCTCGACGCTAAATTTTTTTTTCTTGGTGTTATGCGTGAGTTCGTTCATTTTTGTCCCCAATTTGCTCTTTACGACTGATGTGACAACGTCATTTTTCCTCTGTGTGCACTTGTTCGAAATCCTTTTATGCCAATTTTTTTTTTTGTTTGGCGACTGACTTTAGAACGAGTTTTCCTCTCTGCGTGAACTTGTTAGAATTCTCGTCGCCAAATTGTTGTGACGTCTGACTTGAATTTTTTCTTTCCGCGTGAACTTGTTCGAATCCTGGTCGCCAAATTGTTGTGGCGACTGACTTGAATTGTTTCTCTCCGCGTGAACTTGTACGAAATCTTCGTTTCCAAATTGTTGTGGATTCTTGTTTAGAAAACCACAATAAAATAATAACACAAAACAGATATGAGAGGAAAAATGTAAGTATATTGAACAAAAGATATACAACCTGTACACGGTTAGTAGATTCAGAAATACTTGTTAGTAGCAGTCAAATATATACAAAGAAGTAAGTCCGAGTCAATTAAGTGCCATACGTGATACACGAAAGAGACATGACTGAGTGGACAGAAGATTATCCCGCAGTAGGTTATCATTGGTTTCTGCGGTAGACTGGTTACCAACCAAGGTTATAGAACCCCATCTGTCCTATTATTTAATCCATAAATGGGGGAAAGAGACGGATTAATACCTTTCCCAAGAGTATTTGTGCGTAAATGAACTCAATGCATTCAACTGGAATTCGAACTCGGCACCACGATTTGTCGTTCCGAGTCGGCATCCACTGCGCCACAACGCACATCCGGGTAACAAGTCTATATTCTTGCTGACCAACGAGCGGCGTTTCAACTGCTATGAAAAGCACTACAACTCTAACAACAACAACACACTTCAAAAAATATTTATTCGCATATAATGTACAGAATTATGGCACAAGGCCGAACTGGGAGGGGCAAAAACTCAGGATGGTCATCAGTAATCTATCCTATACCTAGCTAAACACTATCACGACCCAATTACTCATTACAATTTGCGCATTCACCACAAGAACCCATCCATCATCTCCCAATCCTTCATATACCACAATACCACATATTTACAAGGGGCACCTAAAAAAAGGGAAAAATAACCCCATGACATAAAAATTAATTTATATACAATGATATAATATATTTAAAACATTTAATGAACAATGAAATGATGGCAGGGGGTGAACCCAAAAACAAACTAAAATACAACATAATTTTTGAACTAAAATAAAATAAATGTTAGTAAGACCCGTCCATCCCAGAAAAAGAGGGGCCGCTGTATTCCGCCAAACGGTGAAATCAAGAAGCGTACTCGCTAAAGGAGTGGGGAGGGGATAAAAATAATTAATGGAATGGGAAAATCAAAAGCTGACCCAGCCGAGATAAAAGGAGGGGAGGTTGGGAATCTCGACTTGGATCATAACAAAAGAAAGAGCCGGATACAGGCTAAGAACACATTCATTCACATTAACTAGGTACACAAAACCAGGGGAGGGTTCCAAAAGAATCCACCCCGATGTAACCAGCAGATCTAAAAGAGAAAAAAAATCAAGGCTAGCCCCGTTCAAGCGAACCAGGCTCGCCACATTTACCCACCTTTTGCTGAAGGTTATCGAAGTCAAACGTTTCCAATCAGCTCTAATCTTCATTTTGAGCAGGTGATGAAAATATCGGATCAGATTCTGATGTGAAAGACGCTGACCTCGCAAGACTTCCTCAGTTCGCGTCGTCCAAATCACCATTCGAGCCATGGCTAGCAGCGACAGAAACACCATGCTCTTCATCCCTGAGAACGGGGGAGACACATTGTCGCAGGCGAATGCACAACCAATGAGCACAAGCTCCCGCGGCGCGATACGAGCAGTCAACTCACCGACACGGTTCCATTGAGGGCAAACCCGCGAACAATGGTAGAAGGCGTGCGAAGCCGTTTTTCCAAGCCAAGGTTGCAGCGTTCACAATCTGGCAAATCCGCCAGGCCCCATATGAAAGTCTTGTCATTGAGAGGCAACCGATTTCGAGCCAATCGCCAGGTGAGCGAAAACTCAGAGTTGCTGACATAATCGATACCTGGCGCCCAAGACCAGAACGAGCAAAACTCATCCTCTGACAAGCGGAGCACACCACATAATGAATCCTTCGCGACGCCCTCTACTAACCCACGATAGAAGATTCTCCTAGGCTGTGAAAGGTCACTAGAACGTGGAATGGCTCGCAAGGCCGCCAGACATTCGAGGAGAAAACTCGATCGCCCTCGAAGCTTAAGACACCGCCTCGAGATGGTGGGGAGTGATAGTAAGGCTAAGGAACATGTCCCTCACTATCCCCGCCAGCAATGACTCTTCCAAAATCGCACGCCTGAGAAAAACGAACCTTGACACAACCTTGTGGACCATCAGGTACAGAATTACTAGACCCCCATGGCACGGATGTTGGTAACAGACACGTTTGTCGACGTAATGTTTGAGTCCTCTCCACAGAAGGGAGAATAGCAAACGCACGATCGCCTTCCTACGCCGTTTACAAAGTGGAAGTACTGACAACCGGTAAAGGATAATGGGAAAGACGTATGTAACACAAACCCTTCAGCCAAACCCTTTAAGGACAACCTCCTTCGACGCCAAATCTCGACCGACGCGACGATCTTTGCCAGTACTTCTGAATAATTATTCTCCAACTGGAGGTCGAGCCCAAACCACACTCCAAGAATGCGGACAGGCACCTAACCGCAAGCCAGACGTTGCGGTTAATCTTGGCCCCTGTGACCTGTTCATACCGTTCAAGCGCCTTCTGTACCACCTCGATGTCACTCCGGGAGGACACGAAAGTAGTGACGTCATTGGCGTAAGCGGAAACCCTGGCTCGACCATCACCAGGGACAACGATTCCACGTAGGCCGGACTGCACTCTCAGGCCGTTAGCCGGCGAAGGAGAGGCTTCCAACGCCGAAGCATGAAGTAGGGGCGACAGTGGACAACCCTGTCGGACTGACCTAGATAGCGCCAGAACGTCCGACAACTTTCCGTTCACCTGTACCACAGCCGTGGGGGATTGATACAGGAGGCTAATCCAGCGGCGGAAGCTGGTTCCGAATCCAGCGGCCTGCAGGACAGCCGCCAGGCAACGATGGTCAACCCTATCAAATTGATCCAAATTGATCAGCGCGGCTTGTTCGTCGTCTTTTATCCCCTCTATGATCGTGCGTATCAGATGCAGGTTGCTCTGAATTGTTCGGCCCTTCACAGCACAAGTCTGCTCAGGTCCCAACAGAGACTCGGCAGCTAATTGCAAATGATTTGATAAGATCTTGGCCAAATTCTTTAACTCTGTGTTTAGCAGAGTTATGGGTCGGTAACCCTCTAACACCTTCCCAACATCCTTGCCTTTTCTCAACAGCGTGAACCGGTTGGGGATGAACACCTGCTGAACCAGCTGTTGAACACGACAGTCAAAATTGGGACAAAGATGTGCGACAGCCCCAAGTACAATTCATAGGGCAAACCATCGAGACACGTCGATTTGCCTCTGCCGACCTTCTTCAAAGCCGCGTAGACTTCGCCCTCCGTAATCTCTCCCTCGCAGCTAGCTGCATCAGTCGGCAAAAGCCAGGGGAAGTCAGCCAAATAGCTGCGAAACTCCTCATTAGGGAGACCAGGCTCCTTGGTAAACAGGATCTCGAAATGCCGCCAGAACGCCTCGCACATGTCGTCAGTCGACCGAAGAGTATTCCCTTCGGGTTGCGAATGTACCGGTCGCTGCCTCGGCGAATCTCTTCCTTGCGCAGTTCTGCGCCCATGTTCACAGCTTCGAAAGACATCTTGCTTAACCTATGTCTAATTCTTTGACCCATGTAACGCTCGCTAGTCGAAAGCTCTAGGGCCTCTTTAGCTAAGGCTATCTCTAGGGGACCCCCACCTGCCTCCGCCCGAGAGTAATTAGCTCTAAGCGTCTTCACCTTGGCAGCCTTATCTAGTTCCAAACTGACGGTGAAGGAGTCACCGTTGGCACAACCGCCGAAAAAGAAGGCGGCTGAGAAGACTAAGCCATAATTGGGCTTGCCCCCCACCTCACAACACAAAAAATTTCTACCCAATTTCCAGAAATAAAACAGACGAGCAACAAAGACAAATACAACAATGTTTAAGAAAATGACGTACTCACAGGTAACAAAATTCCAAGTAATAATAATAAAAATTTCAAACACTGCTTTATATACTCCTCTAACACACTACAGACACTCTATAGACACACTCGTTCTCTGTAGGCAGAATCATAAGTACACCATTGAGTGTGTAAAAAGAGGCGATCCACAACAGACTCACATAAGACAAACGAAGGTGTTTGGTTCCTAGCCGAAAGAAATGTGTTCCCGAACTGGCCCTCGTCATCTCCAAACTTTGCAAATATTCTCTCTCTGCTTTCCGTTTTCTAGCTTCTTGAAAGTCCTCCTCTGTAGTTCCTGTTTTTAAGAATTCTAGAGAACCTTTTGATCTTTTGACCACTTTAACTATTGCCCTATACCGTTTTTTCAGCAAAGTATTCGAAGATCTAATCAATGTTAAGCATTTCACCTTTCCCGACTTACTCTCTGACAAAAAATACGGCTTTCCCTTCGTCAGATCTACCGCTGATGTACTAACGGCAATCACTGAATATGTATATCAAGCTCTTGATAATAACGACGAAACTCGAACTATCACTCTAAATATCGCAAAGACGTTTAACAGAGTTTTACATACTGGATTTCTACGAAAGCTCTATCATGATTGTTTGATTTAATCCAATCGTTCCTATCAAATCTTGAAATTAAGGAAGGTCGTTTTAAACGGGCATGCTTCCAAATTCATCCACACGAACACGGATGTCCCTAAGGTTTTATCCAAGATTCTACATTTTGATCTTCATAAATCATCTTCCTGATGTCATCAGTTCTTAATTAGGCACTTATGCAGATGACACCAGCACTTACTCCCGTCTCAATAGGAATAAGAGCTGACAAAGTAATCCTTGCTACTGTTCTTGAAAAGGTTCACTGGGGCAAAAAACGGCTTGTAAATTATAATTCCTTTAAAAAAAACTGCTCTTTTTAACCACTATAGAGAAACTTTCCTGCCCGCCATCAGCATGGCTAGTCTCCTGAAGAGCAACGCGCTACGTGTACTCGGCCTCACTTTTTCAAACGAACTGAAATGGAACGGCTACATTGAGTCAATAGCATCATCTACTACTAGAAAAGTTGGGTCACTTTCTCGAACCAGAAAGTTTTTTTTCAGAGTCCATCTTGCACATTTATAAATCTACCATTCACCCGCACATTGAATATTGTTGACAGATCTGGTCTAGCTCCTACCATTCATCTCAAGGTTCTCAACAAAATCCAAAGAAAGAATTTGCAATGTAATCGATGTAGTTGAAGCTAATTTCAGTCTGTAACATTGTCTGTGGAAAATCACCGTGATGACTATAACACCACTTCCGGTAAGTAAATATTGTCTGTGGAAACATCACCGTGATGACTGTAAGTAGGAAAGTGTTTTATTTAGCGTATGGTGGCAGAACAAGGAAGAAACAACGGAGGTTTAAGAAATAAGCAATTGTATTAACATAAAAATGTAACAAATGGTAAATTGGTGTAAATGTCTCTCGTTGAAAGAATGAGGTAATTAGAATCGTAAAAGTCGTCCGCAGAGGCGAACGGTAGAAGAAGAAGGGTAAGTCGTGACTTACAGCGGCGACGACCTTTGGTGGATTGTCTTTTAGAGATGGGCGGTTGCATTCCGACGAGCGTTCTGAATCCTGGCTATTACGTCATCTTCCTGTTAAGATGTCCTTTGATAGGTTTTTTATGTCCTTTTCTTGATCTCAGATCGTATTCAATATTTATTTTCTTTCTTTCGACGGGAGTAGATACTAGTGGGGGGGATTCTGGATTGTATCTTTATTTGAGTGTGTAAGTAAAACGGAAACTATGTGCGGAACCGATGCGCAGTTGACGAAATTTTTAGTCCAGTCTTGAGTTTCAGAGTGTTTACAAACGGCCAGTGATGGAAATTTGTGTCACATGAATCAGAAGATCTGGTTTTAGAAAGATCATGCCAAAAGTATGTCAAAGTTCCGGCTTTCTGGATTAGATAAAAGTACACCAAAAACTCTCTTTTAATAAGTACTCAACCTCTTCACTTCTCTCTATACTCACTCATTATCGCCTCTAAATTAGAAAATAACTTAATGGGCTGCTAGGCAATAAAGGATATTCCCAGTTTGCATTCCCTCATTCTAGGCATTACTATATCTATGATATAGTAGCACTTTAGTACGCGGATGGAACAGAATAGTAAAAAGAATAGAATTACAAGATCTGGGAAGTGTTTTGACAGTGAACGGAAAGTGCGACAATGAGATTCAAAAGCGCATTGGCATGGATAAAAATGCATTTCAAAAGCTTAAAGAAACAGAAAGTGTTAGTTGGAAAACAAAGAAAATATTACAAGATTGTTATGTGATATTTGTCCTCTTATATGGCAGCGAATGCTGGACAATCTTCTCAAAGATGAAGGAGAGACTCGAAGCAGCTGCGATGTGGTTCTACAGAAGGATGCTGAGAATACCATGGATCAAACATGGGAGCAATGACGTGGTTTTCTAGAGGAAGAAAACGAAAAGGAAACTTTTATTTAATACCGGTAAGAGACTGCTGAAGTTTCTGGGATACGTAATGAGGAAGGAGAGCATGGAGAATCTAATACTCCCAGGACAAATAGAGAGAAGGAAAAACAGAGGAAAGCAACGTCAGACATAATTAAGGGATGGAGGAGCATGATTTGAGAGATGAAAAGTGTTCTAAGCGACAGAGGTTAAGGGTAAGTGGAAGTCTATGATCGCCTACATCCTGAAAGGACACGGCACATAAATGAGAAGATGATATAAATACTTATTAACGTGTACTACACATTATAACATATTTTTAAAACAAGTAGTTTGAAAGAGGCAAAAAGAGAGGTGTTATTTGTAATATTTCTCAACGAGAAAACGGGTAGGCTGGTGGTGCCCTCCGTGTGCCTGGTGAGACCGTGTGGTTTCCTCTGCTGTGGGCTTGTGACGTCTGTTTTCCCCTCGGCCTATATCGCAACTGTCGTAGGCATTCAGTCTCGCTTCTCCGTGAACTAAATAGCAACTGGTGTTTGTCACTTTATGAACTGACGTCACTCACTGTTCGTCATGTGACCCTCGTGAATGCATCTTTTCCAAAATTAGATGATTACTCTTTTCATCCCTACAACGCAAAGGAAAATAAATGAAAATTCAGGCTAATCCAAAGAAGACAAGATTCCAAAGAGGTAATCTTTCCATGTTTGTCGATAAAAATGAAATGGTAATTTTATAAAGATGTTCCAAGTAGAATCTGGTGACGTATATGTTGACATTTACCCAAACTTGAAGAATTTATTAGATTTTAAAGGCGTGAAAAAAGTGAAGTCTTTTTAATTTATATTTATTAAATTAAATAATTTTAATTAAAATAAAAAAATATATATATATCAAATGTTTGCAATGTCGTTCTGTTCCAGTTAATAATGTGAAAACTTGCCATGGAAAAAGTCATGGAAAAAGTGTTGGCGTTTAGAATTCCCAGACAAACGGCCTTTCTGTTTCTCGAAATTTCAAATTCAAAGCTTTTATTTTATTCTAAAAGATGAAAGACAAATATGAATTATAAATAATAATATTTAGATTATAAACAATTTGACATTTATATTTAAATTAATTAATATCAATTTATTAGCAGTTAGCGTATGTGCGTTGTGGTATATCGGCTTAGAATGAGAAATCGGAGAGCCGAGTTCGAATTCCAGTTGAATTTGTTGCATTCACATACGCGCAAATACCATTGGGAAAGGTATTAAGCCATATCTTCTCTATTCAGCTATGGATTAAATAGCAGGACAGATTGGATTCTGCAGCTTTTGTTGACAACCAGTCTACCTTACCTGGATTTTTCAAAGCATCGACAACCCACTCGTCGATGTCAAGGGGTCGTCAATGGCCTATGCTTCATTGGAGGTGATGAGGCTTAGGTTATAAAAAATATTAACCATTTTTTCTTGATATATTATGATTAATCTTTTTTAATAATAAAAGGAAAAGAAAATGCAAACTTTTAAATGTAGCTTCAAAAAGCGATACAAAGGCTCAAAAACAGTATTCAGGCGTTTTAGTCTTAGCCTTAAGGAACCAACAAATTTACCACTTCAAAAAGCAATTCCAAGGTGAAGAAATAAACACTTATTTAAATAAATGTACACTCAACTGTGGCTGTGTGGTCAGCGTAACGATTTATCAGTGCGGAGAATGAAATCAGCGAGTTAAGTTCAAACTCGCACAAATGCTAGGAAAGGGCACCCAGTAAGAGTTGGTAGGATTTTCTTTACTCGAAACTTTGGAATAAAAGGAATTGACTCTAGGGTATAAAATGAATAATATATTTGATTTAAGGTGGGTCCTTTGATATTCGTGGAAAGAATTAGTGACAAGAAACAAAAAGACAGTCTATTATTGGCGAGTACCATGAAGAACATTCAAACATAGAGTGATGTTTATCCTAATAATGCGTACCTGATGACTTTTATTTTCCTGCGACCGATAAAAGTCTTAACTGTATAATAAATACCTCCAGTAATTCGCTGAAAAAAACGCATAACATGAAGAAAAATGGTCCCAAACAAAACAAAGTTTTTCCGTCAAAATGTTTTTTTTTTATTATTGAATGAAAGGGAAGATCAAAGTAATTTTTCATTATTTTTAAAATTTATTTACTTCTTTCTAATACGTTCGAAATTTTGGTAAAAAAAATCTTTTTTCTTTTTGTCAATGGGTAAGCAAATTGCTACCAGAGTTTACTATAGATAATGTAATATTACGCAACTAATTTGTTTTCCGGCGAAAACCATATCAATTTGTAAATTCTTGCAAAACTCAAATAATTGTCGAATTTTAATGAAACGTTCATGACTTATTTACAAATGAATGAAATTGTTTTTAAAATCATTATTTTCATAAAATCTTAGTAATTTTTTTTTACATCTGTTACCCCCCACTCCACATAAATTCATGAAATTTCAAGAAATTAAAATTTTATCGAAAATTTGTTTTCTTAGTTAAACGCAGGACTTTTTAGGGAATATAAATCATTTTTTCCTCTTTTTTTTTTTAACAGTTGGCCGTTTTTCCGATAATCTGCTGCGAATAGTATAATACAAAATGTAATAAAACTATGAAATTATTTTTATGAGATGTTTTTAATTGGTTTTAATATATATATATATATATATATATATATATATATATATATATATTAAGGACATTATAGTCTGAAAAAACAATTTCGACGAATAATAAATGTTTACAAGAATGATCTTCATTTTTTCTCTTTTAATTATAATAATTTATAGAGTTACAAAAATAGTTTTTTAAATTCTTCAAAGCCTTGTCATGGTTAGGACATTAAGTTATTAAGTGAAGACTATATTTACTAATCGAAAATTGAAAAGTTTAACACAGATCTTCGAGCCAAAAGATTTTTAAAATCATTTTTTTTTTTAGAAAATCTTTTTTTATTTTAAGTATGTTATTGTCTGTTTTACATTAAAAGGTCACGTGTTTTACGGTTTGTTCTCCTATTACCGGAAAAAAAATGGACAATTATGTCAGTTCGAATACTTAGCTTATCATTCCATCTGGTTGTCATCAATCACTTCACACGTCCGTGATTAATAATTATTTTTATTGTAAATTGCATGCTATAAACAAATAATACTTGTGTAAATCAGATTAATTTAACTTTAAATTTGCTAATTTAAAAAAAAAATAACGTGTTTCTGACGTATATTTTAATTTTGCAAGATTTTTAAATCTGGGAGTTAACTTTTGTTTACAAACTTGTCAAGCTGCTAAAATGGAAAAATGATCAATTTTGAAAACTCAAAAAAAGTTGCGATTCCAATCAATAAAATTTCTATTTGAAATACACCAGAGTATTTTGCATACTAGAAATAGTCAATTTAATCATTTGGCTTTCAGTTAAAGCTAAAACGAAAGCTTCAAGAAAACATTTTATTCTTAAAAATTTAATTTAAAACTTCGATATCGAAAATGAGTGGAGCTACTTACTGTATTTGTATGTTAACTTTGTTGTGCCTCGATGACGTCACTAGATTTCTATTGACTTCACGCGTGATAAGTTCGAGACGAACATTTAACAACACGAACAGAGTTAAAATGTAACACCGTCAACTTCTGTTTGAATACGCTCCTTGGTCCCTTTAACTGGACGAACGAGTTCGATTTAGGCCTTTTCTCCGACTCGAGAACACATTTCGAGAGTTAATTTCAGCGACAATTATCTCTTAGGGTATGGGCGTGGAGTTGTCACAATTACCTCCCCATTTCTGTTCCTTTGTTACTACAGTTCCGTGTAGTCTTTGTGGCCTCTTTGAAATGAGCGTTATTTTGCCTCCTCTGGAGATGCAGGGATTCCCTTATTAAAGAATAAAGAGGTTTGTTTGCCGCGTTCTTTAAAGGATAATCTCGGCGTGTCAACCTAGGCAATTCTCAAGATTGGCATTTCTCATGGAGGTGAAACAGTTTAGAAACTTTGAGCGTGATGCTTTAGCTTTGTCTTTGTGATATAAACTCGCCTTGTGGCAATTTTCTATGTTATATGCCTGACAACAGTCTGTTCCCTAACGCCGGTTGTCATTTCGTGTTCTTTCTCATCCAGGTGACTGTGTTTTGACGTAAAAGATTATGCGGGGTGAGAGGTATAGCTTGCTTGTGGCTAAAAATCTTTGCCATTGTTGCTGGAGATTCGTGTTCGAATCCAAATAAAACTTCAAATGAATTTATGAACATGTGGCGGAACATAATCTTCCTTCCCACATTTCTCAACTCCTTATTTAACCATGCACAGTATTAATTGAATATTAAGATTAGTAGTGAGTGTTTCAACTAACCAATCAGAATGGGGGGATGACCTTCATTTGGTCCCTTAAAAATGTCAACTATGTGGCACTGTTTAAAGGCTATAAATAAGAAACGCTATTTTCCTCTTTCTCTTTCAACCAAACATTCCTTGGTAGCTGCGTTAACATGCACTTCGTCCCTGTGGGAATAATAACTTTGCTCCGGTTGACTGAACTCTCTCTCTCTCTCTCTCACACACACACACACACACACACACACACACACACACACACACACACACACACACACATAATAAATTTAAATTTATTAAAATATTTACAATAAAATTACTAAATAATAAATTTTAACACAGTTATATTTTCATGTTGACAATATCTCACTATTGCTTTTCTCTTTGAATCTGATGACAATTTACAAGTGAAAGATTTTGTTGCCACTTCTTTCAGTTAGAATTTGGATATTAAATGAAGGGTACAGGATTTCTTAAATATCCAAAGATCTGTTTCATAGAGGAAGTACTGAAAATAACATTTATTTTTTGCTAATCCTAAGATAACTTTTTAAAGGCTCTCAGTTTTATTTCTCCTCTTACATACAACTGTAGTATGACTTTTCTGGCCTGAATATTGTGTCACCACTCAATGTGGACATCTGTGTTCACGTTTATATTTGCACACACTCTATCCCTAATATTGGGCACTTTTAATAATATATATTGTACACTTTAAAACTATATTTTTATCATACATTAAGAGGAGTAGATAGGTGTGCCTATCATCTGGTTAACACTCCTCCCTTGCCTTTTAAACAGAAGTAGAGGTTTACCCTTTGTTTCCTGTTTAGGACTGGGTCTCTGGTTTCCTTCTAAAATCATTTAATTTTCTTTAATGATATATATATATATATATATATATATATATATATATATATATATATATAACTATCATCATGATAATGTGAATGGTACTACATAACACTTTAAAAATCCCTAAGATTCTTAGACTAACAAAATATATGTATTCAGTTATTTTATATAAAAATGTTAATATTGTATATTCATATGCTCTTAAATAATATTGTATATCTACATGTTAACATGTTAACAAATTTGGATGGGAATCCAACACAGTATATGAGACAATTTGTAAAACTTCAAGTTGACATGCTTTTCAGAAGAACTGGTGCCATCATTTTCTTACGATGTTACTTCATTGGCAAAATGTGTCAAATTAAAGGTTTCAAAATTAACTTTCATATTTAACTTGTAGGTGCGTATGCATTTAAGTCATATTTACATATCTATACACACACACACACACACACACACACACACACACACACACACACGCATATTAGCTTCATTAATATTTTTTCTTAAACGTTTTTATTTTTCACTTTCAATTATATCTCAATATATGGCATTTTTCTAATTTAAAAAAATTATTCCTTTAATGTAGTTTGTATGCCTCAATCTAAAACATGTGCATATGTTCAAATATATATTGACCGTTTAATGTGTGTGTGAGCACGTGCAAAATTATATTTGTTTTTTATTCTTAACTCCTTTATATTAACTAGCTTATATTCATCCAAGCAAGATTGGTGCTTGTGACAGGCAACATGGGGCTAAGGACATTTCACTTTTCATATTATTACGTGAAAAATTCAACCACCAGTACATCCGGCTGTTTGTATTAAATTTTTTTAAATTTTAATATTTTTTAAAAGAATTTTTATTACTTCCTTCTGCAAGAATTAATTTCATACACAAAATATAATTTCTCACCAAATGATTCCAAAAAATAGTTAATGAAAAAAGATAAAATTTAAAAAAAGCAAATTAAATAAAATATTCTTCTCTATTATTAATGAAAGGTGATGAAGTGCCTTGATGAAGGCAGTGGGGGTGCTGAGAGATGATGAGAAATGTTTGATGGTGACGATGGAAAATTGGAAAGATCAATTGAAAGCAAGTTACCCAGGTTGAAGAAGAGCCAAAAATCGAAAGGTTTTTGAAGAGGAACTGAAATCAAAAGGTTTTCTCTCAGAGGAAAACAAAATTCATTCAAGTTTCCAAAATGGCATTTTTGGAGAAAAGAAGCAATTGTCCAAAATAATTTTTGGATATTTTAAGACCATTTCTAAGACTTGTTTATCAATCATTTTTAATGATCTTCTTTTAATTAATTGCTCCAAATATTAAAAAGAAAATAGTGATACAAAATTGGCATCCATGTTTGAATTAATAAAAATTTTTTTGTTTTTTTTTAAACTTCTGTTTTTAGTTATTTTGTTTTAGAGAAGAACAAGCTACTTTTTAAAAATTTTAGCTATGATGTTTTCTTTCTTCTATAACATATAATGTCTTATTGTGTGTGACTTTAAAGCCTGAGAATTTACCAGCTGAACATGGATTTTACATGGATTATATAAAACCCAAAGAGAAGTTATAATGTAAATGGTTGAAGTGTTTTTTTGAATGCAGCAATATATTTCGTTTTTAGATTTTCTTTCACACATATATTGAATAAAACCAGGTTCAATCAGTTAAGTGCCATATGTGATGCACACATTGGTGATCATGTATCGAAAGAGACATGACTGACTAGGCAGAAGATTTTCCTGCAATAGGTGGCCATTTCTTTCTGTGGTAGATTGATTGCCAACCAAGGTTATAAAACCCAATCTGTCCTGTTATTCGATCCACAGCTGGAGGGAGAAGAGATAGTTTAACACTTTTTCCAAAGGTGTGTAAGTGAGTGAAATGAATTTAACTGAAATAAAAGCTCAGCTCTCTGATTTTTATTCTGAGCGGATATCCATTACACCACAACATACATTCTTCATTTACTACTTAAATACCAACAAAAACAAATGAGCAAAGCGCAAAAAGCAACCCCAAAACTATCACATAGAAATACATGTGTATAAACACTGAATTGTGACAAAGCAAAAAATGACAGATGACAAAAAAAGAAAACAGAAAAAAAGAACAACCAGATAGTACAACAATAATAAAATGAAGAAATCATTCACCAAGCATACAAAAAATGCACATACAAAGAAAACAACTAACAAGCATACACACACAAACACAAACACTTAATTATGACATAAAATAATTTAAGCAGGCATATATAATGACACAGTAAAAGAGGTCAAACTAACACAGTCAAAAGAAGTCAGCTAAAAAGGGTAAAAAAAACATTAACCCAACAAAAAGCAATTAAATAGACAGATGCATACATATACTTAAAAGGGGTCAACACAATAAAAAGAAATTAACCACCAACAAATCCTACACCACTTAAGAAACAGCAAGAATCCAAAGATAAACAAATAATATGACATTCATCAAGCAAAGAAACACTCACACACAAAGATATCAAATTACATCCAACTTCATATAAATACAAAAATATTGAGAAACAGCAGCAGAAAATCAAATAACACTGAAGAGTAAAGACATCACAATAATACCTTCATGAATTTTTGTAGCTGGCTTGAATGAAATAACACTGCTCAGCTAAGTGACAAACTTCTTGACATTAATTCTATTAATTCTCTATCCCTATCCTGATAGTGAGCATGTTATGACAAAAAAATCTGCTTGCCTAAAATGCTTTTCCACCAGTAAACTACTGAGAAAACAGTAATTTTGGCACTAATCATCATTACAACTTTACACTATATATACTTATATATATATATGTAAATGGTTAGAAACATTAGCTATATTGATTTCCATAAGATTTCTTTTCTATAATGCTAAAATTATTCAGTACACTTAATTGAACAGTTTAAGATCAAATGATGTCACATTATAACATCTTTAAGATAGAACAAATTTGAAATTTAATAATGTCAAAAATTACATTTTTCTTTTTATGTAATGTATTTTATAATTGATATGCTATTTGTTAATAAATTTAGTTGATTGTGTTTACCTCTGAAGTGCAGATTTACATCTTTGACAATCAAAAGAAAATCTTTGCAAATTTTAATCATTTATTCTCTGTCTTTATATTTATATATATATATTTTGAGTGTGTGTGCGGGTGTGTATGTGTTTGTGTTTCTGTGTGTTTTTACATACAAGAACAATGTTAGGGTAATTAATGAAAAATAGAAAAAAATCATTTGTGTGAAGTGATTCATTCTTTCGGACTTCATTGAACAAAAGTGATGTTTACATTGATGTAACTACACATACACACATAGGAAAAGAGATGCTGAAATTTTAAACTTTTAAATTAAGATTGTTTTTATATAATATATGTTTGGGTCTATAGTCTAGCCAATTCTTTTTCTTTTTTGATATTTTTATTGCTTTTGTTATTAAATAACCCACACTGTGATAATACATTGAAAATCCCTTTAATGTCTTCCAATACGCTAATTAATTCATATTCAATGTGAAACAAAAGGCTCATAAAATATTCCATAATAGTAAAGTGGACCATTCTGACAAATCTAACAAACCAAAATATATTGTTCTGCCCACCAACTCTATCAAAATCAAAAAGGATTTATCTAAACTTAACATAAAATTTGTTACAACTTTATCTAAAATAATTAAAGACTTATTTAATACCAAGCAAAATAATAGTAATCTAAAACTTGAAAAAAGAATGTAATCTATATCCTCTAATGAATGCCACAAAGGGTTTATTGGAGAAACTTCAAGGAATTTAAATAAAAGATTATATTTACACAAAAAGCATTAGTTGATTGTTGTCATGAATTTGACTTTAATTTTTGTTTAAAAAACGATTTAATTAAAAGAGAAAGTAATTTACTAAATGTATAGAAAGTGCTCCAATCGCTGCATCATCTACAGTAAATTTGCATCCAGTCTTTTACACCATTTCACTTTTTTTGGCAGATCTTCTATTATCAAAATGTATTTAATGACAAAAACGATAACAATTTTTACAAAAACAAAAAATAACTTGGCTAGACTATATACATAAATCCATACATAAAAAAATTAATGCAAATGTTAAAAATTTCAGCATTGATTCTCCTCCATGTATATGTCTAGTTACATCAATATGAATATAACTTTATTCTCATTTAACTAAAAAGAAAAAAAATGTCTAATCTGCCAGAAAGGAGAAAATGCTTACAAAAAATATTTTCTTGTTTGAAATGGATACCCTATTTTTATTTAAGCAGTGTGTATTACATTATTGGCCTACATACTTTAGAAATCTTAATAAAAAATATATGCTTTCTGGCAAGGTTTGAACTTGAATTTTATAGGAGAAACCAGTGTTTGCTCCAGCATGTCTTAGATGGCTAGACCACAGAAAACATCACAGACTGACAAGTTACGATCTATTTTTGGAGTGAATGCACACTACCTCATTCATATTTTTCTTGAAAGCCTAAATCTGCTTGATTTTGTATCTGAAATTTGAACAAAGCAATTTCTAAAGATTTAATGGATTTATTTTTAATCCAACAATTCTGTTACTTTAAATTTCTATTCACTAAAAAATAAGGTTAGAACTAATAAAAATATTACATAAAAAAAATTCATTAATTCTTAATGCACACACACACACACACACACACACACACACACACACACACACATATATATATATATATATATATATATATATATATATGTGTGTGTGTGTTTGCCAAAATTTTTATATATGGGATATCCAATTACAAAGGTGATGAAAAGAAGAAAAATAATTGGTTAAATTTTAAAAACAACTTTTTAAATGTATAATTCCTAGCATCCCTTGTTCATGTGCATGTGAAGTCACACCAACATAACAAATTTTAGTCCAATGAAGTCCTAAAGAATGAAACACATCACCTTTTCCATTTTTTTCACTTTTGTTTGCTATATTGGCAGTTATTTTTTTAAAATATCTCATTTTTTTGGCATATTCACGTGGATATTTGTGCCTTCTTCTTTTTTGTTAATAAAATGTATTTACTATCTTTTATCTAAAGATTGATGTAATTTTGTTGATCTTAAGTTGTTTGAATTTTAGGATAATGTCTAGAGCCATTGTGGTTAATTTTTGCAGTTTACACAGTATAGAACATTTGTGTTGTTGAGAATTTGTCTGATTTCATGTTCTGATTGTAGGCTGATATGTGTTTTAATAGCACTAGTGTTAGATAAGTGACATGTTAACCAATGTAACAATGTTGAAGTAGGGAAACCAATGCATGTGTTTCAATTGTTGCTAGAGAAATATGCTCCGATCAGGCATTTTTATTCATAGACAACACTAGTTTGTTGGTGTTTTTTACAACAGCACAAAATCAACTCAAAAAGTAAAAAAAGCTACTACAGTTGCTCAAGGAATTAAGCACAAAAATCAAGCAGCCAAAGATCAATCAAATAACCTCAGTCCTCGGAGCCATCATGCAAGACATATTTCATAAAAAAGAAATACAAAAACATAAACACCCACATGAATAGGAAAAGTGATAAAACAAAACAACACATGAAATTTGATATTTAAAAAGAACTAAACTGACAATGTAACAATACAAAAAAAGTGTTTGAAAATAGCTAGTGCGAGCTGAAAGTGTTTAGGCAGGGGCAAATATATTTACGAATATGAATGAGAAATCAGAAAAATGATTAAAACATTGAAAAAGTAAATCAAAATTAATCAACAAGGAACTTTTGCTTATTTTTAATCAAACATGCATATATGCAAGCACACACACACACACACACACACACACACACATATATATATATATATCCATACAAGTTTGATTAGAAACAACTGACTAGGAATCTGTTAAATTTTTTATTGTATTTTTGTATTTTTCCAATAAGAATTATAGACCTGGTTGGTTCTTTGTAATCAAATTTATTTAGACAGAATCCTGGTGCTTAAATATACCTTATTCAAATATATAAATTATATATATATGTGTGTGTGTGTGTATGTGTGTGTGTATGTGTGTGTGTGTGTGTGTGTGTGTGTGGATATGGATGTGTTCATTTGTTGTATACCTACCCATATACAGGAATGGGAAGTTCCTGTCCTTTTAAATCTGTGGACACTATGGGTGTAAATGGTAGTGGAGAAGAGAGAGGATGCTGATCAAAACTCTCTCTTCAACTCTCTGTTTCCAAGCAGAAATTAATGTCTATCAGACTAGAAAACAAAAGACTTACTAAAGAAAATATTCCTCTTGACATGACTCAAACTTGTACTCCCGCTTTTATCTGTAAAACCACTTTCAAGCCTATCATCTTGTTTACACTCCTCCTCAGTCCTTTGAACAGGAAAAGTGGTTTATCTCTTGTTTTCTGTTTAGGATTTGGTTTCCAGTTCCTTCCAAGATCTGCTTCAGCTGTATACTTTTATTACTTATCCTTTTCTAAGTGAATGTAACTCTACACAGTAACCCCTACCTTGAGTGACCTTTGGGCCTTATATTGTGTGAACATTAGTAAAAAAGAAAAAAATGCAGCCTACAATAGAGTCAAGAAAAAATGTTATATATCGCCGTACGACGACAAACAACAAACACGCATATATAAAAATATAAGGTTATATTTTTATTACTGACGACGAACCCGTGTGGAATAGAGAGTGGAAGAGTGAGAGCGCACATAGAATGGGTCGACGGGAGTGTATTCTTGCCGGTGGTGTCTCTCTGCTTCCACTGGCCGTTCTCTGCTGGCGAATCCGTGTGTCGAGGTCTTTATATAGTCTTCTAGAACCGGGACTTTCCTTCCGGTTTTGCCTCGCCCACGCAACGCCCACGTAATTCTAAGAGACACCTGATCTGTTTGCCTCCGTAGTCATTTCCGCCGCTGTCGGAAATAAGGTCAAACGACATCCGCTCCAGGCCCCGACAGGATGTATTTCTCAAACACCTGTCTTGTCGTTCGCCGACCCCTTCACCGACGGGAAACACCATCGCTTGCATCAACCTTCCTCGGGTGGGGCCAGATTGTTATATTACAAAAATAGATGGTGACAAAATAGTGCTAAGAACACTGCACGATCATGACAGTTTTAGTAGCCTAGTTGGTCAAAGCATCACCTATGTAAGATTGTCTTCCATAGTATAAGGCATCAGTTTGAAGTTACGAAGCTAGATATTCATTATGAATTCCACCACTGAAAAATTAGTTCAGTAAAAAAAATTACTGGAAAATATGTTAAATTATTTTTAACTATTTTGTTTAAATGTTACTTTTAATATATACTCATATTTAAGTAGATGCTCTGTTTTTATTACTAAACAGTATATTTATTTATTCACATCTACCGGCCTGAACATTCAAGAAATCTTGACCGTTCAGCCATGCAGTAACCACCTGACCAAACAAAACCTGAATAGTGCCTTTGAACACACATTTTTTATGAAAAGTTAATACATAGTTAATAAGAAGAAAGTATATTAGGCTATAATAAAAAGAAACTAAAAGCTAAAAAAGACCTTCTACATTTGTAATAATTGAAAAAATGGATTTCTGGTTCCTTCTAAAGTCTACTTTAAATCTATAATTTTAACATCTCTAAATGAGTTCTGAAATTTTATCCACTAATTAAATCTTAACCTCTTCAAATCTAGTGTTAGCTGTTATCTTACCTGCATAAATATAAGATCTTCACTTCTTACCACTTTTTACACTAATGCAACACCCCACAGTAACCCCTCTACCTTGAGTGGCACTTGGGGCTTGAATTAGATGAACATTAGTAAAAAAAGAATAATTTATCAGTAAATAGTTTTCCCAGATTAAAAAAAAAAAAGCTTGGTAAACAGCCTTCTCCTTTAACCAGACACTGAAACAAATGTTTATCAGAAAACAATTTAATCTTTGATTCTTAATTTGTCTCATTATTTAGTTAATTTTTGAGATTGAGAATTGTTATTAGACATTGCTTTATTTCAATATAAGAACTGTGTTTAAAGTGTTGCTTAAGAGATCAACTTATTATCTTTAAAAAATCAATTGACAGCTTCCCCTATGTTGTTAGTGGTCACAGGTTTGAATCCTGCCAAATGACACACATATTTTCTTAACAGTTAATCCATTTTGTAAATCTCCGGAAATTTCCACAACATTGTCTATTTACATTTGTTTACATTAAGATATGCGTTCAGAGCAGAGATGGATTTTACAAGAAATCAGAGATTTGTGTTTATAGGGCTTGATTCGAATTCATTTAAACTGTGAAATCACTTTGGTCGAGCGATTTAAGATGTGTCAGATCAATTGACGGCTTCCCCTATATTGTTAGGGGTCACAAGTTCGATTCCTGCCAAATGACACATATTTTCCTAACAAAAATTTCTCAAAAATATTCAGGCCAGGATATCTGTATATACCGGCATGAATATTTATATATTCTGTTAAATTTATATATACTATATACATATATTTATATATACTGCTTATTTATATACACTGTTTAATTAAAGACAGAGAATCTACTAAAATATGAGTACATTTTAAAAATAATGTTCAAACATATTAAAATATTATTCTATATATTAATAAATATACATATTATCCTGTGTCTGTAGCACAACTCAAATTTTCATGCACTCTGCTATCACCAGGTGCTTATTATGAACTGACTGATCAGAGATTTGAATTCTTGTAGAACCACATTTCAGTTGCTTCAAGTTTTTCCTTCATCATCGATGGTATTGTCCAGCATTCACTGCCATATTGAAGAACTGACATCACATAGCAATCCAGCTCTCTCTTCTTTGTTTCTAGAGAAATTTTTCTGTCTCTTAATACTCTACTCAACTTTTGGAATGCATCTTCACCATGCCGATTTGCCTTTGGATATCTGTGTCATACTTTCTGTCTTCTGTTAGAACACTTCCCAGGTATTTAGTTTACATGCCATAGTATACATGTGTATAGAAAATTATATATATATATGTGTGTGTGTGTGTGTGTGTGTGTGTGTGTGTGTGTATGTGTGTATCATTTATTATTTCAGCTGGGGTTTATATATTTTCCAATATTTATTGTGTTGTAATAGATTTATTTACATATAATTGGATGTATATAAATGTATATATTTATTGATCGGATGAATATAAATGTATATATTTATTTATATATAATCGGATGTATATAAATGTATATCATTTAACCTATTTATATTTATATATAATCCATTTCTTATAAATATCATTTTTTTATTTGTCTATACTTCTGAGATGAGGTAGTATTTATATTATTTAAATTGTTTAGACTGTTGTCCTCATATTTATTGCCATGTTTATGACATTTCATCTTGAAGGACACATGGCCCAGTGGATAAAAGCATTGGTTAAATCCAGTGACTTGACTCAAAGACTTGTGAGTTCAATACTTGGCTACAACAGTGGTGAACAAATAACTTAGAGAGTTGAGTTAAAATAACACATATTTAATTAAAAATAAACATCATCCTTGATAATGGCTAAATGAATAGCTGAAAGCTCTCAGAGATGCAGAACTTTTGTACAGTTTTTACACACTTTATGTCAAGAAAAGAAAACACTTGTATGAATACAAGAAAATTTAGATAAAAAGCTTATTCAATGTACCTTGTCAATTGTCTTTAATAAAACATGCATAAAAGAGAGATTGCTGCCCAAATACACAGCATATATATATACAATCATATATATATATATATATATATATATATATATATATATAATTGTATATAAGAATCTAGAATCAGCTTCACAGGGATGAAAGAAGACAATAATCAAACAATACAAGGTATTCCTTATCCACCAAAAATGGACACCTGAAGGTGGCTGGAGGGAACACAGCTGAAATAGTGTGCTGATAACAACAAAGATGAATACAATAGTTCAAATTAATCAATGTACAGTTCTGGTTACAATTATATTGGATTCCCTCTTTTTAATAGAATGGGTAATACATTATTTCTCTCATTTTGTTTGACTGATATATATATATATATATATATATATATATATATATATGGCTTCTTTTCATGTTTGTGTATTTCAGTTTGGTACAGCTGGGTTCTTAGTGGAAATCAAGCATAAGTGCCAATGTTCAACTATGTCTTCAGGCAGATACAATTCAGACTTTTACTTACTGGTTTTGATCTTGAGAATCACTATCCAGTCAAACTGCACCATTTGCAATTTAAATTTGGCTGTTTTGACAACATAAAAGCTGAACCTCAATTTATCAATCTTTTTCACAGAATGTTTACATTATCTAGTTTCAGTTTAGCAGATTTTTTAAAAACTATCTGGCTACATTTTGGCAGCTTTTTATCGTATCAATTTTTTTCTTTGATTTTTGCACATCAGTTTTTATTCAAGTTCTTTTTCTAGAGGCTTTATTATGGCGTTTTCTTCTTCGATGAAATTGTGTTAGTAACTTTCTATTTTTCTTAATTAGTTTTTCATACAATTCAACATTATCTGTTGAAAATGTGAAAAGAGAATCCAAAGGTGCATTGGAATATCAAAAAGTCCTTCCAAAAGATAAACTAAGTATTAAGAAACAAGACAATGTTGTTAGAAACCAAAAAAAGAGTACTAAATTGATATTTAATATCAGCTCTCTATGGTAGGATATGCTGGACAATTTCCTCACAAATGATGAAGAAACTTGAGGCCGCAGAGATATGGTTCTACAGAAGGATGCTGAGAATTCCATAAAATGACAAATGAGTAAGATGGAAGTTTTAAAGAAAATAGAAAGAAAAAGAAAGAAATCCAAACAAGACAAGGAAATTACTAGGAGACGTAATGAGGAAAGAAGGCTTAAAAAAAGAAAAGGTAAAGGAAAGCAATATACCTAAAAAGATTGTTATAATTATGACAATATAAAATTAGTTTATATTGTTATAATTGTTCAATGTTATTATTATAGTTACCCATCTCTTATGCATAATTTATAAATAATATAATAGAATGGGTATATGTGTATCTGTGGTTTGAAACTTTTACAGTGAGATTTCATTTTTATAATCATTTCACTCACCCACTCTCACCAAGCAAAGCATGTGTGCAGGAGATTTCAGTGAGAGGAAAGGAAAAAAAGAACAAAGTACAAAGAATGCCTAAGAAAGGATAAGAAAAAGATGGGAATCAAGGGGATAGATGATGGCAACTGATGTTGCACTTAAACTTAAAAGAATTTGACTTCTTAGCCTCAATCTATGACAATGCTGTCGAACTGAGAAGTATCATTTCATCCGCAATCACTGCAATTAATTTTCAAAATGAATCAGAAAAATTAGCTTCTAGAGCTTCTCAGAAAAATTTCATTTGAAACAATGAAAAGAGTACGGAACTGTTACATGATATCTGTCCTCTTGTATGGCAGTGAATGTTCAACAATCTTGTCAAAGATGAGAAAGAGATTTGAAGCAACAGAAATGTGGTTCTACAGAAAGATGCTGACAATATCATGAACCGATCACGTGAGCAACAACAAAGTTCTGGAGAAAATGGAAACGAAAAGGAAACTTGTACTTAACATCAGGAAGAGGCAGTTGAAATATATGGAGCACATAATGGGGTATGAGGGGGGCTTAGAAAGTCTGATACACACAGGACATACTTGATGCACTTGAGAAAATGGATGGCAGTAAAGTGTTTGAGAGAAATAACAAAAAGATAAAATTTAGTAAGAGCTACAAGGGACAGGAAGATGTGGAGGACTATCACGCCTACATCTTGGAAGAAGATTAGGGAAAGATCTACAAGTTTCAGTTCAGAAAATAATTACAAGCAAATAGCAAAAAAATGTGCATTTAAAATGCATTTAAAATCAAAACAAAGAAAAACAATTAATCATATTTATGAGAGATTAAAACAAAAATTATTGAAGTAGGAACCTTTAAACTTTAACATCTAAATTTTACCCCCATTTTTGACTCCACCATGAATATATATTTTGTGGTGTCATATCTGAAAGAAGGACTATAGTATCATTTCAGTTATTCATTTAAATGATTTTCAGAGCTATGTCATTGAATCTAACTTATTTTTCTGTTTTATGGGGATGTTAAAAAGAATACTAAATAAAATAAAAATAAAAAAGAAAGTAACAAATTAAAAAAATACGTTTGGGAAGAAAATTGTTAAATATTTTCCTTAAATTAAAATGAAACAAAATACCCTCTTCATTGTGTTTCTTTTCTTAAAAATGCATAACTTAGAATGCCAATTGTCAAGTAATGTTTGAAAAATTAGTTATAAATGCATATTTCTTTCTAGTTTGTAGCTCAAATAATCACATGAGTGTTGTTGATGCAAGTCAATTATTTTCTTGAAACATTTTATTTTCGCTTTGTTTGGATCTACTAAAAAACTCATCAATACAAATTTGAAAAAAGAACCTGTTAACTAGTTAATTTAAAAAGCAAATTTATTTTAACTGCCTGTTTAAAAAAGCCAAAAAATGGTTGAAGTGTGTCAGTGGAAAAATGAGCCAAATTGAAAAGTTGAGATGATAAGGAAATGTTGTGAGGAAAGAAAAATATGAATAAAATGGTGTCTTAAGATAATATTTGTTAAATTGAAATACACAGAATAATACAAATTAAACAAAAATTGTTATTAGTTTAAAAAAAATTAAAAGCAAATGAAACAAGATAGAAACAAAGAACAGAAAGTTGCAAGAATATTTTTAAAAACTGGCAAAGTCATATCAGTATTATATATATATATATATATATATATATATATATATATATATATATATATATATATATATATATATATATATATATATATATATATATATATATATATATATATATATGTACAAACATTCATGTGTGCATGTCAAATGCACACATATATAAATATATATACACACAAAAAATTCATATATATATATATATATATATATACATTAATATAAAAATGTCTATGCTTATATATTTGCATAAATTCTTATGCACAGACACTTACGCACACATAACTCTATATTAATTTTCTATGTGCCATGTCTTTTCAGGGCGTGGTTGATGATGGCTCTCTACAACTTCCTATCCACTATAACTCTTAGTAAGGATATTCACAATTTCTTTCACATCCTGTTCTGCCATCTTACACAAGCTTATTAAGTATACTACTCACTCTACCACTGTTTTTCATACGTTCAAAGTAGACTACGAGTGTCATATTCACTAAGCCCACATTCCTCATTATGTATCTTAGAAATTTCAACGTTCTTTTTCTTATTCTAACAACGTCTCTTTTTTGTTTCTAGTTTTCTTAAAGCTTCCTTCTTCAGTGAATAGTATTCTCAGCATCCTTTTGTAGAACTACATTTCTCTTGCCTCAAGTCTGTCCTTCATCAGTGAGGATATTTTCTAGACCCAAATGCCATATATGAGGACTTATATGCATCCGTCACTGAAATTTTCAACTGCATAAGGGTCCATTCTGCTTTATCTTCCTTAAAACTTCTGCATTGTTCACATTCTCTATCCATGCCATTCTTTGAAAGAACAAAACTGTTGCCTCAAGACTTCTCTTCATCAATGAGAAAATTGTTCAGTCTTCACTACTATATAGAAGAATTGATATTACATAGCAGTTCAGCATTCTTTTGTTAGTTTCTAATGACATTTTCCTGTTTCTTAATATACTTTGCTTAGATTTTAGAAGATATTTTTTCTATTCAAATATGTCTTCAGATTTCAGTGTCACATTTTGTGTCCTATGTTAGAAAAATGTCCCAGATGTTTCAATTTTCATCCTTGCTTGACCTTGGTGGGGTCAACAGCATGCTATAGAAGGGGTGCTGATAATAAATGAGTGAAAACAGGTTTTATTAACTATACCACCATTTTATTGTTGTTAACTCCATAAGGTTACAGCTTTTATTTTATGTAATTAATAAAAAATTCTGTTCTTTTTTTATATTTTGTGTCTCTGATATGTTTCTTGTACATTTTGTTGTGGTATTCATGTGAATATTCATTATTATATATGTATTGTTGTGTTCAGGTTATGAAAGCTTTTCTTCTGTGTGTATATACATATTCATGTAAATATAACATATTTGTTTCTTCATATGTGTGTCAGGTGGAACATAGTATCAAGTTGCTATTTGTGTTATGTTATATTTTGTTCTGGGTATTTGAGTGTGCGGATTGTATTCTTGATTGCATTCCTTGGTTTTTTGCATATTCATTTCATGAAGAAAAGAATATTAAAAAAACACATCATTGGTTTGCACAGAGATAGCCTTCTTTTGTCTGGTTGGTATGTTGATTGAATCTCTGACTGCGTCCACAAATGCCACATGCATGGTGGCTGAACAGGGACCAACTAAAGAGGCTATGCATATGGTCACTGTTTTTTTGTTAATATTTCTCTTAATGCCTACACATTTCTGATTTGATTTTGGTGGGACCATCAGTCATTGGTTAACTTTTGCATGACATCACTTGACTCATTAATCTATGTCCAGGTTATATCTAGGTTACCAGAAATATGAAAAAATAGAAAGATGGAAAGGATGTATATGTTGATGGAAAGAGAGAGAGAGAGAGAGAGAGAGAGAGAGAGAGAGAGAGAGAGAGAGAGAGAGAGTTTCTCCATAATTCTATTAGTAAAGAGAAAAGAGTACATTTCAGTTTGCTTTACTACTGCCTATCTACTCACCACCGATCTCTTCTCAAGCTGCTCTTTTTGTTGAAAACTATACATTCTATCTTCTTACAACTGATGCTTAGTTATTTCCCTTTGCTTCACTTTATTACCTTCTCTAAGGTTTCCTGCTGTTTTCTTTGTGTGTCATCTGTATATCTTTTGTCGTTAAGGATTGTGTCTGCTAATAGTAAATCCTGATAGGAGTTCTAGTTCTCTCAAGATCACCTTGTTGTAATGCGTGAATAAGTTTGGTGAAAAGATGCACCATTGTCTTAAACTCTTTCATATTTTTAGGATGTGAAATGAGTGAATACTAAATACTTAAAATATCTCAGTGTATAGATCAATTATAATAAATTTAGTATAGGAAGTGAAGAAATTTAACATAGAATAGGTTGTGCTTGAGGTATTTTTACCTAACCCTTTAAACTGCTACAAAACCAATACATCGACCTGAAAACTCAAGTTATATTATAAAATAGCCCCATCAAATCAAGTTTCGCATAAGGATGTCATGCATGGCACCAAACTTGTTCAGAAATATTTAATCACTCTTCTGTGTACAGCTGCATTCTCAAATCAATAATTAAAAATGAACTGGTGCTACAGAATCATAAACAAAGAACGGTACCAACTAACAAAAACCATGTCACTTGGGGACTTTCAACAGCAACAACAACTGAAATGGATATATGTAACTCAAAGAGAAAATACTGACTAAATCAAGAAGTTGATAGTCAGCACTACTTCCAAAAAAAGCTCAGAAAAGAAACCTCCATAATTGGAGTAGATAGACTAAACTATCGCCCGGTTCACACTCCACCCACGTCTATTGAACAGGTGAAGAGGCTCATCCCTTGTTCCTTGTTTAGGATGTGGTTTCCGGCTTTCTCTTTTCCAATCTTTTCACTCCTACATAGCCCTCTGCGCTTCAGTGGCGTAACTGCCTTGCTCGGGGTGATATGATTAAAAAAAAAAAAAAAACATACTGCAAAACAAATGCTGCACTTGACAAAACCTATTTTCCTAAAACAATTTTTTGAAGAGCAATATTTTATAAATTTCAAACTGATGGCAACACTGTATGCTCAGTCAATGAATGCCAAATGTTTTCTTACATGAAAACATCTATTGCTATTATCACTTATCACTATTGCTATTATCACTTTCCATGTGCAGATGGTTTGTAACCTGTATAAGTTTTGGATTAGTCTAATGTCTTCCCCCAAAAAATCAAGTTTCTCTAGTAATTCAGACCGTTTTTTGTGCCAGACTTTATCAAACACTTTTGCAAAATTTATAGATCATAGGTATACATCCTTCTGCATTTTAAATTTCTTTTTCAGATATCCCTCTGAGCATAAATATTGTAGTCCTTGTTCCAGTGTCTTTAACAAAACTGTACTGTTCTTGTTCTATTTCCAGACTTTTCTGTTGACTATGTCCACCATAGTTTATGAATACAGAACAGTACGTAATCTGTTCAATGAAATGGCATCAAAGATTAATACTAATGAGTCAGACACTCTGTTGAATCTGATTATATTTCCAATACTCGGGAAAATATGGTTGCCTTTATACACGTCACATTGAATATTTTGAGTCTTCTGATTGGTTAAACCTTTCATTGGTGAATTATAAAATGAGTCAGCTCATGGCTGGCTCACTAGTATTCAACTGTACCCAAAAACTCCAGCACCCTCCTCTCAGTCAATATTCATATGGAACAAATACTTTAGTATTCATAAAATATCTCTTTTTGTTTTGTGATTAAACTTTTTTTTAATTAATATCCACAAAAATAAGTTATATCATTTAGTTCACTGTTAAGTATTTCAGGTTAATAAACATTAATAACAATATTATAAATTTGGGTTGTGATCACAACAAAAAAAGTGGAAAAAGTTGTTATTTTACTCATAGCTGGGACACATTAAAACAGGCACTATCCCTCCGGGTCAGAGTGATTCTTAGAGTCATTCATAGGAGGATTGGGCTAAAAGTAGAATTATTTATATTTATATTTTATATAAACTGAGGACTCACATTCATACCAAAAACTAGCGTCTCTAAATATTAGGTTGTCCCAAAAGTTCGTAAACACTTGCAAAAAATTGAAATTTTACTCGCAAAAACAACAAAAATTATTGCTCAAAATAAAACCTTCATTTTCCAAGATTTTCTGCCATCGATCTGCAAGCTTTCGGATCTGGTCAAAGTACCATTCAACTGGCTTCGAATCGAAGAATTTTTGACATGCTTCCTCGACTTCATCAAACGAGTCGAATCGGCGGCCCTTCAGAAAGTGTTACATTGAGCGGAAAAGGCCATAATCTGATGGAGCACAGTCAGGACTGTAAGCTGGATGTGGCAGAACCTCAACGCCGTCCAACTCTTCAAACTTGTCTTTGGTCTTCCTGGCGGTGTGTGGCTTGGCATTGTCCTGCTGCATCAAAGCACGTTTTCGGTTGATCAGAGCCGGGTACTTTTGCGTAGACCTACTCAAGTTGCTGAGAGTAAAGTTCGACACTGATGGCACGACCATTTGGAACCAACTCAAAATGCACGATTCCTTCAAAGTTCCACCAAACGCACAACATGACTTTCTTGCCGAATCGATCTTGTTTTGGAACCGACGGTGTCTCTTGCCCTTTCTGAATCCATCGCTTGTCTTGATTGTGCTGGACCAGATAGACCCATTTCGTAAGTGTTTACAAACTTTTGGGACAAACTAATAACTAATCGATGCAGTTTTATGTCTTACCCAGGACTAATAAGGACTTTATAGGTCAGTACCAAATATGACAGAAATGAAAGCCCCTAATTTCGATTTTGTAATTGGCTTTGTAAACAAATTCTACACATTATTTTCTGATTGAACATATTCAATTTGTACTGTTTTCTTTTGTACCTGATCCCTGCTTTGATCTTTGATGTATTATTGGATTTTAGCCAAAGCAATAGTGGCCTGATTGTCACAATAAATAGTTACAGGCTCACTTATTATCAGTGCGGTAATTGTTTTGTATTAGTAATTTGAGAAAAATAGCCTTTTGTGTTGCTAGAGATAATGCAATACATTCCGCCTCACATGTTGAAAGTGAAATCATTCCCTGATTTTTAGATTTCCAGGCAATTATTGGATTATGTTTTGCCAATCTAAACTGAGTCTTAGTGCCCTTTAAATAACGTAATACTTGCTTAGCTCTTGTTAAATGTACAGTCCTCAGTTTATTTATGTTTTGAGACAACTTAGTAACTGTATAGCAGATGTCTGGCCTTGTTGATGTCATGATGTAAATAAAACTTCCAATCAATATTCTGTATTCTTTCTCACATGCCGCTATACCATCTTCATTATTCATAATTGTGTTTAAATCCATTTCACGTGGAGTAGTTCGTGTTTTACAATTTTGCATGCTGAATTTAGATAAAAGTTTTTCGATGTATCTTGATTGATTCATTGTAATAGTGTTGTCCTTAAATTCGACTACATACCAAGAAACCATGATAGTCGACTCAAGTCGGTCATTTTAAACCTTATATTTAAGGTATTTTTAATTTTTAATAAAGCAACTTCATATTTTGAAGCAATTAACATATCATCGATTCAAATAATCAGAATTGCTAATATTTCATTATTAAATACTCTTGTGTACATGCATGGGTCAACTGGGGAGGGTTCAAAATGTTGTTCAATTAGATAGGAATGCAGTAATTTATTCCACGTTCTTCCGCTTTGTTTGAGCCCATATAGTGATTGTTTGAGTTCTCACTCATAATTGTCACCTTTTTCAAAACCTTCTGGCGGGTCTATGTATGTTTCAGAGTCAATCAGAGTATTTAAATACGCTGCTTTAACATCCATATGGTGTATATCCATACCATTATGTGCGGCCATTTGCATAAAAATTCTGATTTTTGTCATGTTTGTTGTGAGACTGAATGTTTCTAGATTATCTTCCCCGTATATCTGAGAGAATCCTTTAGCTACAAAACGAGCCTTATACACTGGCGAGCCATCCTCAGTTCGCTTTATAGTATAAACCCAACAGCTACCGATAATATTTTTATCATCCGAGGCCTTCTTCAATTCAGAAGCATCATTTGATACTAGGGATTCCGTTTCATTTTGCATGGCGGCTATCCATCGTTTGGAATTATCAGAATTTATGACTTCTTGATAGTTCTTCGAGATACATTGCAACGAATAGTAACAGTCAATGTCACAGATATTACATTGACCCATTCCAAAATAGTCTATTTCTGGTCGGATAACGCGGAATTTGCCCCTTCTCTTTGGTTGTATCTTCTTTTAACTAAAGATTTGCGTCTGATTTTTCATCGTCTATATCATCTGGTATGACAACTTCCTTTAATTGTGGATTGTGAACGTTTGTTTTATTTATTGATAGGCCCTATCTTATAATTAGGCCATACTAGTTCATGTTGTACCAGTTGCTTGCAGTTAATGTTCTTTTCTTCGGGATCTTTCACTTGCTCAAAGGAATCTTTAAATCTGACGCATCTGGTCTTCCTTATTATTTTACTTTGTGGAAAATAAATCATGTAGGCCGGACTTATTTTGTCATAGCCAATGAATATGCCTCTTTCACTTTTTGGATTTAGTTTTACCCTGTGGTTGACATATATGTTGCATATTGTACCAAAAATATGCATACCACTTAAGTTGGGTTTGTAGTTCGTATAAGCCTCGTAAGGAGTTTTTTTAAATGTTACTATTATAGCAACGGTTTCTTATATACACGGATGTATTTAATGCATAGACCCACAGATTTTTGGGTAACTTCGATTCTATTAGCAAACATCTAGCCATTTCGAAAAGAGTCCGCCAACTACGTTCAGCGATTCCATTCTGGTGCGGGGAATAAGGACAGGTTTTCTCATGTTTAATGCCTTCCTTTATTAGGAAGTTTTTGTAATCATCAAAAGTAAATTCTCCACCATTATCCGTTCTAATTATGTCCACTTTTCCATGAGGTGAAATATCAGATAAATACATTCTTGTAGCTTGTTGGGTATCAGATTTGTTTCTCAGAAAATATATAATAAGTCCTGAATATTTGTCAACAAAGTTTAATACAAATGAATAAGTGCCTATAACCATTGTTGAAATTGAACCCGCTAAGTCGCAATAAACTCTGAACAAAATGTCTGTTGTTTCTGGGATTTGATCCCTGTTTCTATATTTCGCCATTTTCCCTTTAATACACGTGTCACAATCTTGTAAACCCTTGGGAAATGTAATTTTCATTCCAGTGACGTGTTCTTGCAATGCTTTTAACATCCGAATTATTACACTGGCCTAATATTTTATGCCAAGTCCTTAAGTCGTGGGTGGCTGTTTTTACAAATTTAATACTTTTTAAATAATACAAACGTCCATTTTGTTGTATATTAACCCTCTAGGGCCATTCGTATCATATTTGATACAATATGAAAACAAGCCTTGAAAGAAATATTTTCCTGAAAAAAATTTTTAAGAGAAATATTTTATAAATTTCAAATGAAAGCAGTACTGACTGCTCAGTCAATGAATACCAAATGTTTCCTTATAGGGAAATACCAAATGTTTCCTTATAGGGAAATACTGTATCAAATATGATACGAATGGCCCTAGAGGGTTAATAGATAGATAGATAGATAGATAGATAGATAGATAAACAGACTGAGATTAACCCTCTAGGGCCATTCGTATCATATTTGATACAATATGAAAACAAGCCTTGAAAGAAATATTTTCCTGAAAAATTTTTTAAGAGAAATATTTTATAAATTTCAAATGAAAGCAGTACTGACTGCTCAGTCAATGAATACCAAATGTTTCCTTATAGGGAAATACCAAATGTTTCCTTATAGGGAAATACTGTATCAAATATGATACGAATGGCCCTAGAGGGTTAAATTCTGTTCCGTCTGGGTATATTAACTTTGAATTGTCTCGGTGAAAATTAACTTTAACAGCAGTTTTAACAGCAGACTGAACCGAGAAAATATTTTGTTTAAATTTAGGGATATATAAAGCCCTTTTTAATAAACATTTACAAATATTTCCTGTAGTATCGCGTAAATAAATACAGGTATCACCTCCTTTTAAAACTAAATTATTAGCTTTGGTACCGTCAGCCATCTCAATAAAGTGGGAATCTGGCACGACGTTGGAGTCAAAATTAATAATTTTTTTCATCAGTAATTACATGATTTGTCGCACCCATGTCGATTTGGTAAGAATTATAAATTTGTGGGTATAGTATCCAACCCAAACGAAAAAACATATGTTCGCTCATTCGAAAAACTACACTCTATTCATCAGGGTTTAGATAAATTTCACTATGTGGCTGATTTTCCAATAGAGCTTAGATTTATTTGCACCTGACTTCGTAAGAAGTGCTATGAAAATAGGTCTACTAAGGTCTTTGGCTATGCCCTTAATGTTGTGTATTTTCTTTATTATTTCTATAATCTTGTCAATTCTGAAATTGTCTAAGACTGCTAGCATCTCTATTACGATACCATTTTGTTCTATTGTTTTATTCCTGCTCCTCTGGGCCAGCTCTGATCTCACTTCAGAATTTAAGTTTGCATATTTTTGTGCACTGCATACTTCCTCTTGGAAGTGTTCATTGAGGTATTCATTCCATCTTTAAGATATTTTTAGATCTCTATGATCAGTATTTTTCTTTGGATTTTATGCATCCTGTCAATAAACATATCTTTCTTCGGTTATTTCTTTCATTCTTTTATACATGTCAACCTAATCTATTTGCTTACCTGCATTGGTTTCTAATTAATTTGAATAATATACTATATTCTATACCACACCTTGGTATTGTTTGCTGTCCCCTTTTGATCATATTGAGAATTCATCACATTTTCTTCTTGTCTAGTTTTCTTTGGGATGAACTAAAGATTCTCTTACGTTGTTCCACTTACAAATTCTGTTCTCATTTAATTTAATATTTGCTTCTAACACTGTCAGTATACATCTGTTTGTAATTTATGCCATACATGAGTTTGTCATAAAGCAATTTGGGTGTTGTTTTTGGTTTTTGTTTTATTTTTATACAACACACACACACATAGATAGATAGATAGATAGATAGATAGATAGATAGATAGATAGATAGATAGATAGATAGATAGATAATGAAGAGATTGAGATAGAGATGAACAGACTGTGAAAGATATAACAAGAATATTACAAACAAACTGCTCTTTATCTCTAAAAATGTATTTCAATTTTCTTAATTTTAAAATACTTTATTTCTAATAAAGGACTCTTAACTATTTTAATGCTTGCAATGTTTTTTATTTCTTTTCTCCCAATGTATTTGCCTCTGAACTTTCTACTTATTCCTTCTTCAAAAAACACCTGATTGAATGACAATACTTTAAATAAAGTAACACTTTTTCTCCTGACCAAGACATAAATTCTTCCCAATCATTACAGTTTTCATTCCTTGCATGGAGTAAATCTGCCATGTTCATACATATTTACATATACCTAACACATCACTCAATAAATCCCGGGCCTAACTGCAAAATTCGACTTTATTCAACAACACAGTTTCCTTTTAGGGTGATACACTGATTCCAACGCTTCTCTAACAACTTGATGCCTTTTTTGTAAAACGATTTGTCTTTGGCCTCAAAATGCGCCTCAGTTTCCGATATCACTTCTTCATTGGAGCCAAATCTCTTTCCATAGAGCATTCTTTTAAGGTCTGCAAACAGCCAATAGTCGCTGGGGGCCATATCTGGAGAATAGGGTGGATCGGAAGGCAATTTGAAGCGCAATTAATGTAGTTTTGCCATCGATGCGATCGACTTGTGGCGCGGTGCGTTGTTTTGGTGAAAGATCACTGTTTTCTTCTTCTTTTGTGGCCGTGTTTTGGCGGTTTCTTCCTTCAAACGCACCAATAATGCTATATAATATCCGCTATTAATGGTTCCTCTTTTCTTAAGATAATTGATGAACAAAATACCTTGCGTATCTCAAAATACAGAGGCCAAAACCTTGCTTGCTGATGTTTGCGTCTTTATTCGCTATGGACAGCTTTCACCTACTATTGTCCACTGAGTTGAGTGACTAATTTCACTTCGGAGTGAAGTGGTGGATCCATGTTTCATCCATTGTCATATATTTACGCAAAAACTTCTTGTTTTTGCCTTGAAACAGTTGCAAACAACGCTCTGAATCATCGACGCGTTGTTGTTTTTGATCGACTGTGAGCAAACGTGGTACCCACTTTGAACACAGCTTTCTCATTGACAAATGTTCATGCAAGATGGTGAATATACTGCCTGTTCAACTCATCTGCTATCTCACACAACTTCAATTTACAATCGGCCAAAACGAGTTTGTGGATTTTGTTGGTGTTTTCCAGAACAACTGCCGATTTTGGGCAACCTTAGCGTTCAGCATCATTTGGGTTTGTACGACCGTGTTTAAAGTCAGCATGCCATCTCTTAACCGTTGTTTCTAATGAAGCAGAGTCCAAATAACACTTGCCAAACCATTACTTGAACAGTATATTTTCCCACAAGAAGGCAATGCCTTATCAACACACAAAATTAAGATTTTTCCATTGTTTTGAAAATTTTCAACAGTAGCTTCACTTAAATAACTGTAATTTGTAAACTAATAATCCGACTGGGCCCAAATTTTGTCATGTGCCATTTTGAAGTATTAGTCCTTCATAAAAATCATGGATTTTTTATTAGTGGCGTCATCTATATGTCAGGCCCGTGACTTATTGAGTGATGAGTTATAATCCATATGTAATTTGATTCCACAAATATTCTTTCATGCATTAATTATTGCTAGCAATTCACCTTCAATTTGTTTTTCAGTAATATTGCCATGAATAGTCATAAAATAAAAACAAAACTATTAAACAATGCCTGGCAATACTTATATCAGCCTAAACGCTTCCATAGAAGTGTGATGTTTATATGGATTTATTAGACAACAGTGTTTGATGGAATTTTCATGTTAAAATGCCATGGCAAGGGAAGAACTTATGATGGTCAAAATGTTGGTGTTGTAAATCTTAACAGTATTTTTACATTCTACTTTTGAGATTTCCACCTTAAAAATAACGTCTTTGAGGAAAGTCTCTGTCCAAACCTTAAAGTTTGTAACATATGTTGTAGCAGTCGTATTAATATATATATATTTTTAATGTTATGTTCTTATGTTTATAGACATGGCTCTCCACAGATTTCTTGTTTATTGCTGTTTTGTTCATGGTTTTGAATTCAGAAATGACTAGTTGCTACTAAAGAACTAACTCGTTATTTAATCTATAGGTGGGAGTATAACAAATAAATTCATACCTTTCCAAAGAATATGTATGAAAGGGAAAACAACACTTTAAGGCAGAATTAGATCTTGCTTTGCCAAAACTACATCCTGTGGCAATAACGCTGCACCATCCATACAACCCAGTATTATCATCAATATTAGTTTTATTAGTATTATTATTATTTTCTATTCCATGCAGTTTATAATTTTCAACAAAAGATTTTCTATTATGGCTGCTCTCCATCAAGCCATACAATCTTAGAAAGATGGCACTTTTCATAAAATATTTACAGTGACAAGCAAAGCAATGTATTCTGAAGTGATAGGGTATAAGATGTTATTCCGATTTTCTTTTCTTTTTTATTTTTTAATCATTTCACCTCAACCAAGGCAGAATTGCCACTAGCGAGAAAAAGAAAACCCTAAGTATAGAGGGTAAAAGGATAAAAGATGAACGTATAGAGCACTTTTTCATTTTTTATGTTTAATTAGTGGTTTTTTGCTACTTGTTCCTTACATATAATATGTACACTCAGTTTCATTGGGGTGTTGAGTGTCTTGGTATGATCGAGCACTTTTTTGTACATTTTGTCTATAGTCGCCTATATGGCATGTTCTCACGTCGGATGCTTTAACTATTCCAACTTTCATTGATCACTTTTCATAACACCAAAATTAAATCACTTTCCCGTTGAGGGTTTTTTTCCCCCTTCTCCCTTGGGACATTTATGATTATTTTAACATCTTAAAAAAAATTTGGTTATCATTCTCTTTCAGATTGTACAATGCCAATACGCCTGTGTTTTTACCATCTTCCACTCTTCTGGTTTTTTAATGTCCCCGAGCTGGTAAACCAGGTATTCTGGTTGCCTGATGATTGCACATAATGCATGAAACTCGATTCGTGGCCGGTTTTGGTTCTTCCGGGAACAACCAAAATGCTGATATATATTCAACTCTGCCACCTTGTGTGGTATGGAGCATTTTTTCATTTTTGGTGTGTAATCAGAAGTTTTTTGGTACTTGTTCCCTACATCTAGTATATATATATATATATATATATATATATATATATATATATATATATGAATAAAGACAAAGAAAAACTTATCTTATCAGATCCGTTTCGGCTTCTAAGTGACTTTGACAAGCCTTTGATAAAGTCACTCTAAGTATGAAACACATAGGCTAAGTTAAGTTTTCTTTTTGTCTTTATTCATATTGTCATTTTACAGATATTTTCTACCTTAAATGTCACACACACACACACACACACACACACACACACACACACACACACACACACATATATATATATATATATATATATAGATATGATTTTTTTAATCACACATCTTTTTATTATTTCAAATCCTATTTCTAGTGGATATCCATATTTGTGTAAATGCTCTATTTTTTAAACAATGTTTCTTTTGGCTACCAGCCTTTTCTTTATTAAGACCAGTAAACAAAATAGCTATTGTTTAATTAGGGCATTTACTAAACTATGAGTATCTGCTAAAATAACTTTTCAAGTTATAAAAATATCACCTATACCTTCTAAAACTCAGATTGATTACATTATAGTAAGAAACAATGATAGAAACATAGTTAGGGATGTTAGATGCTGAAAAAAAAAAGCGGGGAGGTTACACAGCAACACCAGCTATTGGTATGCGATATAATGATCTGTGCAGTAAAAAAAGAAGTTGAGAAACCTTTTGCGTCGAAAAGAAAGTTTTGGAAGTTAAAGGACATAAATAGAGTGAATTTTGAAGACAAGTTTCAGAGATTACCTCATGTAGAATGTCAAGAGATTAGTGTAGAGGACCTTTGCAAATCGATTAAAGAGAACCTGCTGGTATTCTCAGATGCTTCTTCCGTGGTTAGACAAGGGAACCACCCTGGCATAGGGTAACTTGGTTGTGGAATGACAATGTTGACGTAGCAGTAAAAGAAAAACGTAGATTTTGGAAAAGCTGGAAATGTGGTGGTAGAAAGAATGACTAATTGGAAGCTAAAAGAGCTGCCAAAACAGCACTTCATGATACAAAGAGAACAGCAGAAGACGAAAAATTTAGAGATATGTTAAAAAGATAGGATGATAGAGCAAAAGGATTTAAGATTGCTAAGCAAATGACCGCACTGAGAAGGGGCCTAAGAAAAAGGCCTTAAATAAGATGAAGAAGGATAAAGCTTTCGGGACATCTGGTGTAGTATTAGAAATGCTAATTTCTGGTGACATAGGCACTGAACAGATGACAAATATTTTTTTAACCAAATCATCATAAAAAATGAAATACCAGAAAATTGGAACACTAGCGTAATCGTGAATTGTGAATAAAGATGAGGCCATAGATAGAGAAAACTACAGAGAGTTTAAATTATTAAAACACATGATGAAGGTCTTTGAAAAAATTATAAAACAGAAAATTGGAAAGATGGTTGACATAAATGCAATGCAGTTCGGTTTCATGCCTGGTAAAGGTACTAGGGATGTTATATTTATAGCACGTCAACTGCAGGAAAGATACCTTGAAAAGAAGGAAAAACTTTATTTTGTCTTTGTGGATCTGAAAAAAGCATTTGATCGAGTCCCTATGAGAATCATAAAGTGAACTATGAGAAAATTAGGTCTCGATGAATTGTTAATAAGGTCAGTAATGGCCATGTATAGGAATAGCATCAGTGTGATAAGACTATGGGGAATAAGTTTGGTTTGAGGGTAGGGGTCTATCAGGGATTTATTTTGAGTCCTTTGCTGTTTTATGTTGTTCTTGAAGCCCTTTCGAGAGAATGTAGAATCAATCTGCTTTGAGTGAAGTTGTACGCTGATGATTTAGTTTGGAATAAATGGGTGTTAGGTATGCTGCATGGAAAAATAATATGGAAAGTAAAGGACTTAGGGTGAATTTGGTGATTACCTTAGTGATGTCAACTGAGGTCCGACTTTCACCTTAGGAAAGCACCCATGTGAAGTTTGTTGTAAGGGTGTTGGTTCAAACTTCATTTTCTGCAATCATTGTACTCACTGGGTGCATAAGCAATGTAGTGGACTGAATGGTAGTTTAGTTAATGTAGTGATTTTCAAATGCAGAACTTGCTTGAACCTACCAGGAGCAACTGATCAAGACAAGAAGGTTGTACTTGATAATGTTGAGTATGAGGTTGTTAATCAGTTTTGCTATCTTGGTGACATGTTAAGTGCAGGTAACGGCGCAGAAGCAAGTTCAATATCCTGTGTAATATCAGGTTGAAAAAGATTTAGATAACTTTTGCCTCTTCCAGCATCTCGAGTATTTTCGCAAATAGATGAAAGGAAAGCTAAATATAGTTTGCGTTATGAATGTTATATAGACAATCGCGCCAACCTCCCATAAGCATGGAACAGGCTTGCCTCCCTGAGAGTAAAACACTACACCTCCTTGGAAAGTAGGTTCTCTGTGCAGGGCCCGGAAGTTTTTCCCGTCTGAATCTATCCTGCACATATATAAATCTACCATCCGCCCGTGTATTGAATACTGCTGCCACATCTGGTCGGGTGCCCCTGCTACTCTCCTCGGGCTTCTTGACAAAATACAACGGAGAATCTGTAACGTGATCGATACTGACTTGGCAGACCGGCTGCAACCACTCTCTCACCGGCGTGACGTGGCTTCCCTGTGCCTCTTCTATAAATACTTTCACGGCTTCTGCTCCGATGAACTTAGATCATTGGTGCCGCCTAGGTATGAATTTACACGAGATACTAGATTAGCAACTAGGTCCCACCCTTTTATAGTGAAACAGATAAGATGTAACCGTAATTTCTACACCAACAGCTTCTTTTCTCGCGCTTCCCGCCTGTGGAATTCCCTTCCGTCTGCTTTCCCGACAGCTACAATCTCTAGGAGTTTAAATGTAAGGTCAATAGACACCTCCTATCACACTAACTTGCATCTATTCTCCCAACACTCTCACCATCTACCCAACCCTCATTCTCAGTATCCTTACCCGTCTATCACCCTCCTTCTGACATTTCCTATATCTAACAATCCTTTCTCACCACTTTCCCCCCTATGTAACCCCCTGCGCAATAGTGGCAGTGAAATGCCTTGCTCGGGGTGAAACGGTTTAAAAAAAAAATAGTGAAAACTGGCCACTTGAGGAGGTTGATAGTAGCAGAATTACTTGAACTTGCAAATGGTACGATGGATGTGCAATGTCAGTCTTGGGAATAGAAAATCACCAGGGGCTTTAAGAAATAGGCTGCGTATTGCCAATATAACAGATGTTATGCGTCAAGCAAGAACTAGATGGTTTGGCCATGTTGAGTGAATGGACATGGTAAAACATGGACGCAGTTTATTAATGATGATTTAAGGAAGTTGAGATTACAGTAAAGCCTTACACAAAAGCGGGCAGCTTGGAAAAGAGCCACCACGAAAACATTGTCCAACCCATGCTAGCATAGAAACGGACGTTAATTGATGATGATGATGATGATGATACATACTATATTCCCGCTATTTTTGGCCCCTTTGTTTTGATATCTATCTATCTATCTATCTATCTATCTATCTATTTTTCTTATATATATATATATATATATATATATATATATATATATATGGCATAAAAAAATGATTACAAGATGAAGACAACTTCTTACTAAAACTCATTGAACATACCCACAAAACACTCACACTGTACGGTGTACCAAAACACTCAAACCAGACATATTAACGGGACCTATCATATCAGGAATAAGCAGCACCCCACATAAACTAGCCGGCACACTAAGCAAAATCTTAACCTCACTCCTCGGCGCAATTAGTTCCTCACACATAAAAATTCAAGTGGCCCTTTAAACAAATTAAAATCTAGACATCAAAAACGGTTAGTTTAGACATAAAATCTTTATACGCAAACATCTATATAGAAAAATGCCCAAATGTATTAAAACACACTTAACTAAAACAGAAATAAAATTACTTATCCCTACACATAAAATCATAAAGCCAGTTAACCACTTAACAACGTTTCTTCACTTTCTGTAACAACTTCCATAGACGAAAATTTGGCTTGTGGATGAGTTCTCTTCTCAATAGCGTTCTAGCTTGCCTAACTTTGGAATTTCTAAAAAGTGGCGCTTTTAAAAACATTTTACCACAAAACTCTTCTTATTTTAGGTACATAGACGACTCCCTACTAATATATCCACAAAACACTATTTTAACAGATACTGTCAATAAACTTAATAGTTTTGAACCTGAATCCAACTACATTCTTGCATTCCTAGATATCATGAAACAATAGCGAACTCAAAATTGAAGTCTACAGAAAATCTACCAACAAAAATGAGCTGGTTAAATTTTATTCACACCTATCTAATAGGGTTAAATCTTGTATAATTACAGGTGCCTGCCCAAGAATATTAGGAATGTGCAGACCTCAATACCTATCCAAAGAACAATTTACACATATAGAAAACACATTCTAAAATCTTCAATATCTGTATCACTTCACCCACAACTCAAAGAGAAATGTGCATAAAAGTGTAACCCTATTTCTTCATGGATGGTATTAATTTTAAGTGGTTTTCAAGATGAGAAGAGATTTCTCTAAAAATTGGAGACTACAGATATTTTTATCGGGTAAATTAGTCGAGGAATTGGAAAATACTGACTTAAAGTTACAAAGAGTGCAAGTTGCTTTTGTTGGGAGATGTAAACGAATTTATCAAAGCTAGCGACCTAAGTGTAGTCAAAATATTGACATTGGGTTTTGACAATTTGTGACCCTAGGTCAAAATTAGGCCTTCAGAATTTTCTGTTTACTGACTACTAATACGGCTTGTAGGAACAGGCAGATAATAATAAAGAATAAGTTTTCTCCCTATTGGAAGTCGAAATGGTTAAATGATATTACATACATTTCGAGATGCTAAGACATATATAGAGAGGGGGAAATAAAAATCCCGTCCCCTCATTCAGCATCCTGGTATTGTGCCTTTTTAAATAAAACTAGGGTGGAAAACGAAATTAAAAGACGGGGACCAGTGATTAATTGATACAGTCATGCTGAAATAGCCTGCTACCAGAGATATTGCAAGAGATGGTCAGTCCAAATTCGGCAAGCTGCAAATTTCACAAACCATCATCCCGTGGAGATAATAGATCACGAATATTAACATGCTACTGAAATACCAGCCAATTGATTTTTTTGCGTCCCTTAGATTTGACTCGCTTGTAATTTTGTATTCAATCAATATATAAATATATATAAATCTACACCGTGGCGTGGCATTCTTAAATCTAATTTTTCCTTATATACCGTTTCTTCACGTCTCTGGGCTAACCTAGTTGGGTGATGACAAGTGATCCGAGATAAACAAACACAACGTGGGCGGAATCGACCGAAGTTCAGGAAGGTTGGCTGGACTCATCAAGGGGTCCTGTTATAAAATGCACAACCACCAAAGATCACATTATCCACAACAATAAACTAAACAGGTATGTACTACTAGCTACCAAATTCATAATTTCCACTATCTAAACAACATTCAAATAATCACATCCAATTTCCAAATAATTATGGACATGATCAGAAGTAGAAACACTTATAAAAATAATAATTCAGAAGCAAGCGTATATGAAATAAATCTCCAAAACTGTTCCCTACAATACATTGGGAAAGGATGCAGAAATTTAAAAGAAACTATGAACACAAAAGGGACCTTATACATAACAAATTATCAAATGTACTAGTCACACACCGAAATAAATTCGATCACTTTTTTATCTAAAAAATACCACACTCATCAAAAGAGAACGTAATTCCCTCAAAAATGCCACGATTGAATCTTATCAAAATATAAATCTACGCCCCATTTTTTGCCAATTTCAACTTTTCTGAAAGAATTACTACTTTCCTAAGCCAACAGACACAACCACAACTATGTCGAAAATTAAAAGAAATGCTTAAGTCCATCACTTCATATTTGTCAAGATCTACAGTACATACATCTCATAACATAAAAATCTAATCACAATTTAAGCAATATTCATTTAAAAATGTATTGAATATTACTAGGTTACATTTTGCCAGACATTGAATTATTGCACTTTGTATCCTCCATATATTTTAACTGATCTTTCAACCACCCGATGGACATTCATAAATGTCCTCAAATTAAAAAACCTCGATAAACCAATGACATCCTCATTATTTTATATAAAAATGTGCCACAAAATAAATACTGCATTGCCTCAAATGACAAAATTAAGATTTGTAATTTGCCACCAGTGCTATTGACTAAGAAAGTTTTTCCTCTTGTCTTTTTTAGTCACACACACATATATGGGTGTGTGTGTGTCATTCGGTAGGATTCGAACCTGCGACCCCTACCTACATAGGGGAAGCATACCATTTGATTGGGCAACGTCTTAGACCGCTCGACCACACACGCATATTATATTATATTATATTAAATTATATTATATTATATTATCCACACACGCATATGATGTGTACTTATATATATATATATATATATATATATAAGTACACATCATATGCGTGTGTGGATAATATAATATAATATAATATAATTGGGTGTTTTGATGTACAATATTCACGTGCCAAAAGTTACACAGACAATTTTACATTTTCGATTAAATTGTGAAATTCAAACTTAAGATTGAACTTTAAATTTTACATATCCCAGTCCGATTGTTCTAGCCACCTGACCCGTAATTCAATATGAATCGTTCAGTCCATCTTGGCATAAAATCAGAAATACTTCTTTTAAATAAAATATAATTAAGAAACCTCGTTTTTCACACATTCACATTTGTACTCGAGATGTCGCGCGTCTTAGACCAATTATTTAACCTTTGCTCTGTTTCCCTTTTAAACTTTTTCTTTTTTTTTTTAATTTCTTGTTAAATTAGGAGATTTTTTTACTTCTAATGTTACTCTGTCTGCCTGTTTTCTGACTTCCCAAATTTATCAGATGCCTCCTAGGACCATTATTTTCCCTGATGAGCAACAAGGTAACTATACACTTATTCATCTGACACCAATTAGAAAGCAAGTGACTAGTAAGTATTCTATTTTATTTTTTCTAGTTCACAATCTTTTCATTGTATAAGTTGCAGTGTTCTTTTAAGTAATGATTTGTTGTTGGTTGAGATCTAACGTACTTTTGAGGTGCTTGAGATTGTCTTCAGTAGTTGTTACTCCTTTTGCTTTCAGTGTATTTTGAAGAATATACACGTGTTCTTGAATTTCGGTTTAAAGACTCAATAACGTCTCGTTGTCGTTCCACGCAAGTTTTTCCAGAATGTGCTAGAGTTTGAAGTCTGTAGAGATAATGACAAGGAAACACACGTGTTATTTTTAATGAGACAAAATAAGGGATTTATTTACAAATTTACACATTTGAAGTTGTCAGTAGCTTATTTCAAGAAAAGTAATCAAACATTAAAAGTACGTAGATTCGATGAATAGTCAAGAAGAGAACGTGTTCATATTAAAACATCTGACACGAAGTAAATTTCCAAAATGCTTAAAACAAATTGAGAGAGTTTGTTTTTCACATTAAAGTTATACGGTTGTGTTCCACATGAATAAAATGATACATTTTAATGTACTTACCTTCAGGGTTGAATAGAGTCCTTTGAAATTCCCCAGCTGATTATGTATCAGCGTGTAATTTGCCACCAGTGTTATTCAGACGTGTTGGTCTCTCTCTCTCTCTCTCTCTCTCTCTCTCTCTCTCTCTCTCTCTCTCTTCTGTCATTTCTAGTTTGATTCAACTTTCTCTGCTTATATGTATTAGAAATCGTTTTTGGCTCGTTACTTTTTCTCTTTTTCTATTGGTCAAATAAATTTTCACATAGGCTCGCTAAACTTTACCCTGGTCTTTTCAACCCAGAGCAAACCCCCTTTTTCTATTGGTTAAAATATATTTTTCGCATAGGCTTGTGAATTTGAAAACAATGAAGAAAAGAGATTTATTTTCATTTCGTATTCACCACATGTTATGTTCCTTGTTGGCAGCCGGGTGATGTAATTTAATTAATGTATATTTAGGTCGAAACCTTACATTCAAGCATCTTTCATTAAAAGCAGAAGACCACTAACCTTGGATTGGACTACCAAACGGCAAGTATAACTTTCTCAAATTTTCCGATCGCAGACTCACCGATGACTAATTCGAATTCCTGAATATTGACCCGAATTTTCACCTCCAACCTAGATATGACCTTCTTCAAAAGAAATCTGAAATTTAAATACTCTACCAATCAATCCAACAGCTCATAACAGATAAATTAACGAGCACACAAATCTAAAATATCTTCTAAAAGGCGACAGTTTGAAAAACTGGTCTCCACACAGCCAACGCAATAATGTTCTCACAAACTCAAATCAGCTGCAAAATAGTTGCGCAACAACCCCGACATCGTCATTAGTCGCGCTATCAAAATGTACTTCTTAACCGACATGACTATAAACAGAAATTACAATCTATCCTAGATAACTCAACGAAATTCATAAATTAAGGAAAATCCTCGCAGAAACATATAAATAAAATAAATTATATAAACAAAATGATCACAGTGAATAATGCCGCGATAGTTGATAATTACCGACCGGGAAAACCCGTAAAACCAAGTTTTCCTATCCGACATCATATTACAGATACCTACACATGTATACAAACTATCAACAATTTTCAATCGCATAATTTCTCTATACACACCCATAATCACAGCATCGCATCAACTAATGACTTCCTTCACATCTTAAAAGTAACAAATACTCTAGCTTCACTGGACGTTGAGAACCTTTTTACCAACGCTCCAGTTAAAGAAACAAGCAACATAATTAACAATTGAGTCTAAAAAGACTTGTCTATACCTCCTCGGAATCTACTCTTCGCTTGTACCACTAAGGTTTCATTTTATGATCATGGTGGCAAAACCTATATCCAAACTAACGGTGTCAGCATGGGAAACCCTTTTAGGCCCTCTTTCATGAACTTTTAAATGTTTTCTACATAAATCTACATAAGGTACGTTGACGACATTTTTGTTTTGATAAAAAAAATATAGATTATATTATAAATCTAAATCAACTTTTGAAAAAAATCAACGATAAAATTTACATATAAACTTATGTTTAATAATAAAATTCCATTCCTCGACAATGATATAAAACTAAATTGCAATGAATTTACCAGTTACTCGGAGGAAAACGCTCTAGTAAAAACTCATTTTCTAAACTATGGTAGCCATTGCCTGAAAAGATACAAAATAGCACTGATAACAAACTTCTTAAATAGTGTACACCGAAATTCCTTTTCCCAAAAAAATATTTTTGAGTGAGCTGAAACACATAAAACAAACATTAGTCAACAATAATTCTATCAACTACATCATTGATAAACAAATAAGATTATTTTTACAAAAATACACGACAAAAATACAACACAACAAAACATCAACATATTTTATTGCAAACATATGCACAATAATTATAAGCAAGAAAAATTCGCTATACAAAAAATCATTAAACACCATATTTCTGCTGTAATCTCTGAAAAACATTTAAAATTTATAATATACTACAGAAAATGGTATAGTGGGTATCTTATCTATTATTTTCCCGTTGTAGCGGGAGTCCGTTCTGGTGAAGGGTAATTGTATACCATTGCAGGTTAACGGAATTTGGCTTTGTGGTAGATAGCCCGCTATAAGTCATAAAATGATTATAAATTCAAGAAAAGCTATTTGAGTTGAAAATAACATTTATATATATATACATGTCAATTAATGTTTTTACAATTAAAGTAATACTTGAATATAGGTCCAAAGGAGGTTAATTGTTCACGGCAAATAATATGCTAAAAGAGATTAAATGCTTATGAATTTGTGAGCGTCGTGAGTAAGGAATGTCTTTGATGTATTCACTTCTTAGGTCAGTAAGTACTTTTGAGACAGGGAAGAATGTAAGGAGAGGTGAAGGGAGGCGAACATAGTAGCCGCTTGACTTGGTCAAGGGGATATTGATTACACTCTTCTCCTTGGTGTCTGCCCGTCTACTGGGTGCTTTCTATCTCGGCTTTTATATCTGCTTTTTGGATCAAAAGCAGCTCGTTTGGAATTTCACACTTGTATTTGATTATGGGCTTCCCATTGGCTGATAAATAAAATTCGCGTAGGCTCGCGAAATGGAAATTTGATATTTGATTAATTTTTATTTTTCAACCGGAACATCTGCGCAACGGCGACTTTTGGTCATTTGCTTTCTGGTCATTATAGAGCAAACATCCGGTTCATCGCTTTTGATCGGTATCACCACAATGGAAGACTGCAAAACATTGTTGTCACTAATCAAAGTAACTTCATCAAATCTAAAGTAGCGATGACCAATATAGTGTATCAATTTTAATGCCAAGTACAAGAGTGTGTTTCTTGTCATAAATTAATTACATATATCGGAAACACCACCTTCTTGATTAGACGCCTTGCACGTTACTTGTCTAATCACAGTGCTATTGAAAACATTTGTTAATCCATAATTTACAAAACTCCTTTGAAGTAGGGAGCTCGAGCATTTTTTTAAACTGGCCTTGCGCTAAACATAACCGAACTCTGCACAATTTAATCGAGATCAGAAGGTTGAAAGAATATAAGTGTTTCGTTTGTATGTTTAAATTGAAATTGATTTACATAATAGAATAAGATCAATTTGTAGGAAGTGAAATTATTAACTGTATAACTCTTAAAAAGAAAGTGTAAAAAAAAAAAAGTACGGAGTTAAATGAATCCAGAGTTCGTAGTTATAGCAAAATGTGTGTATGCTGATAAAGATTAACATGGTAGTAATAAAGTCTGTGTTCCTTTCCTTCTTTTTGTGGACGGCAAGGAAGTGAAAAAGAAGTAAAAGCATTAAAGGAAAATTGTACCTATCGATGTTAATTTTTAGGAGTCAGTTGAAGAGTTTTACTGTCGTTGTCTTCTTCTTCTTCTTCCTTGTTGACGGCGAGAATGGTGAGAACGAAAAAGAAAAGATAAAGGAAATTATCACACGAGAAGGAGAGGGAGTGGGGATGTATGTCATCGAGACATGTCCTGTTCAGCGGCTTGAGATTTCTCCCTTACATTGTGGCAGTGTCTTCTCTGATCTCTGCTACCATCTGACTGATTCCACTTTCTTTCGCTCTCTATATGCATATCAAATAACTTTTTCACACAGGTTTGTTAACTTCTCTCAGTTTTATAAATAGCACGCTTTCATTGGTTAGAAAATAATTACCATCGGATCGCAAAGTTTGGCTCCATGTTTTTCCTTTAGTACGTGGTCAATCTTTTTCCTTTTGGTCAAAATTAGATTGTACACTGGATTGTGAAATTTGTAAAAAGGGAAGAGAAAAGAGTTACTTTTAACTCCGTATTCACCATACCTTAAGAAAAATTCTGGTTGATAATTACTTGAAAATCACATTGTCATAGATATCTCGTTATTTGAGAGGCTTTATGTATCAAATATCTTTCCCCTGTCATTAACCCCACATCGTTTAGTAGTGGAGATGTCGTGTTGAAGTTTGTCTAAAAATAGAAATGATGGTCATGGCAGTTCCAGGCGCGTATTGAAAACACTTCTCTTCAAAATTACACAGGGCTAAACTACTATGTAAAGGTCAACACACAAGAAAATTATCTACACCAAGGACAAAAAAACAAAAAAAAAAACAAAAAAAAAAAAAACAACACCCATGCCTATAAAAGTGGCCAAAAGTGCTCAGGACAACAATAATTACGAATAGTTAATTTAACTCCTACAAAACGGAAAAAATGTTAAGTTTCTGTAAAAACTCTATAAAAAATTAATTAAATCCTTCTTGTCAGCTGTATTTAATTAAAGATGCGTGAATATGTTGTGTTGCTTCGTTTTGGTATAATTAGAAGATAACACAAACTTGAATTAATAATGTTTATTTTTGGTATAAAACTTTAGGTTTTTACATCAAGTTGCAACCTTTAAATTTTGTGTGTATACAGGAGCAGACTAGCTAAATTCTCTTCACTGTGGGATGCTAGTAGTAAACGAGCCTATTCCTTCTGGACTCTAGTGGTCAACTGACTAGACTCTTTCCCTTTTCAAATCTCCTACACAAAACTACTGTCCTTATTTTGCCTCCCACTTTTGAATTCTTGGCGTCAGCGTGTCTATCTTTTCTATTTTTAGAACACTCGCCATTTTATAAACCATAACAGAAGTTCCCCCTTTAGAACGGAGTGTACTAATAATAATAGTGCTCATTATATTTCTTCCAGGAAACTTTTCGACCTGAACGAGATTTTGTATTTATCATGGGAGAATCTTCTTTTTTATTTCTTGTATTTATTTCTTGTTCTGAATCACTATGCGTTTTGTTTTTATTCATCTTTTCTTCTACTTGTTTCTCTACTATTTGTTTTTGTGCTTCTATATATGGTTTCAACCAGTCCACAGAAACTTGAGTATCCATATCATTATTTATCTTAACCAGAAAATATTTAGGCGTTCGCTGAAGGACTGTGTAGGGAACTGAATAGGGTGCCTCCAATGGTCTTCGAACACGATCCACTCTAATCCAACCTTTATCACAAGTTTGAAGTTTTTCTGGGACATAAGATTTTGCGGACATTAACTCTTTTGGTGAAGTCTCTCAAATCAATTTGTGACATGGTTTTATGTAAATCTCCTGTGAACTTTTGAGTTATAGCCTCCTCGCTTGTGCTATCTATTAGTAGCTGTGGTAGCAAGCATTGTGTGCCTGTAACAGCATAAAAAGGAGAAAAATCAGAGCTATTGGGCATACTGCGAATCCCAAGAAGTACTATTAGAAGAGCTGAGAGCCAGGATTCTTTTCGTGCTATAATAGTAGTTTTAATGGTCCTGTGCATTCTCTCAATCAAACCATTACATTGAAGATGATAAGCTGCCGTAGTCTATAAAAACCAATTATTTTTGCTACTTCACTAAACAACTCACTTTCAAATTGTCGCCCTCTGTCGGTTATAACATGCAGCGGGACACCCCAACGTGTGACCCACGTGTTTATAAAAGCCTCAGCTACACTAGCTGCAGTGATTTCGCTGATAGGTTGTGCTTCTACCCAACGAGTTGTGCGGTCAATACATATGAGGATATATCTATACGGGCTGATATAACTGCTATTTGAACTTTTTGCTGGTAGGAGTGGTCCTACTATATCTATGTGGACTGTATGAAATGTAGCTGATGGTATTTCTTATGTCTGTATAGGTGATTTTGTATGTTTGTAGACCTTTGCTTGTTGGAAGGCTGTGCATGATGCACAAAAGTCTTTGATTGATTTATCCATGTTTGGCCAGTAATATCTAGCTTTAATCATCTTAATGGATGATTTAATGCCAGGGTGATTTATGGAATGGCTACTATAGAATATGGACTCACGCAATTTAGATGGAACAAAAGCCTGGGGTAAAACGTTGATAAGTCACACCATATAAATTGGTTATCTCCAGGTATGGTGAAATTTTTTATGTCCTGAAAAGATTGAATTTCTGTATCAGATGCCTGTGCTTCTGCAAGTGCAGGTCAATCACACGCATCTATTTGTACAGCAAGAGTTGGTCGGGATAGACAATCAGCAACTATATTCTGACTACCTTTTACATGTTCAATATCTGAAATAAATTCTGTCAGGATAGCTAATTTTCGTTGTTGTCTGTCTGATTTAGCGGGGTTTAAACAATAAAATGCACCACACAATGGCTTATGGTCAGTTAAAAGTAGCACTTGGCGACCTTCTATGAGGTGACGGAAGTGCAGCACTGACAAATAAGCTGCTAAAAGTTCGCGATCGAATGTAGAATATCTCATTTGTGTTTGTGTTAATTTTTAGAGAAAAATCCGATCGGTATTGGATTACCTTCCACCATTTGGTGCAATGCCGCACCGACAGCATAATTACTACTGCTAGTGACTTATTGATAATTTGTACAGTTAAGTTCAGGGTGAGCTAATGAGGATGTATCATTAAGTTCCTTAATTACAGAATTGAAAGATTGTCGTTCAGATTCATCTAATGTGAACGAGCCTTTAGGGGATAGCCTCATTCTCTCAGATAGGGGTAAGACTATCTGAAAATTTTGGTATTAATTTTCTATAAAATCCTACCATTCCAAGAAATCTGCGTAGCCCTTTTGCGTCCTTAGAGTAAGGAAAAGATTTTAATTCTTCTATTTTACTAGTTGTAGGTTTAATGCCATCTACGCTAATATGAAAGCCTAAGAAATCTAGGGAAGTCACATTGAAAACAGATTTTGTGGCTGAAATTTTTAAATTGTGTTCATTTAAAATATTAAAAACAGTTTCAATGTCTTTTTATGAAAGATCTCATCATTGCTGAAAATTAAAATGCCATCAATATATATAAAAACACAATCAATATCTTCAAAGATTTTGTCCATATGCCGTTGAAATGTAGCTGACGCATTTTTTAACCCAAACGGCATATAATTATATTCATAAAGACCAAATGGGGTGGTGAGAGCAGTTTTTGCTACATGTTAATTTGGTGGTAGGCTGAAATCAAATCGATTTTGGAGAATCGTCGGTTGTTCACGAGTTTTGCTATAAAAGTGTTTATATTTGGTATAGGGTACCTGTCAGTCTTGGTTATGCTATTGAGAGAACAATAGTCTCCACAACATCTAAATCCTCCGCTTTGTTTAGATACTATATGTAGTGGGCTAGAGCACACGCTTTTGGAAAGGGAGATCAATCCGTCTTTTTGTAGGGTCTTAAATTCGCTACGCACGGCTTCCAGTTTTTCTACATTAAGCCGCCTGGGTTTTGCAAATACTGGCGTATGGCTTCCTGTGTCAATTCTGTGGTAGACGCCGGAGTATTTTTTGTTACTGTTCTTATATGGTGTGATTAGGTTCGGATATTTTTCTTTAATCATGTTCCGTATGAATGACGGGAGCTCCGTTTCATTTACGACTAGATTCACCGCTGATGCAGATATTTTTAAACTCTTTCTCTGGGTTGTTGTAGGATCGTAAATGGTTTTGTTACTGCAGTCTACTATTAGACCAAACTTGTTAAAGAAATCCAGTCCAATGAGTGGGTTGGTGATATCAGCGATCACGAATGTCCAAGTAAAAGATCTCCTTAAACTGGGTATTCCAATTTTCAAACTCGCTTGTCCGTAGCATTTTATTTTCTCCCCATTTGCAGTGGATAGTGATATGGGAGTCGGTTTTAATGTAATACCATTTACTGCAGAAGTTGGTAATATTGAGATACTTGCGCCAGTATCTACAATAAATTTTGATTTGGTAGCCCCTAATTTTGCAGTAATTTCTAATAGCGGCGAACCTCGTGGGACTGAACTTGTTCGCCCTATTAGTTTTCCTAATCACTTCCCGTAGGTGTTGCTGGTCGGGAACTAGGCAACATTTGTAGATTGTTCTTTTTGGGCCATTTACACCAAGGTTTTCATGTTCTTGCTTCATTGGCGAAATAAATATGTGCTCTGCAGGGTCGCTGAACAACAAATGCCTTATCGTTATTCAATAATGGCATCAGTTCATCTGCTAACCTAACAAGTTGGGTATGGTTTAAATCTTTTTGCGAGGCTATTACTGGAGCTATTGTTGACGGTAATGCCTGCAGGAATTTGTCTCACAATGTCGTCACTAATAGCTATCCGTTTAGCTACGGATAGCATTTCGTGCAAATATGTCGACGGTCGTCCTGAAAGAGTCGTAGACAACATTAATTTTTCTAGAAGCTCCGGTTTTGTTTGTTCGTGAGCTTCTATCAGAGTCCGTTTTAATTCCTCGTAGTCTTGTGATGCGAGGGTAGCATTTGGTAGTTTACCCAATTCTTCGGTTGGTAACGACGATATTACTGTATAAAACTTTGTTTTCGACGCTGTCACATTTCGCAAGTGAAACTGGGTTTCTAATATCGTAAACCATCCATTTACAGCAGTTTCCATGAATTCCGGTGCATTGATATTGACTTGACGAGTCGTTTCCTCTCCTGTCTGCTCCATTTATCCTTTTATATGTGTTATATTTTGTATATGAGGTTGCTTTCTGTTCGTATGTCGTGGTCACCACTGTTGTGTTGCTTCGTTTTGGTATAATTAGAAGATAACACAAACTTGAATTAATAATGTTTATTTTTGGTATAAAATTTTAGGTTTTTACATCAAGTTACAACCTTTAAATTTTGTGTGTATATAGGAGTAGACTAGCTAAATTCTCTTCACTGTGGGATGCTAGTTGTAAACGAGCCTATCCTTTCTGGACTCTAATGGTCAACTGACTAGCCTCTTTCCCTTTTCAAATCTCCTACACAAAACTACTGTCCTTAACTCCTACTTTTTACTCCTACTTACCTCTACTCATACCAAAAGAAACGGTTCCTTATTTTGCCGCTCAATTTTGAATTCTTGGCGTCAGCGTGTCTATCTTTTTTTTTTATTTTTTAGAACACTCACCATTTTATAGACCATAACAAATATATATGTATATAAAAATGAGCACAACAATGTAAATAGTGTAAATAGTTAAAAAACCACATCTCAGAAATATTTTCATTTGTGTTCCACTAGATTAAATTTTTCAATCATTTATAATGAAATACTTTGTTAGTATATAAAAGCCAATTGTATTTTATTAGGTTTGTTTATGCAAAAATGTTCAACAAAATGGAGGAAATAATTATTGTAATCATCTTACTGGGGGAATGTATCCATTTGCAAAATTTTTTAATGCTGGTTTTTGTGAATTTTTCAATTCTCACCTGTGCTTTAAATTTGCAATTAGTTTTTCTGAGTATTTGATACTGTTAGCACTGAATTGGCTGATTATGCTTTTTCTGATACTAGAGAAAAAGCAGAACTTTTTAATGAGAAGATTTTTCTCAAGTTATTTTCTACTTTCAATCTGTATTTTGAATTTTAACTTAATAAAGAAAGTAATATTTTCTACAAAGATGAATACAATTTGTATAGAAAATGTTTCTTCTTCTTTTATGCACCGTGTCCCTTCAGAACGTAGGTGATCATGGCCTTCCACATCTTCCTGTCTCTTGCTGCTCTTAATATATTTCGTCCTGTTATTTTTCTCAAACCCTGCTCTACCATCCATTTGTTTAAGCCCATAATGTCATGCACTATTTTCCCTGATCTCTTTCCTACTCTCTACTCTGTGAGTATCAAATTCTCCAAGCCCTCTTTCCTCGTTATGTGTCCCAGAAACTTCAGCTGTCTCTTCCTGATGGGTAAGTATAAGTATTTTTTTTTGTTTCTCTTCTTAAAAGAAATTGTTATTGCTCACATTTTCGGTTCATGTTATCCCCAGCATCCTTCTGTAGAACCACATTCCCGTTGTTTCAAGTCTCTCCTTTATCTTTGAGGTGATTGTCTAGCATTTGCTACCATACAAGAGGCAAGATATTACATAACAGTTCAGTACTCTTTTCTTCATTTACAACAAATTTCTCCTGTGTCTTCATTGGGAATGCATCTTTGGCCTTGCCAATATACCTTTGGATCTTTATCCACGTGTTTACACTTATGTACCTGCTTAATTTTAGTATCCCTGACTTGTAGTTGGCTTTTTTTTCTTTTTTTTTTTTTTGCTAAATTCTTTTTGACTCGAACTTTTCTAAATTTACTTTTTTTGTGGTTAGATAAACATTAGAAGGTATTTTAATATCTTCTTCTTTTATGTGCGGTGTCCTTTCAGAATAAAGGTAATTATGACTCTTTCCGACTTATCATTTATAGATCTAAGTAAGATTTGTTCCTTTAAAATCCCTTCTAGTCCATGTTTTGTCATCCATTTACATCAGCACATTAGATAGATTACTTACTGTTTCTGTCTGACCCTCTTGCTTTTATCATATCCTGCAAGTGTCAAATTCTCCAAGCCCTCTTTCTTCATTACATATCCAATTTATATATATATATATATATATATATATATATATATATATATACAAATTTCTGGTCAGCTTTCTTATATTGAGATGCTTATTTGCAAAACAACATACCTACCATGGATAAATTTAAAATTTTTAAATAATTACAACAGAACATGTTCAGGTGTGTTTTAAAAAGTCACCATCAGAGCAATTACAGTTACAATAAGTTAGTATTCACAATTCACCTCTGAGGATTATGTTGGATGAGATCAACAGTACTTGGGTTAATAAAATCTATGGTGCCTTCCTTGATAAATTTCAACTTAACATCAAGAAGCCAATTAGAAAACTAGAATGGACCATTGTAAAGATAAAAAGACATACTACATCTACATTATTCAATAAAACATTCATGAATGAAGATACACTGCCTAATTATACACACACACACACACACACACACACACACACATAGATATTTATATGAAAATATCTATTTGCATATATTCACATAAATTCTTACACACAGGCACAAACACACACGTTTTTTTTTTGTTTGTGCCATGTCTCTTCAGGATGTGGTTGATGAAGGCTCTCTACAACTTCCTATTCTTCATATCTCTTAATAAGGACTCCCACTTCCTGTTCTGCCATCCATTATTAAGCATACTATTAAGTATACTACTCACTCTCTCTCTCTCTCTCTCTCTCTCTCTCTCTCTGTCTTTCATACTTTCAAAGTAGACTACGAGTGTTATATTCACTAAGCCCACATTCCTCATTATGTATCTTAGAAATTTCAACGTTCTTTTTCTTATTCTAACAACGTCTCTTTTTTGTTTCTAGTTTTCTTAAAGCTTCCTTCTTCAGTGAATAGTATTCTCAGCATCCTTTTGTAGAACTACATTTCTCTTGCCTCAAGTCTGTCCTTCATCAGTGAGGATATTTTCTAGACCCAAATGCCATATATGAGGACTTATATGCATCCGTCACTGAAATTTTCAACTGCATAAGGGTCCATTCTGCTTTATCTTCCTTAAAACTTCTGCATTGTTCACATTCTCTATCCATGCCATTCTTTGAAAGAACAAAACTGTTGCCTCGAGACTTTTCTTCATCAATGAGGAAATTGTTCAATGTTCACTACTATATAGAAGAATTGATATTACATAGCAGTTCAGCATTCTTTTGTTAGTTTCTAATGACATTTTCCTGTTTCTTAATATACTTTGCTTAGATTTTAGAAAGTATTTTTTCTATTCAAATATGTCTTCAGATTTCAGTGTCACATTTTGTTAGAAAAATTTCCATACTTGCTTGACTTTGGTATTTCTAATTCATAGATCTCTTTTTCAGCTGCTATTTTTGCTGACAATGATAGATTCTTTCTTACAATTCATGTTTAGATATTTCCCTTTGCTTCACTTTACTTCCATCTCTAAGGTTTCCTGCAATTTTCTTTGTGAATTTGCTATTGACACTGTGTCATCTGTACATCTTTTGAAGTTAAGGAAAGTGTCTGCCAATTGTAAATCCTGGTAGGACTTCTAGAAAATTGTCTTGTTTTTATTACCAAATAGAAGAATTGTTATTACTAACAGTTCAGCATTCTTTACTTTGTTTTTAATGATATTTTTGTTTCTTAATACTTTGTTTAGTATTTGGAATTTTCTTTCACTATTTCAATTTACCTTTGGATTTCAATATCACACTTTCCATCATCTCTAATAACACATCCCAGGTAGTTTAATTTTTATGTGCACTGGATTTTGATATCTCCAAATTGTTGCTCACTTCTTAAGATTTTGAACCACTGCTTTATTCACTACTTTTCTTTCCACTTTTCAAGGATCCTCTACTGCACTACTTAATTTCAGTCATAGTCATTTTCTGTTGCCATAGCAGGATATGACAACACAACTGCAAAATTGAAACATTCTATTATTCATTCGGCTGAGTCTCTTGCATTGTTAGGATAAACTTTTGCTGCCAAAATCACCTCTAGAATGTTATAGGTAAAGCTGTCTCTTTTGCTAAGAACCATACATCTTGTCTTCTTACAAATGATGGTTTATCTTTCCTTCTTGCTTTCTTTTACTACTATATCTGGGCATACCTGTAGGTTTTGTGTCCCTGCTATCAACACAGTGTCATCTGTGCATCTTATGGTAATAAGATTGTACTCACCAGCAATAAATTGATGTTCTCTGAGAATCAATTTGCTAAATACTGCAAGATAACAAATGATATATTTAATTCAAAAGAAAGCAAAAAAAAATGGAAATCTTTTTATCTCCTTAAAATAAAGAGTTCTCAAGATTTGTGCATTACTTTTTTTATAATATACATAAATATTTTTGGTTTAAACTCAGTTGCATTAAATATTTAACATTTAACTGGCATTAAAATGTTTAAATTTAAAGTAAAAACAAAAACATCTAATGCATTTATAACTTCTCGTAGTTAAAAAAGATGTCTGCAATTTATGTTGTTATGAGTGACTTGAGTTAATTTCCTGATAGCTAGAGAATTTTAAACAAGGAAAAACTCTAAGATATATAAGATGATAGTAGGACCAAAATAAATAGTGGTAAATGTCACATGCCACATATAAAGTAACTATGTACAATTTAATATCAGGTTTTACAGCTTTCATTTGTGGCCTTTAATGTTTATGTTTCATTAAATTGAGTCCTCATATTAGAATTACAAGCATAGAAACAATCGAGTTTCAGTCAACAATAACTAATTACATAAATAATTCAGGCAAGTGTTAGAAAAATCATCATCATGGTTTATCATTGTAGTCATTTGTTGTAAGCAATGAATTAAGGTTTTATTTACCAGGGCAACTGACAAAAAAAATAAACTGAAACAAATCTTATTTAGGAAAAATTGTGCTGAAATCTACTCTGAAATTCTAATATGAACCATTGTTATTATTCCATAAATTATTCAGACTAGTCTCATTGCCTTTGTTGTTTCTTGGACATATACACTTGAATAAATTCTAAAGAAAACATTCACTGAGAAACTGTGATTAAAACAACAAAGATGGAGATTCTAGTCAAGAATAGAATAAAATCTTTACTAAAGACAGAAAATAACATCTCTTACTTGCTGCTCTGGATTACATTCTCAACTTACAAAAATTGATTTATTTATTTTTATGTCTTATCAACCCTTTGTCAGTTAGTGAAAGCTGAAACATTTTGGATGGCATGGTTTTTGTGTGTTAATATCGCATTAACAATTTCTAGAGAATAACAATGATTTTTTAGATACAAGTTCTACTATTTAATCTATAGTGGAGAGTGGACATAGATTCCCTCCTTTCTCAAGTGTATTCTTCTGTAAGTGAGTGTAACTAACCCTGACTGAAATTTGAACTTGGTTTGTCAATTTCTAATTCCCAGTCACTATTCACTACATCACTCATGTATGCTGACAGAATAAGTAGAAAAAAAGTCAAATTTAAAGATTGGAATGAAGTATTTATAAATTACATTGCCTTGTGCTGACTTGTATATGTTTAAATGTATGTGTTATTTTTTAATTGTTGCTTTTATTTCATATATATATATATGCAAATGAATAAGGAACAAAGAAAATATTTACAACATTCAAAACATTAATGTAAAACAGTGCTCAATATAGAAATAGAGCAATGAACATTTATTATAAATTATACTTTAGAACATGTACAAACTACAATCTACTACAAAATTGTACATTTTATTTCGACATTTGAAGAACAACTACCTGATGAGACATTGTTCTTTCAATGTCGAAACAAAATGTACACTTTTGTAGTAAATTGTAGTTTGTACATGTTCTAAAGTATAATATATATATATATATATATATATATATATATATAAAATTATATAGGCATGAATTAATTGCACATTGCCACATTGAAATTTCTATGTTTTTCGAAATAGATTCTCTTCATCGGGCAATGTTTGATGTTATTTGTACAGATGATTTACATTTAATAACAGAAGCCTTTGGTTTGCTGTGTATGTATGTTGGAAGATATAAAATTTACATGTGTGTTTCTTTTAACTAATCAGAGCGATGATTCATTTTGGAATTTGGCACCAAAGAATACATACTAACTTTTTCTCTTTTTTCCTTCTTTTTCCCTTCCCTTATATATATATATATATATATATATATATATGCTTTTTGTGTGTCTTGTGTTCTCTACATTGCCATTAATTATAATTTTTTTTTACTTCAGCTCTTGCAATTTGTTTCATTAAATAATGTGTCCATGTGCGCATGCGTATATGTACACATGCATATGTACATGTGTATATATTATTTGAAATTTGGCTTTCATTTTGGGGTGACTTTATATTTTTTGATGGCTGGTGAATGACTGTAATTCCTTGGTTGATGCCAAAGAATGGAAACAAAGGAAGCTAGACCAGCAACTGAAAGAACCTCACCCCTTCACAACCAATAGCAAGTGACTGATTTCATACACCCCACTCTGCCACTACCTTTCTCAAGTGTGAGACTTTGGCCATTGAAATCATCAGATTTCATTCAGTTAAAATTTCTCACCAAACCACCATTGAAAATAAGCAAGCCTGTAAATATTGTTGGATGAAGAAAGCAAATTTAAAAATTGGAATAAAGCATCTATAAAGTTCCTTGTAAGTAATTTACATTGTATTGTGACATCTTGTGACATCTTGTGACATCTTGTGACATCTTTTTTTTTTTTTTTTTTTTTTATAAGCGTTTCACCCCGAGCAAGGCATGTCACTGCCACTACTGTGCAGGGGGCTACGTAGAGTGGAGAAAGGCTGATTAAATATAGGAAATAACAGAGGGTGGGTGATAGGCGGGTGAGGATACCGAGAATGAGGGTTGGGTAGATGAGAGTGTTGTGAGAATAGTTGGGAGTTAGTGTGATAGGAGGTGTCTATTGACCCTACATTTAAACACCTGGAGATTGTAACTGTCGGGAAAGCAGACTTGTGGAAGGGAGTTCCACAGGCGGGAAGCGCGAGAAAAGAAGCTGTTGGAGTAGAATTTACGGTTACATCTTATTTGTTTAACTGTAAAAGGGTGGGACCTAGTTGCTAATCTAGTATCTCGTGTAAATTCGTGCTTAGGCGGCACCAGTGATCGAAGCTCATCGGAGCAGAAGCCATGAAAGTACTTGTAGAAGAGGCACAGGGAAGCAACATCACGCCGGTGTGAGAGCGGCTGCAGCCGGTCTGTCAAGTCAGTATCAACCACGTTACAGATCCTCCTTTGTATTTTGTCAAGAAGCCCAAGGAGAGCAGCAGGGGCACCCGACCAGATATGGCAGCAATATTCAATACACGGGCGGATGGTAGATTTGTATATGTGCAGAATAGTTTCAGGTGGGAAAAATTTCCGGGCCCTGCACAGGGAGCCGACTTTCATAGCAGCAGATTTGGCAATGGATTCAATATAGTCATTCCATTTGAGGTCCGCCGAAAGTGTAAGGCCAAGGAGGCGTAGTATTTTACTCTCTGGGAGGCTAGCCTGTCCCATGCTAATGGGAGGTAGATGCGATTGTCTATGGTGGTTAGTTGATAACAGCTATCTTGTGACATCTTGTGACATCTTGTTATAAATGCCCGTTATTTTTAGAATTATAAGTTTTTCTCTTTTTTTTTTGCTTATCTTTGATGTTTTCACTTATCCTTGTTTGTGTGTTTTGTTATCCCCATTGCTATTAATTATCAAATGTTTTATTTCAGCCTCTCCACTCCCACAAATTGCTTAATTTTAGATATGCTTACCTACTATTGCCTATCATTACTGAGAAATTGATTTGACAATATTGCACTAAGTTTTACCCTCCTGATTTTTTAGTTGGTAGTAGACATCAAAATTTACACTAAGTTTTGACATGATATGAATTCCTTTGTATTTTATGTGCTTTTTTCTCTTTCCTCTCAAATAGTAACTTTCCACCGTATACCCTCATCTTAATGACTATGCTTCTGATACTAACTCAAATGGGGATAGGGGCTGCACATAACCCTGAGCAAATCTTCATCCAAATGGTTGTTTTAATCCTTAAATATATGAATGATCTTTCCTTGAGACCCTTGGAGGAGTTAAGTTGCCTGACCTCTGAACAGACAAGACACAGGCACTTGGAGTATCATGCCTGAATCTTTCTTGGCTTATTTGTGCCCTCATTAAAGTGAAGGTAAACATCTTCTTAATTTGGCATTATCCTCTTGATAGTCAGGGAAAGAAACCTTCAAGTAACTTAGAAAGAGGCTATCCTATCAGCAGGTGTATAATATCCGATGTATTGTATTGCCATTTAGTGGATGGTTTCTGGATCATGCAGTAGTTTCCTGTGGGTCCTCTCAATAACATAATGATGAGCACTGTAATGACAGTACCTCCAGGTGAGTTATTTATATATGCATTTCCAATGAGTGTATATGTCACTGCCTACTAGTCATTGACCAAACCAGCAAAAACAAACATATTGAAAACAAAACAAAATTATCAGATCTAACCTCAAAAAAAAAAAAAAACTGAAGTAGAACCTCAGGTATACCATATCCAACAACAATGTAAGGGGTTTATATTCCAACTTTTCAGAAATGGCACTCCATTGTCTTCAGTCTAAATCTGACCTTCTGTTGCTGTCTGAGATTTATCAATGCCTCAATTCCATTGCAGGAGCTTACAATCCTCGGCTACTCACCCATTATAACAATGATCACCTAAATCACTAGGGACACGGGCTTGATATCAACATCAAGGACAGTTTTCCCTGCAGCAAGGAAGCAAAAAACAAAGACCCTAATCTCCCATATATATGTTTTATATCTTTTTGAATCCTGTTCATCATTTATCCTTTCTTCAATATCTCCTGTACCCAGTCTTTTCTCTTTATGTAACCTCCTGCGAACTAGAGGTGGTCCTGCCTTACTTAGGGGAAAGGATTAAAAAAATTTAAAAAGTGTATAAGAGAGAAAGTGTGTGTGAATGTGTGATAGAGTGTATTTATAAAAGAGAGTAAACAAGATTATATGTGAGAGAAAAAAGAAAAGGATAGAGAAAAGGAGAGTTTGTATGTGTGAGAAAGAGAAAAAAATATGTATATGTGAAGTGAAAAAAAGTATGAATATGAGAAAAATAGTGTATATATGTAAGAGAGGAAAAAAATTGTGTACCTGGGGGAAAGCAAGAGAGAAATAGAGTGTGTTTGACAGAGAAAGAGAAAGAGAGAGAGAAAAAGAGAGAGAGAGAAAGAGTAAGAACCAATAAGGATATTTGAGAGAAAGAAAGATCTAAAAATGGGTGTATACAGGGTTGTGTCAGGTGATTAAGAACAAATTATAGTGTAAAGTAAAAAAAATACATCAGTAGATTTTTTAAAAATCATTTTACATTTGTTCAACCTAGAAAATCAGAAATACTTTATTCAATAAAATTACTATTAGCCTTGAGACAGCATTAGTTTGAACTTCACATTGATTGCATATCTGGTTCAGTTGGTTTTGTTCATTTAACAAGAGCTTTATATTGGGGAGGAACTTCTAGTTTGACTCTTTTTTGATGCTATCTCATATGTCATAGTATAGGGGATTAAAATCAGAAGTGATAGAAGGTTACATTATGAGAGTGACATGATAGCAAAGATTATTGACCATCCACTCATGTTATCTGGGAAGGAACAGAATCCTGCTGAAATATTTATGGCCAGCCTTGGTTAGTCCTTTGATTCTGGATTTCAACCCCATGTTCAGCACATCACTGTATATGATGTCATTGGGATGGCTTAACATAGCCTTCATTGCTTATGACTCCATTGGTCTTACATTTTGCACTGAAATGAAATGGAATCAATCCCTGGTCTGCTGCTTGGAGAGTTGATTCACTGTAATATGGCAGAGAATTTTTCTAATCAGAATCCATCTTGTATATTTATAAATCCACTATTTTTCTTAGCAATGAAAGTTGCTTTCATATTTGGTCTGGTGGCCATGCTATATATCTCAAGTTTCTTGACCAAATCTGAAGGTCTGTAATGTTATTGATCCTGACTTGGCATCTCATCTTCAATTTTTTTCCATCACTATGAAGTGACTTCCCTTTGTCTTTTCTACAAATATTTTCACAGCGATTGTTCTGATGAGCTTTCCTCCTTTGTACCTTGACTGTACAAATTTATATACAGAACAAGTTGCTGACCTGGCATCAAGGTTTCACTCACTTTCACATCCAACTGATGCGACTTCCCTTCATCTTTTCATTGCAATTTTTCTGATGAGCTTTCCTCCGTGGTACTTTAACCACATGAATTTAAGCATACTGCCAGATTGGCAATTAGGTCTCACCATTTTATTGTTGAAATAGGTATAACCAAAAGTTCTATTCTAATAGTTTTTCTCTTACTTCTTCTCCACCTATGGAACTCTCCTCTGATTTTCCTCTTCTCTGCCACTTATGATTTTCAAAAATTTAAATGCAATGATTAATTACAATCTTCTATCTTCTTGAACCCTCTTCTTTTAATGTTCTTTCTCTCCACTAGCTTCTTCTCATTTCGCTTGACATACACCATTGCCTGTTAGCAGCATTTTCACATTAAGAAAAAATACATGCAAGATAAAAGAAAAACAGGATATTTATATGTGATGAAGAATGAGAAAGAGAGTGCTTATATATGACAGAGAGGGAGACGAAGTTGTGTTTATATGTGTGAGAGTGAGAAAGCAAGTACTTATAAGTGATGGTGAGTGAGAAACAGATTACTTATAAGTAACAGAGAGTGAAAATGAGTGCGCTTATTAGTGATGGAGAGTGAGAAAGAGAGGGCTTATATGTAACAGTGAGTGAGAAAGAGAGTGCTTATATATGACAGAGAGGGAGACGAAGTTGTGCTTATATGTGTGAGAGTGAGAAAGCAAGTACTTATAAGTGATGGTGAGTGAGAAACAGATTACTTATAAGTAACAGAGAGTGAAAATGAGTGCGCTTATTAGTGATGGAGAGTGAGAAAGAGAGGGCTTATATGTAACAGTGAGTGAGAAAGAGAGTGCTTACACATGAAAGAGAGTGAGAAAAAGAGTGCATATATGTGTGAGAGTGATAAAGAGAGTACTTATATGCGATGGAGAGGGAAAAAGTAAGTGCATGTATGCAGCAAGAAAGAGAGTGCTTATATATGTAAGAGTGAGGAAGGGAGTGCTTACACAAATGGAGAGGGAAAAAAGTGTTCTTATATATGAGTATGAGAAAGAGAATGCTTATATGTGACAGAGAATTAGAAAGAGGGTGATTATATGTGAGAGAGTGTTTATATATGTGAGAGTTAGACAGAGTGTGCTAATTTGTTTGAGAGTGAGAAAGAGTGCCCTTATATTTAACAGTGAGTGAGAAAAGAGTGTTTATATATCTGAGAGTGAAAAAGAAAGTCCTTATATGTGACAGAGCATGAGAAAGAGTGTGCTTATATGTACAAGAGTGAGTAAAACAGTGCTTATATATGTGAGAGTGAGGAAGAGAGTCATATATGATGGCAAGTGAGAAAGAGTGTGCTTATATGTGACTGGGAGTGAGAAAGAGAGTGCTTATAATTGACAGAGTGTCAAAAAGTGTGTGCTTCTATGTAATGATGAGCGAGAAAGATGGTGCTTAAATGTGTAAAGCTTATCTATTGTTGTTGAAAACCCGAGAGATAAAAATCCTTTCTCAAAATTAGAAAAAGAATAAAATAATACAAATGAAGACAATTTTTAAAAAAATAATTTTCATTGACATATTTTAGAATTCTGTTCAAGATTTTGTCTTCATCAAAAACAGCACATATTTGTATATGTTTATGCATGTAAACCTTTTTCTAAATACATTTGTGTATGTGTATCTGTTCATACAAGTCAACAAATTGTCAATATATGGTTTTCTCCTGGCAAAGGATATCCATCTTTATTTCTATCTAGTATTTGGGTCATTTTCATTTTACTGCAAGATGACCTTCTTGCTGAAAAGATTAATATTTCTTTTTACATGTCAGTGCTATAAACATTGCTTGTATGACAGAGAGAAATATACAAGTTTCTCCATGTTAAAGAATTATCAAATACAAGTACTTTTAGTGTCATTTATACTCCAATATTTAAACATCAAATTCCAATCTCTGTGCTCTATTTAATTTATCTATTGATATAAGTAGATGCACATGTAATACAGAAAGTAAAATTAGCATGCCAAGTTCAAATCTGAGCCAAGTTTATTATGTTCACTTTTATAAAAATGGTGAAAAAGGGTATTTGTGTAAAATATCCTTTGTTAGGGTAGTTTGTATTTTGTGAAAAGGATATTTTGACACAACTATATTTGAGAATCTATTTCTTGTTCTTATTAAATAGTAAACTGGGCTCTCTAGCCTAGATTGACAACCAGTTTAGGAGAAGAACAGTTCAGAACAACTGGTTGGCTGTGGAGCTGGCCAATCAACTTCATGGAATAGAAACCACAGCGATGTGGTGATGCTTATTATTGCACAGGAGAGTTTAATGGTACAGAAAAATGGGGGAAAAGGAGGGGAGATGGAGGTATAGGGAAGAAGAAAGAAGGAAGAAGAAGGAAAGAGAGAGAAGGGAGAGGAGGATTGCATATCTGCCACACTCTATTTTGGTCGACTCTATTTACTGTCTAATGTGGTAGTACATTTCTCTAACATTTATGGAAAAGGTATGAAGCCATCTCTTCTCCCTCCAGCTATGGATGGAATAGCAGGACTGACTCGATCCCATAACCTTGGTTGGCAGCCAGTCTATTGCAGAAAGAATTAACAACCTACTACAGAACAATTTTCTACTTAATCAGTCATGAATAAAATGAGACATGATTGCCAAAGTGTCCATCATGTACGATTGAAAGAAAAGCTAAGATATCAAATAATTATTTTCAAGGCAGTCTAACTTCTATTTTTTATTCACTGTCTTTATAGTTTTGCATTTATAAAATCTGCAAAGCTCAAAGTGCATCAGAATAGAGAAAGATGCTTTCCAGAAATTAAGTGAAATATTAAGAAACAAGAAAACATCATTAGAAACAAAAAATATTGTGCTGAATTGCTATGTCTTAAGGTGAATATAATCAAAAAAGAAACTGGTACTCATGATCAGAAAGTAACAGGTGAAATATCTGGAACACATAATGAGAAAAGAGTACCTAGAGAATCTAACACTCATAAGGTATAACAAAAGCAAGAAAAGCAAAGGAAAACAACAAATAATCTACTTAACAAGTGTGTATAGATAAATAGTAGAACAAGGACAAAGAGAAATGGTAAGAGATTAAAAATTATTTAACCCAAGAATAGTCAAGGAAAAAAAGTGGGGCTCTACTGATTTCCCTCTTTTTGTTGTTTCTATTGTATCCACAGTACTTCAACCAATCCATTCTTCAGTCTTCTTCAGGAATGCAATATATATAGACAGAGTTAGATATTTTTTTTTTCTCTCCCAGCAATTGTTTGCAAATCTTTTCTTTTTATTGCACCTAAAATAAAAAATGACTTGTGATGACTGACAAAACCAGCAGATCCCGTCAGATATTTTTTACCATTTCTCTCTCTTGTTTTCAACAAAAAAAACATTAGACCTGACCTTGTCAGTTGAACTGAACAAAACTGTATATAATGAAATAAGAAACTGCAGTGCCGGTATAGTATGTGACCTAACTTTTAAATGTGGCCCATGAGATTCTGTCACTGGTATAGTATGTGGGCTAACTTAAAAAGCATATTATAAGGAGGTATCATAACTGTCTGGTAAGGGTTAGGGTTAGTGAAAATAGTTTCAATAAATAACCTAATACTTATATCTATAAATATACTCTTACTGAGGTAAGACACATTCAAACTGGTTAGGCCACATACTATACCAGAATTAAAGGGGTAGGCCACATACTCAAAGAGCTATATACTATACCGGCCCCAATAAAGATATAGAACATGAAAAAAATAAATGCAAAAAAAAAAGCTCATTGCCATAGATACAGAGCAACATATACAATTTAAAGAAGTTGCACAAAAACTTGCTGGCACATTTTTATGAATAATATGAATGCTAATGCTTTGCATAGTTCATTTGCCTCTTGGAGTAAAGAAACAAGATTTTTTATTACATTTTTCACAAATTTTGTCTTTACAACAAGCAAAAGAATTATGGTAATATTGAGGCATTTGCTATTTTAACAATCATGGTTTGAATGTTTCAATTATATTTAAACAGGTATACCATGTGGAATGGGTGAAGATGAATTGATTTTATCCATCTTTATATATAACAGAAAAAAGCAGCACTTGTGGGGAAAACTGATTGGCTAGTAAGCCACTGTGCAAGTTTAATTTTAATTTAAACATATTTTGTCTATTTATTTTTATCTAAATAAAAATATTAAAAAATGCATATATTGCCTTTCTTGCTATTTTTAATCAACACCAAGAAACTTGTTCATGACTATGAGAGGATTAAAATAAAACTAGACACAGTATGCCTAAATTATTTAATTAAACATGTTCAAATGAAGATATGCTGCTCACACACACACACACACACACACACACACACACACACACACACACACACACACTAGACATATTCAGATACACATAAAATAAAGTTCATCCCCAATAATAGCTAAAAGTATAGCTGAAAGCACTCAGAAAAAACATTTGGATAATTTTTTTTATTATTTGTGTTCTAAAAAGAAAAAAATCATAACATCACATGAAAAATTACATAAAAAAACTTAACCATAATACCTTGTCTGTCATTTTAATGAAACATATTTAAAGGAAAGATTGCTGCCCCAAAACACAATTTTGTGAATATATATATATTGCTGTTTTTTCAGTGGTGGAATGGCATTTTAACAAGGAATTTTTTTTGAAGGTGCTCAACTTTCTGATGAAAACCCTTCTGATGAATATTATTCAATATACATCCTGTAAGCTGTAGGGAGTTCGGTTAAGTTTGACACAAGGTCGAACAAAAGAAACATTAACCAGCTCCCTACATTTCAAACACAATACTAAACTTCTCATAAGATAAAATATTATTGGGTTGTAAGAATCTTTTTGAGAAAATAATGATTTACTGATACAAGTCTTACTATTTAATCTATAGCTAAGAAGATAATGAATGAATGAGAGGAGAAGAAATGGATTTACAAACATTTACACACATAGACACAAACACAGACAACACACCTTTCCCAATGGTTGTGTGTGTGTGTGTGTCTCTCTCTCTCTCTCTCTATATATATATATATATGAAACCTAACTGCAGTTAAAATTCTGTTCTTTGATTTTCAGTTCCAACAGTTATCTCATTACATTCAGATTCACGGCACCTGGTATTCCCAAACAGTCAATCATTTAGGTACTAACCAGGCTCGACATTGCTTAACTTTGATGATCAGAAAGAAAAAAGACTGAAATCAATAGACTGGTAAAACTACATAATGCAACTCATAAGGCATCTTCTTCTTCTATGTGCCATGTTCCTTTATGGTGCTGGGGATCATGGCTCACCAGTTTCCTGTCTTTTGTTGCCCTTAATAAATTGTCTTTTTTTATCTGCTAAACCCTGCTTAACATTTACAAAACCTCACTATATAGATTATGCATAGTTTTCCTCTGTCTCTCTTGTCTTCAATCTGCCTTGTGGGCATCAAATTTTCTAAGCCCTCTTTCCTCATAATTTGACCTAAAAATTTTAACTCTCTCTTTCTGATGACATCAGTCAGTATCAATATCAGTTAGTTAAGTGCCATACACGATACATGTTTGGGTGATCATGATTGACTAGGCTAATTTTCCAACAATAGGTTGCTATTTCTTTCTGAGGTAGACTGGTTGACAAACAAGGCTACAGAAGTCAATTGACCTGCTATTCAATCCATAGCTGGAGGGAGAAGAGATAGATTAATACTTTTCCCAAGGGTATTTGCACATAAGTGAATGAAACGAATCCAACTGGAATTCGAACTCATGTCTGCAATTTCTTCACGATGCACATCTGATGAAAAGTATAAGTATTTTTTGTTTCATTTCTCTTTAAAATTTTCTTGTTGCTCATATGTTTGGTCAATGGTATTCTCAAGATCCTTCTTTAGAACCGTATTTTTGATGCTTCAAATCTTTACTTAATCTGTGAGGAGTTAATATTTGACAATCTGTGAGAAGATTGTCAAGGATTAACTGACATATAGAAGGACCGATATTACATAACAGTTCGGTACTTTTTTCATTTTTTCTAACACAGTTTTCCTGTTTCTTAATACTTTGTTTCACTTTTGGAAAGGATCTTTTGCTATCTCAGTGCAACTTTGGATATCAATGTCGCACTTTCAGTTGTCTGTTATTTAAATTGTACTTGTTTTATTGTGGCATCTCAAATGTACTCTAATGTCTGTCTGTCTGTCTACCTATCTGTTGACTTCTTCAAACTGGTATCTTTTTGTCAACCTGCGTGTAAAACTATGAAACACAAAAATATAATATACTGTCACACACACACAAACACACACACTTATGCATATGCATGCATACATACATATCTGAACATGTACATACATACATACATACATACATAAATATTCTTACTTATATGCACACCCAAATGCAGAGACATACATTTTGATTTCTAGCTGTAATTGTTTGTCGTCACAAGGTATTTGTATATCAATTCATAATTATTTGTTAAAATTCTTTCTCCACACTCTTCCAAACACTTTTGTCACTCTTTGTCTAGATAGGCAGGTAGGCAGGTAGGCAGGCAGGCAGATAGAATGCCGAGAGATCGAGGACGTATTTAAATAGAACATACTCTGAGGAATAAAAATTGAGATTATTAAAAAAAATCTCTGGAGAGTTAAGAATATACTGATTACTTGCAAATAACACACACACACACACACACACACACACACACACACACACACACACATGCTTGCACATCCACAAGCAAACACACAAATGCACACATACACACAAGCACACACATACACACAAGCACACATGCACAAATTCACACATGCATACAAGCACACACATACAAATACACATACAAGTACATACAAATATAGAAAAGGACACATACAAATAAACACACAAGCACACATACACAAACACACACACAAGCACATACACAAGCACACACAAACACACACAAGCATAAACAAACATATACATATAAACACACACAAGCACATTCACAAGCATACACACAGACACATATGCACAAACACACACACACAAATATGCACAGACACATACACACAAATATATTTGGTGAATTTAAGCAGCAAATGTTCTTTTGTATCAGATATGACTGAAAGCAACACACATTTTGTGTCGATTAATTTTAATGATTGATTTTTCCAACTTACCAATAAGTCTTCCCAGGCAAGACGGGGGAATTCCATCTGAAATTTTTTCATTTTGAAAATGTACAGGAAATATGGTACATCCAAGTTTTAAACTTTCTTACACCATCATCTGGTTAAGTACTGATAATTTGTGACATTAGTCAAATTTTGAACAACACAATTTTAGCAAAATAAGCTGTTAGAGTTATCTGATAAAAGCATGCAGTGTACATTTGCAGCAATCTAAACTTGGAGAACTAATGAATGTTGTGACATAAATGCAAGATGTGACATGCATGGGTATATATATATATATATATATATATATTCCTCTGAGATTTATTAGTAATTTGGAAAAGTTGATCACTAAAATTAATCAACACAAAATGTCTGTTATTTTTAATAATACTGGGTGTGACAGAAATACCTCCCACAGTAAAACATTAGTGGCATAGTTGTCTTCACCTAATTGATATCTTATTATTATGTAGGAGCTATATGTGGGAGGTATTTGTGTCATACTCTTTCTATATATATGGAGAGAGAGAGTATGACACAAATACCTGCCACACACACACACACATATATATATATAGAGAGAGAGAGAGAAAGAGAGAGAGAGAGAGAGAGAAAAAGATAGATAATATGGTGTGCTTGCGTGTGTATGCATGTGTGTTTTGTGTGTGAAATTTATATATGTGTGTGTATTTTTATTTTATTTTATTTTATTTTCATTTTTATTTTTATCTAAAGTTTTAAAATTTTAAAATTTTAATTTTCCCTACATTTTTATGTACAAGTAATATTTGAAGGATGTGCATTGTGGCGCAGTGGATATCGACTTGGAACGAGAAATCGGAGAGCCGAGTTCGAATTCCAGTTGAATTCCTTGCATTCACTTACGCGCAAATACCCTTTGGAAAGGTATTAATCCGTCTATTCCTTCCAGTTATGGGTTAAATAGCAGGACAGATTGAGTTCTATAGCCTTGGTTGGCAACCAGTCTACCGCAGAAAGCAATGGCAACCTAATCTTCTGCCCAGTCAGTCATGTCTCTTTCGAGACATGATCACCCAAGCGTGTATCACATATGGCAATTAACTGACTGAATATTTGAAGATTTAAATTTTTAAGATTATTTACGCACCTTAGATTTCTTCTCACTGCATTTTATTATTTTTTATTTTTATTTTAATTTAAATTTTAAATTTTTTATCCATATGTAACCATAGAATAATTAAATTTTTAATTTTGTTATTAAAAAAGCAGTAACTTAACTTTATAAGATTTAATTCCCATGAACATCGAGTGAACTGAAATTCACATCTATTAAACTCTCAGTTTAAAATATGTACCTGATGATTGCATAACGCATGAAATTCTCAGTCATGCCATACATGTAGGATAATATATATATATATATATATATATATAATGAGTGCAATGGATAAATTGTCTACCAAAATGAAAATAACACTGACATCTCATTATAACAGTTATATTTACCAAAATTACACAAAACTATTTGTAAATATTAAAGAGTAAAGTTATTCAATAAAATTGCCATTGGCTTCCAATACTGCATCAAGAAAACTTCAGAATCACCTGTGTCTCTTTTGGGCAGTCTCCTTGATTAAGTTGGTGAATGCTGCCATAATCATCGTTCATCTTTGGTATAACAAGGAATTTTGTTAAGGCGTTAGGTTGCCAGATGTAAGCGGTGATATGGTCACAGAAATTGTCTCCTGCTTGTGTAGCATGGTGCAGAGTTGCAGAGTCTTGTTGCCAGACATAAATTCTTCTAGCAGCAGCCCTCTTGATCCAGAGAAGTATTATCTCCTCAAGGCACTTGATTTAGGCCACTGTATTGAATCTGAGGCTCTCACCAACAAAGTCAGGAGTTCTTTTCTTATCAGAATGATCATAGTGAGTTTTCCAAGTTGCCATATCTTCGTAATCACCATTAGACTCATCCATTTCTTTCAGAATCCATTGTACTGTCCTCAGACTGACAGCCAAACACTCTGAAATGTTCACATTGGCGCTTCCAGAGCAAATGCCAAGCAGTACAGTATGCTGTTTCTAAATTTCTGGTGGAGTAAATTGCATCATGATGGTGTTTTTCTTACAGATGGTGCTCAACTGACCCTACTATACTATGCCATCAAAAAATTAAAAACAATCAACACACATGAGTGGAACGAGAATTAAAAAGTTGCGACAATTTACCCATCGCACCTTGTAAGTATTCACCTTGATAAGGTATATTGATATATATATGCATACATTCACGTGCAATCATCAAGAGAAATTTTAAATTCCAACAATATATATTTGTCACTTTGAGGCATTAGTATATCAGAAGAATTATTCTTTAAATGTTTTTCACTTTTTATAAGTCTTATTTTTACAAAATTCAATCAGACTGTTTGCCATCAGCCTTTTACTGCCTCATTCGTGTGCCACTCTGCTATAAGTTCATAAAGCTAAATATCTTTCAAATAGTATTGGAAATATCACCTGTGTGACCTGATAAAGCTCTGGTAATCTCTACATTGTCATATTTCTGTTAGTGTTTTCTCTATCATTAACACAACAGAATTTAAAAACAATTATCCTTCGCTTTGTCTCTGGCCTTGATATGTGCTGCACGCAAATGACTACTGCCATCTGCCAGTTTCTGGTTGATAACCCTCTCCACTCTGTTATTATCATGTGCACACCTTGCAATCTTTGTTTCGAAATTGCTCTGACTGCACTTCAATCGAGAAACAAACAAACATTGGAAGGTAGATTAAGGCCACAAAATCTGTCATCAACTTATCAGCTCTAAGCTGATAAAAAAAACGGAAAATAGATTGAAATGAGTAAAACACAAAGAAAAAGAAAGGAAAAAAAATAAGATGCTTTTAACTAGACTTGTTTTTTTCTTGAGATATTTATGCTAATATTATTGTCTTTACTTTTTGCGAAATTTCTGTGTTTTCTTTTGGAGCATGATCCTTTTAAAAAATCTTAATTTCAGGACAAAAGTGATGAGAAATACTATTATTTTATATCAGTGATAAATAAAAATGTGAGCCGCTTCAAAATATATTGTTGAGAAAGTGAAGATTATGAAGATAAGAAGGATATACAACAATTGACCTTTGACTTGAAGCAGATTAGATTTTAACATCTGTCTATATTTCTGAGATGAGATATTGTAACTATTTACATTGTTTGGATTGTTGTCTCAAACTGAAATTGAATAAACCACGAAAAATCAAATGTGTGGAAAAAAAAACGTAAATAAAAAAGAAGCTTTTCAGTTAAGTCATTCTTTTTGTCAAAAAATAATTTTGCATTTTTGTTGCATTATTTTGTATTATTTTGGATCAAATGCCTTTTAAAAATTCTTTTGATTTCTTTTATTTTTAACTAGGCCCAAAATTCCCAAATCAATGCTTTAATCCTTTTGGAATCAGAGAAGGGGAAATTTTTGAATGTAATGTAATATATATAAGTGGTGTACAGGTATAGAAAGAAAGAGAAAAAAGAGAGAAAGAGGGAGAGAGATTATTTCAGACATTATCATAGTGGGTACTTTGTATATGAAATAGATGTCCCATTTTTATTTATTAAACAGTGGGTATTATATCTATTATGAGAATATGGATATGGGCTTTACAGAAAATATGCTGAGTGAAGATGTTCTTTTCTTAGAAAGGGAAAATAGAGTCTTGATTACTGTAACATTCTGAGTGGTAAGGCACACTGAATCAAATGCTGGTTTCCTCTACAATGCTGAATGCAGTTTCCATACCTCTTGGAGACACATTTTCTTTACTATGACTTCTCAAATGCACAGGCTGATAGATGTAATACATACTACTTAATAAATGAAAGTGGAGTGTCTATTTCAAATATGAAGTATCCATTATAATAACATCTGAAGCAATAAAAATGTCAGATTAAAAATAAATCCATTAATCCTTTAGAATATATATATACCAAATGTTATATGCTTGACTTCAATAGCACAAATTGAACTTGGTACAGTCAAATCAATCATTTTTATCCCTCATGTATCAAAAGGATTTTCAAGTAAGCTAATTCAATAGAATTTATTCCTGAATTAAAAATATATCAACATATTGATCCATTTGGATGCCTTTCATGATCAGTAAGCTGAACTTTTAGATCATTAGTAATGAGTTCAATCCTTACAAAGGGTTCATACTTGTAGACTTGTGACAAAACTAAGCCACACTTAATAAACACAAACATATTGATATATATTTTCAGAGTTACACTATATGTTAAATTTCTTCCCTTTTCTAAATCTACTATTGCAAATTAATTACATTTAAATCTTTGAATCTTATCATACTTACGCAGAGATGAAATAAAAGCTAAGCTACTTAGAGACAGTAATATCCAAAATGAAAATTTTAGCAAGATGGAGTATTTAGGATGTTACAGAAAATATGAATCAACGAACCAAGTTCAAAACCCAGACTAACTTGTAGCATTCACTTTCAAACATTTGGAAAGGCATGAATCTCCGCCTTCCCTGCTATCCCAGCAATGGGTTATATAGCAGGGTAAACTAGGTTGTCTAGCCATGATTGCCAACAAAAATGCTTGCACAAAAATGGAGTTATAATGGTAGAAAATGAAAGTTAGGAAGTATTTTATGGCAAAGAATTTCTGGTCAAGTGATGGGGCTTGTATAATAATAAGGCATAATTACATGTGGACAAGTAGTGAGAGATCGGCCTGTTTCAATCAAATATAGTAGAATACTTTTGTTGAGAAAAGAGTGACTTTTGCTTTTTGCTAAATTAAATGAATTATTTTTGAGGCAATGCCTGGCAAACAGAACTCTATAGTATGCAACAGGAAAATTCTGAATTTCAAACTGGAGAGAAGGCAATGTGGAACTACTCGACTATCATTCACAAAAATTTATGGCAATTCGCAGATAATAATGAAATGGAATCTGTAGAGAGTCATTATTGCTTAAATCCTGAATGAACAGGGCCTTTTAAAATTTAGAACAGTATTTAGCCACTGACTTTAATATTTTTTTAAAACCATGGCATCATAAGTAATTGTGTCAAACAGAAAAGATAAGATATAAAATCTAAAAAGTGATTTTCAAAAGAATTATAATTTCTCTATAATTTCTAATCAATTTTCTTTTAAGTGACGACCCTTTAGAAATTGAACAATCGTGGTTCTCCGCAACTTCATACACTTTTAGGCTCATCCCTTGTTCCCTGTTTAGGATGTGGTTTCCAGTTTTCTCTTTTCCAATTTTTTCAGTTTTCTTTTTTTTTCAATTGGAGTAGATAGACTAAACTATCGCCCAGTTTACACTCCACCCACGTCTATTGAACAGGTGTAGAGGCTCATCCTTTGTTCCCTGTTTAGGATGTGGTTTCTGGCTTTCTCTCTTCTAATCTTTTCACTCTTACGTAACCCCCTGCACATCAGTGGTGTTACCGCCTTGCTCGAGGTGATATGATTAAAAAAAAAACAAAAAAACAAAAAAAAAACTGTTACCAATGTTTGTCTTTTTACTACCCCCCCACTCTTTGTTCTGCTATTCATTTATACAAGTTTGTTATCTAGGTTACAAGTTGCTTCTTCTTTGTCCTTCTTGCTTTCAATATGTCATGTAAGTGTTAAATTTTTCAAACCCACTTTCCTGATTATATAACCTTGAAATTTCAACTGTTTCTTTCTGATTTTAAGTATAGACGTCCTTTTCATTTTCCACAATTTATAGATTCTTTGAAAATTAATGATACAACTGTCATTTTTCTGTTTAACATATAAAAACTTTCATGTGGATCAGGTAAAATTTTTATATATTAAAATGAATTTCTTATCTATTTCTAAATTAGAAACATTTACATTTTATAAAGCGAGAAATTATTTTTACTTTAAACATTATATTTAGTGGATACTCATATTTTAGTAGATGTCCTATTTATTTATTATACTGTGTATTTATTTATATTCTTTTATCAGCCTGAATATTTAAGAAATCTTATCAAAGAAAAATGTATGCTCCTTGATAGAATTCAAACCTGTATCCCTCCAGACAGAAGGAGCTATTGTTAAATCTAATATACGCTGACCAATTGATCTACAAAGAACCAGTTAGTCAGGCAAGACTTAAATTGTACCTTTAATCAAGCCTTCTCTCATCATAGATCTCCCAAAATTTTTGCAGTTTCATATTCAAATGTAAACAAAGAGCAAATAACGTTTAAAGTGATAAAACTCTGTCAGATTAATAAAAATCTATCCTAAAAAAGAGAGAAATAAAAATGTTTTTAAAAAATAGTTTAAATTTTAAAAAATTAGTACAGTAATTTAATCAGCATGGAAGAATTGTTGAAGAATGAAAATAAAAGAATTTTTTGTGGTTTATAACTGATTGTATTAATAGAAAATTACAAGATTTAGATTTAATTTTAGGATCTTGTAAGTTTGGATATGACACTTAAGATTCCTTTTGAATTTCCTGTGTGGATACAGTCGAAGTGCCTTTAAATAAAATTTCAGTCAAATTAGGTAAATACTAGCAGAATAAGTTTCTTACAATAAGCATGATTTTAACTTTTAATTCATTATTTACATAAATTCTGTTTTCTGTTGAAGAATTATTTCACTTAAAAGCCTTCATACGACTGACTTTTAGATAGCAAATACATGTTTAATCATCCCACATTTTCTTACTGCTTGCTTACAAATCCTATACATTTATCTATGTTTTAATGCTATGGATCCTGAGGATGTAGACGATCATAGCACTCCACTTATTCTTTTTCATTATTATCTGTGAATGGCCATTACTTCTTGAGAAAAGTTATGCAAAAGTTTCCTTTCTGGATTTAATTTCAGTGTTTCACTCTTTGTTCAGAATATAGATGATCATGGCTCTCCACAGATTCTTTTTCTTTATTGTCTGTGAATTGCAATGACTTCTTGAGAAAGACAATGAAGTAGTTTTCTGTGGCTTTCTCCATGGTTTTGAATTTAGAGTTTTCATTCTCCCTTCAAGATATAGGTGATCATGGCTCTCCACTGATTCCTTTTCTTTATTATCTGTGAATTGCTATAACTTTGAGAAAGATAGTGAAGTGGTTTTCTGTTGTCTTTCGCTATAGTTCTGAATTCAGAATTTTCATTTTGCCTTTAGGATATAGATGATCATGGCTCTCCACTGATTCCTTTTATTTATTATCTGTGAATTGCCTTGACTTCTTGGGAAAGATAGCAAAGTAGTTTTCTATTGCCTTCTCTGTGGTTTTGAATTCAGACTTTTGATTCCCATAAACTGGCTGTCAACCAATGCTAGAGAGCCAGGTCTACAGTACTATTTTACCTTCAGATGAAATGAGAAGCATTCATTCATGCCTCTCACAATAACATTTGTGTGAAAATAAATTCAACTGATGAAGCTGAAATTTGAACTAGACTTGCTGATTTCTATTTTCACATCAACAACCTTCATGCTAGCTGCATATATATATATATATATATATATATATATATATATATATTGTGATGTAGACAAACTGAAGCAATCTAATCACAGTGAAATAATTCTTACCACTATTTATATCTTTTAATATCTTTTTAGATCTTATTTTCCTGTTGCGTACTATAGATTTCTGTTTGCCAGGCATTGCCTCAAAAATAATTCACCTCATTTAGCAAAAAGCAAAAGACACTCTTTTCTCAACAGAAGAATTCTACTATACTTGATTGAAACAGGCCGATCTCTCACTACTTGTCCACGTGCAATTATGCCTCATTATTATACAAGCCCCATCACTTGACCAGAAAACCTTTGCCATAAAACACTTCCTAACTTCCATTTTCTACCATTATAACTCCATTTTTGTGCAAGCATTCCACTGAATCTGTCCTCTCTGATTTTTGTTCCCGCTCACTGATCATGGTCTTGAGGCCAATGCGTTCAGACCTTTCCCCTGCATCTATATTTTCTCTCAGCCATCATCAGAATGACAAAATAAATAAGCCACTTGTCCTATGCAAACAATATTATCAACAATCAGCCTTTCAGGTATTGCATAAACCCATTAGTCAAACTATCCATTTTTAGAGGTTGAAAAAATGGGACAAAAAAGAAAAAAGAAAGAGGCAATGAGTTATACTCCATTATACAGAGTTCTCATTCATAGGCATCTCGTCCATTTCATGCTGGGCTAGGAATCTGGATTGTAGTAAATACTCAACAATACAATGTGTTTTGGGACTGGTCAATCACTATGGCTTTTGTGGCTCATAGCAGCTCTTGATTGGTTGTTCAGGGTCACATGAGTAGATTCCTTCATCAGCTTAAGTTTAATAATCAAAGCAAACCTATGATTTTCCATGTAAGTTACTTGATTCTTTGAGTGTTTTCAGAAAGTGATTAAGATATTTATGCTACTTATATTGTTTGAACTGTTGTCCTCATTTCCATTGCTATATTCATGACATTTCAGTCATTGTATGCTTCGGCATTTTGCAGGTGATTGAAATTTCAAACTGAACTCTTTATTTTGGACATCAGGGTAGATTGTTCTAGTTTCACATACCATGCCTGTTCTATGTCTGCATCAGTTATCTCCCTGTAACTCAACTCTACAAGTTTTTTTTCATCTCTGCTGTAGGCAAGTATTGAACTTACAACTCTTTGGATCAAGTCACTGGATTCAACTAATGCTTTTATCCTTAAGAATACATGTCCCAGTGGATAAAGGCATTGGTAGAATCTATGATAATTTCCCAATATTTTGGATAAAAGGTTAGAAGAAAAATTTCAGAAGAGAGCGTTAGCCTCCCAGCCCTGCTCATATCATTAAATATAAATAATCCTATTTTTTTTTTTTTTTTTTTCTAAATAAAAACTCAGTTACATTTTTTCCATTAACTATTGCTTTAAACCAATGGTTTCCAAATATTTTTCCTCTGGGCCACATTTTCTGAATGAAAATTTGCTTGCATTTCATCAAATTTTATGTGATAAAAGTACATTTTAAAAAAAACAGAAAGAAGGCTAAAAGAGAGATTTAAAATCAGACCATTATCATTGATAACTCTCTTCTCCAATTTGCAGACCCTAGTAACTATATTCTTAATACTTGATACAATGCAAAAATATCAAAATTATCAAATCTGTTAATAATTATTTATAACTATTTATACTGGGACTCATGCATGCAATTACAAGTAATCCATAATGTTTTAAAATTTGAAATCATACTTATTTTTGGCATATGAATTTTTTGAAACTGTTTCTACATTTTTGATTGTCTTTCAATCATTTTGCCTCACCTGCTATCCTCTTCTGCTATCATTTTCTCTTGAACAAAACTTGTAAAATTTAACATTCTTCACAGTTCCTTCTTAAATGGGTACAGTTTAAAATCAAAACAATAGAAAAGTTAAAATAATGTTTGAATGACTGGGTGAAGGCTACAGAATGTAAACAAGCCTATAATATCTGGCAAAATAATACATTATTTCAGCACAATTGGATACTCAAATATGTTTCTGTAATTTATATTGTTTAGATTCATTTATAAATAAAATTAATGTTACACTGAATTCATTCACATAGTAAATCATTAATTTTCCAAAACATTTCTAATAAAGGTCAATAATAAACATTTCTAATAAAGGTCAATAATAAACATTTCTAATAAAGGTCAATAATAAACATTTCTAATAAAGGTCAATAATAAACATTTCTAATAAAGGTCAATAATAAACATTTCTAATAAAGGTCAATAATAAACATTTCTAATAAAGGTCAATAATAAACATTTCTAATAAAGGTCAATATCACAATCTGAAAGTTGTACTATATTTTGTCATCAATAGAATATTTTGAAACCTTTAGCAACATACCAATTTTATATATGAGGGCAGATAAATAAGTCTCTGGGCTAAAAGAGTTATTAGTTTAATTTGAAATTTTCATTGTATAGTTTTTGATTGGAGAATGGTTAAATTAATTGCATTCATTAAGAATGAGATTATGTTGAAAAATCATTATTTGTTGTGTAAAATAAATGTTTTCATCAACAAGCTATGGACTTATTGATATACTTGTGTGTGTGTGCGTGTGTGTACTAGATCAGATTTATGGGTGTATGTGGTGGGGGGCTTATTTCTTATTGCTATAAGCATTATATTTAGTAGTTATTTGTGTTTTGGGTATAATAGCTGATTTTTAAATAGTGAATATACATATAACAAAGTGGAAAAGATTTTCTATGACGTGTTTCATCTTTTAGGACTTCTTCAGACTGAGTTTGTTTATGTGACTGTGAGTGCATATGTGTACAAACAAGAAGTGCTGAGAATTCTAATTTTAAATTATTTTTTGGTATATATATATATATAAATATGTGTCTTTCAGGCATATAAAATGTAAAAGGAAAATAATCTAAATTAAATAGACTAGATTATATACCCAAAACAAATATAAAGAAAATAATTTCAGATTACAATTCCCAGCACCTCATACATCTTTTCCCTAAAATTGTCTTTGATATATAAAAATTTATATCTCATGTACATAATATAACAATACCAGATTGAAAAATTAATTAATTACTTCACAATATATACATATAGATGTAAACTTAAAAACGAAATCCCAACCCTTTGTAACTGTGTTTTCATATTTCCTAGTCATTCTCCACTAATCTACTACTGTGCTTATATCCATATAGTCTAGGTATCACATAAGAAAATTAATTATAACAATTACCATGAAGGTATTTATAGAAAAGGCACAGGGAAGCTGTTTTACATTAGCGGGACAGTTACAAGCTGATATATCAGGCCTGGAGCAATAACATTATCTTTTTTTGTATTTTAAAAGAAAATCTCTAAATACATTGCAGAAACATCATACCAGATGTGATAGCAATATTCAAAGGATGAACAGATGTTAGACTGATAAATATGTAAGAAATATTCTGGCCAGAAAAATTGTCTAGCATGACACCATGAACCAACTTCTCTAGCAGCAGACCTCTAGCAATTAATTCAGTAGAATCACTTCCAACTTTTGTTTCTGAAAACCTCAAAGTCCACTTATTTTCTAAACTTCCTTCCATCAAAGGTTTCTTTTTATTTATTTCCAACAAAAAGAAAATATTTTTTGATTTCCTACGTGAAACACTTCCGAGCATGAATCACTGTACTTTGTATTTCTTCCGTTATGTTTCTCCACTGGTTACTCTTTTGTATTGCAACTATTTCTAAAATGATCCTTTTTTGTTTTTTATTTGTTTTTATTTGTTTTGCATTCTATAAACTTGACCCGTCTCTTCATTCCTTAATTTAGTTCCTTATTTTTTTCTTCAATTTTCTTTCTTTTTTTTTTTCTTAGGGCTAAATTTTCTTATTCTTGCTTATTTTCTTTATCAACTGCTCCTTTCTTCATTTTTCTTTATTTTTTATTTTGCTCATTGTAGATAAATACACCAATCAATACATGCTATCATTATCTGATAATTATTATTTTAAATTTTCTCTTTTTTTTTTTGAGTGGAATAGACAAGAGAAGAATATCTTTTAGATTTTTACTGTTTTTCTCAGTCCTTTTACTTTTCCCCTGAAATCAGTTTATATTGTATTTATATTCTTAAAACTTCCCTTTTTATTTTTGTATATTTTTATCCTGGCATTGATCACTGCCTTTCTGAAGTACCTACTGATTCCAATGAAGATTTGCAAAGATCTGTAGAAGAATATAAATCCTTTGGAAAGTATTTTGCAATTTGCAAAATGAGCTATCATTAACTTCCTTTTACTCTTCATGGCAGAAGAAGATGGAGAATAATAATAATAATAATAATAATAATTATTATTATTATTATTATTATTATTATTATTAATAATAATAAACAAAAAGATAAATACTAAATTTGGCATCCAATTTATGCCAAAAACAAACTATAGATTCTGTAACACTGAAAATACATTTTTACAAGGGAAAAATAAACCCTAAATTTATCCTCTAGATTATTGCCCATAATATGAATGACAGTTTAATATCATTACAATGTAATGTACCACATGTGGATAACCATTTACATTTATAGGTAAGCAATTAACCAATCAACTACTTGATGTCCTATTGGATTTTGTCAAGGGTGACTATGAGTATAACAGCTTTTTGCTTCTACTATGTAAATTAAATAAGTTTATCACTTATCTAATGGCTTTTTAAATAACCATTTAGCAATGGGATAAAGCAAAGGGTTCATGCCTCCCTGTCCCCAAGTATAAATTGAATATAAACAGCCTTAGACAAAATTTTGATTTTTTAAAATTTTATTTAATCATGCTTTGTTAATTATGCTTTATAAATTATGTCTTGGTAATGAGCTGATAAGTAACTGGAAGATATGGTCATAAGATATTATTCTTTTTATCATTCCAATTTGCAAATTAAAAAGGAAACTTTTGATATCATTCAAATGCAAAAGATATCAACCATTAACAGACAAGTTATGCATAAAGATTATTCTCTCTGATCAGTGGATTAATTTCTGTATATCAAAATTACAAAAGTAAAGGAATCATCCACAGATCTGTTCAGGTAAAATTTCAAGCTTTCAACTTCAATCATTTATGAGCTTCAATCATTTATGAGCTTCAATCATTGTTAAAAATTAAAATTTAATTTGGAAAGTGTTAACATCACTATGATGATGAAAGTTTATTTGTGAAAGTTTATTTGTTAATTTTCATTTTTGAATGTTTGTGATGTTATTTGAATGGAGAAACATATGGATTCTGAGAATATAATACATTTTACAATGCCTGTTCTTTATGATTTATAAGTGATTTTTGTTAATGCTCACTTCCCCGAAAATAGGGTGAAGGTCATAGGTAGAATAGGTATAGTTTGAATAAGGTTTGGGTCAAATGTAAAAAACTATAATTAACAACGGATTTTTAAAAAAATCTCAATTAATACTAGATTTTTTAGTAACGTGTAATACCAGATTTTTATTTTTATTTTTGTAATGCCAGATTTTATGGTAGGCATTGATATGGATTTTCTTCTAAACTTTTTATCCATTTTTTCAGTTTGTTTCACTGAGGATTACTGTATTATTCACAATCTTGTTGTAATTTTTAGTGCATCTGTTTCATGTATTGCCATATTGCATTTTAGTCAGGCATATGACTATCTACACTTGGAATATAAAATAACATCAAGTTCATGTAACATGACAGACATTCAAAAATTAAAAGTAATTAATACATCACATCTCATGGCTACATATCAAGATACAAAATCATCATAGGGAAAATAAAAATTTCCAAACAAGATTTGATCATTGATAATGACTGAAGACAGTTTAAGAAAACTCCAAACTATATATGACAGATATGTACAGTTTATGGTTCTTTATTCATCTAATTCAAAGAAGATATGGAAATGAATCCATTGACTAGAAAGGATAATTATAAAACATAATAGATAAATTTTAGATATTATTAGATTTTTTTTTACTAGTTCACCTCAAGCAATGTGATAATGCCACTCAGATTCTAGGGACTACTTGGAGTGAGTGATAATGAATTGACTTCAGAAGTAACAGGTAATGCAGCCCTAAATACGAAATAAGGAATAAACTTCTACTTTAGTTCAAAAGACTAGGGAGGAATGTGAACTGAGTAATAGTCAAGCCTATCCTCTCCTATATAAAATCAATATGTGTGTGCAAACACCTAATTGTGACAATATAACTGACATACAAGATAGAAATGAGTGGCATATGTAATACGACAGGATTTTAAAAAATATATACAAAATTCATGCAAATTCATCAAGATATTCAATAAATTACCTTGTTCTGTCTTATAAAGATCCGTGAAATTGTTCTTGTGTTTTTTAGGCATCAGCAATTGTAATCAGCTTCTAATATGTTACCAGCATTCACACATTTCCTGTAAATATTTAACTTTTTCTGGGACAGGTGAAACCAACCTATAACAATTACAATACTAGTATAACACATCACTCAATAAGTCCGAGGCCTGACATATAGATGGTCCTTCTAATAAAAAATTCATATAATTTTTATAATGTACTAACCTTCAAATGGTACAAGACAAAATTTGGGCTTGCTCAGATTATTAGTTTACAAATTACAGTTATTTAAGTGAAGCTACCGTTGCAAATTTTCAAAACAATGAAAAAATCTTAATTTTTTATTTTGATAAAGGATTGCTCTCTGATGAAAAAATTACTGTTCAAGCAAAGCAATGGCTTGATAAGTGTTATTTGGACTCTGCTTCATCGGAATCAATGGTTAAGAGGTGGTATGCTGACTTTAAACACATTTGTTCAAATTATGTTGAATGCTCAGGTCACCCAAAATCGGTAGTTGTTCCAGAAAACACCAAAAATTCCACAAACTCATTTTGGCTGATTGTAAATTGAAGTTGCATGAGATAGCAGAGGAGTTGAACATATCAAAAGGCAGTGTATTCACCGTTTTGCATGAATATTTGTCAATGAGAAAGCTTTGTTCAAAGTGGGTGCAGCATTTGCTCACAGTTGATCAAAAACATCAATGCGTCAACAATTCAGAGCATTGTTTGCAACTGTTTTAATGCAACAAGAAGGTGTTTTTGCATAAATATGTGATAATGGATCCACCACTTCACTCTGGAGTCAAATTAGAATTTAGCTGATTGAACAGCAGCTGGTGAAGGTCATCTAAAATGACCAAAAATGCAAACATCAGCAGGCTAGTTTTTGGGATTTGCAAGGTATCTTGTTCATTCATTACCTTGAGAAAGGAAGAAACATCAATAGCAAATATTATATAGCATTATTGGTTCATTTGAAGGAAGAAATCCCCAAAAAACGGCCACAAATGATGAAGAAAGAAGTGATCTTTCACCAAGACAACACACCATGTCACAAGTTGGTTACAATGATGGCAAAATAACATGAATTGCACTTCAAATTGCTTCCACATACACTTTATTCACCAGATCTGGCCCCCAGCCACTACTGGCGGTTTGTAGACCTCAAAAGAATGCTCCGGGGAAAGAGATTTGGCCCCAAGAAAGAAGTGATATCGTAAACTGAGGCATATTTTGAGGCCAAAGACAAATCGTTTTACAAAAAAGGCATCGAATAGTTAGAAAAATGTTGGAATCCATGTATCACCCTAGAAGGAGACTATTTTGATGAATAAAATTGAATTTTGTCTAAAAGTTGTTATTTTATTAGTTAGGCCCAGGATTTATTGAGTGATGTGTTATATAGAATAATTGCTAATCAGTTCTTCCTGCTTCTAGAGGGAGGAACTGATTAGTGATGACGCTAAGGCATATACAAATGACATAAAAGTGAATGATTTTGCTTTGAGATTATAAAACTATCAAGTTATAGAGAATGATTTTCAACCATTAATAATTTCAGCCAAATTTATTTTCCATAATGCATTTGCATGTAGTGCAACAGCACTCAGCAGAGAAAACTGAGTTCAAGCTCCATTCTAGTCTATAGTGTTTACAGATGTTTGAGAAAGGCATGAATGCATTGGTTAAATAGAGGATAGACTGGGCTTCTTTGCCTTGGTTGGCAGCCAGTCTAGATGAAGCACAACATTGAGTTGAAAAATCTGGAGAAGGCAATGAGAAACCACATTTTTATCATTTCCATGAAATCTTGGTAATTCACAGAAAATAAAGATGAACAAATGAGTAGAATGCCGTGATTGCCTATAACCCAAAGCAACATAGAATTAAAAAATCAAAAGTTTATTGAAATCAGCCTGATCATCTTTAACAAGGGACAGTATATATGATATTGTTATACATATTTATTTAACAAATGAAACTATTTTACTAATTTCGTTAATAAAAGTAAAGAAATCATCCACAGATCTGTTCACATAAAGTTTCAAGCTTTCAAATTCAATCATTTCTGAGCTTTAGTCATTGTCAAAAATTATTCACAGCATCTTGAGAATATTACCTATAAGATTAAACACCAAAATACCTACAAAATGTTGTAAATTAATCAAATGTTTTTTCAAGGGATTTAAATTCATTGTTTTTTTTCAATTGTTTTATAGCAAAAAAAATATCATTATTTAAATTAAATATGATATTGGACCAGCAAATAAAGAAAGTAAAAGAAATGACAGCAAGTCTTTAACAGCTGCAACATCAGAAGTTGTAACAAAAGAGAAAGCTTCCAGAAGTGTGACAAGCAGCAGTAGCACTTCATCAGCTGTCAGGTTAGATTTAAGGTTCTGTACATAATTGTCCCCTATGACAATAGTCAGGTGGTTTAAAACACTGGCTCATGATTTTAGTGACATAATAATTGTAAGTTCAATCCTTGGGCTAAGCAGTATGTACTTGGATTAAGCAGAAACCAGGCAAAAAAAAAAAACAAACAAAAAAAACAAAAAAAACAAAGCAGTAATAAAATAAGAACAAAATGAGATATGCTTAGATATAGACAGTAAAAAAAGAACAATCTTTCCCATAGATTAAACAAAGTGTTCAGTTTGAAATTTCCTGTTGTTTACCTGGATTGACATACATGATAATAATAACAAAGAAAATGACAATAGTCCATATGTAAATAATGATAACTACTGAAAATTTTTTGTATTGATTATTTAGAATCAGAGTTATTGAGAATGAAAGAAGAGAACAAAATTTTATTCAGATTCAAATAATAAGAAATTACTTCACCAAAAGGCACAGCCTGAAATGCAACTTACAAATTGGAGATACCAAAATCAAACAACTAAACCCATTTAAATATTTGGGAAGTATTTTAACAGAGGACAGAAAATGTGAAATGGATATACAAAGCCGAAGATGCATTCCAAAAGCTAAGTAAAGTATTAATAGGGAGGAAAATTTCAATGGAAATAAAGAAAAGACAACTGAACTGTTAAGGGATATCTGTCATTTAGGGAATGTCCTCATCTAGGGTTCATTTTATAATATGATCTTTAAGTAGGTTAAAGCAACAGCCCAACATGCATATTACAAATTGGAGATACCATAATCAAACAACTACAACAATTTAAATATCTGGAAAGTGTTTTAATGGAGGACAAAAAGCATGACACATTAAAATAGTGAAAGATGGCTTCCGATAGAAGTAGGTAGTAATGGATGGCAAAGTATTAAGAAACAGAAATTTTTTGTTAGACACAAAGAGTACTGAACTGCTACGCAATATAAGTATTTCTATATGGCAGTGAATGTTAGACAATCTCCTGACATTATCTGGATGGGGAAAACAAGTGTGTGTGTGTGTGTGTGTGATATTAGTCATTTTAATTTGTAGTATAGCTAATACAAATAAAGAATTGTCTTTTCATGTGTGTGGAGGTGGGAAAATAGAGATGTGATCTGGGATCAAAGTGGCAGCAGCTAGAAAAGGTTTCAGAACAACTGCCATTGGAAAAATGATGACCTTTGTGTTTGGAGACCAGAATAGTCATACTGTTAAAGTTTTTGTCTCATGTGTCAATTGTGACTCATTCATGTGCACATTGTTCAAACTTGGAGCAAGGCTTCTTCAAGTTACACCACATTTGAAGATGAGTGATGCATACACAGAAATTTAAAAACCAGAAAAGCAATCACAGTGCATGGCTAGATAACCTACAATCCTCAACTTTTTTGGCCTATAAAAGAGCCTTTCAATAGGGCAATTTTTCCTCCAATGATGAGATGAAAGAGGCAACTTGCATATGGCTAAAAAAGCAGTTAAGATTCACTGAGGCAAGCCTACATGCCCTTATTAAAAATTTGGATATCACAGTTGAAATGGAAAATTACTGTTGAAAACTAATTTGGGAGTTTTGTGACTTGTGTTCATTTTAATATGCTTTGTCTGCTTTTACTGTTAAATTTGTTGTGATTAAAGAAAACAAGATGCTTTACTTTTTGACCAACTCTCATTAACATAAGATTTTTCAAGAAGACTAATTTCACTTAATGAAATTATTTAAAGAAAAGTATTATAAACAATATTTGTCTATATTTCTGAGATGATGTATTGCAATTTTATGTTGTCTTCATTTTTGTTGCCATATTCATAACATTTTGACCATTCTTCAGGTGATTAGAATTTTAAACATGAACCCTTTATTTCGATTACTGGGGTAGATTGTTCTCATTCCATGAATCATGCCACTTTCGGATGTTTTAGTCATCCATATTTAACTCAATTTTCTAAGTTTTTGTTCAGGTATTGAACTCACAACACTTTGGGTCAAGTTACTGGATCCAACCAACGCTTTTATCTCCTGAGCCATGTGTTCCCAATCACCTGAAGAAGGTCGGAGTGTACAATGGCTGAAACGTCGTGAATATAGCAACAATGATGAGGACAACAGTCCGAACAATGTAAATAATGTTATAAACAAATAATTATTTACCTAGGATCCATAGATTTAAGTTACTCGAGAATCAGTCAGGTAAGTGCCATATGAAATTCACGGTTGGACGATCATGATTCAGAAGAGATATAATTGACTTTGCGCGTAAGTGAATGCAACGAATACAACTGGAATGCGAACTCGGCTCTCTGATTTCTTTTTCCAAGCCGATATCCACTGCACCACAACGAACATCGAGTACGAGTTTTAGTCTCTGGTACTCAAGAATACCAGAGATTAAAACTTTTGAAATACTTTATTTCCTTAATCACTATTTCAATATTTTCTGTCATATCTTTAGATTCTTTTAATAATTTTTTGCATGTGCAATTTTAAGATAGAATTACACTTAAAACTAAATATTTTATAAGTTGTAAACAAAGTGCTTTCTTGAGATTTCCTTATTGACCTGAGCTTGTATGGGCTACTATGTTAATGCCGTTGAGAAGCGCAAAATTATTATAATTCCTCATGGTATTCAAAACTAGTCAAGGAATAAGTTTAACATAGCATGAGTCGGAGAGAGATTTGTTAGATTTGACTTAGTAAATAAAAGAAATAAACTTTTTTTTTCAACTCAAAACTGATCTTTTGCTATTGGGTTTACCAAGATGTGAATTAAATCGAATTGACGCAATCATGCCATTTTGCTCTACTGCCCGCCCCAAAATGATTGTCTTAACTTTGTTTTCATGATAAACAATGAAGTTTCGAACTACTAAAAAAAGGGGTTTAGAAGCAGTCAGTTAGGTGCCATACGTGATACACGCTTGGACGATCATGTCTCTTTCGATTCATGTCTGACTAGGCAGAAGATTTTCCCGCAGTAGGTTTCTATTTCTTTCTGTGGTAGACTAGTTTCCAAACAAAGTAATAGAATCAAATCGGTCCTGTAATTCAACCCATAGCTGGAAGAAGAAGAGATGCATACCTTTTCCAATGGTGTTTGCACGTGAGTGAATGTGCTGAATTCAACTGGAATTCGAACTCGGCATTCCGATTTTCCATTTCGAGTTTATATCCATTGCACTACAACTGAAAAAGAAAAGTAGTAAAACGAAAGAAACAAAGAAAGAAAGAAAATATGGATGAACCAACAAAAGAAAAAAACTAGTGTTTGTGAAAAAAAAAAAAAAATAGACAGGCAAGTAGAGTGTAGTGGACGAAGCGTCCACTTACTAATTTATGTTTACGAGTCGACTCGACGTAACTGGTTGGCGAAATAAAACGGACAATAAGAAAGAACGAGTAAGGCGAAAGTAACCAGAAAAACAATATATTAACAAAGGTTACATAGGGTTGAGAGCATGCATAAGTAAGTAAAATTAAGGAAAGAGAAGTTCTTTTTCTAGCTGAAAGAAAGGTTTGTACAATTGTTAAGATTATCGTCAAGAGTTCAAAGTTCAAATCCTTGATGAAATTATTCAGACAGAAAACAAGGTTCTGTGTCTGTGTATGCGTTTAGGCAAGAAAGTCAGACAGAAGACAAAGTTCTGTGTCTGTGTGTGCGTTGAGTAGAGAGAAAGAGACTTACATGCGAATGTAGTAGTCTTAGGCAGTCTGTGGATTTCTACTGACGAAGGTTGGAAAAATGTGAATTTATGTGTAGAAAGTTATTTTATGTAAGGTCCAGTTTGAAGGAAAGTTAATGTGCATAGTGTTAATGTCGGTGAGAAGAAAAATAAAAAAAAAATTGCGCCACTAATTGCTACCCGCAATTAGTGCGCGTGTATTTGTGTGAGTTAGGGAGACATGTCTGCTCTTGCCCCGGGACGAAATCCTAACTAGCGTACCACGTGATGTTCCCCGCTTTTATTAGCATACGTTTACGCGGAAAACTAAGTTATCACGTGAACGCTGAATCACCATGTATGTGTGTGCGTGCGTGTGTGTGTGTGGGGGGGGGGTGTCAATGTATCAAACCCACAAGAGAATATTACCTCCAGCATAACCCTGTTTTCCTCTTCAGAATACAAATAAAATCGCTCCTAAATAGAGATATGTTTTGAATAAGACTTTTCAAGAGAGCTTGCATTTGATGCGCATGATCCTAGAGAAGATCGACAACCAAGCCATGCTGATCAAAGGTTGTCATTGGCAGCTTGAAAACCCTTTTCTCGATTCACCTCTTTTTTGTGATCCCCGGATCGATAGTGGAAGAGAATAGAGTAAAATTAAAGCCTTTCATGTTGTTTAGATCTGTGCACTAACATCGTTCCCGTTTGCCTGATCGGTACAATCCCTGTCTGTACAACTTAAGTGTGAACCCGATTCTATTCAGCTTTCCTGGTCTCACCACATCGGCTACGGTCTCTGCCGATTCTGAAGACATCTCCATACTTATAACGAACAATGTCGTGATTGGGGAGTTCGGCAAAGAAATCAAATTCTATGAAATAACAAGGGCTTGAATTAACTGCAATAAATCCATTGGCCTTGCAGGAACATTCTCTTGTTCAAGCTCCTTCGGTTTATTCAGAAAGCCTGTGCAAGATATTTGATGTTTGCTTCAGTCTCGCCCTCCACCCTGCAAGAGATGATTTGGTCACAGGTACTAATAGATAATCTGTGGCTTTAAAGGAATCTTTCCTTGAAAGTGAGAGCCAAGGCGTGTGCTCTACAACATCTACCTCCTTATTCTTTAATGACTATCAGTGATTCCACTCTCGTGTACCATATTAGATGTGCTAAAGCGTGTACCGTTTAAATTTTTTTCGGATCACAGGGCTCCTATAGCTTATTCCAATATCTGTTACCTTCATTCTTCCAAGATCGGTCTAGGGATGTCGAATATCAAGAATTCTTTGCGGTTATATTTCCTAAGCTGAATGTAAGCATAAGATAACAAAAACAGTAATAGTAGATTCTGGAAAGAAGATACCACGAAAACATATCCGGTGTGAGAAGTGTGCCCTTGGATGAAGGAGAGGTTGGTCTTTGAACTGAGTGACCTTTCTATTGCCAATGTCTTTCTTTCCGGTAATGGTAGATCTTTCTGGAAAAGCAACCGTTGTCAAGAAAGGCATTATATCATATCCAGAAATATTAACGAAGTTGTGGGAACGAAACGACCTGATCAAGGAGCAGTATTGTTCTCGATAACCTTGGTAGAAGTTAAAGTAGAACAGAGTTTTATTTGTAATATTTTTATTAATTCTGATGACCTGAATTAGGGAATAAATTATCATTACTCCTTATTCATTTTATTTTTTTCTGTTTGTCACTTTGTAGGGCATTTAGTTGTTTTGTTATCATCTGTCTATATTTCTGAGATGATGTATTCAATGATTAAATATGATGTATTTAACTGTCTATATTTCTGAGATGGTGTATTTAACTATTAAATATGATGTATTTAACTGTCTATATTTCTGAGATGATGTATTCAATGATTAAATATGATGTATTTAACTGTCTATATTTCTGAGATGGTGTATTTAACTATTTATGCTATTTGCATCATTCGGATTGTCCTGATCTTTATTGTCATATTCACGATGTTTCGATCACTGTACGCTCCGGGCTTCTTCAGGTGATATGTGTTGGAATTTCGAATTGAACACTTCTTTTTGGTTTATGGGAATAGATTGTTCTAAGTTCACGTGCCGCACATGGCAATAAAGATGAAGACAACAGTCCGAACAATATAAATAGCGTAAATAGGTTTTTTTGTTATATTAAAAATCCGAACGTCCGAATTTCAGTCAGTAATTAAATTAAAATAAAAGCACGGGTATGCCTGTTAAATAATTTGTATTTACAAACATATGTAGAAAAATTAAAAAAAGGACTAAAAATAATCTTTAGTTGAATTAAAGTCTGGTTAGAAAAAAACTGTAGTTTAGGAAAGGCTGTTAAATCGTTGGTCCACTGAAAAAAAAATTGTGGTTAAGAAAAAACTTAACGTTAGCGAAGATTCACTGACCGTCTCTGGTGTTGCTGATTCGTTTGAAGTCGCCAACGGTGGGGTGTAGCATGTCTTCTCTAATGTGCAAATGACACGGAGGCAGCATATCTCTGCCTTTAAAGTCGAAATTAGAAGGTTTTATAAAAAATTTATTCCGAAAGTAGGTTCGAGAAAAATGGAGTTTTAGTTTTCTCTGGTAAAATGTTCCGCACGGTGATGTTAATTTCTAACTATTTTACACTTTGATTTAAAAGATGTGTGTTGTATTGGGCAATCTTTTTAGTATATTTCTAATAGTGTTTTTTATTGGACGTGTTTTAATATGGTATGTATGTGTGTATGTAATATAGTTAATTTGCTAGAACTCACTTCCTTTCATCTCTGTTACATTTCTCAAACAATATGAGAATATTTCGTTATTTTTTAATTTATTTTCCTTTTGTATTTTTCCACATCATTTTTGATGGATTGATTTTCTTGATATATTGTGATCAGGGTGAGGATACATACTGAAGTATTTTAGTAAACATAGTTTGTTTCATTTCATCTTCCATTAGTTTTGTGGGGTACTGTTATAGCGGGTATATTATCTTATTTATTCTTTTTCTAGTAGTAGGATTCCGTTCTAATGAAGGGTAATTGTATACCGTGCAGGTTGACGGAATTTGGCCTTGTGGGAAGATAGCCCACTATAATTCATAAAATGATTATAAAATCAAGAAAGGCAATTTGAGTATAAAATAACATTTATATATATATACATTTCAATTTATGTTGTACAATTAAAATAATACTTGAATATAAGTCCAACCGAGGTTAAACTGGAAAATAATATAATGCTGAAAGAGATAAAAGGCTTAAGAATGTTGAAGCGTCTTGTAGGTAAGGGGATGTTCATTTTGAAGTTACAGCTTCTAAGGTCAGCAAGTCAGTAAGTACTTTTGAGGAATGTCTTTGAAGGGGTCAGTAAGTACTTATGAGACAGGGAGAAAGAAAGAAGTCAGCACAGTAGCCGCTCGACTTAAGTCAAGGGGAGGCACTGATAACTATCCTATCACCGTCTGTCTGTCTAATGATGCTTTGTCTCCGCTTTTTATATCTGCCTTTTGGATCAAACGCAGCTTGTTTTGGAATTTTATACTTGAATTTGATTCTGGGCTTCCCATTGGCTGATACATAAAATTCGTGTAGGCTCGTGAAATGGAAATTTGATATTTGGTTAATTTTTATTTTTCAACCGGAACATCTGTGCAAACTCGGATGCGTGACGACAAGTTTTGTTCATTCGCTTTCTAGTCGGCATAGAACCAACATCCGATTTCGCTTTTGCTCGGTCGGTATCACCACACTGTCACTACATTTAGTACCATATGAGATTTCAAACACCACATTTAAATTATTATAAATTTATCATTTATTTCTTGCTTTTCTTGTCATATATTAAGTGTCCTTTCTGATCATTATTATCATTATAATTATTATTATTATTATTATTATTAATAATAATAATAATAATAATAATAATAATAATACCCGATGCAGGTCTTGTAACAATTTCATTGGACAATAGAGACAAACAAAACAAAACAAAGCTAATTACCCAGATAAAAACAGAATGTGCTTTTTTATTGATAGGGCAGTCCCTTCAGATTGTAATGTATCTTTGGAGATCTTGAAGTGGAAATCTTAAAAAATGTGGCACTTGAGGACATCAGTAATTCCAAACGTAGTTGGAGCCCCCGGATTGATTGGAAAAGGTTCCAATAGATTAATTGAAGAAATTTATTTTTAGCTCGTTCCTTAAAAATTACAAAAAAATATACTCATAAGTCAAACTTACACATTACGAACAGAATTGAATTTAAAGTTCATATAAGAAATGATTTTGTTATCGTATGCCAAAGGTAAAATAAAGAAGCCATATTGATGTAAAAATACAAGTTATTAAAAAAAAACAAACTAACGGCTTAAAATGATATTCTATCATTTAAACCAATTTAGATAGCGTATCTCAAAATCCGAAAAAAAATGGAAAATTACTCTCTATTACGTTATTTCTCATCCCTCAAAAAATGCTTGTAACTCACACAAATTTTATGAATAAAACCGAAAACTCGCAGTAGTTACTTGACAAAGCTAGCCAGAATGCTGCTTGACTAATTATGAACATTTGACTTGCCACTTGCTAAAAAATAAGGGAATGCATTTTGTTGAGAGTTAAAACACTTCACGGTACTAATGGCGGGTCGAAAAATAGAGGAATACTTTTTAAATTGCAGTATATGAATCAGTTGAGTTTTTTTTATCCCCACCCACTATGAAATTATAACTATGGATTTAGTTTAATAGAAAGAATGTAACGTTTTGTATCATGAAATATTACATCATAAAAGCAGCAAAAATGACAATGAAGACTGGTTAGGTCAATAAATACAATGAACTAGGCTAACAATAAGAGAGTGAAAAGAAAGACTAATATCCTTCTCTTGCTCTAAAGCTTCGACCTTGTGCCATATTTTTTATATTATATACAAAATAAATAATCACTTTTTTTAAAAATCATATCACCCCGAGCAAGGCGGTAACGCCACTGATGTGCAGGGGGCTACGTAAGAGTAAAAAGATTGGAAAAGAGAAAGCCGGAAACCACATCCTAACCAGGAAACAAGGGATGAGCCTCTTCACCTGTTCAATAGACGTGGATGGAGTGTGAACCGGGCGATAGTTTAGTCTATCTACTCCAATTGAAAAAAAAGAAAAAAAGAAAACTTGCGTTAATTTATTGTATTACGATCAACGTGTATATTACAAATGACAACACTGGATACTATTATTATTGATAATGATATTGGTGTTCCGTTTATTCCTCTGTCAAGTCGAACAAAATGTCGCAAACATTTAATGAGCCCATCATATCCAGCTTAATGTTTGGTAGTAAGCAAATACAGGCTTATGAAGTTAAATATTATATGCGATAGGTTGATATGCGACTTCTAATGTTACATGAGATTATATTATCGATACAAGTTTGTTCAGAAGTGGAAAATTACAGGGAAAGGAATGCCGGAACATTTGCAGATCTAGTTCAATATCTGGACAAAAAGAAACTTTCCTTAGTTATTCGAGACGTTAAGGATGATGGCTGAAAAGGCATTAGAAGTCTTGAGGGAGCAATATGTATGGAAAGTAAAATTCAAGATTATTTTTTCTTCTTTGAGGAAATCAGCAGTGGAAAGTGTCAACGAGAAAAATGATAAGAACAGAAAATGGTGCCACGTCTTTAAAAACGTCGGCAGAAAATATTGATTGCAATGTTTTTAGAGGGACTCACGTCGGTATTCAAACCTGTTACCACGTGTGTTGTTTGTGCGTATGTAAACGAATATGCTTGAAGATGAATCGGATATGAGCAGCCATTCTATGGATTCAGTTAAACGAACGCGGATAGTCATCGGTTTCTCTATTCTTGATTTCGCTTAGGTTAGTTTTATCTTTTAATCCTTTCATCACAAGGCAACGCGATAATACCACTAGATTACAGGAGATCACGGAGATTGAAAGAGAATGAGAAGAATTTAGTGAAGAAGAAAGGACAATAAACGAAGATCATTCATAATGACATAAGATGGCTACTGGTGTTGCATTTAAGTTTATAAAGATTGTAGGTGTCAGGGAAGCAACAAATCAAGAGTTCCGCGGATGAACATATAGAATAGAACATACGGTTGCGTCTAAAGTGATGAGACTTAATTGCCAATCGAGTTGCGCGTTTAAACTCACGCAGTCGAGACAAGGTCACCAAGGAGGAAAGTCCATTAAAAATAATTCTCATAAAAATATTTATAGAAAAGACAGAAGGAAGAAATCACGTCACATCGGTGAGAAAGTGACTGAAATCGAGGTGCCAAGTCAGGATCAATTACGTTACCCCTTGGGCAGAAACCCTTAATAAACAGAGGACAGTTGCTGTGCTTTAATTATAATTGTCATCACTCAAAAGGAAAAGGTAGTATTTAAGGTAAGCGCTGAGAAGATTTGAGATGACGGAAAGAATGCGACAAGTATAAAAATTTTATAAGAAAGTAATGCAAAATAATTAAAAGGTGAATGTAAAATGATTAACGAAAATAATACAATAAACTAAGTTTGATTATTGTTCTTTCTGTTGAGAGAATATAAGAATTTATATAAAAGTCTAAATTAAATAAATGGTTAATAAAAAGATGAAGATCAAAATGAGTAATATAAATAGACTTACTTTTAAGAGAATTGTTTCAAATGATTAAAAGAAAGTCAGGCAATTAGAAAAAATGAAGTGTAAAATGTTTTTAACTTTCTAAAAATAAGATAGTTCTTTCAAAAACTGCCAAAATAAGGTGAGCGATTTGTTACTTGTAAGATTTGATTTTCAAGTTTCAAAAATAGAGACACTTTTGAGTGTTTTAGCCAATGAAGACGATGGCTTTATCTAAGAGCAAATTTAAAATTTGGGACTCGAGTCTGGGCCCTATTTGGGACCTATATAAGAAGTCGAGTTGATTGGGAAAATCAAAAGCGGACACAAGTTAGAGAAGGATCAAGTGATGAAGTAAAAGGATTTGAGAAAGAAAGAATTTTCGGCGGTCATAAGCGAATGACAGACGGCTGTTTGAGAATAAGAAAGAATTTGGGTTATCGCCAGTGGATGAACTTGACTGTTTTAGGAAAGAAGTAAGAAGCGAAATAAAAAGGAACAGACCAAAAAATGCTAAAAAAAAAAACAGGAAAAAAAGTGAAAAAATCATAAAATTAATTACTGAACTGTTTAAAAAAGAATACAATATTTATCTCCAGTATTTACATTATTCCGACTATTGTCCTCATCATTGTTTCCATTTGTACGACGTTTCGGCCGTTGTACGCTCGGGCCTTCTTCAGATACTAGAAATTTCGAACCGAACCCTTTATTACAATCACTGGAGTATATCATCCTCATCTTGACGAAATTACATACATGTTGGGCAGCAACTGTTCAGGGAACAGAATAATGGAGAACGAGAAAGATTTTTGAAAGCATTTTATACGAATACCACGTGGATTACCTCCCTTAAGGATATAAAAACATGACCTCCTGGTCATGTGTCTATATCCTTAAGGGAGGTAATCCACTTCTGTCATATTTTTCTGAATATTTTATTGTTTGAGGTTTTGGTTCCCACCGTGGAAAGTAAGATGTTTGGTAGGGTATTTTTAAAACATTAAACAAAATATGCGACAAAACACTACCAAAACGAACACAATAATGATTTTATATTAAAAAAAAAGTCATTCATTTTCTCTGATATGGAACATTACTTGATATTTCAGTTGGAAAAGATACTATATAAATGGCGTGTCTGTTGACTGCTCGCTGACAACACATGTCATAGCAGACGAGTCGAAATTGATACATTTCGATAATAATTTTAACCACGAAAAACACTTTATCGAGTTGACAGGCAGTTGTAGATAAAATATTATTGCTCTGAATAATGCTCATATTTCTTTGATCGATTTGATTGGGAATATTGAGATAGATGTTCTGAGTGATGTACATATTTTCCTGTGCATACACACGCTGACGAATATGCTTCTCTTAAATTTGGTCAAAATTTTGCAATTATGATTTCTTTTGTTTTTATTTGTATTTCTTCTTCTTCGTTTATCTATTGTGTCCTTTCAAGATGTAGGCAGTCATGGTCCTCCACATCTTCCTGCTTCTTGTAACTCTTAATAAGGTTTGTCTTTTTGTTATTTCTCCCAAACCTGTTTTACCATCCACTTGCTCAAGCCCATCAAGTATGTTACACGCTGCTTTCTTCTGTCCCTCTTTCCCTCAAGTTGTCCTGTGAGTATCGTTTTTATGCTCTCTTACCTCATTACGTGCCCCAGAGATTTCAACTGCCTCTTCCTGACATTAAGTATAAGCATCCTTTTTTTTCCATTTTTCCCAAACCTTTGTTGTTCGCATGTTTGGTCCATGGTATCCTCAGCATCTTTCTGTAGAACCACAATTCTCTTGTTTCAATTCTCTTCTTCATCATTGAGGAGATTATCCAGCATTGCATTTGCTGCAATATTGGAGGACAATCATCATGTAACCGTCCAGTACGCCTTTTCTCGTCGGAATTTTTCTGTTTCTTAATACTCTGCTTATGTTTTAAAATGCATCTTCGAACATCCCAGTATGCAGTTCATTTTTTATTCACAAAGTAGAGGATTACTGAGTGAAATTATTCTAAGGGAGGATGGAGGAGGAAATAAGAAATGCACATTATGAAAACTTGTAGGTTAGATAGCGGTCGACCAAGGACAAAGATTGTAGCTGTCCGGGAAGCATCCTCTTGGGAGTTTGTTCTACTAAGTAATACTTTTGGGGAAGAAGCTGAATGAAACTTGCTCATCATCAAAGGGAATGGAGATGATTTGTCACCACGAATATGGCATGGTGTGTTCTAGCTGTGAAGGTCTGAGCTAGTGGAACTAAGGAATGTAACATTCCTGAACATCTGCCATAATAATTGTGACAGAGTAGCGAGAGGCTAGCAATGTTTCATCTGTGAAATAAGAGTTGCAAGGTGAAGAATAATTCATCATACCGTGTAAATGCATTTCGACTCTGTCGAAGTTAAACAGTGATGATTCGGCATCACCAACCCAGATTAGGCAGCAATACTTTATTCTTGGTCTGATCTAACTCTTGCAAAGATAGTGAATGGCTGCGGAAGTTTGGTATTTCCAGAAGCGACCTTAGGAACTGATAATTTTCCAGCATCTTTTGCGATTGCACTTGGTATCCGGGTTCCATTTGAGGAAGTATAACATTGGACATTAAAACAAAACAACGTCTGTAATTTTTCAACGATACAATTTCGGCGAAATCTGTATGACGCAAAATTGATACAAATTATCGGCCATATGAAAGACAACAATCACGAAAATATTAATGAATAAAAATGATAGAAAAAAATAATATTGGGTGCTAAATATGCACTGAATAAAGAAAAAAGTGCAGTTCAAGAATAGAATGAGAAATGAATGTGCAACTTTTAATATTGGAACTCGTTCATTAAAATTATAGGAACCAAACCAGCAATATAAAATTTTTAAATAGAATAAAAAAGAATAAAAAAGAGCATAGACAAATATATATGGAAAATGTATTCCCGTGACTAGGGTCAAATGACATAAGTATAAAGGCGCGCTCAGCTCATCCACAACTCATATGACAAAAACAGACTTTAACGTCGTCCGGCTCCGCGCATCAACTTCTGGAAAACCGTACTAAAATACCGGAAATCGAGTGTCATAAAACATGTTTTCTTACCAATCAGAAAAGGCTCAGTGTTATTCTTAATTACCTTTTCTACGCGACTTACTAACTATAACGTCAACGCTGTTTCCACCCAAGGGCAGATCCGACCAGAGTTGTCGGACTCTTTGCCTTCAGGCGGAGAGGAACCCAGACGAGGCTATGCCGAAGGGCAGAGTCTCGTCTGGGGAGAATTAGACAAGATGCAAGTTATAGTGAAAATTTTTGCCCCAGCTTAAGGACTCGGAATTCTCACGTTAAAAACCAACATTGTATTACTTACAGCTTCAGTGTGGAGGTTTTTGGTAAATAGCCAGATCCGATCCTGGCTGTTATTAGCGACAGACCTAACTGCCGATAAACATAACCAGGCTACCAGCAGCAACAGTAGAAAACTGTCAAAGTAAATTAACTTTGGTTCTCCTTCATGTAGCATCAGTATAAAAGACACGCAGTTTCAGAAATTAGAAATTTCCTATGTGCATGTACGAAATAAAAAATAAATTTATTTCAGAAACAAAAAATAAAGTTATTTTTATGGAATATGACAACGGTAATTTTCAGTATATCTTATATTTTCCAGAAAGCAAATAAATTTAGAAAGCAAAGTGTGAAAATTTCAGCAATAACATTGAAACTGTGAACAATGGCAGTGAACCTGTGATTAATACGAATTTAAGAGTAACTCTCTTCTCTTCATTGTTTACAAATTTCACAAGCCAATGTGAAACCTAATTTTTACCAATAGGAAAAAGGACTGACCCTGTACTGAAGGAAAAAGTCGAATGTGAATTGTTCTCTAACCAATGAAAAGGAAGCGATTTACAAAACTGAGAGAAGTTAACAAGCCTGTGTGAAAAAATTCTTTAATATAAATAGAGAAAGAAAGTTAAAGCAGTCAGATGGAAGCAGAGATCAGATGTAAGATGTACACTGCCACAATATAAGGGAGAAATTACAAGTCGCTAAACCAGAAATGTCTCGACGACATACATTCCCCCTCTTTCTCCTTCTAATACGCTATTTTCCTTTATCCCTTCTTTTTCGTCCTCACCATTTTCGAAGACAGCAACAACAACAATAAGATACTTCAACTAACTCCTAAATATTAACGTCGATAAGTACAATTTTTCTTTATTGCCTTTCCTTCCTTTTCACTTTTTCGCCGCCCGCAAAAAGAAAGAAAGGAACATAGACTTTATTACTACCCAGTTAATCTTTGTCTACAAACACACAATTTCACTACAACTACGAACCCTGGATTCATTTAACTCCGTACTATACTTTCTCTTTGAACATTTGCACAGTTAATAATTTCACTCCCTAAAAAATTGATGTCATTCTGTTCTGTAAATAAATTTCCACTTAAACATGCAAACGAAGCACTTTTATTCTTTCCAACCTCCTGATGATATCTTAACTTGTGGGGAGCTTTGTTACATTTGGCACAAGATCAATTTAATAAACATGATCTGATCACCCTAAACCTACGAAGCCACTGGGCCGGTCGATGATTATAATTATAAGATCCTGGTGTAATTGATTGATAAAGAAAAATAGAGAATATTTATGTTAATCTAGGAACAGAACACAAATTTCGTTTCCGTTCAAAATCTTGAAGCAAGTCAGCACCCCGTTAAAGATTATGATAATCTTAATCTGTACCCGGGTAGTGCTCAGCGGTTCTCAACCTGTTTTGCTCGATGCACCTTTTTTACTTTATGTCTGAACGTCATTCCCCCACTTTCCAAGATTGTCCGACTCAAAAGGTGCCTTCCAAATAATTGAAAATATTCATTCTTTTCTCTATTAGTATATACACTTGAAGAATTAATTCTATACGTTTTACAAATTTAATAGCAATAGAAAACGTTGATGGATTTTAAAGCTTGAATACAGGCCCAATTCGTAACTAATTATTAAATAAAGAAAATAAAGCATATTTCAATACTCAAAAAAGGCAAGAGATTGTCAGCCAGTGTCTTTTAATTCAATAAACAAAATTCTGTAATTTAAAAACAAGAAAAAGTAAAAAAAAATAAAAAAATAAAATGCATATATTATTGAAAATTTTCATTCTTTTCCATAATACATATATATTTACGTGGATTATTTTTATAGAAAAGTCTTAGAAATTTCATAGTAATAGAAAATGTTAACAAATTGTTAAACTTGAATACATGCACATTGTACAGTATTTTGTTTCAGTTCATAACTAATTATTGAATAAATAAACTGAAGCATGTTTCAAAATACAAAATGGTCAATAAATTTCCAGCCAGGGACTTCTTGTAATTCAATAAACAACATTCTATAAATTAAAAAGTAAAAGATTCTTCTCTCCTCACTTAAAACCCTTTAATCCTCTCACTCACCTCACGTTTTAGAGACCCTGGTCTAGATCAACATGTTATTGGTCAAGAGCTAGGTCACTAGGAAACAAATGCTGATCAAGTTCAAGATGTCCAGTACATGGAAAAAAAATTGAAATTCTTAATCAGAGCGTACTGACAGTAATTTTATTGAGGAAGGCAGTGTTGATCGATATCCAAGTTGAAATTTCAATAAGGCGAAATATTTTGAAAATTATTGTTGTAAGTGGTAACACTTATAATAGCATTAAATTAAATACCACCAGAATTTCGCATACATAATAAAAAAATGACTAAAAAACGTAATAAAAACAAAGTTTTAGCGTTGAAATCTTTAAGATGAAGACAAAATAACTTTTGAACATTAAATTTTATTTTGATCCTTTTTAGAACCGTCGAAATTTTGATTATTTGCTGTGGTAAATACGAAATAAAAATTATGTGAAAAACGAACTCTCAATTTGTTTTAATTATTTTGAAAATTTCCTTCGTATCAGATGATTTAATATGAACATTTTCTCTTCTTGACTATTCATCGAATCTACGAACTTTTAGTGTTTGATTACTTTTCTTGAAACAAGTTACTGACAACTTCAAATGTGTAAATTGTAAATAAATTCCTTCATTTGTGTCACTAAAAAAGATACACGTGCGGTTTCCTGGTCATTATCCTTACTCGACGCCTATTTGCGATGCAAAACACATTGATTTGGAAATTCTTACAAAAATCTGATAATTATTGGATCACAAATGAATGAAATTATTTTAGAAAAGTTTCTTTTTATAAAATCGTTGTAAAAATATTTTTTTACATCTGTTACATTTATTTAATTTAGTGAAATTTTGAGAAATTCTTACTTCTAACGCTTAATGTTTAAATAACACCATATTGTTACTGATTTATTAGTGTCCTTAAGACATGACCCCCCCCCCCCACTTCCGTTGATTCGAGTCATTGGTCAGAAACCAGGCAAGATGACATTAATGTTTTCAGGGAAAATTGTTCATTTGAAATAATCATTCTTTTTTTTTTTTTTTTTTTACTAAGTAGCAGAACAATTTTGGATTGGTAGATTTTTATGATTAAATAATAAATTTATTAAAAATTGCCGATAACAATAAGCGTTGTTTCCAAGTGATATTTTATAACCATGGTATTTATTACCACGAGAAATTAATGACAGCATCTCTGAAAAAACTAGTATCTTGACTAAAAAATATCGTGATAGATTTTGAATGAAAAGTGACGGAACTGTATTGCACTCAGGTTTGATTAATCAACATCATCCAATCACTTGCCAACGCTGTATCTAACTAACATGTCTGAGATAAAATTATTTTTGTTGTGTTGTTGTTATTGTTGTTGGTACTACTATAATAATAATAATAATAATAATAATAATAATAATAATAATAGCAACAGATTCCATGTCTCCACTCAATGATACAAATAAAATTTTAAACGCTTGCGTCATGAAATCAAAATGAAGAACTCCGTGGCTAATGCGTGGTTTCTCGGCATGCAATTCATAAACAAAGGCTTGGAAATTCGGATAAACTAATCCAGAAATACTGAGAATTTGATAACTGTGAGTGAAATTGATTTTGAAACTGGTAAAAGAGAACGGTACTGAATTGGATGATGACAATTTCTGCAGAGAAATAATTGGAAGTTTCGTCGGCGTTATGATGGCCACTTGATCAGATGTGTAGTGTAATGAATTTGTCACAACGCCCGGTGAAGCTACCTTTGTCCAATTAAACCTGGGCAAAACATGCTTTACGTTAACTGAAACGAACAAAAGATTAACGTTTAATTTTCAATAGGTCAATTAAACCACTGAGTTTAATTGGTTTCTGTGTCGCATATTGGACTAATTCTAAAGACTGTCGTGGTTAGAGTTTTCATTTGTCACCCTGTTCGTTGATATCTTGGGAAAGTGGAAAACAGCAAACTGTCTCACTTATCCACGTGGTGAAATGAATAACTTTAATTGTCGCATCACAAGAATCGAAGTTCTTAATTACTGAAAAGTATGACGAATTCTGATTTATTCAAATGTGTCACTATGCATTGTGAGAATCAAATTGCTTTAGCTCTATCGAAAATTCCTACACAGAATTAAAGATCAAATATATCGGCATAAAATATCACACAAAAATATCCTGTGAGTGTTAAATTCTCCAGGCTCTCTGTAGGAGATCTGGTATGGCAACCTAAGTGTGACTGGAATCTGGACCCGCTTGGGAATGGATATTACTCTCTTTCCTCATTATGTCTCCTCGAAATATCAACTGTCTCTTGCTGATAGTATGCATGTTTTCTTTTCTCCTTAAAACTTTTTTATTGCTGATATTTTCTGTCTACGATATTAACAGCATTTGTCGATAAAACCACATCTCTGTTACCTCAAGTTTCTTTTTCATCTGTGAAGAAATTGTCTAACATTCACTGCCATACACTTCTTCTTTAGGACGTAAGTGATCATGGATTTTCACTTGCCCCTATCCCTTGTCGCTCTCAACACTTTTCCTCTTGGTCAGTCAGTTAAGTGCCATACGTGAAACACGCTTGGGCGATCATGTCCCGAAAGAGACATGACTGACTGCGCAGAAAATTATCCCGCAGTAGGTTGCCATTGCTTTTTGCGGTAGACTGGTTGCCAGCCAAGACTATAGAACCCAATCTGTCCTGTTATTTAACCCATAACTGGAAGGAAGAGACAGATTAATATCTCTCCCAAGGGTATTTGTGCGTAATTGAATGCACTGAATTCAACTGGAATTTGAACTCGGCTCCCCGATTTCTCGTTCCGAGCCGATATCCACTGCACCACAACGCACATCCTCTTGGTATCTCTCCCAAATCCCATTCCGCCATGCACCTGCCCATCAAGTATGTCTCGCATTTCTTTTCCCTGTCTCTCTTTTCTTCTCTCCATCTTGTGAGTATTAGTTTCTCCAAACCTGCCTTCCTCATTATGTCCCAGAAACCTCAGCTGTCTCTTCCTGAGCTAAGTATAAGTTTCCGTTTCGTTTGCATCCTCTCCAACACCTTGTCGTTGCTCACATGTTCGGTCCCTGTTATCCTTCTGTAGAACTACATTTCTGTTGCTTCCAATCTTTTCTTCATCTTAGGATAGATGGTTTAGCATTCGCTGCCATATACAAGGACAGACATCACATAACAATCCAGTACACTTTTCTTTGTTTCCAACTAAATCTTCCTATCTCTCAACTGCAATATAGAAGATTATTACATTGTAGTTATGTACACTTGTGGGGTTTCATACATTGACACCCCCCCCCACACACACACACACACACGCATGGTCACTCGGTGTCCACGTGATGACTGGTTCTCGCCAAAAACGATGCTAATAAAAACGGAAAACATCACGTGGTACACTAGTTAGGATTTCGTCCCGGGACAAGAGCAAACATGTCTTCCTAACTCACACAAACACACGCGCACTAATTGCGTGTAGCAATTAGTGGCGCAAAATTTCTTTTATTTTTCTTCTCCTACATTAACACTATGCACATTAACTTTCATTCAAACAGGACTTTACATAAAATAACTTCCTACACATAAATCCACAATTTTTCCAACCTTCGTCAGTAGAAATCCACAGACTGCCTAAGGCTACTACATTCGCATGTAAGTCTCTCTCTCTCTCTACTCAACGCACACACAGACACAGAACTTTTTCTTCTGTCTGACTTTCTTCATCAAGGATTTGAACTTTGAACTCTTTACGATAATCTTAACAATTGTTACAAACCTTTCTTTCAGCTAGAGTAAAAACTTCATACATCTTATTTTGTTTCTGCGAACAGACGAAGGGGAATGACTCTTTCCTTTTCACTTTCTGATGCATGCTCTCTCAACCCCATGTAACCTTTGTCAATACATTGTTTTTCTGGTTACTTTCGCCTTTTTGTTCTTTCTTAAATCCTGCTTTAAATCATGACCCCATGTTACGTCGAGTCGACTCGTAAATTTAAATCAGTAAGTGGACCCTTCGTCCACTACACACTTTGTGTCAAACGAAATGTTCCGACCAATTCGTACACATAAAGAAAATAGGAAGCTTCCCCTTCCTTTCTTCCGCCTTACCTCGTGCATACAGGCGTGCGTACTAATGCTTTGAACATTTAAATAATCGAAATACACTTTTCACTATGCTATGAACACCTGAATAGAACCATTTTTCTACAAGAGAGGACCATACCTCTCTAAAGCAACTTTACGTCTGCAGACGCTCTAAAAGCACTATCTTTTGCTGTAGATCCAGTCTGCTTTCGCATTTACGTTGCTTAACTACGCGAAATTCTTTCGAAGATGTCTCTGAAGGAGGACTGACTTGTACAAAGAAAACAGTTCGAACATTAAGCTTAGAAAATATTTGTTGAAAGAAATTTTCGAAAGAGAAACGTCCTATGCATGTTCTTGCAGTAAAGTCTTTGTACCTAGTCAATGTTTGATCTCAAAACAGGAGGAGCGAGTGGAATATGAGACATGCAAGTCACTTATATACAGTGAAATACTTCCTAAATGGCTGTGGCTATATCACTCTCACTAGACAGCGATTTGATAGATATATTGTTGAGAACTGCAAACAAAATTACCGCACTCTAAATGCATTTCCTACTCAGTGAATCATGTTCTCTTCTGATCAGACTGGAATTTTTTTAAATTCGAAACTGTCAGCAGATGTATTATGATAAACCAATAGCGGGTTTAGATTGTTGTTATGCAGCATATCTCTGTGATGTTCATTTAGTCTTTTTGGAAGTTCCTGAGTGTTTCGCCGATGTGCATCATTGTACATTTTGTGCAGTCTGTTTTGTATATTCCTTCCTCTGGCCTGTTGAGGTTGTTGTTCCTATATCTCTTAATATTTTGTCGGTGCTTTGAGCGAATTTTATGTCAAGCTTGGACAAGTTTGTTTGTTTTTTGTTTTGTTTTTTTCGATGGGGGCTGTTGTGGATTTATTAGGTTTTTATAAATTTAATTTTGTTATGGTTGCCAGGATTATTGTTATTTGTGGATTTTTTCTCTTTTGTGATTGGTGTAGGCTTTGCGTTTTAAAGTTTAATATTTTGTAAGAAATAATTCGGGTATTGGAGAAGTTTAAAGGTGTTTTCAATGTATTTCTTTTATTCGAAAGTGTTTTCCATATATTTTCTCTTATTCGGGTAGGATTTGGGAGATACATATTCTAAGTACTGTTAAATAAATTCTCCCGGATTTGATTTTATTGTCGTAGTGGTAGTGAAAGGGTATAGGGTGATTATTATTTGTTGGTTTACGATAGACCTTCAGTTGAATATCCTTTTAACCATATTTCGACCGTATTAACATGAGGTCGAAATATGGTAAAATGTGGCTCGTTTCTGTTTCATGGATGAAACTGAGTGTATGTTCTATCCTGTTTAATATATCAAGTTCTGGCAGTAGTGTGTTATGTGGCTGTATTAATGAGGCATCGTCATTATATCGGAAATATGTTGGGCTTCTTTTGAGAATACTCTGAACGGGGTAGCCAGATACTAAAAATTCCAGAAAAAAAGCATCCTGGTACCCCACTGAGCGGTGAGCCCATATGCAGTCCAAATTTTTGCCCATAAAAATTACCGTTAAAGTTGAAATTTCTGTCCACAAAAATTACTGTTGAAGTTGGTTATAACAAGACGACATATTCTTATAATTTCGTGTGTTGATATTGGGAGAATATATATATATATCACTCCTGGCTTGATACTTGAAGAGAGCCTGCTTGTCTCTGTGCTTGTTTGTTTTATTTGTATCTGTATTAGAGCTGTTTGGTACTGTAGGATTTTAATTAAGGGACTTATTATTTTCTGCATACACATATATACCCATACACATACACACACAACACACACACACACACACACGCACACGCACACACATATATGTATATATATATATATATATATATATATATATAAATATATATATAGTATATTCAACATTTCTAATGTTTTCGAGACAGAATTTCTAATGTTTCGAAATTATATATTTTGGCTTTAGCTAACGGAAACAAACTTCCGTTAGTCAACCCAAGATCGTCGCTTGAAGATGGAGTGATAGTCATAATATGATTCCAAAACATAGTAAATCCTGTGTCGTGAAAATGTTAGATTAATCATATTACAATAATATTTAGCTCTACTTTTGTATTGAGCACTGTAAAATTAAAAATAAACGTCCTTACTGTGCTTTCTTCACATTACTGCACACACACACACACACACACACACACACACACACACACACATATATATATATATATATATATATATATATATTATATTTTAGAACATGTACAAATTTTTATATATCCACTACAAATCGTTCATTTGTTTCAACATTGAAACTACAATGTCTCATCAGGTGGTGTGGACAGGCATGGAAAGCCTCTTTTCTTATATTTGGTGGGTTGTGTGTGGGATGTTGGTGGGGTTAGTGATAAGGGAATAAGTCTTGTGAACTGTCCGTTTGAATTTTGAAGAAAGTGGTGTGGGTAGTGAATATAGTTGATTAATGAGTGTCTTGGAATTTTGTAGACAGATTTAACATTAGCAGATAGGATGTAAGTTTTATGATCTTGTGACTAGACTTTATCCTTTGGATTTCTTAGAGGAGCAGAGTAGGGAGGTGTAAGTGGTGGGGGGATGGGATTGGACTTACCGCTTATTTGTACAACTATAGAATATTTTTTGTATTTAAGAACAGTTTTTATAATTAATCTAATTTTGTATATTTAACCTTAATTTTGGATTTAGGAAATCGATTTTTTCTATTAAATTTTAAATTAGATCACAGTTTGTGGTGTGTAATAGGTAAGATTTAATGTAAGAGGTAAAATTTAATGTTAGTATTTAAAGTAATAGGTAAGTAGGTAATGGGTGCGTAATAAGTAGAATTTGATGTCGGAGGTAAGATTTAATGTTAGTATCTAAGGTAATAGGTAAATAGGAAATAGGTATGTTTGTATTTAAGGTAATAAGTAAAATTTAATGTGTGTATTTAAGCACAGTTTTTATAATTAATATAATTTTGTATATTTCACTTTAATTTTGAATTTAGGAAATTGATTTTTTCTATAAAATTTTGAATTTTTAAAAATTTAAAATTAGATCACAGTTTGTGGTGTGTGTAAGAGTGTTGTTAGTACTATGAAGATGTATCATTTCTAAGGGGTCCTAGCTCTGTCTTTTGTAGTATTTTTGAGCATGATTGTAAGGTTAGTTCTTTAATGTGCTTGCAGTTTACTGTGGTTTCATGCCTCTGGTTTAAAAGCTTGTTGCTATTCATATATTTAATGATTTACATGTTCTAAAATATAATTTATAATAAATATTCACAGCTCTATATATTAAATATCGAGGACTGTTTTAAATTAATGTTTTGTAAAAAAAGTTTTTTTCTTCGTTCCTTATTCACTCAGATATATATATATATATATATATATATATATATATATATATATATATATATTAAAAAAGGATTCTTCCTGTATCATTTTTAAATATTAAATAATTATTAATTAGGATCGGGTTTTTGGGAATTTACCTTCCTGCTTTTTTCCCTTGGATTGAAGTATCTGAATTAAAATATATATATATATATATATATATATATATATTCTTGCATATGTGTGCTTACATACATATCCCCATATATATATGAGGAAGAACAGTGGAGTAATGGATATGAGCTTGAATTTAGAGAGATCAGTTTGAATTTCTATCAAGTTTATTCACTTACTTTCTAGTAATCTTTTCTTCACAGCTGGGGATAAAGAGCAGCATAGACTTTGTCCTACAGTTTTGGATGGCATTTATTTTACAATTTCAGGTTTTTCGGTGGAGAGGGATAATTTGTTTAATTTTTCTTGTTTTTTTATTTAGATAATTTTGAGCCCCTCATAAGTGTAAAAGAATTCCTCAATAAAAATAATTCATGTCAATCTTTATATACTAATATGGAAACAAATGTATATTTCAACACTATGAATATTATTTGTAATGCACCTTTTAAGTCAGACAATCTTTTAAGTCAGACAAGTGGGGGATGACATTCTAACATATGGGAAAAAGGGTCCATTGAGTAAAAACGGTTGCGAATCATTGGCATAATACATTAAATATGTAACCTTGTGCCAGTCTTAAATAAAATCATCAATATCATTTTTAAGAGGGCAACTTCTGTGGCATTATGATTGACAATCTTTTGATGCAAGTTAATTTGCTACTGTAGTGAGTTTAACCATCACTGTGTCTCATGCTGTTATGGCCTTACACCAGACTCAGGTATGCTTAATGAATCGTTATATATTTGTGAGAGTGGGGGAATTAAGCTAGATTATATTTCATTCTTCATCTTTTGTTCATACCACTGGCTGACTGTTGTAAGGGTATTTCCTTTTCACTGTCCTTGTCAATTCATTTTCTAATCATTCCTGACCAGTAACAATAAAAGTTTCAAGGTGTAAAGCAGTTTCATATTTATTCATCTATGTAGATATAGATATACAAACACACACATATGCTAATATAAACATACATATCAACATATTTGATCTGAGTGTAAAAATATTTATATATCTCTGTCTCTGTGGAGATATACAGACCCATATATGTGTATAGAAGTGTATTATATATGTGCAGGGATCATATAAATGGGTTTGGATTGTTAGATGTTTGGCTTCAATTAATTTGAGTTCAAGTTGGATACAAAGGAAAAATTAATTTTGCCTAAGGAAAGAATTCCTTGATATTTCTGATGTTGTGATTTACAAAAGATATTTCAATCCATATACAAACAGATAAAGGCCAGATGTAAGCAACTTTCCACTCTGTGTTCTTTAATAAGTAATTTTATTTATGTTCAAAAGCATCAAAACATAAATGATCCAAGCCCAATTGCAAGAAAAAGGAGCAGAAAATAAAGAAAAGTTTGTTATAATTAGGATCATTTACATTCTTTTGTTTATTGAATGATGTACAACAGAAGGCACCAGAAATTAGTTTCAATTTTTTATATTTTCTTCAATTATCTTTAATTTAAGCAATAGTACCATACAACCAATGTCGAATTAAAAATGGAGGCAGTCACTATCCAATTTTGTAAGTCAATGTTAAGATGGCGGTTGAGGTTCATATAAAAATAGTGGGGGTTCTGTTATTAATTCTATGAATTTTTATGCTAGCAGGGCTTATAGGAATTCTAATGTGTTTGAATCATCCAATATAGCAGTGAATGCTGGACAATTTCCTCACAGATGAAGAGGGTTCTGGAGGCAACAGAGATGTCATTATATAGATGAATACTATGGACAGAATATGTGAGCAAGTGCTCCTATCCCCAAGACGACACCAAAATCTGAAAGCATATCAGAATAGCATAAGATAACTTCCAAAAACTAAAAGTATCAAAAAAGCAGGAAAATGTAATTAAAAACAAAGAAAAGAACACTGAACTCCTATGTGATTTCAATCCTCTGATATGGCAGTGAATGTTGGACAATTTTGTCACAAATGACGAGGATACATGAGTTAGTAAAAATGTCATTATACAGAAGAATGCTGAGAACTTGAGAGCCTGTGAGCTAGTGGAATGCTAGTGTCAAGCCTTCTATGTGACAGATAAAGTAGAGACTTGAAGCAATGGTGATATGGTTCTGCAGAAAGTTATTAAGGATACCATGGATGGAACATGTGAGTGATCTGGTAACTTTAAAGAAAATATTGAAGGCAAGAAGGACAGAGGGAAAACAAGCTGATGAACTTGGGTAAATTGGTAGCAGAACAGAGAGTGGAAAATATAGCAAAATGGCAAGCATTGCTAAGAGCTACAAATGATAGGAAGTTGTAGAGAGCAATGATTAATCACATTCTCAATGGATATGCCACTTAAATAAAGATTAAGAGACATCTGTCGTTAGTTATTATTATGAACTGAACATGTGAGTAATGAAGAAGTTTTTAAAAAAATAGATAAAAAAACACTTGTATTTAGAATCAAAAAGAAGCAACTGAAATTCCTGGAATGCATAATGGAGAAAGAAGGTTTGGTGAATTTGGCACTCACATGACATACTGAAAGCAAGAAGGACAGAGAAAATCAATGAGTAACTTACATAATTAAAAGGGATAGGAAGTTTTGGATAGCTATGATCACTCACATTTTGAATGGATATGCCTCTTATATAAAGATCAGGAGACATTTATTATTATTATGGACTGAACAAAAATGAGGAAATTATTAAGGAAAATGGACCCCAAAAAACACATATATTTAGAATCAGAAAGAGGCATCTGAAATTTCTGTGATATATAATGAGGAAAGAAGGTTTGGTGAATTTGATTTAAAATGTTATGAAGTATGAAGCAAATAATTTTTCATTCAGGCCCTCTGTAGGGTTAGACTTTGTGTCCAGCATAATTTCTTAATGACTTATTTGATGTAAGCATCTCTCTACATTAAGATTTTTATATTCTTAAATATTCTTAAGATATATTCTTAAATTTTGACTAATATGAATTTTTAGATACCTATTTTTCTTATTTCAAACTCTCTGAAATGATTGATATTATATTTGGCATAAGCTTTAACAGCTTTGTTATTTATTTTCAAGTATCTCTTTCCATTGAGACATTTTGATTTATAAAGGATATTTGACTGACATGTTTTATGCAATTATGTTTTACTTTCAGAATCCTTTATTTATGTTGAGCCCAACATAAGTTTTCATAGCTTTCTTGTTTTCAAATATTTCTTTCCATTGAGACATTTTGATTTACACTATTCTTAAAGTTTGTTTCACTGATTTGAATCTTCTTGTAACTAATGTTTGATCTAAGATTGTCTGAAAGGATCAGTTTAATGACTGTCATAATTTTTAATATTTTTGTTATTAAATTCCAAATATCTCTTACCAATTAACAGGCTTTAGTCTAATCAGCAAAAAACAAATATATATGTTGCATTTATGATAACTACAAGACCTCTTACATTACACATGTTTGACCATTCGTCCATTTTGAGATATCTACAACCACATTCCTGTTTACATTCACAATATATGAACAAATGGTGATCTACAACATAACTATATTATACCAAGAAAACAATAAATTAAAACTACAGATACTCGAGGTAATATACATTAAAAATTTAAGCTGTCACTTAATAGAATTAGCTATGAATACTGTAGTAATGTTCTAAAATGTTTATAAAAAGAACAGTTTATTCATGCTTTGATGCATGCATGAGCATGACATTACAACACAAAAAATTCTATAGTGGATAATTTTCATGATCTAATGAACGCAAAGCATAACTGTCAAGCATTTCTTTTAAAGCAAAAAATTGCATTAATATATAGCAATACAATTTTATGGTTATTTTGTTACTACTACTTGCATCTCTGAAGATGATCTCAGGAGGCTGAAAGTACTAGGGAACTTGAGAAATGGAAAATAAAACATCTTTAAAAGTTACAGAGCATTTCTCACATCTTTCAGTTATAATATATAGAAGATTATTTGTGAAGATGAATGAATTTTATTTAAAATAAGCAGACATAATGTTTGTAATTTATTTAATCCCAATGAGAATAAGGATAATTTCACTCCAACACATTAAACATCTGATTCAGATACACTCAAAGGTCATATATAATATGAATAACAATAATACCTAGAAAAGAATTGACCCAACACATACCCACACACAACTACATATCTCTAAATTTTCCAATACACATGATTTTCCCTTCCAATTTACCCAATATTAATAATGTAATTTTGATCAACAGTTAAACACATGTACCAACACCACTAACTCACATAAAACCAACTAAAAAGTTGATACACACACATAAATGCACACCCTTCCCATTTTCACCTTACTACTACCTTCAGAAATTAAACACATAGACACTGTATAAAAGTGCCAAATGTGATACATGCTTGGGCAGTCATGTCTCAAAAGAGACTTTATTGACTGTGCAGAAGATTTTCCTACATTAGGTTGGCATTACTTTCTGTGGTAGACTGGTTGCAAACCAAGGCTATAGAATCTAATGTCGCTATTTAACCTATAGCTAGAGGGAAAAGCAAGAGATTAATACATTTCCCAAGAGTATTTGCACATAAGTGAATGCAATACCTTCAATTGGAACTACTAAACAAACACAAAAATGCCCATTAGAATCCACACACACACACACACACACACACACACACACACACACACACACACACACACACACAAAAGATCTACTTGACCAATGAAAAACAAACAATACAGAACTAAAATGTTTTGGAACATTAGAAAAATGATGCTTAAATAAAGGTGAAATTAGTTACATTTTTTAACATTTCCTATTTGTTCCTGATTATATAAATCTGTTGGATTTAATTCTTATCTGATTCCAATTCATATATTTGTCTGTGAATGTTGAGTAAGAATTGTCTCCTGTTTGAGGACACTGGCATCTGTGGGGATGAGTCTGGGTTAAACATATCTAAACTTATTTATAAATGGAACTTTGTCTGTGTGTGTGTGTGTGTGTCTGTGTGTGTCCATTACCTATAGATTCCGAAATGGCTGAACCGATTTTCTTGGAAATTTACACAGTTGTACTACAAGTGTCTCTGAGTGTTCTTAGCTAGGTTTTGTGTCGAGGTATCCCCAATAAATATCGAAAATCGATAATCGAAAAAATCTAGTTATAGAAGGAGTGGTCCGATTTTAATCAAATTTGATACACTCATAGACAAAGACATAAGAAACAATATTCAGAAGTTTCAAGGTTGCAGTTCTTACAATAGGGCAGAAAATCGATAATACATATATATAAAAGGCAAGATGTTTGTGTGTATCTGTTTATCTGTCTGTATGTCCTTTATACAAATCCACAATTTTTATTCGATTCTCACCAACTTCACACAAATATTCTTTAGGCTGAATCTGAGCTCCAGGACCATGGATTAGTTTTAAAGCTTTCATTACACCTGAGCAACGCCGGGCTATACTGCTAGTTGCAATATAAAATGGTTGCTTCATATTGAAAGCAGGAAAAGAGTTTTGATCTCCTACCCTCCTCTATGCAGTAGTCACAGGGGCTGGGTAAATTTGGTCCTTGGCCCATATATACTGGTATGAGTACTCCATGTAAAATTAGCATGTGTCATATCTGACCTTTACTTATATTTTTTATAGGGAGGGGTGGGGGTTATAAGGCAAATATCAAAATTCTTGCTCCCCATTTTCTCTAAACAATAAGTGGGGAGTAGACTAGTCCAAAAGATGAAAACAATGCGACAACACTTCCCTCATTGGATTAAAGAAGGAGGGTTGATGAATTACAACATCAGCATGACTGGTTGTAAGAACTGTGCCATCTTTGGCCTTGACCCATATGTATACGTATGAGCACCAAATGTTAAACTGACCAATTATCAAATCCTACCTCTACTTGGTAAGAAGTGTTAATCTTCTTTCTCAATGTTGTAAGAAGCCTAATCACTGAGGTTCCAATCTTGTGACAATACCTCTACCACTGTAATAAAGAGTGAGGTTTCATGGATACTAATGCCTGTCTGACAGTAATCACAAAAACTGAACAGTTTTTATTCTTGACTCATTTGTACACATATAAGGAATGCATATTAAACTGATCATGTGTCACTTTCTACCACTGTGGGGAGACACATAAATACTGAAAGAATTGCTGACTACCATCCCCCATACAGAAATTATGATCTTTATGTGTATAAAACAGGAACACGAAGGAAATCCAGTCGGCTATAACTGACTTGGAGATGCTCAATCATCATTTTCCAGCCTTGATAAAGTTCAAAATCATTTACATGTTTTCAATGGGGAAGACTTATTCGTTACTCTGCAACATTGCAAATCTGTCATTAATTTATTGCTATTTTTATGGTAAATTGTTCTCTTTCCTTAATAGTGATTTTTTCTCACATTCTTTGCACACTAATAACTTTTTGTTTTTGTTTTTTTAATCATTTCACGAAACAAAGTAGAACCACTACTAGTTTGCAGGGGGTTACAGTGAGAGAAAAGACAAGGTACCAAGGGTATTGAAGAAAGGATAAAAGATATATGAGATTCAAGAAGATAGAAAATGGCAATTGACATTACAATTAAATTTTTGGAGATTGTAGTTATCAGGGAAGCAAGTAAATGGAAAGAAGTTCCACAGGCAGAAAGTGCAAGGAAAAAAAAGAAAAGTGACAGTTACATTTAACTATTTTGATGGTAAAAGAGTGGGACTTAGGTGCCAATTTAGTAGCATGCTTGAATTCATGTGGTTTGGTTACCAGGAAAAAAAGCTCATCAGAGCAGTTGCCATGAAAATATCTGTAGAAAAGACAGAGGGAAGCCACATAACATCAATGAGAAAGCAACTAAAGTCGAGGTGCTAAGTCAGGACTGAATACATTGCAGATTCTTCTTTGAACTTTCTGGAGAACCTCAAGATGAATAGCAGGAGCACCCTTGTGTCTTAGAGGCTTTATTGTTTTGCTTGGACTGAAATGATTAAAAAGAATTTTTCAGATGAGTTCCATTCCATAGTGCTGTCAGGTCAAACTTGTACTGTTTGGACATACCATGCCACATACTCAGAATTGAATCACCTTCATTTCCTCCATGTTCAAAATACAAGAAAGAAGTTCCACTTAGACCACTTTTCCCAAAAATCACCACAGACTCCTGTGTGGGTGCTTCCCTGGACATTCTTCAAGTTAATGTCAATCATTATCTATCTTCTTTATCCTTATTATTTCCACTTTTTACTATCTCTTCTTCCATTCATATCACATTCATATCTCATTCATCATTATCATTTTAACAGTAACCTCTATCTTCGGTAACTCTTGAGCCTTACATTCAGCAAAATTTAGATAATCTTTCATTAAGTTTGATTTCAACAGAGTAGATGAAAAAACTAAACAAAATTTATTTTCCTTATATGATTTCTTAGATTGTATTAGCTGTTATATCTGTTGTGATTGATGACTGAGGGACATTCATTTGTGATTTGGTTGTTTATTCAAATCCTGATTGCACTCAAGAACTCTGCAAGGAATTACAGTACTTCTCTTTGTTCTTGAATTGTCTGATGGAGAGAATTTTTCTTGAAATCTGATATTTTCTTGGAGAAATAATGAGTCTTTTATTATGAAAAGACTGCAATGCTTTTGAAATTGTTATTGGTTAACCCTTTGCCTATCCAAAAATGGAAATTTTTGAATTGTCAATGAATAGAATAAAGATCTTGGGTTGCATGCAGAATGTTCGATAAGATTTGAAAGTTGGGAATATCATTATTAATTAGTAAAGATTTAAAAAGAATAAAAATAAAAAAAAACTATTGATGTTGCATGTTTACTGCATGGTGTTGTATGAAACAAATCTATTCTGTCTTATATTGATATTATTGTTGTTGACATTATTGTCTCATTTTTTCCATTATTATTATTATTATTATTATTATTATTACTTTATTTCTATTCAAGAAATAATTAAAATTTCTGATTCAAACAACTTTCAGCTTTTCTGCTATTATATGTATCATTAATATGATAATTGTAAATTTTGTGTCTATAGGGCAACTTTTCTGTAAATTTATTTCTAAATACAATTGACATAGATTTGAATACACAGGTAAGCTTGCATACAGCAAGTGAACAAAACACCAAAGACATTCACTTCGAATTAATTCTTACTTAATTAATAAACATCAAAACAATGAATCTTATTAACATTTCAATAATTATTTGCATCATCATTAGGAAACTCTAAAAATGGTCAGCTCCTGCTCAAGGAATTATCTGATATCTTCTGTTAGGAGTCATCATAACAAAAGTCAAATTAAAACTAAAAGAAAGTATGATTACCATATCTGGGTTGAAGCTGTTACGTTAACTTACTAGCATTGACAGAGTTCAAAATCATTTAAAGGAACACTTACATTACATCTGGCAAACCCTTTCCCACAAATGTCATAATACAGGCCTGTTGCTACTCCACTATTTCCATGGCAAAATGTTCAGATTAGAGCTCCATTCATTAATTCCACCAGCAAAAATCTTTACAACTTGGATACACCAGGCTAATTCCATGAAATGATTCAAACAGCTTTTTCCCTTAGAACTGTTACTCTCTGGAACAGACACCCACATGAGTGCTTCCTTGAACACTTTAATCTTGATCTTTTCAAATCAACAGTCAATCATCTTTCGTTCTTATTTTCATAATATTCACTTTCTACCACCTTCTCTTTCATCCCTAACACAAACCTCATTCATCATTACATTTCTTACTGTAACACTCTACCTTGAGTGCCTTATATTGAGAAAATTTTAGTAAAAGAAAATGATGTTTGCTTCATTTTTGTCTGAATATTATTTGTTCAAGTAAATCAGTATATATAATATATACTTAAACAAATAATTTCAAGATATATTCAGTTGATGAAAATGTTTATTCCATTTTTATCATTAGATGCACATTTTGCTTTTCAGTTAAGTTCGATCTTTAAAAAATTAAATGCAATATCAATTGTTATCTTCTATTTTTCTAGTATGAGTTCTTTTATGGACTTTGCTTCGTAATACTATTTTTTTGTTTTTATGATCATTTCACCCCAAGCCAGGCAATACAGCCACTAGTGCACAGGGGATTACATAAGAGGAGAGAAAGAGGGACAAGGCACAGGGGTGTCAAAGAATGAAAAAGAGAAGGATGAAAACATAGGTATGGAGAGATCTGCATGAAAGTAGAGTGAATAGGGAAAAGAACATGATTCAAAGGTTGTCAGGGAAAGGATAGGAGTCAAGGAGATAGATAACAATTGACATTGCGTTTAAATTCTTGGAGATTGTAGCTGTCAGGTAAGCAAATATACAGAAGGGAGTTCCCCAGGTAGGAAGTGCGAGAAAAGAAGCTGATGGAGTAGAAGTTGCAGTGACATTTGATTGGTTTCACTGTAAAAGGGTGGGACCTAATTGCTAGTCTAGTAGCTTGAGTAAATTCATGCAGTGGGGTCACCAGGGAGTTAAGCTCATCATCTTTTCTTATGTTTTTTCATGCTCAGTAACCTTCCTTGTATCTAAGTGGCTTTATTGCTTTGGTGGAAATGATTTTAAAAAAAAAGACAACATTTGTAGCATTTGGTTTTAACTAATTTCATTTAAAAATACCTTTTTGACTGAATTGTGACAGTAGTCATATTATTGTGCATTTTTTTTAACTGTTCTTGAAATCAGTAATTTTGTTCATTGATTCTAATATTAAAGCAAACAAACATTTTTGGTATATGTCTTAGTATAGTTTTTCATTTTAATAAAGGAAAAATACCCTCCAAATTATAAACATAAGTACAGGCCCAAATTTAATTACGTTAAAACATAAAATTTTCAAAATTTAATTTTTTCTTTTTTTGGTTTTTAACTAAATAGTAAAATTAAAAATTTAACTTAATATTTTCAGCAATTATATAATATTTTATAGAATTTTAGTTTAGATTTATAGCCAGATATTTGAATATGCTTTCTCAATAAATAAAAATTTAAAAAGTTAAATTTCTTTTAAAATAATTTTAATTTAATAAGAAAGAATGAAATTAAAATAATCAAACTAAGTTATATTATGTTATTTATTAATAAGTTATCATTAAGTTTAAGGCATGGTAAAAATATCTAATTTAATTTTTATGGAAACATGTTATGACTTCTATGGAATATTGTACTTAATCAAATGGAACATCGTACTAAATCAAAATGAACATATTTACACACAAAACTTTTTTTTTTAATTAATTTAAGATATTTCTGCAAAACGATTTTTATTAAACTTTTCAATTTTGGATAGGCAATATAATCATCAGTTCTTAACTAAAAAGTCTACTTGCAATCAATTCTTTGGAGATTTAAAAAAAAATTTTTAAATTTTATATATTATTAAATTATTTAATAACAAAAAAATTTTAAAAAATGAAAACAATTCTTTTAAAATTTTATTATTAATCAAAAAAATTTTTTTCTTCAGAGTATAATGTCCTTGATAGTTATTATTTATCAAATTAAATTATATCAGAGTTTCATTGAATTTTTTATTTTACTCTTCAGAGAATGTTTACAGATAATGATTGCAAACTTAAAATAAAAAAAATAGATGATTTATATTCCCCAATGAGTCCTGCATTGAAATAATAAAACAAAAGTTAGCCATCAGTGTAAAATTTATTAAGATTTCATGGATTTACGTGGAGTGGGGGTAACAGAGGTAAAAAAAATATTTTTATCAAGATTTTTAAAAAATAATAATTTCAAAAGTAATTTCATTCATTTGTGAATGAGTACTGAAAGTTTCATTAAAATACCACAATTATTTGATTTTTGCAAGAATTTACAAATTAATGCATTTGTAACCGAAAAAAGTGAGTAATGCAATCATTAGCTCTCCATTGTAAAACATTGTAAATGTTTCTTAGCCGCTAACTCAATCAAAACAAAACTTTCTGACAAACTTTTGAAAATGTTAGAAGGGATTAAAACATTTTATAAAGTAATTAAAAATTACTTTGATCTTTCCTCATAATAATAATATAAACATTTTGAAGGAAAAAGTTTGTTTTATTTAGTTTGAGACCTTTTTTATTCATACTATGCTGTTTTGTTATTGATTTGACTGGAGGTACCTACATTAGAGCCATTGAGGCACGATGTATACTGCAGTCTTAGTAGTGGTGGTTCTGAAGTAAGAGATCCCAAAGGACTCCATTCTTCTCTATGTTGGCTTTAAATTTAGTTTGCTTTTTTCTAGACTGCTTGCCAGTCAAAAGCAAGAGAGCCCTGTCCACTCTGCTACTTACACTATAGTTGGAGGAAAATGGTTTCATAACTGTGTATTAGAAGGAGATCTCAGCAAGTCAAGTTAAAATGTGTAGAAGTCACAGCTTAAACAAAATGAAAATGTTCTGTATTTTAACATATTGCATTGGTCAATAAAAAATGGATACTTTACAATAATGTTAGACATAAGATCTGAAGGTAAATTGGCATGGCAAAAGAAGCATTCCTGAAGTTGAGTAAAGTATTAAGAAACAGGACAATTTCACTAGAAATGTGAATGTTGGACAATATCTTCAAAGATAAAGGAAAAACTTGAAGCAGCTGAAATGTGGTTCTACAGAAGGATGCTGTGGATATTATGGACCGAGCATGTGAGCAATGATGAGGTTTTGGAAAGGATGGAGACAAAAAGGAAATTAATACTGAGCATAAGGATGAGACAACTAAAGTTCCTGGGACATGCAATGAGAAAGGAGGGCTTGGAGAACCTGTTACTAACAGGCCAGATAGAGGGGAAAAGAGACAGGAGAAAGCAGCGGATAACATATTTGAAGGACCTGATCAGGTGGATTTCAGAATGATGGTTGCATGGTGCAACAGGAGAAAGCTTGCTAAGAGCCACCAGGGGCAGGGAGATGTGGAAAGCCATGATCGCCTACATCCTGAAAGGACATGGCACATAAAAGAAGAAGAAGAGAGAAAAGTGATCATATGACAAGTGAAATAGACCATTACTAACTACATCAAAGGATGGTTTTCATCTAAATACTGATACTAAAATCTTATCAAATACCATTAGGAATTACTATATGGAGTATGTTGTGCTAGGTTGTCCTTGGTATTTATTTACTAGAAACTTTGGAATTCAAAAAGAACTGGGGCAAGAGTATAAAGTATTAAACAATATATTTTTATGTATTTCCTTTAGAGTGAGTCCTTTGGTGTTCAGTGTTACAAAATGTTCATTTAGAAGTGGGATATCGGTAATAGTTTGGAGAAAGTCTGTTTTGGTGAGGTATTCAAGAGTTTGTAAGTTAGCACTTGATAGTAGTCATAGTTATCTTAGAAATAAATTGGAGTCATTCTGTTGTAGGTTTTTTTTTATGGCCCTATGCCAATATGGAAATATAATTAGTAGATAACGTCTTAACTTTATGCATCACACATGGGTGGTTTGTCTGGCACTTGTGTCTCTTGTAGTCACTCTCACTGACCCGGCTCCAAGACTCTGATGTAAACATTAGTTTTGGCTAACATAAAAAGTCTCTTCACACTAATTTTTTTGAAAGGCTAAAATTAAATTTTTTCTCATAACAGAATTTTTGTTAGTTTTCAGTCACAAATTAGTAGGTTCTGGCATTTCTTTTTCAGATTGAGTCTTTTTTTTTAGCCCTTCGTGAATAAACTTCAAGGATGAAACTGTGTTACCTTTAAAACATCTTAAGTGAATGTTTAGCTTAAGTTTCCGAGAAAACAAAATATATTAAATGACAACCTCTTTTTAAATAATTAGTATTTGATTTGCTGTATTTGTTCACATACTAAATTTTTGGTATCTAAAGTTTTACTAAAAAGGCTGCCATCAGCATGGATTACATTTTAACCAATTTTTTTAATAAATCTTACCTGCGATATTTTGAAATACAAAAAACCTGATCATGTATATACTGCAAATTGAGTCAGTTGAAATTATTAATCTCCGAGTATATGCTTATATAATTCAATGATTTCTTTGTCTTTATCACAATGTTTCAATGACTCTGGCTTTCCTCCTGCCAAGGTGTAGGGAGATTAAAAGGTACAGTAAACAAGATGTTGTGACAAGGATGCAAAAGATAAGGATATTAGTTCAAAGAAACTGTTAAGTATTAGTAAGAAAATCTAATTTCAGAAATTGATAATGTCTATATCAGTCTATACTTCTTTCTATCCATATCAATCAATTCAATCAAGTAGTTTATAAATATGGCCTTTTGCTCAATCAGTCTGTTCCGATGAGTGAATGCTTTATCAGCATGAGATATCAATTAAGTAAAAGAATTCTAGAGAAAAATCATCTCTGCCTAGCAGTTTAGTGATGAATAGGAATGTAGATAATTTCTGTTTTATTTCTCACTCTTGTTTCACTGCTGAATGATGACAGTGCCTTCACACGGACCTCCACATCTTCCTTTCTCTGTTTGAACATTTGATTACATCCCTTTTTTATCAGGACAAAATAATAATGTCATATTATTGCTACTACTACAGCTATTACTACTACTACTACTACAATACTGCAATCTTCTCCTGCCTCTTTTTTTGCCTCTTCTTCACATTCTTCAAAAGAAAAAAAAGATAAAGGGAAAATATAAAAAGAATGAATAATGCTAAAAGTCGAATTTAGGGAGAGAGGCCAGGGGAAGTATAAGAAAGACTTGTCATTGATTGGTTAATCTAGATAGAAGTTTGGGGTAAAGTAAGATAAGGAAGTATGAGGGGGAGGCTGATCATTCTAGGATCCATATTGGCCCTTTTGCAAGAAATTAACTAACAATAAAAACAAGCACAATGAGCAAATGAAAACCTGAAATAAAATTTGAATAGATGCATTAATAGAAGCAGAAATCTATAAATAGATAAGCCTATTAATCCTCATATATATATATATATGTGTGTGTGTGTGTGTGTGTGTGTGTGTGTGTGTAAAGAAAGTACAACTGGAAAATATTTTGGCATTTAATATTAACAAAAGTAACCTACCTATAGAGCCTAAAGCTCTTCAAATTGTCGAAATAAGTTTCATATATATATATATATATATATATATATATATATATATAGTCATCTGCAGACAGATATTATTGTTATTATTACTTCAGACATAATTTTTGGTGGATACTAAATACTGCGTATATTTTAAACAAGTAATATTTTGTCTACTAGACTGCATATTTGAGAAAACTTAATAAAGAAAGTGACTCCTCCAGCAGGATTTGAACCTGTATTGTCCGTTTGATTTGGTGGGCTTTTACTGCTCAACTATATATTCTTTAAATATGCATGTGTGTTAGGTGGGGTATAGATAGAGTTAGAGATATAAAATAAGTCTCAACACTGCATGGTAACTGCCATTTCAGGCTTCAAAGATATTTTAAGACATTATATAGCAAATTTTAAACATGTTTAAAATTAATATATATATGTTTAAAAGACATTTAAACATATATATATATATATATATATATATATATATATATATATATATATATATATTGTTAAATATAAGAGACAATGAATGGCTATTATGTTTAATCATGTGCCATTCTAAACATCATATTTTGGCTTTAATTTCAGGTGAAAATAAAGACAAAAATTCTCCAACATTTGGATAAGTTTTAATCAACTTGGTTCTAAGCTTTTGGCTCACATGAGCCATCTTCAGAGAGGTTACAAGGACATTAACATAACAACATCCACCATCAGCAAAGATTTTATCATGTGTTGACATAAAACTTTGCTAAGCAACAATAACAGTTACCAAAAATAGCAAATGCAGTTCTATGATGTCACACCGTGTGAGAGCTCGAAATGATAACAGAACCATATATTTAAATTCAATGTAATGTGTTATGACCAGATTTAAACATGATTTTATTAAGTGTGGGTTGTTTGGATCTAATGAAGATGGCCATCACTATCTGAAGGTTTTTTTTACTGTGTGTATGAGTGATGATTATTGTGTTGTTGACTAAAATCTGTCTGATATTACCTACGTGACTATGTTTTTCTAAGAAATGTTGTTTAATTGTACTCTGGTCAGAAAAATAACAGGTAAGTCTACAGGAGAGTTAGATTGTAGTAAAACCAATATATGTAGTGGGTTTATTATTAGTACCAGAGATACAATCTCTGAACAGGCATGTAAATTGATACACTACATTGGTTTTCTGTAGAGGATTTAGTTGAGTGATTGAAGGGTTATTAGAGATAATGAGGTCAATTATTTTAAATTTTTTATAATATATGATGAGCTTAATTTGATTATTATTATTTGTTGGTTTAACATTTCTATGCATTATGTTTTTGAGAGTTTTTTCATCTTGTTTGTAATTATTATGTATTTGCTTGCAATAGTATAAGTTAATAGTGTTATGTTTATTTTTATGTGCACCATTACTATTAATATTATCAAAAACTTATTCACTAATGTTCCCGTCCATGAAACGATTTTTTTTTTTAATCATATTACCCCGAGCAAGGCAGTAACGCCACTGATATGCAGGGGGCTACGTAAGAGTGAAAAGATTTGGAAAAGTGAAAGCCGGAAACCACATCCTAAACAGGGAACAAGGGATGAGCCTCTACACCTGTACAATAGATATGGGTGGAGTGTGAACCAGGCGATAGTTTAGTCTATCTACTCCAATTGAAAAAAAAAAAAGAAAAAGAAAAGTGAAAAGATTGGAAAAGAGAAAGCCGGAAACCACATCCTAAACAGGGAACAAGGGATGAGCCTCTACACCTGTACAATAGATGTGGGTGGAGTGTGAACCGGGCAATAGTTTAGTCTTGACATCATTATCCATGATGTATACAATCATGCTACTCTCCCATCAATCAATATTAAAGTTTAAGTTTTGAACATCCAAAGATGCAATTATTTGATTGTTAGGTTTTATGGAATCAAGAATCTGCATAAATTCATTCGTGGAATTGATACTATATTTACTTGGAAGGTAGGGAGTAATTAGTTTGTTAAATTTCAAAAATTAACTAAAAATGCTACCTCCCAACTTAAAAAACATATTAATAAGATTATTACTGAAAACAGTGCTGAAATAGGATCCTACAAACTTCAAAAGATTATAGGTGACAATCAGCCCGGCTACCTTTATGCAAATGTAAAAATCCATGAAAAAGATCATCCCCTCCCACCTATCATTTCACAAATACCCATACCAATATATAACCTTTCCAAAACACTTAACAAACTTATTCACTAATGTTCCCATCCATGAAATGATTGACATCATTATCCATGATGTATACAATCATGCTACTCTCCCATCAATTAATATTAAACCCACTATATTAAAAAAACTATTATTAGCATGCACCACACAAGTACCCTTTCATGACCCCTTAGGTAATATTTATACGGAAATAGATGGTATTGCAATGGAATCTCCTTTAGGTCCCCTTTTTTCTAATTATTATATGGCGAATTTAGAAAATAAAATAATTAACGACAACAATAAACCCTCTTTATATGTAAGATACATAGATGACATCTTCATTTTAGCTAAGAATATTGATCAAATTACACAACTTAAAAACAAATTTGAAAGTCACTCCATCCTCATATTTACATTAGAACTTAATATTGATAACAAAATCCCATTCCTTGATGTATTCATTGGTTCTAGCACACATAGATTTACTACTTCTCTATACAGGAAACCAACTAGCATAAACTCATGTCTTCTTAATTATAATAGTGAATGCCCCCAATGATATAAGTTAGCTGTTATAAAAAACTTAATTCAATGCACATAAATGATATCTTCCTCCAAATCCATATTTTATAAAAAATTACACAACATTAAGCAAACACTTGTCAATAATGAATTTCCTAACTCTGTTATTGATCAACCAATTAAAATGTATCTCAAGAAACTTAATAATAGCTCTAACAATATTGATAATATTAATAGTAATGGAGTACATAAAAGTAAACATAACACTATTAACTTATACTATTGCAAGCAAATACATAATAATTACAAACAAGATGAAAAAACACAAGAAAAACGTAATACGTAGAAATGTTAAACCAACAAATAATAATAATCAAATTAAACTCATCATATATAAAAAATTCAAAACAATTGACCTCATAGTCTCTAATAACTCTACAAGCACTCAACTAAATCCTCTACAGAAAACCAATGTAGTGTATCAATTTACATGCCCGTTCAGTGATTGTATCTCTGGTACTAATAATAAACCCACTACATATATTAGTTTTACTACAATCTAACTCACCCGTAGATATACCTGTCATCTTTCTGACCAGAGTACAATTAAACAACATTTCTTAGAAAAACATAGTCACATAGGTAATATCAGACAGATTTTAGTCAACAACACAATAATCATCACTCATACACACAGTAAAAAAAACCTTCAGATAGTGATGGCCATCTTCATTAGATCCAAACAACCCACACTTAATAAAATCATGTTTAAATCTGGTCATAACACATTACATTGAATTTAAATATATGGTTCTGTTATCATTTCGAGCTCTCGCACAGTGTGACATCGTAGAACTGCATTTGCAATTTTGGTAACTGTTATTGTTGCTTAGCAAAGTTTTATGTCAACACATGATAAAATCATTGCTGATGGTGGATGTTGTTATGTTAATGTCCTTGTAACCTCTCTGAAGATGGCTCATGTGAGCTGAAATCTTAACTTCATAAAAACTTATCCAAATGTTGGAGAATTTTTGTCTTTATTTTCACCTGAAATTAAAGCCAAAATACGATGTTTAGAATGGCACATGATTAAACATAATAGCCATTCATTGTCTCTTATATTTAACAGTATATGTTTAGAAAATTATATGCTGCCTCGATACACTATATATATATATATATATATTTCGACCCAATCCTGGGTTAAAAAGCAATCGGAGTCTAACCGTACTGATGAGCTGTGATACAGCGAAACAGATCTGTCTGCGGATGACAATATATATATATATATATATATATATATATATAAGTAATGGTTACTAATGGAAATACATTCCACAGTTAGATATTTATTTTTACAAAGTGCTCAATACAAAACTAGAACATAAATATATGGTAATTATTATTATTATTACAATGGCATACTACAACTTGATAGTTATAAAATTTCACTGTTAAAACATCATACTGTATGATGATGGTGTTTTAATACCAAAACTTTGTAGCTATTAAGTTGCAGTATGTTATTATACCAATAATAATAATAAAAATTATCATATATATATATATATATAATTATTATTATCCATTTATTTGCTAGAATTAAATTAGAACAGTGTACAGTTGTATTAAATAGTGTTCAATATTTATATAATGTATAGCCTTTAAATATTATTATTCAGAAATCAGTCAATTACGACACCTGGTTTCAACTTTTCAGTATTTTCAGGTATTTTATATCAACTGATTCTTCAGCGTCCTTTTCCAATGCACAACAGAACTTTCAGAATGCACAACTTGAAGTTTAAGATAACTGGAATATTAGAATAAAGGAGTAATTAGTCAAGAATTTTAATTTAATCCTAAATTATATTTTCTGATATGTTCATACCTGAACATTACTTCAGGCCTTTCTGTGACACTATCTCCCTCTGATATATATTTTGTTTTTGTTTTGTTTAATACAGCAGAGTGAGAGAAATTAATATTAGTGGTATTATTAGCTGTGCTTTATTGTAATTCGCGATTTGAGTTTATGTAAAAAAACTAATTTTAATACTATCCTGTACTTGTAAAATCCGGGGAATAGATAAATTAGCTGGCAATTTGAAAAAGAGGAAAAAAATATAGTTTTCTTTCTTTTTCACATACGAAACGGATTATTTTGGGCCAGGTCGAAATTTGACAAAATGGTTGCAGTCATAACAAAATGTCAGGATTTACTTGATGTGGTCAGGTAGGGTTAAATCCTCCATAGTTGTTCCTGGGAACTGAAAAATCTAAAGATGATATAATCAAAAGAAAGAAGACAGAAAGACATTATGTCATGTGAGCTGTTGATATTTCATTCATCGAGCCATGGCTCCCCGCAAATCATGTGGGTGGAAAGTAATCCCATTAGTCAAAAGCTTTGAGTCGGCTAGATCCCCCAAGAGAATTAGGGATGGTAATAAAAATCCGGACTCAATGAGAAAAATCAGAGTTGGAGTAAGTTTGTTGTGGAAGTTTTGTGGGTCGAAATGTAACGACTATGGAAAAGGGTTCCCAACTGGGGAAGCCATGACCCCCGGTTGGTTGCCTACCATAGAACTTATGGCTAAAGAGTTAATGTCGAATGAATCCTGCCGCTGATTAACTTAAAGAGTTAATGTTGAATAGTGCACCTCTGATAGGAATCCTGAAAGAACATTATTGTTTTAAAAGTTATGTAGAGAATTGAAATTTCTGATTCCTCGTTCGCTCTACTTCATTAAATTCCATTAAACTCCGATATGAACCCAAAAGGACTTTGTTGTTTTAGAAGCTGCATAGAGAATTGACAGCTCTGATTATAGAGAATATGTGAAAAGACTTTAATGAAAATTTAACGAATATGTGAAAAGACTTCAGTGAAAATTTGAAGAGCTCTGATTACTTTAACGAAACTTAGAAAAGACATTTTTATTTGGGGATTGACGGCTCTGATATTTTGAAAACTCTCTCTCTCTCTCTCTCTCTCTCTCTCTCTCCATTGTAAACTGGCATTCCAACAACTGTATTATTTTTTTTTTTATAATGACATTCTTTGTAACTCTCCAGGCGTGTTCGACCTTATTCATTTATTTAATTTTTTTTTGGTGCAGTGTTCAATTTTAACCACAAGTGTACACCAGTGTCCTGTGTGGTTCTGGTGGAAAGACAGCTACTGGATTTGCACAACACAACTTTCTGAGATCAAATCACAACGTGGGCAGTGGTCCATTGTTGTAACAGACGTCTTGAAGACCAGCTTTTGTGACGAGATCATCACGACCAGTATCAGCGGCCCGAAAGCATCAACATAGCGGGTACCGCTTCGACATCATCACCGCGGGATCCATTCCCAAACCAGCAAACGACAGAACCAACTGGCCAGCTGGGTGGCAGTGTCACCTTTCTCGTTTTGGAAATAATATTATTGCTAACAATTTATTAACTAATTATGTGATATAAAATGCCTGAAGATACCAAACGGTTAAAACCAAGGTTGTGTAATCAACTAAAATAAAAGTGTATATAAAATGCCTTAATTGCTAAATCACAGACAGTAAATTTTCACCTGTGTTTTTACATTCTATTTTTTACAGTAGATCTTCTATTGCCATAATGCAGTAAAAACATAAACCAACACAAATCGATACTACACAAAATTGTCTAGACTATATAATCAGATGTATGAAAAATTAAGAATTTCAAAGTTTAAAAATTTAGCATCCTTTTCCTACATACGTAGTTACATCAAATTACTTCAGCTAATAAAATCATAAAAGTTAAGATAAGTCATACAAAAAATCTGTTTCCACTTTTTCATTTATTTTCCTAACATTATTCTGATATATCAAATGTATGTTGAACAGGTGAAGAGGCTCATCCCTTGTTTCCTGTTTAGGATGCGGTTTCCGGTTTTCTCTTTTCCAATCTTTTCACGCTTTTCCTTTTTTATTATTTTTTTTTCAATTGAAGTAGATAGACTAAACTATCGCCCGGTTCACACTCCACCCACATCTATTGAACAGGTGAAGAGGCTCATCCCTTGTTTCCTGTTTAGGATGCAGTTTCCGGTTTTCTCTTTTCCAATCTTTTCACTCTTTTCCTTTTTTATTATTTTTTTTTCAATTGGAGTAGATAGACTAAACTATCACCCGGTTCACACTCCACCCACATCTATTGAACAGGTGAAGAGGCTCATCCCTTGTTTCCTGTTTAGGATGTGGTTTCCGGCTTTCTCTTTTCCAATCTTTTTACCCTTATGTAGCCCCCTGCGCATCAGTGGTGTTACCGCCTTGCTTGGGGTGATATGATTAAAAAAAAAAAAAGTTTCACTTTCTCCCATACATATATATACATGAGTTGAATATATGGATTGAAATCAGACAAAATGATAGAAGCAGGTAGGAAATGTGTCGTTTTCTTCCTTGATTTTAAAAAAACCTGTGCATTGAATACTGCTGCCACATCTGGTCGAGTGCCCCAGCTATTCACCTTGGAGCTCTTGACAAAATCCAATGGAGAATCTGAAATATGATCGATTCTGACTTGGTAGCTCAGCTGCAGTCACTTTCTCACCAGCATATACAAATACTTTCACGACTTCTGTTCCGATGAGCTTAGCTCACTGGTGCCACTCTGCATGAATTTATTCGAGCTACTAAACCAACAACTACGTCCCACACTTTTACAGTGAAACCAATAAAATGTAAATGCAACTTCTACTCTAGCTGCTTTTTTTTTCACACTTCCAACCTGTAGAATTCTCTTTTGTATACTTGCTTTACTGACAGCTACAATCTCCAAGAATTTAAATGTAAGGTTAGTTGTCACCTTCTATCTCTCTGACTCCCATCATTTCTTTCATGTTCTTTTCTTCGTCCACTCTACTCTCATCAAACAAGTATTCTCATCCTTCTCTTACCCATTTCCTGACACCCCCTATAACTTGTCCCTCTTTCTCATCATTTTCCTCCTGTCTAACCCCTTGCACACCAATGGCAGTGAAACTACCTTGCTTAGGGTGAAATGATTAAAAATAAAACTTTGTGTTTTATAAAAAAATGTCTGAAGAAGCTTAATAAAGTGAAATATGTTAAAAACATTTTTTATCTGTTCTTTACTCATTCTATCATATATATATATATATATATATATATATATATATATATATATATATATATAGCATTTCTACATCATGCAACAGACGCTTCTTGCAATGGACACTTCTAGTTTAAATTTTAAAATCATTTGTTTCTGATGAAAGGCCAAGACTGGTCTGAAATATCAAATATATATATATAATAACAGAAATTAATAAATACTGTCAAAAAAACATTTTTAACTTACAACTTTTTGTAGTTTTTCCTATATATATATATATATATATATATATATATATATAAAGCATTTTTCTCTTGGTTTTGTACAAGAGACAGATGGATGGTTTCAGTGTGTGTAAAAACTGTCCATACATATATAAATGTGTATTTTCAGCAATTCTTCTTCTATGTGCCCTGTCCTTTCAGGACGTAGGTGATCATGGCTTTCCATGTCTCCCTATCTCTGGTGGTTCTTAGCACGCTTTCTCCTGTTACACCACACAACCATCATTCTGTCACCTACCTGATCAGGTTCTTCAAATATGTTATCTGCTGCTTTCCCCTGTCTCTTTTTTCTTCTATCTGGCCTGTTAATATCAGGTTCTACAAGCTCTCCTTCCTCATTGCATGTCTCAGGAACTTCAGTTGTCTCTTACTGATGCTCAGTATTAATTTCCTTTTTGTTTCCATTCTTTCCAAAACCTCATCATTGTTCACATGCTCAATCCATGATATCCGCAGCATCCTTCTGTAGAACCACATTTCAATTGCCTCAAGTTTTTTCTTCATCTTTGATGATATGGTCCAGCATTCACTGCCATATTGAAGAACTGACATCACATAGCAATCTAGTACTCTCTTCTTTGTTTCTAGTGAAATTTTTTCTGTATTTTAATACTCTACTCAACTTCTGGAACACATCCTTCACCATGACAATTCGCCCTTGGATCTCTGTATTGCACTTTCAGTCTTCTGTTAGAACACTTCCCAGCTATTTAAATTTTTTGTACCTGCTTGATTTTAGTATCCCCCACTTGTATTTGGCATTTTGGGTTGCTCTTTTTGCTGATGACCATGTAATTGGTTTTCTTTCAGTTTATTTGTAGTCCATTTTTGTCACTATCTTCAGCTACCTTCTGTAGGCGTTCTTGTAGTTTCCTTTTCGTGTCTGCTATCAGCACCGTAACATCTGTGTACCTTATATTGTTCAAATTGTGGCCTCTAATAAGGAATTTTAAAAAATGGAGCAATGTTATGGTTTTGAAATTTGAAAGCAATTTATGTTATTTTTACCAATGCAGTGTTTAGAACATTGTAAATATAAATCATGTTTTGATCATGTTGATGATGTTCTTCATGAGTTGCTTGTAACTTATATAAAGCAACTTGTGTCATACAGACTATATGCATGCATATAAATATATAATATTTTGTTCTACTGATGTAAATTGGGGGACTTATTTAGCCCTATATGAATACATGTGTGTTCATATATAAATGAAATACTTTGCACACTCTGTAAGGAAATATTTATTGCTTTATACAAAAAAAGAAAAACATGATTATGACATTATTAAAAGAAAACTTGATGTTGTCTAAGTTTTCCTAAGTGACAAAATATACTTTACAGATACATATATATTTCTAAAGAAGTAATGGGTTTTTTTATTTATTAATCCCACAGATTTTATTACTTAAAGGTTATTTTTAGTGGAAGTCTATATTTGAGTACATTCACTTTTTTTTATTAATTACTATTTGTTTATTTTATCTACCAGAAATCTCATTAAAAAAATGTGCTCCCTCCAGCAGGATTTGAATCTGCATCTTCCTTGGCAGGAGAAACCATCATTAGGGCTTATGCCAACTCAACCACAGTGTGTGTCATTGATTAAGTAATATAAAAGCAAAGATTTATCAGAGTCTCAAATAATTCATGTGCTCAGTTTTATATAACAACAAAAACAAAGCGATTTCTAAAAAGTAATGGATGTGCATTGTGGTGCAGTGGATATCAACTCAGAACTAGAAATTGGAGTTCAAATTCCAGTTGAATTTGTTGCATTTATTTACATGCTAATACCCTTGGGAAAGGTTTTAATCCATCTCTTCTTCCTCCAGCTATGGGTGGAATAGCAGAACAGATTGGGTACTATAGCTTTGGTTGGTAAAACTGCAGGAAAATCTTCTGCCTAGTTTGTCATGTCTCTTTTGAGACATGATCACCCAAACATGTATTACATATGGCACTTAACTGACTGAATGGATTTTTAAAAATTTATTAACCCAACAGATTTTATTACTTAAACATTATTTATAGTGCATACCCATATTTGAGTAGATGCTTCATTAAAAAGTGTATTTATTTTCATCTACTGGCCTGAATATTTGGGAAATCTTATTAAAGGAGATTATGCACTCTTCAGCAGGATTTGAACCTGTGTACCCATTTTTAGATATGCTTATTTTTATAAGGCTCTCTTAAAATTTGCTTTACCAATGATGCAACCTATGTTCTAGTCATTATAAGCATGCCTGATTCAATGACAGTTTCTCTTTCAAAGGGAACACAGGTTCAAATCCTACTGGAGAGCACATATTTTATTTTAAATAAGATTACTCAAATAAACAGAATTACTGTTTAACAGATAAATATTGTCCCTAGTCAAATATGAGTATCTCCTAAAAATAACATTTGAGTAATGCATAATATATATACATATATAATTGTGATAGTATTTAGCACCACAGTTGTTATTTTTCAGTGGTTATTACTGATAAAATGCATTTTGGCAAGCAGGTTTTTTTATGGTAAAGTGTTCAATATCATGGTTTAGATAGAATGTTGATAGTTACAAAGAGATTATCTCTTACATACAGCAGATTTATGCTGACTTTGAGGTTTTGTGAGGATGCATTTTTATGTTTTCACTCATCAGGGCTGTTTGTTCTTAATGGCAAACAGCCCTGACAAGTAAGAGCATCATAACAGTATCCTCATGAAACTTCTAAGTCAGCATGAATCTTCTGTATTTAAGAGATAAACTCTTTGTAACTATATATATATATGAGTTTGTCACTTTTTTCAGAACTTCATAACAGTATCCTCACAAAATGTCGAAGTTGGCATGAACCTGCTCAGTTAAAGTGACAAACTCTTTGTCCATATCAACACTCTATCTCCAGCCTGATATGAACCACTTTACAATATAAACCTACTTGCCAAAATACAACAACAACCTTGGTGCTAAACATTATCACAATTAAACAATATATATTTGTCATCCACATACAAGCCTGTTTCGCTGTATCACAGCTTATCAGTATGGCTAGACATCCACTTGCATCTGACTGGGCATTGAAACTTGACCGATTTGGTGTCAGTCAGAGTTGCTATATGCACACATATATATAGTGCGATGGATAAATTGTCACATCATACATTTCTAATCTTATGTATGTGCATTGATGTTTTTGATTTTGTCGACTGCACAGTATGATAGGGTCAGTTAGATATTGTGAGAAAAAAGAGTACCATAATGCAACAGAAGTTTGGAAACTTTACTGATTAGAATTTGTGGCAGAAGCACCATTATGAACATTTCAGTGTTTGGATGTCAATCTGAGGGCAGTACAGGGCATTTGAAAATAGTTGAATAATATATTCAGTTAACCTCATGGTGTTTAGAGTAATCACTAGTGATAGCAACATTATACCAACATTCATCTTCCCACAGGTCCTCAGATTCTACATGGAGGCCTGCATGAAGTGCTTTCAGGAGGTAGTGCTGCCCTTGGTCAAGAGGGTCACTGCTGGAAGACACAATGTTTTTTGCAACAGGACTCTGCACCACACCAAACAAGCAGGTGAACCCAGTCATGGCTGTCAGACAATTTCCGTGACCACATCACTCCTCACATCTGATCACCTAACTTCCCAGACTGCAACCCCCTTGATTATTATGTGTGGAAAACTGAGCGAGAGACAAAGAAAACTCCTTGTAATACCAAATATGAACTGAAGACAAGGAATATGGCAGCATTCACTTATTTAAACAAGGAAACGGGTCAGTAGAGTTGTAGAAGATTGCAAAGTCATCTGGATGCTGTGGTTGAAGCCAATGGTGATTTTATTGAATAAAATGATCACTCCAAACACCATGATGTTGACTGCATATATCATCTAACCCTTTCTGAATCCTCTGCTCTGTCCTCAGATTGACACCCAATCACTCTGAAATGTTTGTATTTGAGCTTCTGGTGCAAATACGAAGCAGAACAGCATGCCGTCTCCAAATTTATGATCGAGCGAATTGTGTAATGGTGTTTCTTTTCTTAGAGACGGTGCTCAACTGACCCTTCTATACTTTGCAATTGACAAAATCAAAAACAAACAACACACATGCGCAAACATCAAAATATAAAATGGTAACAATTTACCCACTGCACTCTCATTCTCCCTACCTCTTACAGCACTTGCCCCCTCATTTCCTTCCCTCTCTCTTTCTCTCAATATAGAATTATATGGTAACAGAAACAGTCTTTAATATATAATTCTGGCTTATAAAGACATATATTGTCAGAAAAAATCTCTTATAACATCTAAAGTCAAATATAATGTTTATATAATATTATATACTATATATATATATGTGTGTGTGTGTGTAAAGAACAAATAAAGTTTAATTTTTAATCAGACATTTTTATTATTTCAAAGGGAATTTTTAGTGGGTACCTGTATTTGAGTAAATGCTCTACTTATTTTAAATAGTATTTATTTTGTCTACTGATCTGCATACTTGAGAAAACTTATAAGAAAATCATACCCTACAGTTAGATTCCAAATAGTGTCTCTCTTTACAGAAGGGACCACTATTTCATCTGGTGTATTTTGACTGCTCATTTACAAAATACAGCAAAATTCTATTTGGCCTTTCACGCACATTCACTCATTCAAATTTTTCGTGAAACATGTCTGCTCAGTTTTCTATCCAACCCATTATCAAAGCAACTTCTAGAGAATTAATGGATTTTATTTTTGCATGAATAAATGATGTTTAAAATAAAAAGAATTTCTACCCAAATACGGGTGTCCACTAAAAATAACAATTGAAGTAATACATATTTTATTGTTTGCAATTTCCCATTTTGCAGAAATAAAGAATGACTTGCATCCTTTATTTCAGGAGTATGCCAGCCCAGTGCAGCTTTGTTAATGATTAAGCTATGAAGACTGGTGACAGGAAGTCAAATCTTTTTATATAGCTTTCATTCTGTATTTTCCTGAATAGAGCCATTGACTTTTAAAAATATACTTCAGTAAGTTTTTCTAGTTATTTTTTTATTCTTTAAATACACACACATACACTCTCTCTCTCTCTCTCTCTCTCTCTCTCTCTCTCTCTCTCTCACACACACACACACACACACGCACACGCACACATACTCACATGGTGGCTGTTGTTTATGTTTTATATGATTATTCAAAGCCCAACCAACTTCTTATTTTCATTTTCCTGTCTTTGAAACAAAGTTAACACTTTAATAAATCTAAGATGATTTTAAATTTACAATGTTTCAACTAAGGCCACTTGTTGATTTTTTTAAAAAAAATCAAGTTTGGCAAGAGGTCTAAATTCTAAAGGTATTTTTCATCCAATATATTTTTTTTGTTCTATTAGCACATTCTTTTGTTACTCAGTTTCATTTGTTGCTTTTCCCTTATTTGTTGAACATTGCTGCAAGGTCACTCCTTAAAATATGGCTTTGAACAGACTTAAATTCATTTTATTTCCAATGTGTAAAAAAAGTACCAAACAGACTTTATTAATCTTTTACCGTTAGCTTGGATATTAATGCATGAATAATGTCCTAAATGTACACAAAAAAGATAAGCATATGACCTGTTAGATTTTAAAATAACATCCTTCAGCAACATGCAGTTATTCAGCCATCGTAATCATTCAGCTTCTAAAAAAGAATAAAGCAGGTACAGTTCTGTTGTTTGTGGGCAACATTCCACAATTTTTGTTTCAAAATTTATCACCTGCAATTTTTGATTGTATAAAACTTCAACTTTTTAACTAGATTCATTTCCAGTGATTACCAAAGGTATTTTCTGTTGACTAGATTTTGATGTATTTCTTTGTTGGAAAAGAACATTTCCATGAGAATAGAATATTTTGGGCAACAAGAAACAATTTCACAAAATAGGGTATCTTGGTTTTTGACAACATTCAAGATATGTTCACATCTAAACAGCCATAAAATACTTTAGGCTAAAGAAGCATCCTATATATACCAAAATACTCCCTAGACTATTTTTCACAGTTTTTTTTTTCATTTAAAATTGATTGCAACCCAAGCAAGGTAATAAAGCTACTAAGACATAAGGGGTTACTGGGTGTGAAAAAAATTAAAAATCAAACATTACTTATGTGTGAGAACAAAAGAAGAGTTATCATGAGTGCAGCAGACAACAACTGACATTATATTTAAATTTTTGAATATCATTTTTAACTGGAAAGTAAGGAGATGGAATAGAGTTCCACAAGTGAGAGGTACAAGAAAAGAAACTGTTAGCACAGAATTTATGGTTACAGCTAGCCAATTTAAATCATCACTAGTCTAGTACTGCAGTTAAGTTCATAAAGTTTACGTACCCTAGTGAAGAGCTCATCTGAAAAATTACCATGAAAATATATAGAAAAGGCACAGGAAAGCAACTTTACAGTGGCTGGAAAGTGACTGAAGATGAGATGACAGATAAAGACCTATAATATTGCTAACTATTCTTTGGATCTTATCAAGCATCTATAAATATTTAGCAGAAGTACCAGACCATATGTAGCAGCAATATTCTAAGCATGGAAAAATAGTAGATTTATAGTAGATTTATATATATGTAAGATAGATTCTGGAGAGAAAAAAATTGTCAAGCACAACACAGTAAACTAACTTTCTTAGCAGCTTGACCTAGCAATGGATTCAATATAGTCTTTCCACTTCATGTCAAATGAGAATATTAGACCACAACAAGTCACACTCTTGAGGGTTAACATTGGCCATGCAAATTGAAGCCAGAGAGAGGTCTCTGAAATGATTAATAGGGAGAAGTTTAATTCTGGAGGTGTTAAAACTAACAAGTCAGTTTAGGCTTAATTTGACTTTGTTTAGACTGATTGTCATTCTTGGTCGAGAGGTCTGAGGCATGCCAGATCACTTGGTGGTTTCCCCTATGTGGATAGGAGTCACAAGTTTGAATCCTGCTGAATGACATACATTTTCATAACAAAAATTTATCATAAATAATCAGGCCAGTAGAAATAAATACATAATACTGTTTGATTATAAACAGAATATCTACTTAAATACAAGTATTGATCAAACATAATGTTCAAACAAATCATTTCAAATTGTCGGTTGTTTATAACCAGTCTCGTTAATTTCCATATATACATATATATATATCAATAAAAAGTATATTTAGCTAGTATTTATTCAAACAAATCAGATTAAAAAGAACCGACAAGGTCTGTCTGTTTAATTTTTATTATATTTTTCTAATTTTTTGGATAAAGTGTTGACTATTATGGTCAAAGTTGTGAATAAACTGTCTTAAATTTGTATATTGGTATTTTTGTTTAAATACTTTTGATGACCACAGTCATTATTCAAGAATCAATGTGTTCTCTGTGTGATAGAATTCCTTTGTCTACATCCTGGTATTCTTTGGGAAGCTGGAATTTGGAAATGGTCTGGCATGATGTCATCTGTAGTGGCTATATATATATATATATATATATAGACACACACACACACACACACACACACACACACACACACACACATACACATATGCCGATTCGGTTGGGTTTCAATCCTGGGTTAGGAAGCGAATGGAGTCTAAGCCATACTGATGAGCTGTAATACAGCAAAACAGATCAGTCTGCGGATAACTATAGTATATATATATATATATATATATATATATATATATATATATATAGATGTCCAGTCCGTAAACGGTGAAGATAATCCAACAAGGTTAACTTAATATAGAATATTAAGTGTTACATCTATATAGAGAGCTCAATGGATGTTATCCAGAGCACTATGATATTTATAAAGGAAAACTCAACATGTCATTCAAATTGGTTATAAATTATAATTCATTTCAATGAGCTTAATTAACTCATTTCATCAGACCACACAATATTCCTTCCATTTGGTACAAAAAATTTTGCCAGAATAAGCATTTTTTTTAACTGAAGAGAAGGATAAAAAAATATAAAAATAGAAATAAAAATAAGAAGAAGGAAAAGAGAAAAAGCAAAAGAGAGTCAGGACTTAGGCATTGGCATCAGATCAGCAGGGAGTGTTCAGACCAGTTGTGAAGGGGTTGACCTCTGAAGTAACTTCGAATTCCATGGATACTTGTGTTTGTGTGACCCCATAAACTAACCCACCCATTTATATTAACCTATATACATATATACATATGCATACATTCCTGTATATACTTACAAATGTGACTTTGTTTATGCATATACATACTTACCGACCTACACTTTTTCGTGTCTACATATGGATCCTTGCGTTCATACACTCACACATATACATTTCATAAAGAAGGGATTTCCCCACGTGTAAATAGTGTCATATATATATATATATATATATATATATATATATATATAATTATGCTAGTAATTCTCACACATACGCCCAAATTACGCCTATATTTTCATATTTCCATACATTCTCCCATCCATACGTATATATGCTCATAAAAGTGTTCTTCATACCTACATTTATCTCTTTATATCCACGTACAATTATGTGTTCACACACTCTCAAATCTATGAGGAGCGGATTCACGCATACATGTATACACATCCGCATACACATCTGCATACACATCTGCATATATATATATATTAGCTACTCTTGTACCCCTAACATGGACAACATTATAAATTCTCATAATAGGCAAATTCTAAAGAATTTATGTAATACTGACTCTCGGTCCGGAATTTTAAATGAATGCAATTTTAACTGGAGGGCATCCACCCAGGTATTTATGAAGCTCACGTTTCACCTAACAACAAGAAAAATTACCATACTTATATTGGTATGTCCGTGGGGCCTGTTAAGCAAAGATTTTACAATCACAGGTATTCTTTTTCGAACCCTGGTCAGAAATACCAGACTGCCCTTTCATGGAGATTCTAGAAAACGAAGGAAGAAAGGCTGGACCCTGTAATTAGTGAGAGATTGATAGGTTCAGCCCAATTTCCGATGAATTTTCATATGTGTGATCTGTGTCTGCAAGAATAAAAATACTATATTAAAGTACCCAAACCAGCGCCTACTCTTGAATTTTAGAAAAGAATTCATTAGTAAGTGCCACCATAAGGCGAAATTTGTGAACACTTAAAATTTAAATTCTAAATTCAATTTTTAGGAGAGAAAATATAAATTAAATTGATTTTGATTGATTGATTAATTAATTAAATTTAAAACCTTCTACCTTCCTCTTCCTTTCTTCTATTAATATCTACCTTTTATGAAGTAAGGATACTGATACTAACTTAACTCCCAATTTTTTCTGCAAGTATGTATATATATTTTTTCCCAGCACCTAAAAACTTTTTTTGTGAAATATTTTTTTTTAATTTTTTAACTTTTTTCAAAGTTTTTTAATAAATTTTATTAACTTTATTTTTAATTTAAATCTAGGTTTATAATTAAATAATTAAATAAATATAAATTAGATGAATTTAATTAAACTTAAATAAATCATATATCAGCTTTTTCCCCCAAAGAAAGTTGTTTTAAAAATCTTTTTTCTAATACTTAAACCCATTTATAAACGCTAGTTTTGTTAGCACATCCCTAGCATCTCTACGAATATGAAATTTTTCTTTTTTCTTTTCTTTTTCCTCCCTCTCTTTTCATTTTGTTTAGCTCACTTCTCTGTCAAACACCACTTCCTATTTCTTCCGTTACCCCCCTCCTTCCCCTTTGTAAAGCTAGACAAAGCCAAATTTTTAAATTTTTCACTTACAACTCAATCTAAGAGTAATGTTGTCCAAAATCTAAAAATAGACATTGATTGCTATCTCGTTTTTTTGTGACGTAAATTTTTGAACTTCCGTCGGTAAAATCTTAAAATGTTTTTATTTCATTTTTTATTTCATTTTGAATATGGATAGTTGCCGATGAGATGTGAAATCTCTCTTAGAGATTTCATGTTGAAATGACCATTCAACAGTTTTGAACTTCGAAATTTATTTTATTTTATAATTGGCTCTGTAATTTTAATTACATTGAGCCCTCCACCTGTATCATTTTTTAATATTAAAATATTAATATTAATTAGGATCGGGTCTTTGGGATTTACCTTCCTGCTTTTCCTTTTGGATTAAAAAAATTTATATATTTATATATAATTATATAGGTATACAAGCAACTTTTTATATACCCCTATGCATAAAGACAATGTACGTCTGTGTACACTTAACTCCCAAACGAGATGTTATATTTTCTTTTCATACGTCTTAATAAACATTACATATATATATCCATATATACTGGCATACCTCATTTGGATTGTTGATACTCACCTGTACACATATGGGTAGAATGATCAGTACATGAAGGTATAATCAGTTCAAGAATGCACAATTGACTGCATCAACAATTAACATAACCCACATATAATCAGGTGTTCTCACATGATGGAAAAACGTATACATAATTAGGTTCATTCTTGTATATGAAATACACTTATACCTAGGTGCCCCCTTATACACGCAATAATACATACAATAATATATATAAAAATGCACAAAGTTCTATAGAAGCATGCACAAAATTAGGTGCAGCCATATATATGAGAAACATATCTCACCTTACACTTAGGCGCCCCACTATACATGTGAAATATTTATGTCGAAGTCATTATAGTGAACTCATTTACAATTACATAGTTCATGATAAGATATTTCTGTTAAGACTTCGTACACGAATAATATAAAGTCATTGTGTACTTAGGTAGGCATGTCAATCCATTGTATGGTAGGTCCTTCTCTTCACTTCTTTGGTTTGTAAAATCCTCCAATGAATGATTCACACAAATGTGAGAAAGCTGGCAAATGTTTCAAGATGATTCTAAGATTTTATGCATTAGACTGTTTAAATTTATTTTTATGACAGCATTTGAAAATTATTTCATTTCTCTGATTTGATAATTGGCTAGATTCTCTGAATTTGATAATTCTAATCTTTTCATCTAAGCATAAATTGCATCTGCTTCTAAAGCTATTGGAGGTTTGAGATTTCCCTATGATCTACCATTTAATCTGAGGGGAAAGATTTCTGTCTTTCAATTCCCAGAAATATTTAGAGAGAGCGGTTTGACATTTTAGGTGGGATTTAGAAAATGATTGAGCAGTGTGATTATATAGGCATTGTTTCCATGGTCTGATGGAAATTCCTATATATGTTTTTTCCTGCTATTGTCTACGCTAGGATAGATGGTTGCTTGGTATATTACTTCTTCAGACTTACATATGCTTCCAACTGGGCATTTATTTTTTCCTCTACAATTACAGAGGCTTGTACTATCTGTCTTTTTTTTGTTATAAACTTTCTTTAGTATATTATTATTATGGGAATTGATGATGCTATTAATATTGCTAGTGCAGGAATAGTTAATTTTTAATGTCTTTCTATTGCAGATTTTCCTTAGTGGGTTGTTTTGTTTAAAGTGCTTATCAACTAATTTCAGAAAGTATTGCTCAGTATTTATATTAGATAGCTTACAGAGAGGGGATTAAACCATATCACTCTTCTTTTTCTATTTCTAGGTTCTTTAGTTCTGGCACTTTTGGGGGGGTTCTAAGTAATTTAATTCCTGTTTGAAGCCACTTATTGTAAAGTGATGTTGTAATGTGTCTTATTTTCATTAAAGATTATGCTATTTGATGATAGTTTGTTGATTCTAGTGTTTATGATTGTAGGGATTTGCTTAATTATTTGTTGGGGGTGGTTAGAGTGGATGTTTATGTAGGTTGGGGTTTCATTATTTTTTTGGTATAGATTAAAGTGTTGTTTGCCAAATTTAAGGTAATATCTAGGAAGTTGACTATTTTTAAATTAGAAGAAATCTCTATTTTAAATCCGAGCCATTTAAAGGCCCTAATTACTTTCTTTTCTACCTGAGATGATAGTGGACCATTACTGTTAGGGATAATGATGAGTCCGTCATCTCTGTATAGACCTATTTGTTTGGAGTTCACTAACCTACTAAGGGTGTTTAGGATATAGATTCCTATTAAATCTGCAATTTGGGCAGAATCAAAAGCACCCATTTGGACATCAAAATAATCACCTTGGCTCTTTATCCAAGTAGAATTATTGTTGAACAATATAGATATCCTAGATGCTAATATAATTTTAGATTCTTCATTGGTAATATCTACCTCCTCGTTTGGGAGTAAAGTGTACACAGACGTACATTATCTTTATGCATAGAGGTATATAAAAAGTTGCTCGCATAATTATATATATATATATATATATATGCGGATGTGTATACATGTATGCGTGAATCCACTACTCATAGATTTGTGAGTGTGTGAACACATAATTGTACGTGGATATAAAGAGATAAATGTAGGTATGAAGAACACATTTATAAGCATATATACATATGGATGTGAGGATGTATGGAAATATGAAAATATAGGCGCAATTTGGGAGTATGTGTGAGAATTACTAGCATAATTGTATATATATATATATATATATATATATATATATATATATATATATATATGACACTATTTACACGTGGGGAAATCCCTTCTTTATGAAATGTATATTTGTGAGTGTATGAACACAAGGATCCATATGTAGACACGAAAAAGTGTAGGTCGGTAAGTATGTATATGCATAAACAAAGTCACATTTGTAAGTATATACAGGAATGTATGCATATGTATATATGTATATAGGCTAATATAAATGGGTGGGTTAGTTTATGGGGTCACACAAACACAAGTATCCATGGAATTCGAAGTTACTTCAGAGGTCAACCCCTTCACAACTGGTCTGAACACTCCCTGCTGATCTGATGCCAATGCCTAAGTCCTGACTCTCTTTTGCTTTTTCTCTTTTCCTTCTTCTTATTTTTATTTCTATTTTTATATTTTTTTATCCTTCTCTTCAGTTAAAAGAATGCTTATTCTGGCAAAAATTTTTGTACCAAATGGAAAGAATATTGTGTGGTCTGATGAAATGAGCTAATTAAGCTCATTAAAATGAATTATAATTTATAACCAATTTGAATGACGTATTGAGTTTTTTTTTATAAATATATGGCAACTGGCGTCTGTATACACCGCTTATATATAAGACGTTAAAATTTCCCTTCTCTGTTGCCATGCGCCAATGGCTTAGGGAGTAGAAACTCCGACTGACACCAAATCGGTCGAGTTTCGATCCTGGCCAGAAGCAAGTGGATATGTCTAGCCACACTGATGAGCTGTGATACAGTGAAACAGGCTTGTATTTGGATGACTAATATATATATAGATATATATATATATATATATATATATATATATATATAATCATCCACATACAGGCCTGTTTTGCTGTATCACAGTTCATCAGTGCAGCTAGATTAAGTGTTTGCTTCAAGTTGAGATCGAAACCCGATTGATGACAAATCAGGTGACGATCCTACCCTGTGTATATTAGATAAAAAAAAATTATTTGCCAACACATCTCCTGAGGAACCTTATCAAGGTAAATGTAAGGGTTTTATTTTGTACCATGTATTTATAAACAGAACTAAAAGAATTGTTATGTTTTCAAAATTTTAAAATCTAATGCTCTAAAATATCCTTAAAGCTATTGTAAGTAAAGGTAAACTATGAAAGACAATATGTGATGCAATTTAATGTCTAAGAAATGAAAATGAGTAAATGTTGTTAAATTTTATTTTATTGGTATATATTTATTTCCTAATGTAATTATTATTTATTTTAATTTGATAAATTATGAATAATAACTGAAGTTCTTTTAAATAATAAAAGGACTTAAGTTAATTGTTTTCTCTTAATTTTAAAAAAATTAAATGTTCATGGAGAAGTATTTGTTTTAGGAAAGGAGATATTTGAACAAAAATCAGGGCACATGTTTGGCAAGTTTCCATTGCAGCACTCTTAAGAACTGTCTAAGCAAGTTAATTTCTCTTTTAATAAGTAAGTGAAAATGTAGGTTACCTGGATCAACATACACCTGATGAAAGAAGTTGGGGTAAGGTTAACAGTCAAAACATGATAACACCAACAAAGATGAAGACAATATTGTAACAGTAACTCCTCATCCCAGAAATTCAGACAGTATTTATGAAATATAATTTTTCAAATGCTGCATTTTCATGCATATTGTCAGTTTTTTAACTATCACATTTCTGGTGCCAGTTAATGAAATATATTGAGAATGTTTGTTTTCTTGGCAGTGAGAGTGGAATGAACAAAACCAGTGTTTAAAACAGCTTTTATTTGAGTGTTAAACATCTAAACTGGTACAAGTCTTCTGATACAAAGGTTGTTTATAGTTTTTTCTTATGTAGATGTCTCAAAAGAAGGTTTCTGTACCTGTTTCCATGGGAGGAACAAGAAATCTGAAGTCAAGCTGTCAGAACAGGCCTCATCTTCAAGGGTTGAGTCACCCTTTGAGTTGGGCTTGAAGGTAAAGGCCATTGGAAAGAAAGATGGAAAAGAGGCCCGAACAGAGTTTGGTCAGCATTTTTATGGCTTCTGGGACTTCTAGTTGTTCCCTGCTGATTACTTTCATTGCTGCTACTGCTGAATCATACAGAGTAAAGAAAACCCCCACATGCCACAATAGCCAACAAATGAGATAGTTACTGTATCATTCTTAATATTGATAGCATGAAATTGTCATGAAACAACCATTATTGATAAAAATAAATAAATCAATAGAGAAGCATTTACTGTGTTTCAATCTTTTATATGCTATAGCTTTTCAGGATATTGGCAATCATGGCTCCCCACAACTTTTGATAACAATCTTTCTTTGTCTTTCTTCTGCCACCCATTTGCTTAAATCTTTCAAGTTAGTTATTCTATGTTTGCACCTGCTTCTTTTTTTTAACTTTGATACAAAAGCAACAGACCAACAAGCAAATGACAGGTACCAAAACTAAACAAGTGCAAAAATGTAAATATCTCGTAGATGTTTTAACACAGGATGAAAAAAATGCATATTTGTATAGAGAAAGCTACCTTCCAAAAGTTAAGCACAGTATTTTAATTGGAAACAAAGAAAAATAATGGAATTTTTATAAAATATCATCTTTCTACACTGCAGTGAATGCTGGACCATTTCATCACAGATGGAGAAGAGAATTGAGGCAAAAAAAAATATGGTTTTACAGGAGGATGCTGAGGATACCATGGACTAAACATGTGAGCAGTGGACAAAATTTCGTAAAAAATGGAAACAAACAGATACTTATTCTTGGAATCAGAACGAGATAGATGAAATTTCTAGAGCACATAATGAGAAAAGAGGGCTTAGAAAATCTGACACTCGCAGAACATATTGAAAACAAAAGGAACAGTGGAAAGCAGTACATAACAAGCAAAACAGGGATTAGGAATGGTAGCAAAAAGAAAAAAAATTACTAAGGGCTACAAAAGACAGGAAGTTGTGAAGAGTCATGATTATCCAAGTCCTGAAGAGACAATACACATAGAAGAAGAAGATCAAGAATGTCAAATTTTCAACAGCTTCTTTTTGAATGCAAGAAGCAGTTTCTTTGTAGTTACCATTCTCCTTAAAATTTACATTTTACTTACATATTCTATCCATGGTATTCTCAGTATTTATTAGTAGAATCACAGTTTTATTATTTCAAGTCTGTTCTTCATTTGTGAAGAGATTTTCCGACATTCATTGCATATATGAGAAAATATATATTAATTAATAGTTCAGCAATCTTTTGTTTATAAAAACATTTTTCTGACTCTTAATTCTTTGTTTAAACTTTCAAAGGAATTTTTCACCCAGATTTCTGTCATGTGTTATGACACTAGCCTGAGAGTGAAATTTATGTACATGCTTGTTTTTGATATCCCCAATATATGGTTCATACTTTGAGCTGCATGCTGTCTTCTTAAAGTTAGTCTTTTCTTCTTGCTTTCCTTGACTATGAATAACAGTTTTTTAAAAAAATCTGAGTCTGCCATCTCCCAAGTAGATAAATTTATTTGGGAAGTGTTTTGACAGATGACAGAAAATGTGACACAGAAATCCAAAGAATCATTGGAATAGCAAAAGACACCATTCAAATGCTAAGCAAAGTATTAACAGGAAATCTTCTTGTATTTGCCCTTCAAGTTTTTCCAAAGTTTTGGTTTGGTATATTAGACTTATATTATATAAGGATGTGCGTTGTGGTCCAGTGGATATCGGCTCGGAACGAGAAATCAGGGAGCCAAGTTCAAATTCTAGTTGAATTCATTGCATTCACTTACGCGCAAATACCCTTGGGAGAGATATTAATCCATCTCTTCCCTCCAGTTATGGGTTAAATAACATGACAGATTGGGTTCTATAGCCTTGGTTGGCAACCAGTCTACCGCAGAAAGCAATGGCAACCTACTGTGGGATAATTTTCTGCCCAGTCAGTCATGTCTCTTTCAAGACATGATCGCCCAAGCATGTTTCACATATGGCACTTAACTAACTAACTAATATTAGACTTGCGTCTTTAACCAATCCCAAAGAAAAAAATCACAGGGTATTAAGTCAAGACTCCTGGCTTCTACACATACATAAAATAGTGAGTTACTTTTCAGTCACCCTGTATATAATAGTGAAAGTGTGCTCACTAACAAACAAAGCATTTATATACAGAGTTGCCATAACAAAAAATGAACTAGAAAGAATAAATTAAATTATACGAGAAGGAATAAACTCTTAACTCTGAAATGAAACTGATTTTCATGAACCTTTATTTGCCTTCCATCAGCATGGCTGATGCTAACTCCACAGTGGCTGTTCAAATGAAAATATGATGCTGATGGAGACATAGAACAACACAAAGCTCAATTAGTAGATCAAGGCTTTAATCAAAAATATGGAGTTGACTATGATGAGACTATTTGCGTAAAGTTTGAATTGTTTCGAACTGTTATTGCATTAGCAGCAAACCATGACCTAAGGCTGCATCAGTTTGACATAATGACTGCATTCACAAATGGTGGCTGAAGGAGGATATTTTATGAAGAAGCCAAAAGGATTCAAGATAAAAAGCAAATCATATCTGGTCTGTAAAATGAAGTGACATATCTATGGTCCAAAACAGTCTTCAAGATGTTGGAATGAAACATCGCACTGTTAACTGAAAAGGCTTCACTTCAAGCAACTGGAAAATGTAATTATACACAGGAGATTAGGTTCATAATGACTGTATACGTCGATAACATCATCCTGTCAACCAAGTCCTTGACACAAATCCAAGGATTCATCAAACAAATCTCACAAAGTTTTACATCAAAGGCATGAGGAAGTTGCACTATTTCTTGGGTGTTAAAATCATTTTTCCAGAACTGGGAAAAATATGGACCAGACAACCAGCATACCCCATTGAATTTCTGGAGAATTTTCAGGTAGAAAACTTAAAGTATGTGGCAACTCTAATTGATGCTGGTACAAATTTGACAAAAGTCGAAGAGGACAGTGAGCCGTTCAGTCAGGAAGCATTTCAGTCAGTGAGTAGATGCTTGCTTTATTTGTCATGATATCGCCTATGCTGTTAGAAATGATTTTGTTGCCTGCCTGCATTTCAACATGGGATGACTGTAAAACATGATGTGATACTTAAATGGTACGCGTAACTATACAATCTGATGGGATATTTGGATACAGATTAGGCTGAATGACTGCAAGTCAACATCATGATACTTATTTAAACTAAGTGAGGATAACCTCTCAGTTGAAGAAGTTAAAAACAAATCTGTGTTGCATTATCTACAGCTGAAGGAAATCTTTGGCTTTAGCAAGTGCAGTACAGGAGACAGTATGGATGCAGCATCTCCAATACAATCCAAATGATGCCCATGTTGGTCTAACAATATGAGGATAATCAATCTACGATTTATATGGCAAAAAAATGCACAATATCATGGATGAGCAAAACATATAGACATTAAGTGTCATTACATCCGTAAACAAGTTGCATTAATGTCTAAGTAAGGACATGATTGCAGACATGCTGACAAAAGAACTGACTAGCATGCAATTTGTGATGCTCAGAGAACTTTTAGAATTTAATGAAATAATAGAATAGTGAGACAATGACTGAAGATGAGTGTTGAAAATTCCACTCATCAGATAAATACTTACATTTAAATAAAGGGATATGTAAATTCTGCACAAGATTCACGTTGAGCTATACAAGTTAGGTTCTATAAAATGGTTAAAATGATTGCTGTTGGATGTTTATCCAGAAGTTATGTTGTGTGGAGGACAAATTCTTTAGATGTGTGACTGCTAGATTGAATTTTATCCCCCACAGGAAGTTCTGCCACCTATCATGCCGGCTACTTTCTTTATATACTGATCTCTCGGTCATCATAGTCTTTTTTTTTTATTTCTGTCATCCTTTTTATGATACAATAATGCTATACAGCAGGACAGATTGGGTTCTAAAGCCTTGGTTGGCAACCAGTCTACAACAGAAAGTAATGTCAACCTACTGCTGGAAAATCTTCTTCTCACTAGTCATGTCTCTTTCAAGACATGATCACCCAAGCATGTATCACGTATGGCACTTAACTGACTGACTGTTAGTCAATAAAGCCATGAAAAATATCAATCACCACATCTTGCCAATGATGCTTCTAGATATTTATAAATTAATTGTGTTGCAAGCACGTTATCAAGCTCTGTCCAGGTTGATAATGGGGGTAACAGCTTTGTATGTAAAATAGTTATAGGACAGTGATTTGTCCAAGTGCCCTCACATCCTTCTTCTCTGTTGACCAACATGACATGCTATTGATGACACATTTTGTATATATGTATAGACAGATTGAAGGGAGTAAGAACAAGTGAGTTCATGCCTTCTTCAAGGATAGAATGCAAAGTGAACATAAGGCATTTGAAAATTCAAATGCAGTTTCATGCGACTGTATTTTTTTCCATGGAAAACCCACTCTACATGTCCAATATCATACATTTATACACATGTATATACACATGCACCCACACAGATAAACACAAATAATAAATATATATATATATATATATATATGTACACACATATACATATGCACCCACACATATATACACATACATGCAGCATCCCACATATATGTATTCAGATATGTAGATAATAACTTGATAGATAAGAAGCTGAGACAGTGGTAGATATAGAATTATAAATATTGATTGTAATGGAGGGGGTGTGAATGCATGTTTGTACATATAAACCCAAATATTTTAATAAAAACTTTCATCTTGAAAATGTTCAGTTGATCCTGTCGAGGCCTCTGTTTATAATGAGTCACAAAATATGCACAATAAAAAAAAATAAATTTGAAAAACAAACAAAAAACAAACAAACTTGTAAACCCTTCAAATGGAAACTTATTAGAACAGCAAGATAAAATTCTTCAAATTTTATTTTGGTTTTCAACTTTCCCTAAAATGGGTTATTTATTTTGCCAAATGGATTTTCTGGGGAAAAAAAAAGGCAAAAAAAAAAATGTAAGTAAAAGATCAGGTTGTGACAAAAGTTGCCCACTTCTGAAGGAAAGCAGAAAAGCTATCATGAAAGCCAGTGAGTATTTTTGATGACAGCAAATAGGAATATATGTTGATGTGCTTATGGAAAGATTGTTGTTAAAAGGTTGTAATTGATAATCTTCTATTAAATGGCCCCCAGTTAATAAAACTGATTACTGATAAAGGAGGTGGGGAGGAAAAGAGGGAGTTAAGAAAAGGGGGATTGAAAAAGATATAAATTAACTGAAGTTGGCACACAGAAAAAGAGTGGGACTGATAGATAAATGGATTATCTATCTTTTCATTTTTATTCTGAGCGCAGGCAGGCAAGTAAGAGAGATCTATATAATCACGATGACATACAAGCAGAATGAAGTTATGTAATTTGATCAGTTAATCAAACTGATTTATAGATAGAGATAGATATCTATGCATAGTATAGATTGTAGATTTTACAAATATGTAAATATATTGACTACAAATAAAAAGGAAGTTTTCTAAAAAGCAAACTAATATTATGATGAATTAAATTTTTCTATTTTTTTAATACACCATTGCTACAAAGATTACTTTATGAACACATCTAAAGACTCCACTCTTTCAGATTTCATTATCTTAGTCAAGATTTACACAATAAAATTTGTATTTGCCAAATTAAAAATTTCAAGATATACTTATATTAATATATTTACATGGAATATTTCTATATACAATATAAATTACAATATAATCTCTTTATTATATTTATCATATTACTTGATTTTGTTAGAAATACAGGCAGTCCCTCCATCAAAATTGACAATTTTGTAATGTGTCTAATAAAAGCCAATTCTTGCTTAAATGATCTCAAATTTAAATAAAAAGTGTAAAACTAAATTGACTGATTGGACTTATCTCAATGAAAATCTACCAAGATGATGGATCGGGTGTACCAGTGGTAATGACAATGAGCTGTTTAAATAACTACCAAGTTCTCCCGACTTGACACCTTGTGATCTTTTCTCTGTGAAAGTACAGGTCTATGTCCTCCTCTTATTAAAAACCTAGAGAAACTAAAGTCGAGAATCCCAGAGATACTGCTGAATGTTATGCAAGTCATGCTACAGTGTGTTTGGCAGGAGCTGGACTACTGACTTGATATGTGTTGTGTCACAGGTAGTGTGCATATTGAACATATGTGAAGCTTTGCAAAATCCATTATAAAATGTACATATCTCTCAATATCTTTTTTTTATAATCATTTCAGCCCAAGCAAGGCAGTACTATCACTGGTGTGCAGGGGGTTACATAAGAGGAGAGTGAACAGAAAGAGGATCAAGATACAGAGGATGTTAGAGAAATGAGAAGAGAAAGATGGGAATTAAGAAGATGAAAGATAGCAATTGATGCTGCATTTAAACTCTTGGAAATTTTAGCTATCAGGGAAGCAAATATATGAAGGAAGTTCCATAGGCAGGAAAAGAAGCTATTTGAGTAGAAGTGGAAGTTACATTTGACTGTTTTGATTACCTTGTTTGAATTTTGATAAACAAATCTTTTATTGTTCAACATGAAGCCTATTTAATTTTGTCTGCCTGGGACATGTAGTTACTCAGCTATTCATATATTAAATGATGTTAATTTATTTCTGATACTCTCACTTTCTCTCAGATATATATATATAGGGTGTCCCCACAAAATTGACATCATTTTGTAGACTAATAACATAGCCAATTCTCACTCAAAAGATCTAATTTTAATAAAATGTGTAAAAACTAAATTGACTGTGAGAACTTGTCTTAATCAAAATATACCAGAAAGATGAATTGGGCATGCCAGTGATAATGGCAGTGTGCCGTTTAAATGGCTACCAAGTTCTCTTGACTTGACACTTTGTGATTTTTTTTCTTTTCTATGGGGCTATATGAAAGGACAGGTCTATATGACACCTCTTCCTACAAGCCTAGAGGAAGCAGTGCTGGAGAAAGTAATACAAGACATAGAAGACAATGTTCTTGGTAGGAGCTGGACTATCAACTTGATGCGTATTGTGTCACAAGTGGTGTGCATTCTAAACATTTGTAAAGTTTTGGAAAATCAGTTATAAAATCTTCATCCCTTTGAATACCTTATATGAATTTGGATAAATAAATATTTTATTGTTCAACATGAAGTCTATTTAATTTTGTTTGCCTGGGATGAAAAATCACATTTTTAGTTCAGAAAATCAAATTTTAAATTATGTCAATTTTGGGGGCATGCTCTATATTTACAGTAGTGTTTTGAAAATGTGACATCAAAATCTAAAGATGCATTGAAAAAGCAAAAGATGCCTTCCAAAACCTAAGAAGAGTATTAAGAGAAATTTTGATATTAAACAAAACAGACTATAATATGTAATATTGACCCACCTATATGACAGTGAATGCTGAAAGATCAGGTGGAGAAGAGACTTGAGGTAACAGGAATCTGATTCTACAGAAGGATGTTGAGAATACTATGGACTGAACATGTGAACAACAACAAAGTTTTAGGGAAAACAAAAACAAGACACTTATACTTAGACTCAGAAAGAGGCTGTTGAAATTTTTAATTATAAATTACTGACTGCTTGGAGAATTTGACACTCACAGGACATGTTAAAAACAAGGCAGACAACGGAAAGCAGCAAATAACCTATCTAACAAATTTATGTAAATGGTTGGCAGAACATAGATTAAGGGGCATAGCAAAATAACTATGCCTAAGCACTATAAAGGACAGGAAGTTGTGAAGAGCCATTCTCGACCACGTCCTGAGAAGAGATTCTCGAACCACAGTACAGAGAAGAGATTTTAATATGTAACTTAAATGATGTTTATCAATATGATGAAAAATATTTTAAACTATTGATGTTGATAATTATTTTATAACTTCAAATGTATAAAATTACCAAGATTTGTGAGAAAGGTAAGTTATTAAATGATGTAAACAGAATATTGGAAATTGAAAAACAAAATTGAACAGATGAAAAAAACTGGAAAGAAACATTAAAAAAACACTGATAAATAAAACAAGAAAAAATCTGGCTTTAAGAATGTCACAAAAAGAAATTTGAGTAAAAGGAAAAGATTAATAAGCAGTAAAAGTGGATTGACCAATAAGAAAATATTTCAAGAGGCTGGTATTGAAAATATAAAATGAAGAAAATATGTCGCAGAATGAACGCTTGATTTAATCCAATCACTCCTATCAAATTGTGAAATGAATCTCATTTCGAATGGGCTTGCTTCTAGATACTTTCACATGAATGCAGGTGTCTCCCAAGGCTCTATCCTGGATCTCACACTATTTCCAATCCTTATCAACAATCACAATATCATCAGTTCCCAATGATATATTTATGCAGATGCCACCACCATTTACGCCTGTCTCAATATCAAATACAGAATCACTGCGGTGGTTTGAAAATCAAAATATTTTTAGTAGATTCTAACTAACTAGCCCTTAAAATCAACATTTGAAATCCTAACTTTGAAAAAGTATTGAATACAAACTCATTATTTCAATTGGACAAAAATATATGCAAAATTCAGAAACAAGTAAAATGCCTTCAGGAATCAATCCTCAGTAATTGTTGGCCTGAGCCAGAGTTGTATTGTAAGAACATGAAAGTATTGCAAACACAATATTTCTGCTTCAGCAGTATTGATTCAGTCAAAATTGTGGTCATATGTATTATGGTGAATCACCAGTACATATAAAGTGTTGTTATGCAGCATATCTCTGATGTTCATATTATCTCTCTCTCTCTCTCTCTCTCTCTCTCTCTCTTCTTCTTCTTCTTCTTCTCTCTTTCTTTTTTTTTATGTTGTTTCTGGATGTTTCACCAATGTACATGATTAGGATTTTACACATCCATTCTATATATTCCTGTTTCTATCCTGTTATTGCTATCTTGTTTGGTGCTCACTACGTCTCTCATTGCTTTAGAGTGGGTCTTAATGAATTTATATATATATATTTTTTTTTTTTTTTAATCATATCACCCCGAGCAAGGCGGTAACGCCACTGATGTGCAGGGGGCTACATAAGAGTGAAAAGATTTGAAAAGAGAAAGAAAGCCGGAAACCACATCCTAAACAGAAAACAAGGGATGGGCCTCTTCACCCGTTCAATAGACGTGGGTGGAGTGTGAACCGGGCGATAGTTTAGTCTATCTACTCCAATAGGATGTGGTTTCCGGCTTTTTTTCTTCCAACCTTTTCACTCTTATGTAGCCCTCTGCACATCAGTGGTGTTACCGCCTTGCTCAGGGTGATATGATTAAAAAAAAAAGAAAAAAAGTACATGAACAGTTTACAAAATGGTGAAACCACTACCAGTATAAGACCAACAAATAGCCAAGTCTATGTGCTACATGGGTCCTAAATATATAATAGAAGAGTTAATGATTGCTTGCTTCAATAGAGAGAAATGAGAATTAGTCAGAGACAAATATCAAGGAAGGCTGTATGTTATCAGTGCCAAAGATTAGACCTATTTCATCAGATAATTCAGGTAAGAGTCTTGGGGAAACAACATCATTACTCATCTCCTTTTCAGACAAAATGCAAAGCTACTGTTATAATGAGCATATGGTTGTGAAGGAAAAGAATAACAAGGATCAAATTTTCAACAGTGTATTTATCAAATATACATGATATATTTATAATGGTGATGGCAAGGGAGACATTGAGTGAGTTATGACAATGCAAGGTGTTATAAATCACTGTGGTTGGGGTCAGAAGCCTGGTGGTATAAGAGCTCACCAATCAACCATATTCCAGGTGTTAAAAATTGGGTGAGATTTACAATGCTTGGGTGATATCCCAGTTGCAATAAGAGAAACAATCATGCCAGTGATGGTGATAGCACACCTGCATGTCAGCAAGTGCCTTTTTGGCAAACAACTGGTTCTGGTCATTATGAAGTGCTTTATTTTAAGCAAATCTAGTGGTAACTAGGGTCATCTTTTTTCCAACAGAAATGTCCATGATTGGCTATTGCATTATTTTATTTGCAAGGATTTTTTTCATGTACCAGATGTGATGCTCACAGACCATGTCTAGAAAATTACTATTTTGTATTCTGCCTCCTTGGCATTCACATCTGACCAACAAGCAGAGTCATCAAAGATCTAACTGTAGTGGAGTATAACCTTGAATTAAGATACAGACTGATGGTATACCATACATGGATTTGGTAGATCTCAGGTTTTTGTTTGATTATGAATCAATCATGGATAAAGGACAACATGTAGAGTATGTAACTTATCCCAGATGTTGCCAAAATTAATTTTGCACTCAGTATTATACCAGGGCTTTAGAGAAACTAGGTGCATCAGTGGCTTGACATAAAAGATGACCTATCCATTAGGTGCATATTGGTCTTTCACTTATGTCAGCATGTAGAATGTGCATGCATAAAAAAAAAGACACAATTTAGATATATAAGCCGCTACGTGAGAGGGAAGAAGAAAAGGTTTTTTTTATATACTATTCAGAGTATAGGATTTATGCTTAGATAAACCCACACACACCCATTGACTGACAGTAATTGATGAATTGTTGTACAAAATGCAATGTTATATATAACAAATCAAATCCCATGTTCTCATTAAAATGTACAATGATAACATTTATGGATAACTGCCTGTTAATTGGGAAACTCATAAGTGCTGTGAAATAGTAATATCAACCTTGGTATATGTATAGTTGATAAAGCAGTTAAGGTCATTAAAATTTTATCATAGACTGAAAGTTATTAAAGTTTAATTTCCTTCTTGGAATTAAGGCCATTAGATGGTGTCCAGATCAGTCAAGTACAGTGTAAAAAAAATAATTAAAAAATTGGACTCCAGCACGGAAATAGTTGGATAATTGGGAACATGAAAAACTAGAGAATAAAGTTTCAGAGTACCTGAGAGAGAGAGAGAGAGAGAGAGAGAGAGAGAGAGAGAGAGAGAGAGAGAGAGGAATATCAAGGTTTCATATGTGCATCAACAAACATAAGTCATTGTAATTAGAGGAACAATTTAGATCCCACCTACAAGGCTTGATTCTTCTGATGTCTTATGCAGGAAAATAAAGCAAAGTTGTTTCCAGAGTGTTGAATGGATATGTTATCATATGTTATCATATGTTATCACATTTATGACCAATATAGATGTGTACAAATGTTGAAGGACTTACAGTAAAGTAACAGTATATTTTTCATTTTCACATCAGTAAAGCCTACGTGCAAATATATGTTCAGGAATTAATTTAACTAGTTTTAACCTTCACAGCTAAGACCTCCATGTTCCACTGGCAAGAAGCAAGTCCCAAGCAAAAACAGTCTCTTCCCACAAACCTCTGCACTGTGGAACCAATTTCCAAGAGGATGTTCCTCAATCACTACAATCTTAACCTGTTTAAGTCTAGAGTTAAGCATTGTTTTCCTCTCTTAATGTAACCCATAACCTCCAGTGGCAACTGGGCCCAAACAAGAGTAAACCTTACTCTAAAAAGAAAAAAAATAACTACAAATACAAAAAAGTCTTAAACAGAATATTCAGTTTTTTCAGATTTTTATCCAAAGGTGAACTGTCATGGTGAATGATGCATTCCAAAAGCTGAGTATTAAAAGACAGGAAAATTTTGCTAGAAACAAAAAAGAAGTACTGGATGTGACGTCCATTCTTCAATATGACAGCAAATGCTGGACAATCTCATCAAAGATGAAGGAAAAACTTGAAGCAACTGAAGGATGCTGCAGATATTATGAATCAAGCATGTGAACGATGATGAGGTTTTGGAAAAGAATGAAAATGAAAAGGAAATTAATACTGAACATCAGTAAAAGCCAAATAAAGTTCCTGGGACATGTGATGAGGAAAGAAGGCTTTGATAATCTGATACTCACAGGCCAGCTAGAGGGAAAGAGAGACAGGTGAAAGCAGCGGATAACATATTTGATGGGCCTGAGCAGGTGGATGGCAGAACGAGGTTTGGGTGTGGTAACAGGAGAAAGCGTGCACCAGGGATGGGGAGATGTGGAAGGCCATGATCGTCTACATTTTGAAGGGACATGGCACATATAAGAAGAAGATGAATATTCAGTCCAGTTTTAAGTTCAATTTTTTAAGTTTAAAAAACTGACTTATTTCAGATTTAAAGAATTTTCATTTCTTTTCCTTTTTTCAAGATTGCAAAAACACAAAGCTAAACAAAGCACTTTTAAGTAATATAGCCTATCAGTACTGTAGTCATTTGGATAATTAGCTGACTCATTAGTGTATCATTAAGTAAGGCTAATAAGCTTGTGTAAATATTCCTAGCATAACAGACAAACCAAAGCTTCCTTTTTTATATTCATTTTTCCTTTTGTCAACTTTCTTTTACTCACTTTCATACTTAATTGCAGTAGATAGACTAAACTATCGCCCGGTTCACACTCCACCCATGTCTATTGAACAAGTGAAGAGGCTCAACCCTTGTTTCCTGTTTAGGATGTGGTTTCCGGTTTTTCTCTTTTTCTCTTTTCCAATCTTTTCACTCTTTTATTTTATTTATTTATTTATTTTTTCAATTGGAGTAGATAGACTAAACTATCGCCCGGTTCACACTCCACCTATGCCTATTGAACAGGTGAAGAGGCTCATCCCTTGTTTCCTGTTTAGGATGTGGTTTCCAGTTTTTCTCTTTTTCTCTTTTCCAATCTTTTCACTCTTTTATTTTATTTATTTATTTATTTTTTTCAATTGGAGTAGATAGACTAAACTATCGCCGGGTTCACACTCCACCCACGTCTATTGAACAGGTGAAGAGGCTCATCCCTTGTTTCCTTTTTAGGATGTGGTTTCCGGTTTTTCTCTTTTCCAATCTTTTCACTCTTACGTAGCCCCCTGCGCATCAGTGGCGTTTTCACCTTGCTTGGGGTGATATGATTTTAAAAAAAAAGATATCTTGTTATAAATCAAATAAAAAAATTTTTGCTCCATTTTGAAAAATTTTCACCAATTTCCATGATTGTCTTTTTTCTATTTTCAAATTGTACAAGAACCAGAGATGTTCATGTTCTTATTGCTGGCATGAAACTACTGCTAATTAGCTGAGAGAATTAAGAAAACAAAACAATCACGGAAAACAAAGACAGTGTCTCAATATAAAAAGCCGAGACAATGCTAACTAGAGCAACCTGGTACCTTTAACTGATCAATGACCCAAATGAGATCAAATAAAATTATATCTTTCAAGGGAACATTGAAAACTAAAATGAAAATAATATTAGACAATCTTTTAATGATCTAGAAATAGCATAATTAGTCAATAATAGCCGATAATAATCAAGACAATGGGTCGATAATAATCAAGAAAATTAGTGTGGAAAGTATATTAGGATAATCCAGAACATATACTTGCAGCATCAGCATGGTTATGGATAGGATAGAATTCAGTAAATATACAAAAATAGAAATGGATGTAAGACAATAATGTGTCATCCCACTGGACTTATTGAACCTATACATTGAGGTGATTTTGAAAGAATTAGATGTTCTATATGAGTTCATTATTGGCAACCACAATTTTAAAAACACAAGATATGCAGATGAGTATTGATAGCAGACAGAGAAAGGAAACTACACGAACTCCGACAGAAGATAGTAAGAAGCCTAAATGACTAAACATCAATTGCAAGAAAGCAGAATGCTTGATTGTCAGAAAAAAAAAAAAGAAGAAAAAAAAAGACAGCTCAACCTACAAATTACAAAGCCAAAATAAAGTGAGCACAAAAAATTAAATAGCTTGGAGGTGTTTTAATGGAGGATTGAAAGTGTGATGCTAAATTAAAATAGGTGACTTCCAAAAGCTAAGTAAAGTATTAAGAAACAGAAAAATTTGGTTAGAAAAAGAAAAGTGCACTGAACTGTTATGTAATATTAATCCTCCTATATGGTAGTGAATGATGGACAATCTCCTCACAGATGAAGAAACTTTAAGTGACAGAAATGTGGTTCTACAGAAGGGTGCTGAAAATGCCACAGACCAAATATGTGAGCAACAACAAAGCTTTCGAGAACATGGAAACAAAAAGAAAACTTCTACTTAACATCAGAAAGAGATAGTTGAAAATTCTAGAGGACATGAGGAAAGAGGGTTTGGAAAATTCAATACTTACAGGAAAAATGGAAGGCAAGAGGGGATAAGAAAATAAGCATAACCTACTTAGTGAGCATGAGTAAATAGATGAGAGTGCAACTTTTAGAACAGACGATTAAACGAAAATATATTAAAAGCAACAAAGGACAGGAAATTATAGAGAGTCATGATTGCTTACGTCTTGATGAGACACAGCTTATGGAAGATGAAGTGGCATAGTTTTCTGTCAGAGAAGCCTCTCCGCAATCAAAAATCTTTTAAATATTGAAAGCAAATGACAGACTGAAATTTTAATAAGTTTTTATTCCATTGTGGCCTTGTGTGAAGGCAGACATTTGGTTGTAGTCAAAGTTTTCTGTGCCATGTCAAATGAGTGAAATTGCAAGGCACACTAGCCAATCTTTCCATCTCACCATCACAACAAGCAGAATGTTTATGAAAGATGTGCTTGTAGGGATGCAAAGGGGATTACCTCTCCTTGGCTGAGTCAAAGTCACGAGTGTTACATGACCGTAAGTGAATAATATCAAGTTATAGAATGACGAACGGTAGTTACTATGTAGGGGTGCAGAGAAGAGAAACGTCACAGCCCACATCAGAGAAACACAACAAAAAAAAATATAAAGGACATCACCAACATGCACTTTTTCTCCCACTGGAAAATTTTCAAAGTAAGACCCACTCTCTTTTTGTCCATTTCACACCACTTGTTGTATACATATGTTACAGTTTCTCTTTGTAAGACAAGTTAGTAACAGGTATGTATATATCGGTACAAAGATATCTCAGAGAATTTTTAGCATTCCTTTCTTTCAGCTATTCTTTTTAGTCATTTGCGTCAAGCAAGGCAATAAAGTAACTAAGATGCAAGATGTTACTGATTGTTAGAGAATGAGAACAATAAAATATTTAGGAGAGAGAACGAAAACAAGAATTAAGACAGAAGATAACTGACATTATGTTTTAATTTTTGAAGATCAAGGATAACTGGAACGCAAGAGAGACAAGTAAGAAGTACAAAAGAAGAAACTGTTAGCATAGAACTTACGGTTACATCTAGCCATTTTAACTGTAAAATGTTGCCACTAATCTAGTCAATCAGTTAAGTGTTATACGTGATAAACGTTTGGGTGATCATATCGCGAAAGAGACATGACTGACCGGGCAGATTTTCCCGCAGTAGGTTTCCATTACTTTCTGCTGTAGACTGGTTGTCAACCAAAACTATATAACCCAATCTGTTCTGCTATTTAACCAACAGCTGGAGGGAGAGGAGATGGATTAATATCTTTCCAACGATATTTGCGCGTAAGTGAATACAACGAATTCAACTGGAATTCGAACGAGGCTCGCCAATTTCTTGTTCCGAGAACGATATTGACTGCACTACAACACACATCGCAGCAATGTATAAGATAAGTAAACAAGAAACAAAATCATGGTAGTCATAAAGCACCCCTTCAAATCCGACTTTGTGACAGAAACATCAGTTAACAGTGCGAAATTAATGCAGGACTAAAACATTTGGAAAACAATCAATCGGTCAAGCCACAAACTCAAAGATGCACAAATACAAATTTTGTATTTGAAAAGCGTCCTGCATTCAATAGAGAACCAAAATGTCAATTAACTGAGGAAAGAAGGTAGCATTAATCCTCTGAGACAGAAGCAATAGAGGCCGATGAGCATAAATTTCCTAGCTAAGTTAACTGCCCAAAAAAGAAAAAAAATATATAGGTCAAAAACAAACCTAAACTACACTATTTTGTGCGAGGTTGTCAAAGTTCCATACAGAAAGAAGAATGTTCTAATGCCTAACCGGTATCAAAATGCCATTCCAACTCAGCTCCTTTCACTCGACAGAGACGTGCAAGACTCACCCACCTTTTGCCAAATTATGATGGAGGAAGTCGTTCGCCGCCTTTCCATCCAAATCTTGACTTTAAACTGATGCTTAAAGAACAAGATTAGTTGTGAAGAAGTAAACTTCTCGTCTATATCACGACACGCATGACACCTATCAAGTAAAAGAAATGTTCAGTCTTGTTACAGACAGAACTAGCCTTGAGGGCAAAAAACTTTCCGCGCAAGTAACGATGTAAACTTGTAGAACGGGCCTACGACCCTAAAGTCCTCCAGGGTCACCACCGCAGCGAACGAAGTCTGGACAATTTTCCAGTCCCACTGAACAAAGTCATTTGCTGACCTAGAGGGCCCTTCGCAACACCAGCCTGGTGAGTGATACCTCATCGTGAGTGAGGCATTTCAACCCCAGCGACCAAGTTCATATGGAGCGAGCATCCTGCTTCATTAGACCGAGCTCGCCTATCAGAATATCTTGAACTAACCCCCCAACTAGCATGTGATATAATGCTTTACGGAACAACGACTTGACGTCGGAGAGTCCGTAAGAGGAGCTTCAGAGCAATCCGATATTCACAATAGAAGACACTCGCAACGGCATAAACGGGGGAAGAGAAGGATCTTCTTCGCGCGAGTGCACACCTCAGGGATGAGAAATTCTTACGAACGTCTTCCTTCCAGAGTTTGACGTTCCCATCCAGTTGCATGCACAATCGGCCTAGGAAAGCGATACGAAGCGTATATTGATGAATCTCAACGCTAAGCATATTCAGACCTCCTTCAAAAGGAAAGAGGTAACAGATCTCTCGACATACCTTGGAAAACTTACCTCACCAAAAGAAGGAGAACAAGACCCTAACTAACTGCATTAATATGGCGCACGGGAGCGGCAGCGTGGGAAATGGATAAAAGAAAATTGGGTAGATAAACTCTCTCCTTTAAGGAAAGATTCCACAAGTTCCACAGACAAGATGTGGACTCGAACTTCTTTCGTACCTACGACCAATTCATTTCCAGCAGGAGATCAAAACTGAACGAGACGCCAAAAAGTATAACCTGGGAAGAGAAAATCTCTTCCACGCGCCCGTAAGCTAAAAAACATATCACGATTGATCTTGGTTCTTGTCAGCGTCTCGTACTCTCTGATTTCTAATCGACACAAGAAACCAAAGGTCGGCAGCATATCTAGCCGGGATGGTAGCACCAGGTAAGGAGATTCCGCGTAGGACCGACTTGAACTTACGAAGAAAAGTTCCAACGCAAGAAAAAAGCAAAGGCTATATTGGACAACCTTGATAAATGGAGCGAGAGAACACGAAAGGATCTGATTTTACTCCATTCATTTTAACCAGCACACCGGGGGACGCATACAATATTACCTTGAACAGTGGATGACAGATACACCCGGCCGTAGATAAGGTCAACAAAAGTGATAACCGTCTTGAAAAGTCATGGGTCCGGCCGGATGTGATTGACAGATACATCCGGCCATGAGTAAAGTCAACAAAGTGACAACCTGAAAAAACAAAAATGCGTGGGTGAAGAGGCGAGGCCATGTGGGTCGTGTGGGAGTTTTGAGATTATATAAAGTCTAGAATTTTGACTAAAGAAGAAAGATCCCCGCTGCATCCGACTCCCGACAGCCCATTCGTGTGCTTGAACTCTCTCCAACTGCTCTACTGTTCTACATAAGTGTCACCGACAAAGAATAAAAATATAAGATAATATTTTTATATATACGTGTTCCTCATTGTTTTCCAGTGGTAGTATATAACAACAGGAGTCGGATCCAAATGCGAAATTACAGCTCAAATCCGGCTGCTACAAGAACAGCCCCCAGAAAGCGATGGTCTGATCTAAATTGCCTCATCGTCGACTTGCTCGATGATCAAGCGTACGAAATGAAGGTTGTCCTGAATAGTTCTGCCCTTTACAGCACAAGTCTGCTCGGGGTCAATGAGACTAGAGAAGATAGTTTGTAAACGGCTGGCTATGATCTTGGCTAAAATCTTCAATTCAATTTTGCGTCTATCATCATTAAAGGTCGAAAATAACCTATCCCATCCTCATCGTTTTTTTCCCCCCTTGCGCAGTAACTTGGTGAAGCGTTGAATTATAGATCTCTGCTTCATCCAGTTGGAGTAGATTATAGCGGGTTATCCATTCTTTTCCAGTTTATAGTGGAGAGTCCGTCCTAGTGAAGAGTAGTTGTGTATTGTTGAAGATTGACAGTATTTGGCCTTGTTGTAGATAGCCCAATATAAGTCATAAAATGATTATAAGTCAAGAAAAGCAAATTGAGTTGAAAAATAGCGTTTTATATATACACATATCAATTAAGGTTTTTTTACAATTAAAGTAATACTTGAAGTATAGGTCCAACGGACGTTAAAATGTTCATGGCAATAAAATGCTGAAAAGAGAATTAATACTTAGTGAGATCGTTGTGAGTAAGGAATGTCTTTGATGTATTCGCTCCTTAGGTCAGTAAGTAGTTTTGAGACAGCGAAAGATAAGAGGAGAGGGAAGAGAGGCTAGGATAGTAAGCCACTTAACGTCGGTCAAGGGGGCTACTAATTACACTCGTCTCTCTCGGTCGGTCTGTCTTTCTGTCTGCCGATGCTTTCTGTATCGGCTTTTTATACCTTCTTTTTGGATCGCTGCAGATCATTTGGGGATTCACACTTGTATTTGATTCTGGGCTTCCCATTGGCCGATAAATAAAATTCGCGTAGGCTCGCGAACTAGAAATTTAATATTTAATTAATTTTTATTTTTCAACCGGAACATCTGCGCGAGGCCAGCTGCGCACCGTCGAGTTCTGGACATTTGCTTTATGGTTGTGAAGGTGCAAACATCCGGTGCCTCGCTTTTGCTTGGTCGGTATCACTACAGATCAGCTGTAGCAAAGGAACAAAAAGGGCGATTGCCTCAAGTACAGAAGACCATCTAATCCAGAAGTTTTGCTTTGGCCAGCCAGCTTCAGCGCTTCTCAGATATCAGACAGTAATGTTACCCTCGCATTCAAACGCCTCGAGGCGGAGGAAAGTCGGCCAAACTGGCGTCGAACTGAGCAGCACTCAGACCGGGTCCCTGTTGAACAGACCCTGAAAGTAGTCTCGAAAAGCCTCACATATGTCTGTGTTTGTAGTCATGGTCCGCTTGACTCTCTCGATATGTGGGCGGAACGCTTTTCGAATATGTTCGTTGATCGCTGAAGAGGAGAGGTGACCAGTCTCTTTGCACTTCCTGCGAATTGGTTTACGGCCGGCCACAATGACCGGCGTAGTCTGGCCCGCTACATCATCCAGACAGTTGGGGATTTAAAGCTTCGATGACAGCTTTGTAGTGGACGAAGCGTCCACTTACTAATTTAGATTTACGAGTCGACTCGACGCAACCTTAGTCATGGTTTGAAGCAGGTTTTAAGAAAGAACAAAAAGGCGAAAGTAACCAGAAAAACAATGTATTGACAAAGGTTACATGGGGTTGAGAGAGCATGCATGAGAAAGTGAAAAGGAAAGAGTTATTCCCCTTCGTCTGTTCGTAGAAACAAAATAAGATGTATGAAGTTTTTTTCTCTAGCTGAAAGAAAGGTTTGTAACAATTGTTAAGATTATCGTAAAGAGTTCAAAGTTCAAATCCTTGATGAAGAAAGTCAGACAGAAGACAAAGTTCTGTGTCTGTGTGTGCGTTGAGTAGAGAGAGAGAGAGACTTACATGCGAATGTAGCAGTCTGTGGATTTCTACTGACGAAGGTTGGGAAAATTGTGAATTTATGTGTAGAAAGTTATTTTATGTAAAGTCCTGTTTGAATGAAAGTTAATGTGCATAGTGTTAATGTCGGAGAAGAAAAATAAAAGAAATTTGCGCCACTAATTGCTACCCGCAATTAGCACGCGTGTGTTTGTGTGAGTTAGGGAGACATGTTTGCTCTTGTCCCGGGACGAAATCCTAACTAGTGTACCACGTGATGTTTTCCGCTTTTATTAGCATCGTTTTGGCGGGAACCAGTCATCACGTGGAACGCCGAGTGACCATGCGTGTGTGTGTGTGTGTGTGTGTGTGTGTGTGTGTGGGTGTCAATGTATCAAACCCCACAGCTTCGATATAATGCTTGATAATGAAGATCAAGCATTATAAGCGCCATCCCTCGTTCAAGTTGTCAAGGAAAGCACCCAATTTTCCCGTGATCCTTGAAGCTGACCACTAGACGCTCCAACATTTGAGAAGCCAAGCACAAATGATTTGTACAAACAAAAAGAAACTAAAAACAAACCAATAAAATACAGAAACAAACTAAAACTAAAACAAAGTGAATAAGAATAAAACAAAAAACAATTTAAATACTGCCAGACAAATAAACAATGTTTGGCGTGAAAAATCTAATGTAATTTGGAAAGTTAAACCAAAAACAAAACAAGGTAGTAAATAAAACCAATAGAAATTATAAATTCAAAATAAACAACTAAGTCATAAGAAAAATATATAAATATATAAATAACAGAAAACGGCATAAAAGAGTTTTATTTTAAAAAAAAAAAGTTCGGCAAAAACTTTAGGACCAAGTCTAAAAGAAATAGAAACAAAAACCGCTAAATAAAATTAAAAAGAAACGATTAAACAAAAAACGGTAGTCTACTTTAACGAACCTTTATATAAGGAAAAATATTTTTAAAAATCGAGTGACAGCCGAACTGAAAATAAAATTCAAAATCAGATCAAAGTAAATTTCTTAAAAAAAAAAAATAAAATAAAACCTAAACATAACAAAAATCTCCTTCGCAAGTCTTTTAGTAAAATTCAAAAACAATTCTCCTCCACCCCGCGGGTCTGTTACTGGACGACCACTAACAATTCCAACTAACACGCTAAGAGCTAGTTGTTATATAGCCTTCTCGGGCCCAGACCCATGCTGACTATTGGCTATTACTTGTCCAGTATCGTATTTTGTGTCTAAGTGTCTTCTCTCAACAGTCAATTGTGGAAACGGACGTAACTCCTGATACACCACACGCAACAATCTTTTGAGTCACTTGTCGGGTTGGCACGATTCTCCGTTACAAAAGGACTTTATAAATTGTAGATTTTTTTCCTGAACGAAAACAAATAATTCAAAATCAGGTCCTAATAGACATAAGTACAAATATTATGCTACAGTACACTGAAAACTTTCAATAAAATAGAAATTCATATATTAAAAATATAGTCATCATTCGTTAATTAAAGAAATATTCTTACTCTTTTCTACAATTTCAACAAGTTTCTTTGGAGAATTTTTGTATTTTTGGTAATCATATTTCAAGAGAAGGGAGATTATCATATTGATTCAACAGTTTTGTATTTGATAAGTGAAATGCCGTCAAATATTTTGTGTCACTGGTATTTTATATAAAATTTATTTGTCCTTTTTTGCTTTTCTGATTCGCGCAAGATGGCTTCCTTCACCTTCTCAGTATCCCTGTGCAAATTAGAAGGATGAATAGTGTGCTTACTTGATAGATGAAGACAAAAATTGATAGAAATTATTTATGAGAAATAGTGCTATCAACACTTTATGGCATTTACTCAGAAAAACAACAAAATATTTTTAGCGAACTGAACAATGCAATGTTCACTTGGAAGAGAATTATTCTTCTAATATGTTTCCATGTTTTTAAATCTGGTGATCAAAATCATTTCTGTTTATTGATTTTAGTTCTGTTATGAAGAAATGGTTAACACCTCCAAATTTAAAATTTTTCCTTCTTCCGAGTTTCCTCCCAGATGATGAAGTCAACATCTTTAGAATTATTTTTTCTTAAGATGAGTAAAGAAGTAATACGTTTGACTGTACTGTACGTCTAATCAAATGTATTAATTCTTCATTACTCTCTTTTCAACCCGATTTCAGGTGAGTGTACAGTTCAGTCAAACGTATTGATTCTTCACTCTTCTCTTTTCAACCTGATCTTAAGATGAGTGTACAGTCATTTCATCCTACCAAAAGTCTAATAAGATATTCTTACATTCTTATTACCAAGCTTTTCTTTCAAAATCGATGCCCACTTCCCAAGAATTCTACAACTTGCATGCATTCCTTTTCTGGTCTCCACAATTACTACCCATGTCTTTCTACTTTAAATGATTGAATAAAATCTTTCACCTGAAATCTAAATTTAATTTCAGTTTGAAAATGTTTTAAGTGCCACTCTATGACCCCGGCCCACCAACTTCCCATCTCTCTCCAGTTTTACGAAATTCCTTCGAAGCACCTTTAGCTCCTCAGACATCTCCAAACCTTTTTCTCTTGTCATCTAGTTCTCGAGATTGCACAAGAAAAATTAGAAAAAACTTAAAAAAATAAAATAGCAATAAAAAATGCACAAAATTGATCCTGGTTTTAAAAGAATTCACTGCAGATGCATTAATAGCGTTCCAAGTTTGGCTCATCATTTGCGTTGAAACTCTTTCCCACTTACCTTCACTATTCATGGATCAAATCCAAATCAAAGGCAGCAGCTGCAAGTTCCAAGTCCCCATTTTGGTAAAAGCTTGATTTAACCCCTGAAGGCAGCCACTTCCTCATACCCTCACCCCAAATTCTACCCTAATTTGTTTTTCTGTTTGGATCAACAAACACTTCTTCAGTTACTTGAAGGACAACATTCACTTACTTCGTGCATTGTCAGTCATTTCAGTTGTTTTTTCTCTCTCTTCTTTCTATTTTAAATAATTAATTAAAAACAGAAGGTAGTGTTAATTCAAGTCTTGTTTCTACCCCAGAACCAAGAAAAGTAAGAAAGATTCAAAGAATATAGATAAAAAAAAAATTAATTTCAAATGTTACTGCAGGATCCAGTTCTTACTTCATTATTTTGCACAAAAAATGAATTATTTGCAAATTGCTTAACAAAAACTAGAATATCAAAGGTTAAGCAAGCTTAAATTTGGAGTAGCAAAAAATAAAACAATATCTAAAATAACAATTTCAAGTTTTTACATATCCCTGAGATTATATATATATATATATATATATATATATATATATATATAAGATGCGATGAATAAATTGTCTCTAAACTATTCAAAAATGAAAATAACACTGTCATTTTATTTTAACAGATGTATGTACCAAAATGACACAAAATTATATTGAAATATTCAATAAACTCGTCATTGGCTTCAATCACGGCTTCTAGCTGACTTCCGAATCTCATGCACTCTTCAGGATGGTTTCCTGGTTTATATTGGTGAATACTGCCATAATTCTTGCTTACAGTCCATCTTCGATGTTACAAGAGGTTTTGTTGATCTCTGGCTCAACTGCGTCGTACACGTAAATATCAAGAGGTTACAGTCTGAGGAGTTAGGTGGCCAGATGTAAGAATTGGTGGGGTCGCAAAAAATGATGGGGTCTTCCAGCAGCCTGGGCTATACTACCTTCTCAAGGCACATGATGTAGGCTACTGTGTTAAGTCTGAAGCCCTGTGGGAAGATTAATCAAGGCATAACCTCGCCATCTCTAGTGATCTCTCCAAACACCTTCATAAGCTTCGTTAGAAACATCGAAACCTTTTCTAATATTCTGCATTGTCTTCAGATTGACACCCAGACACACTGAAATGTTCGTCTTGGAGCTTTCTTTTCTTTTTTCTCATAGACGGTACCCAACTGATCTTACTGAGAAGTCGATAAAATCAAAATCAAACAAAGCACATGCGCGAAATTAAAAAAATATTAAATGGCGACAATTTATCCACCGCATAAAATCCACTTAATCGGCCTTTGTAAGATTCAACAAGCACGTATTAAACAACCACGGATTCCGAACAAAACTCATGGTGTTCCACAACGTTATCATCTCCACCTTGCTCTACGCTTGTGAGACACGGGTTCTGTCTAGAAAAGACCTGATAAAGTTTGAACGTTTCCAACAAATCAAGAGCTGACAGATCGTCAGCATCAAATGACAGAACCGACTCACCAACAACGAAGTCCTCGATCGAAATACCGAGCACTGTAGCAACCAAGCATTCTCAGGCATCCCTTCAGGTGGTCAGGATATGCCACACGAATGGCCCCTTCAAAACTACCGTAGACAAACCTTTAGAACAAGCTCGTCAATTACAAACGTCATCGCAACATCTTACCGCCTATAAAATATTCTCAAGCAGACAGTATAGCTTCCGCTTTGCCAGGTCTACTGCTGATGTGCTTACGACCATCACCGAATACATATACCAGGCCCTCGATAAGTCCGGCGAAGCCTGAGCTGTTGCCATGGATATCTCCAAAGCATTTGATAAGGTCTGGCACGCTGGCTTTCTGCGCATGCTACAGGGTTATGGAACACTTGCTTGGTTTGATCCAATCTTTCCTATTAAACCGCATAATAAAGATCGTTTTAAACGGGCATGCCTCCACATCCTACCACACGAACGCTGGTGTCCCCTAAGTCTCTATCCTAGGCCCGACGCTCTTTCTGATCTTCATAAATGATCTCCTTGGCGTGATCAAATCCCAAGCAGGCATCTACGCTAATGACACCACCATTTTCTTCCGCCTCAGTAAGAAATCTGGTGAGGCGACCAAACAGCATAACCTCGCTGTTGATCTTGGGAAGGACCTCCACTTTGTGATAGACTGTGATAAGAAATGGCTTGTAAATGTTAGTGCTTCTAAAACGAAGCTGATATCTGTCAACCACCACAAGCAGTTCCTCCTACCCCCTATTAGCATGTACCAAACGATTCTCCCTGAAAGCAATATACTGCACCTCCTCGGCCTCACCCTGTCTTCCGACCTCAAGTGGAATCATTACATTGAATCGATAGCTAAATCCACTGCTAGAAAGGTTGGGTCACTATGTCGGGCCAGGATTTTTTTCCCCCTGAGTCCTACTTGCACATATATAAATCAACCATCCAACCGTGCATTGAATACTGTTGTCATATATGGTCTGGCGCCCCTGCTGTTCATTTCAGGGTTCTCAACAAGCTCCAAAGAAGAATCTGTAATGTGATCGGGCCCGACCTGGCGGCTCGACTCCAGCCACTTTTTCACAAATGGGATGTGGCTTCCCTTTGTCTCTTCCACAAATATTTTCATGGCTTCTGATGAGTTTAGCTCACTGATGCCCCCTCCACAAGAATTTACCCCAACAACCAGACTGGCAACAAGGTCCCACTCTTTTACAGGTAAATCAACCAAATGCAGCCGCCACTTTTTCACAAATTACCTTCTTTTCTCGCACTTCCCGCCTGTGAAACTCCATTCCGTATGCTTGCTTCCCTGATGGCTACAATCTCCAAGAATTTAAATGCAATGTCAATTCCCATCTCTAGTCCACTTGACTCCAGTCCTTCTCTCATCCTTTCCTCATCACCCCGTGTATCTTGTTCTTTTACTTTCTCACTCTACCCGCGCAACTGTCTTCACACTGGTATTCCCATCATTTTCTTGCCCTTTCTCTGACACACCCTGTAACCAATTAGTCTTTCTCTTCGCTTTCCTACAGTTGGGCTTTCACTCTTCTCTCATGTAGACCCCAGCGCACCAGTGGCGGTACTGCCTCGCTTGGGGTGAAACGATTAAAAAAATATCCCTGAAAATATTGTAAATGTCCACCAATTATCTTACATTGAACAATTTATATTTAAATATTTATCAGAGACCATGTTCGTAATGGTCCAAAACAGAGAAAAAATAAGTAATTTTAACAAAATGCTTTTATTGATCTTAAACCAAATTCGTATAAATTAAAAAGTGTCTAAATATACCCAACATGTGTGTGCGTGTGAGTGTGTGTGCTTGTGCATATGAGCGTGTCTGTGCGTATTTGAGTGTATGTGTGTGTGAAATTGCAACTGATGAGAACGTTCTTTATTTTCTCATAATCTCAAATGGTTTCCAGCTCATTTTTGACTAACCGTCTGACTGTTAAAACTGTTTTTCAAAGAGCAAGCGCCATGCCATTTACTGTCACGAAAGCTTATGAATAATGCGGTACATCATATATACTCGCACATATTTGATGCACAATTTGTAAGTACATTTGTGGGACACGCTTGCTCAATGTAATTTATTCTGGCCCCTAAGATGAAAAATTTCAATATTTAGGAAGTACTATCCAGTGAATTTGATAAAGCACCATTTTGTAGGATGTAGATTAGAATTACTTGTTGCTGACACAAAATGTTTTTTGCAAATCTTGGCTAAACCTGAGTTACCTTCCCGTAATACAGAATATTAGAAACCAGAATAGCAGATCATAAAAATGCAGCATTCTATAAACCGGTGGTTCTTAATCTCTGTCGCAGCCTACTGCTCCCACTTGTTATGAATTTTAAGCAAAAGAGCGACCTCGACCTCGCACGCAAAAATCAGCAATCAGATGTTGCTGACAACTAAACTTTTATTATTAGTGTTACTTTCGACCAAGTTGGCTTCCTTGGCACGGAGGTTAGGATCCCCACTTTTGTGTAAATAAAATTTCATCTTAGAATTTTTAACTGTATAAGTGGAGTTTTTTTTTTTTTTTTTGTGATTGTAGTGTGATAGCCACGTGTGTATGCGCTATCGTGAAAGAGATAGTGTTTGTATGAATGGGTCAGCGGAATAGACTAGCTATTAGATTAAGACTAGAGATGACTAAACCTTTCCCCATTACGTATTTAGCCCTTGTGGAACATTTGCAATTTTTCTGTAATAAATAATAGGATCAGAGTGTAGTATCTGTTCTCAAATACTCGTTTTCTGCTCTCCGGCAAACACCAGCTAGGCGGACGCTTCGTTTGCGATCCCGCTACCCGCGGTTGATTCCTGGGATGCATTACGTTTTAGTTAGCAGCCGGTCCCGCTTTTTTGACTCTAATTCGTTACCCGCGCTCGATCCGGCAAAGGACACAACAACTGTTCAAATCCAATTGCTGTGGCTTTCGTACTTGCTAGTTCGCAACGATCTTGCTTAACCGCAGTCGAATTCTGCAAAGGAAGCAAAACATGAGCCAGCCCAGGGCCACAGCGCATGTGCTACTCTCCCACCTGCCTGGGTGCGTACACGTGCTAGGCTGCAGCCAAAACCTGTCCTCTTCGGATTACGAGACCTCAACGTTCCAGCCTGCGCCGTTCCAACCAGACGCTGACGACTTTCCTGACTTTCGCCGTTCCAGCCTTCCAACGACGACTTTCCAGCATGAGCCATATACGTGACGTTCCTCCCGGCCGACGACATTCCAGCCTGAGACTTCCTGCCAGACGCTGACGATTTTCCAGCCCGTACCTTTCATACCAGACGTTGACGACGTTCCTGAGGATATTCCTGCCGACTGACAGCGATGTTCTAGTCTGTGCCATTCATGCCACACGCCCACGACGTTACTGACATCATTGTTTAAAAAAATGATAATTTGTATTCGTCTATATATTTTGAGACGAAGTATTGTAATTAATTAATTACACTATTTACATTGTTCAGACTGTTTTCCTCATCTTTGTTGCCATATTCACAATGTTTCGGCCGTTGGACGCTCCGACCTTCTTCAGGTGATTGGAATTTTGAACTGAAAACATTATTTCATTGATCAGATTAGATTGTTCTAGTTCTATGAGTCATGCCACTTTCAGATCTCTCGGTATCAGTTATCTTTAACTCAACACTTTCAGTTTTTCGTTCAACTCTGCTGTATCTAGGTATTCAACTCTTTGGGTCTAGTCACTGAATCCAACCAACGCTTTTTGTCCACTAGGTCATGTGTACTTAAGGACATGGCTCATGGAACTAGAACAATCTATACTGGTGAACGAAATAAAAGATTTAGTTCCAAATTCCAATCACCTGAAGAATGTCGGAGCGTACACGTCCGAAACGTAGTGAATATGATAACAAAGATGAGGTCAACAGTTCTGCCATTTTTCACTGCATATCAATCAGTCTGTTAGGAACTGTTTATCTATGCTACTGAAGCGGTAGAAATCTTGTGAGAAAAATATGCATTATCTGAATATTCAGGCTGGTAGATATATATATATAAATATTCTGTTTAAACAGAGTATCTACTCAAATACGAGTATCCATTAAAAATAATGTCGACCAGATAAATAAAAAATATATTGTTAATTCCATTTCATAACTTTTCGCAAAATTTTGAAATTTAGGTACCTCCACTCATTTTCGATAGACAACTTTTAAAGTTACTTTTTAAAAATAGAAAAAAATTCTTGACACTTTTATTTTAGCTTTAATTGAAAGCTAAATGATTAAATTGACTATTTCCAGTATGGTAACTACACTGGTGTAGTTTTAAAAAAATTATATTGCTTCGAATGTAAAATTTTGAGATTTTTTTATTTTTTTTTTATTTTCTGCTATTTTTGAGCGATCGACACATTTGTAAACAAAAGTTAATTCTCGGTTTTAAAAATCTTGCAAAAAAATATACATCTGTGACAAGTTATTTTTTTAGAAATTAGCAAATTTAAAATTAAATTATTCTGATTTAAATAAGTATTACTCATTTATGGCATCAAAGTTTGAATTAAACTATTTCTTAATCATGGAACATTGATCTTTCTGACCTTTCCCATCAACGGCTGACGTGTAATGACAGACAGATGGTGAGATAAGGTAAGTATGGTGACCAGAACTGACATAATTGTCCAAGTTTTTTTTCCCTTTAAGGGGAAGAAACTGTGAAACGCATGACTTTTTAATATAGCTCAGGAATTACCATATAAAAAAAAACAACTTCAAATACACAAAAAAATAAAATTTAAAATTATTTTTAAAATACGATGGCTCGACGATTTGTATTAAACTTATCAATTTTCGATAAGTAAATAACTTCACTTAATAACTTAACCGCCACAAGACTCTATAGAATTTTAAAAACATTTTTGAAATTTTATAAATTATTATAATTAAAAAGAAAAATTAAAACAATTCTTTTAAAATTTCATTCTTAATCGAAAAAAAACATTTATTTATTCTAATGTCCTTAATATATATTATTATTTATTAAAGTAATTAAAAACGTATCTAATTAAAAAATGTGATAGTTTTATTGCATTTTTTATTTTATTATTCGGAGTAGATTTTCGGAAAAAAAGGCGAAATGTTTAAAAAAGACAAAAGATGATTTACATTCCCCCAATGTGTCCTGCGCTTAACTAATAAAACAAATTTTGCCGACAAAAATAAAATTTAATTTCTTGAAATGTCATGAATTTACGTGGAGGGTGGATAACAGATGTAAAAAAGAATATTTTACCAAGATTTTCCAAAAGTAATAATTTCAAAAATAATTTTATTTATTTGCGAATAAGTCCTGAAAGTTGCTAAAAACCAGACAATTATTTGGTTTTTGCAAGAATTTTCAAATTAATCTGTTTTTCACCGAAAAAGAAATTGAGTTACGTTATCCATTGTAAACTCTGGTAACGATTTGATTGCCCGCAAACGAAAATCTCAAGATTTTTTACCAAAATTTCGAAGTTTTTAAATAATTAAGAAATACTTTTTTTTCCTAAATAATAACAAAATCTTTTTTTATGAAAAAAGTTCGTTTTTATTAAGTTTTTTTAGGCCTTTTTTCTTCATGATAAGGTATTTTTTCTACGAGTTAGTGGAGGCACCTAATATATATATATATATATATATCACGTTCACATATTACTCTCATTTTATGTTTAATAGCCAGTGCTTACTGTCTGACTGCTCTTTCTTGGACTCATGTTTTCCACTAAAACGAAATGGAATGATTATATTGGAAAAATAAGTTCGCTGTTATTCTAGACCATTTTTCTTTATCAGAATGTATCTTGCAAACTTATATTTTTACCATTCATTCATACATCAAGTATTACTGAACGTCTGGTTTGGTGCTTCTACTATGTAACTTAAGATTTTTCACAAAATCCAAAGAAGACTCGGCAATATTAATCGGTCACTTTCATCTGCGTTTTCTATAAATATTTTCCCGGTCATTGTTCTCATAAGCTTTTATTTTACTACCTTAATTTTACAAATCTAAACACAGTACTAGATTGGCAGGTAGGTCTCATAATTTCACCGTTGAAATTGCTAATTATAACCATAAGTTCTAGTTTTTTCTTTTGCACTTCTCATTTGTAGAACTCTCTTCTAACGAACTAGTTTCCAGTCAACTAGAATCTTCAAAATAATTTAAATGCAATGTTTGTCATCTTCTGTCTTCTTGAATCATTTTCTTTTATTATTATCGCTGTTTATTCCCCCCCCCCTCCGGTAATCCTATTGCATCTTAGTTGCTTTTATTGCCTTGTCTGGAGTAAAATGATTTTAAATTATAAAAATTTTATAATTTCAAATCATTTTAAAATATTTGGAAATTTTAAAATATTTGGAAATATTTGAACTAGTTACATAGGAATTTTCCCGTTGTCTGCGATCGGCAGTAAGAGTGGAATGAACAAAACACAAAAGACTCTAACTGTTTAACTGCTTTTATTTGTGGTTGAAAAAGAGCGCAAAATAGTGGTATTTTGCAGAGAAAATAGTTTGGGTTTTTGAGTTAACAAAATTTTTCTTTTGAGTAGATGTTTCGTAAAGAGAGATTTTTCTGCTTGTTCTCACGAAGAATGAGAAATCTACCAGGACAAGTCACATGTCTTTTGCCACAAAGGTCAAGAATAGCTCTTCGAGCTGGGTTTTGAAGGTTGTGACCACTGAAAAGGAAAAGTGGGAAAGAGGCTGAATTGTCAACATTTTTATGATTTCTGGGACTTCTGGTGGTACCCTGCTGATTGCTTCAACTGCTGCTACTGCTGAATCTAGAAAAGTAAGGATGTCAGAATAGCTAACAAGCGGGATAGTATCTATAAATTATAGCAATTTAAAACATAAAAGAAATATTTAGCATAAGTATATATAAAACAAAGAAATACAAAAATGTGAATATAAAAATATGAAAAAAAAACTAAATAAAAGACGAATGCAGTTTCTTTTATATACTGATTTACATGTAAAAGAAATCACCCTCTTATGATTCACCTCTGCACAATTATATGATAATGTGTCAAGGAAAATTATTTGTATCAATCGGAATTTGGTAAATTTTCTATAGATCTGTATTCAATGTAATTCAAAAAAGATATTCTACATTACTCACATTGAATTTCTCCTGTTCTCCCTTCTAGAAATGGCCATTCTAGATCTATGTTATATCAAATCCAGGAGAGACCTTTGCTAAATTATAGCATTGGCTTTTTCTTTTTCAATACAAAAATAGATCCATATCCCGTCAAATCCAGGATGCTTGTTTTAGGTTATGAACATTGGCTTTCTTCTCAGATTGTTCCACTATAACAAGAAGATAACTCTAAATGATTTCTATTCTAAATTGGCTCTTTTATTTAATCTAAAACAAGTCCAGATTCATAATCCATTAAATAAAAGATGCCTGTTCAGCATTACAAACATTGGTTTTGTATTTAGATGCTTTCAATATAAAAATTGAAGCGACTAATCCAGATTCACATTCCATCAAATCCTGGAGGTTTATTCCACATTGGATTCGGCCAGTTTTAAAAAAGAGATTTTCACTCAAGATTAGTGATGCCTATTGTAGATTATGGACATTAGCTTTTGTAAATGTCCATGACCTAAAACTTATTTCCTAGATCTTGAGCTGTTCTACTTGCTAACAACCATGTATCCTGTCTTCTTACAACTTATGGTTAGTCCTTTCTTTTAGCTTTCCTTTAATATCTTCTGTAAGAGTTCCTACAGTTTCTTTTTTATATCTGCTATCAACACTGTATCACTTGCATATTTTATGTTGCTAAAATTGTGGCTGCCAATAATAAATCCTGTTAGGATTGCTAGTTCTCTAAAGATCGTCTTACTACAAAGGTTGAGTAAATCTTGTGAGAAGAGACACCCTTGTCTTACACCCCTTTCTTATTTTTGTATATTTACTGAATTCATTTTCAATAGATAAGCAATTTCTTCCCAATATAAGCAATGGATTATTCTAATACCTTTCCCAAATAAATCAAGTTTTCCTAGTAGTTCCAGTAGATCTTTATATTGCATCATATCAAATGCTTTTGCATTAACTATTAAACAAAAACATGCATCATTCTACATTTGTATTGCTCTTTCTGATATCATTCTGAGTATAAATATGACATTCCTTGTTGTAGTGTTTTTGCAAAACTACACTGTTCTTGTCCTATTTGTGGTTTAATTCTGCTATGTACTCTATTCATCAGAATTCAGATAGTAAGTTTTGTTATGTAGCTTATTAGGCTGATTTTTCAGTGAAGTTTTCATTCATTTGCACTACAAAAATGAATCTACTAACCACTGTTTCTCTCTCTCTCTCTCTCTCTATATATATATATATATACGCAAGTACATGCACATATACATATAAAGTAAAAGCACTGCTCTCTCAAAATATTTCTGGCAATTAAAACCCAATTATTGTCTGGGATATCATTGTAAAAAAATAAATCTTATAATGGCATAGGAAATAGGTGTAAATAAATGTAACGTATAAATACCAGAAAAAAAAACTTGTTATCTTAAAACACTTAACTGGCCCTAATTTACTCAACAAAAGTAGTGAACTGATGACCACATGCAAGAATAGAAATGAACGTCTACTCAAATACTTTGACCCGGATTAACTTAGATCCCCCCAACCAATGTATTTTTATTTACTACAATTTTTTCTGTTTCTTTTTCTTTTCTGCTATTATATAATTCTATTCATTTAGTTATTTATTTTTTTCCCATTAATATCTTTTGTTTTCCCCCAAAATAAAAATTACAAGTAATCCCCTTGACTCCGAGACACATAACCTCTACTAATTCAATGAAAAAAAAAACAACATCGTATGAAGAAAAAACCCAAACCTAATAAAGACAAATTTTTTCCATGAAAATGTTTATGTTTTTATTAAGGGAAAGATAAAAAGTATTTTTAATTATTTTTAAAAATTGCTTAATCCTTGTTTTGTTTTTCGTCGGTGGGTAAATAAATCATTACCAGAGTTTACAATGGATAACGTAACTCAATTCCTTTTTCGGTGAAAAACATATTAATTTGGAAATCCTTGCAAAAATCAAATGATTGTCAGATTTTAATAAAACTTTTAGGAGTTATTCATAAATTTTTGAAATTATTATTTCTAGAGAATCTTAGTAAAAATATGTTTTTATATCTGTTACCCACTCCCCACCCACACATAAATTCATTTAATTTTAAGAAATTAAATTTTGTAGGCAAAATTTGTTTTATTAGTCAAACACAAAACTCCTTGGAGAATGTAAATCATGTATTATGTTTTCCAAACAGTTGGCCATATTTCTGAAAATCTGGTCCAAATAGTAAAATACAAAATTCACTAAAACTATGACATTATTTAATTAGGTAAGCTTTTAATTGTTTTTAGAAATATATATATTAAGGACATTATAGTCTGATGAAGAAGCATTTTCAATGAATAATCAATTTTTGCAAGAACTGCTTTCATTTTTGTTTTTTAATTAAAATAATTTATAAAATTTAGATTTTTTTAAAAGTTCTACAAAGCCCTGTTCCGTTTAGGTCATTAAGTTATTAAGTGAAGACTATATTTACTAATCAAAAATTGAAAATTTTAATACATATCATTGAGCAGATAGATCTTTAAAAAAATTTAGGCAATTATGTCAATTCTGATCAACCATACTAAGCTGTTATTTGACATTTGCACCTTGCTCAGTTTGCACCATGGTGATTAATAAATACTTTTCTTTTAAATTTAATGCTATAAACAAGTAATACTGGTGTAAATTAGATTAATTTAACTTTAAATTTTCTAATTTTCCAAAAATAACATGTCACACATGTATATTTTAGTTTTTCAAGATTTCTAAACTGAGAATTAACTTTTTATTTAACAATTTATTTTATAAAACTTTTACAAAATCTGTTACAAAACAGTATATTTTTCTACCAAGATTTCTTGATCATTCAGGCCAGTAGAAATATACTGTTTTTAATTATTAAAAACAGAGTATCAATTCAAATACGAGTATCCGTTACAAGTAATGTTTAAACAAATAAATTAAAAATATGTCGGAGTTAATTTATTTCATTACAGATTTCGTAAAATAAATTGTCTTTGTTTATATTAGGATAAGAAACAGAGAAGATACGAATTGTTCGAAAAATTGGGAAGATTTATATTTGAAAGTATTATTCGGACTGCGTGTGTGTGTGTGTGTTTGCATGTGTCTACATGTGTTTGCATGTGTATATGTGCGTATGATGCCATAAATTTCTGTTCTTTTTGAAAAAATATATATTTCATGTTTCTGTTTGGTTTATTGTCTTCTTGACTAATAGGGGAACTTTTGAGAGTTGAAAACTTTGGGATAAAACCATTTTTGCTCCAGCTGCTTGTTGCAGATCTGATTGTGGAAAGACATATAAATTATTTGCTGACAATAGAGACAATGTCACGTTCTTGAAAATCTCTGTAAGTTAGAATTTCACTCTCACTTTCTCTCTCACTTTCTTCCTTTCATGCTTCATCCTCTCTCTATCTCACTCTCTCTCTCACTTTCTTTCTCTCTCTCTCTCTATCTCTCTCTCTCTCTCTCTCTCTCTCATGCAGAGAAGTCAATAAGTTTGTCATGCAATGAAAAAAGTATTTTATTGTATAACACAAACATTCAGTTTTCAAAATCTCTGACCTCTTAATTCAGTAGGAAATTTTAATCATGTAAATCAGACAATATACAGTGAAAATTTCAGATCAGATTCCACCTTGTAACTTTAGTAAGCAAAATTCACTCTTTCACACACACACACACACAAACACACATGCCCACACGCGCACACACATATATGTTTTATTTAACTTGAATTGTTTTTCATGGGTTATTTGTGTTTTATTTAAAGCCAAAACATATTTCAAATTGCAAGAAGAGTTTGTTTTTTTGTTTTTTGTAAGTGAATATTGCATAAAAATTTTTTTTGAAAATAACAATGATTACAAGTCCTACTTGCTAACCCATATTTGGGGGAGAATATAAATTCATGACTTTTCTAATGGTATATATATATATATATATATATATATATATATATATATATATATATATATCCGAGTGAATACAGAACAAAGAATTTTTTCAACGTCCAAAACATTAATTTCAAACAGTGCTCGATATATCACCTGAAGAGGCATTGGGCCCCCAATGCCGAAACGAACGCGCCTTTGTTGCGATTATATACAGAGAAATTATGTACATGTTCTAAAGTATAATTTATAATTATATATATATATATATATATATATATATATATATATATATATATAGAAAGAGAGAGAGAGAGAGAGAGAGCGAGAGAGAGAGAGAAGGTGGCTTAAAAGTAGGTTGACAACAGATGGAATAAGTTTGTGTATCATTTCCAACAAGATGGGGCTCTTCTGCATTATTCAAGAGCAGTCCGTGAGTATCTTGATGAAACATTTCTTGAGAAATGGATCAGCTGAAGAGATCCAACTGATTGACCAGCACATTCACCTGACTTGACCCCAAATGGATTTATTACTGTCCACCTACTTTTGGACTTTCTTATATATAAAGTTATTGCGTAACCCACATTTCTACCATCCGGTGTCTTCAAGCTATTTACAATAACTTATTTTACCAGTTTTTTTGCTTGTTTTTCTTCTTCTTTTTTTTTTGTAAGAATGCTCACATAATAGAGATGTTTTTATGAATGCACAATTTTCAAAATTAGAAGTTATAATGTTTTCATTCATGGTTGTAGGATCCTAAGAGGTATTGTTTTGATATGGTTACATTTTGTCATAATTTTTGTTCTATCATTCAGTCACTCATTTTTGTTTGGGAATAACATAATTGCTAACTTTTCTTCCTGGCACAGTCTATATATTTTACCACTGTTGTAAGACTTGGCTGTTTTCAGTATATTCCATGTTATGTCTGGGTCTTTTCCATATTTTAATTTCAATTTCCACATGTGGCTAGCCAATTTTGTACAATTTTTTAAGTTTCTAGTTTAAATGTAGACCTGTGATTGAACCATCTGGTCTTAAAAGTATCTTTGGTTGATCCCAAATATGTTTTGTTTCAACCATTTAAGTCATGTACTTTGCTTTGCAAAAGTCCTTGAAGTGGGCATTTATTTTTGTTCCTGCAATTACCTTCCTTATTAATGAGCTTGTTTTGTACAATGCTATTTAAGTTTCTGGATTTTTGTTTCTTTATGAAATTTTCTAAATTACTAGTACAGCTATAACTCAATTTGATTGTATTTCTATTGAAAATTTTGTTTAGTTCTGAGTTTTTTGGAAAGTGTTTATCAATCAGTTTAAAATATTTATCCTAATTTGTTTTTACTTCTAAGTTAAATGGTGGGTTGAACCATGTAATGTTTCGTTTTCTATCATTGTTTTTTATTTGTCTGTTTGTCTGAGAATTGTATTCTTATGGGCAGATTTTCTTTGTGCATCTTCATAGTTTCTTTTCTTTTCATCAAATATTGTTTTATTGGATGATCTTTTTTGATAGTCTGTGTTATATTTCTTTGTGAATGTGCTTGATTATGCTTTTGGGATGGTTAGATCTTGCGTTGATGTACTTTAAAATTTTGCTTTCGTATATGGAGAAAAATTGCCAGTTTGTAAATTAAATTCTACATCTAAATATTGGACTACATTTCTATTTGTTTTGACTATTATCTCAAAATCTAGTTGTTTGAAGAATTTGTAAAGTGCTTTCTATATTTTATCGTTTTCTCTTTTGTTGTCCAGTGCTGTCATTAGTCTGTCATCTCTGTATAATCCGTGGTTGTCTATGTGGATTATTTCACTGTTTTTATTTAGAATGTATATAACCATCAATTCTGAAATTTCAGCTCCCTCATATGATCCTTGTGGTACATCAAAGGTGCCATTATTTGATTTTTTAATCCACACTTTACCATTGTGGAAAAGTATGGATTTGCAGCAATGTAGGACTATATCTGTATGTTCAGATGGTATGTTTGTGTACCTTTTAGTGAGATTAAATGCTTCTATCAAGGCTTTTTCATAAATTAATGGGTAAAAGTTTTTTATCTCATATTTAATGAACATATATTTATTTTTGTTTTGAATTTTTTGTAACCAGGAACAAATATGAGTTATTAGTGTACATTTGTAGAGATTTTCTAGCTCTTAACAATTATTTAGCTAAAACATTGGAAATAAACAAACTGATTCAAAGGTATAATATAAATAATATGTATTTTTTTAAATTAATATTATTTGGACTCAAGGTATAAAAGAAATATGTATTTATTTATATTTGATTTAGATTAGAATGAGTCATTTGATATTCAGTGTAGCAAAAGTTTGTTTATAAGGCAGATCATGGTAGCAGTCAGGAGAAAGTCAGTTTCAGCTCAGTAGGTGACAGTTTAGAAGTTGGACTTTGGTAGTATTTTTCATCTTAGAAATGGATATAGCTTCAATATGCTGTGTTTTCTCAGCTCTAAGAAGAACAGGAAAATCTCTTAAGCAGATGACTGATTAACTTCTTCATGCAATACACATGGCTGGCTTCTCTGGGGAACCCTTCTCTTCTACATTATGAGTGTCTGTTTATATCCTTTTTGTCAAGGCTCAAAGCTTAGTTTTGACCAAAATCAAAAGTCTCTTTTGATTGGTTAAAATTCTTTTTTCTATTGTTCCTTTCTTTTTCATTTTCTTTTTTATATAGCAGAAGTTATGCTTGAAGCCTACCTGGTTTTTGTTGATTTCTAGTCATGAATGACTAGACTGTTGTTCAGCAAACTTCCACCATTTTTCTACTGGGTTCATTCTTTTCTTCTTCCTCTTTTTATTTGGGGGTTAACTTCTCATTAGTTGGGAGGGAAATATAGTGAGATAAGAAAAGAAAAGAAGATAAAAGTTTTAAAAAATAAGCAAATGCTTTATTTTAATTTATATTCTCTTCTTTTTCTTTTTACCCAGTATTTTATTTCCATATTCTATTTTATTGTTTTATCAGGACTCACTATGTATTCTTATTTTCCCAAGTATTCACAAAAAGCAAACCATTGCAATATTAATGAATCACTCATGCATCAAGTTCTCTTGCTAAAAACTCAAGGGATGACAATTTTCTGCTGTTGTAAAAGAAGTTAATTGATCTAAGAGTGTAATTTCTAGAATATTCAAGAATTCATTTACTAAAGATACCAAAGCAGCCATGCAAAATGACACTTTGAATGATTCAAAATTATCTATAATGGACCATTTTGACAAAAGGTTATCAAAGAATTTAACATAAAAGTGTCTCAGCAGACAGTGTTATGTTCTTCATGTGATGCAAGGTTTCATCAAGGTATCTGTGTATGTGTAATGTCCCTTCAGTTGGGGATCATGACTCTCCACAACTTCCTGTTCTTTGTAGCTCTTAATAAATTTTATCTTTTTATTATCTCTGCTAAAACTTACTCCACCATCCATTTAACACATCACTAAATAAATCTCGGCCCTAACTTATTTAGACAAAATTCAACTTTATTCATCAACATAGTCTCCTTCTAGGGTGATACACTGATTGTAATGCTTCTCTAACAATTCAATGCTTTTTTGTAGAACGATTTGTTTTTACCTCAAAATATGCCCCAGTTTCTGATATCTCTTCTTCATTAGAGCCAAATCTCTTTCCCTGGAGCATTCATTTGAGGTTTGCAAACAGCAAGTAATTGCTGGGGTCCAGATCTGGAGAATAGGGTGGATGTGGAAGCAATTCAAAGTGCAATTCATGTTCACTCAGATGACTGCTGATTTGACTCAGAAGTGAAGTGGTGGATCCATGTTTCATCCATTGTCATATATTTATGCAAAACTGTTTTTTACATTGAAACAGTTGCAAAAAATGTTCTGAATTGTCAACGCATTGTTACTTTTAATAGACTGTGAGCAAATGTGACACCCACTTTGAACACAGCTTTCTCAATGACAAATGTTCATGCAAAATGGTGAATACACTGCCTTCTGATATGTACAACTCTTCTGCTATCTCATGGAACTTCAATTTACAAACAGCCAAAACAAGCTTGTGGATTTTTTTGTTTTTTTTTCCAGGACAACAGTCGATTTTGGGTGACCTAAGCCTTCAGCATCATTTGTGTCTGTACAACCATGTTTAAAGTCAGCATACCACCTCTTAACTATTGTTTCCAACAGAGCAGAGTTTGAATAACTTATCAAGCTTTGCTTGAACAGTATTTTTTCTCATCAGAAAGCAATGCTTTATCAACATACAATACAGATTTTTCCATTGTTTTGAAAATTTGCAGCAGTAACTTCACTTAAATAACTGTAATTTATAAACTAATAATCTGATTTGGCCCAAATTTTGTCATGTGCCATTTGAAGGTTAGTGCTTCATAAAAATCATATGGATTTTTTATTAATGGTGCCATGTATATGCCAGGCCCAGGACTTAATTGGAGGTGTGTTACACAAGCTTGATAGTTAGGTTATGCATCTTGCCTTCAATCTGTCCTATGAGTATCAAATTCTCCAAACACTCTTTCCTCATCATGTGCCCTAGAAATTTCAGCTGTCTGATGTTAAGTATAACTGTCCTTTTTGTTTTAATTTTTCCTATAATATTGTCATTGCTTACATGTTCAGACCATGGTATTCTCAGCATCCTTCTGTAGAACCACATTTATGTTACTTCAAGTCCCTTCTTCATCTGTGAAGAGGTTGTTCAGCATTGACTGTCATATATGAGGACTGGTATTACATAACAGTTCAGCACTTTTTTCTTTGTTTTTTTTATTTTATAATACTTTGCTTAACTTTTGGAAGGCAACTTCCACTATCTTCAGATTTCAGTGCTTCACTTTCCATCCTCTGTTAAAACATTTCCCAACTATATAAACTGTATTTGTTTGATTTTGACAAATCCAATTTGTAATTTTCATGTTGGCCAACCAAAATTAAAATCTCAGTCTAATGAAGCATTTTTGGAATGATAAAAGTGATAATGTTAGGGCAAGGAAACTGATAATAAAAACTGATTTGTGGTAAAAAATGCAGGAGAAATGGAACAAAATTATACCTAAACAATGTGAGAAATCAGTTAAGTTTTGCAGTCATTGACATTTAAAAATGGTCTGTTTGTGTCTTATTAATATTCTGCATCAATATTGAGTCAATAATGTTAACACTCATGCGTATTTGCAGTTTTGTTCTCTAATTTCGGATACTACACATATTTTGCTTTTTTTTAGGTTTTTTTATAACTTTCTTTAATTGACTGATTTATACAAATTTACCAAAGTGTAGAACACGTTTTTAAAAATACTTACTGCAATATTTATCATGAGTCAATGTGTAGAAGTAGATTTTTTTAAAAACTTTCATTCGCTGATATTGGACATGACTTTATATGTATGAGTATTCACACACATACATGCACACACACATGCACATGCACACACGCATACACACATGCACACACACTTTCTTTCAACTGTTTACATATTATTGTTTCTCCTATTTAATTTCTTTTGTTTACTCTCATCTTGCTCTATCTTCCTCTCTCTTGATCTGTTTAGATTTATTTTAGTTTAGTCTCTTTTTCCAGCTGTTTTCATTTCTCTTTGTCTTCCCTCTCTTTTTTCTTGATTTCTCTCTTTCATTCAGATCTGTTTTGTTTCTCCCCTTTATTTTTGTTTGATCTCTCTTTTTTCAGCTTTTTCCTTTCTCTTTGTCTTCTCTTTTTACTTCTGTCTTTTTTTCAGATTTTTCTCCATTGCACTCTCTTTTTTGTTCTCCCTTTTTCTTCCACAAAAAAAAAACAAAAAAAAACAAAAAGTTTTATGCTCTCAGACATGTTCCAAAATTATTTCCTAAAACATCCAAATGCTCAGGGGAAGAACTGCATGTTCCCAATTTTCAAAATTTGGCTTTTACATTTCTTCATTTTTTATTTGAATTTTTTAAAATAAAAATATAATAAACAAGTGTTTTTAAAAAATTTAAAATATAGTTAATTTCACATCAAGTTTAACTAGGCAGGAGGTCACAATTTTGGATATAGATCTCTTAAAAAGTAGATTTAAAAATACTTAAAAATATGAAACAGCAGAGGTCGAGCAATAAATATTGGTTTCACCTGCTCCAGAATTCTCATTCTCTAAAGCTTTGACATTCTCCTCCATTTTCAGAATTTGTGGAAATTAGAAGCAAAAGAACTGGGCTGAAATAATTTTTTTATCAGTTTGGCAGTGTGTCCATTAAACATTCCCTTGGAATAAATGCTGACAATCAATCATTTGGAGCAGGGGACACAAACTTTAAATCTACTTTTTAATCATTTGAAAAAAACTATAAAAAAAACTAATTTTATTAAAAAAATGTTTGAAATAGTAATCCTTTCAGCTATCTCAGTCTGTTCATATCTATCTATCTATCTAAATTGATTCCTATTTCTTTTTTTCTCTCTCTCTCTCTCTCTATATATATATATATATTGTAAAACGTACGAACAAAACAGTAGCACTAATCACGACCGAAATCAGAAAAACCTACTGCTAACAAACCGGTAAAGTAAGTCGTCAAACCCAAAAGGTACTACCAAATGGATAAAGGGGAATAAAAAAAAGAAACAAACAAAGCATAAGCCGTGTTCGAAAGAAAAAAAAAACCCAAGACGAAAACCTTAACAAGAAAGAGCTCAATACAAAAGTACGAAAGTAGAGCAAAAACACAGACTAAATCTAAAAGTGAGCCATTAGATTTAGTTCTTATATATGTATATATATATATATATATATATAACAAAATTATACGGAAATGGTATTAACCGACATATTTATTTAAATTTATTTGTTTGAACATTATTTTTTTTTAATCGATACTCATATTTGATTGGATAGTCTTTTTTTTCTATAATTAATTTACTTTTTAAATATCCACCAGCTTAAATATTCTAGAACTCCTGAATGGAAAACATCTTTCTTTTGGGAGGATTCAAACCTGCATACTCCCATACACTGGCAAAATGCCACCATTAGACTTGGTGTGTCTTACCACTCAACCACAGAAGATATCATCACAGACAAGGTTTGAATTAAGCATTAAATAGATTTTCTCCTGATTTCTTTAGAACATCTATCTCTGTTCAGGACCATATCCTAATGTAAACAAACACAACCAAAGACAATATTACGAAATTATATGTAAATTTACATAATTGGTACTAACTGACATATTCATTTAAATTTATTTGTTTGAACATTATTTTTTTAATGGATATTTGTATTTGAGTAGATAGCCTGTTCTATATATATATATATATATATATATATATATATATATATATATATATATATATATATATAAATTTATTTGTTTGAACATTATTTTTTGTGAGTGGGTGTGTAATGACTTTATGGCCACTATCCAAGAACGATGACCTCTTATCGACTGGTCTAGAGATCCCCAACTGAGATAACATGAAGGTCTCTGTTTTTAAAACTTTTTACTTGTTTTCCTTTTCATTTTAAAGAAATGTTTATTCCAGGAAAATATTTGTACTGAATGGAACGAACATAGTGTGGTCTGATGAAATGAGCTAATTTAGCTCACAGAAATGAATTATAATTTATAACCAATCTAAATCATGTGTTGAGTTTTCCTTTATAAATAATATATATATATATATATATATATATATGCTCTTGCTAGCTCATTGATCACTATAGGGAGGAGAAAATTTCATAAACAGCAGTTATTTACAGCTTTATACTATATTCTCTGGTTACTGAATGCTCATTCAGTGTAGTTACAAGATAGAATACTCTCAACTACTGGCATATTTACATTTTACAAAAACATTACATGCTATGAAATCTGCCTTTCTCTGATGTGCCCCAATAGCCTGCTGGGTAAAGTTCTGACTGCTAACAAATCAGTCAGGTTTCGGTCCCAGCTTGAGACATACGGTTAATCTAGCCACACTGAAGAGCTATGATAAAGTGAAACAGGCCTGTCTGTGTATATATATATATATATGTAGCAATCGGAGTCTAACCGTACTGATGAGCTGTGATATAACGAAACAGATCTGCCTGCGGATGACAATAATTACGCTCTTACACCCTGATTGAGCACTTTAGAAGAAAGATAGACTTTGAAAAACAGTAGCCACTCTAGCGTGTATGCATCGCTCATTCAGTAAAAATGAATTAGAGCACTCTAGCTATTGGGAGCGTAATATGATATGCGCTAAAAAGACTGCCTACTTCCACCGAATGCCCCGCGAAACAGATCTGTCTGCGGATGACAATAATATATATATATATATTGTTGAATTGTGATAATGTTTAGCACCAAGATTGTTTTTTTTTTCAGTGGTTTTAGTGATAAAATGTATTTTTGCAAGCATTTTTTTTGTATCAGGGTGAAGATAGAGCATTGATAAGCATGAGCTTGTCACTTTAAGTGACCAGGTTCAAACCAGTCCTGACAAGTGAGAACATCATAATGAAATTTCAAAGTCACCATGAACCTGCTCAGTTAAAGCAACAAACTCTTTGGGCTTATATATATATATATATATATATATATATATATATATATATATATGTGTGTGTGTGTGTGTGTGTGTGTGTGTGTATCTATGTATCTATGTATGCATATGTATATGTGTGTAAACATAATATTTTATATTGTAAAACTTGCATTGTGTGATAAAGACATTTAATTTTAAAACTAAAATTCATGAAAATTTTAAAACAAAATACTTGACATATTTTAACATGGTAACATGATACATGATTACTTTAAGTGCTATGAAAAATTGTCCTGTGCAATAACCAGCTACTTTTAATGATAAATTTAATTAAAAATTGCTCATTATACAATGTGTGTGTGTGTGTGTGTGTGTGTGTGTGTGTGTGTGTGTGTATGTGTGTGTGTGCACATGTTTGAATAGGTGAGTATTTTACTGTGCAAGTCAATAAAATTAATATCATTTAACTGATGTTGATAACTTTTTCTGAGTATACTTATATTTCTATAAGCAATATATCATGTGAGTTTCAACCTACAGTATATTTTTATTCAAAATATTTGCAATATTCAAGGAAGTAAAATTTCATTACATAACTAAAGGGCAGTTCATCATATTGCAAATAAGTATATATAACAGAATAGATGTAGATATTTATCTTATAATTACAGATATATAAATGCTACCATGGGCTTTAAAAAAGACATGACCATAAAATAAAAGTGGTATATTTTAAAGTTATTGAGAGAAGGAACACTGGAAATTGCAAAATTTTAAACAGAGATCATAGAAAGAAAGAAATCCAAGATCTTGGCAGGATAAGAACAAGAGAATATCAACTTTAAGAATGTTGCACAAAGATATTTGAAAAACTAAAAAGAGTAATAAGCAGGAAAAATGGGTTGAACAGTAAGAAAATCTAAGAATCTAGCAACAAATTTAAACTGAGATGAAAGATGCCAAATATTAAGAACATTGGCTAAAGACATGAAAGTAATCAAACTACCACTTTTAAGTAAACATTACAAAAAGACATGTTTAAATGAGGTAAAGAAGTACAAGAAAACTGAATTTCCAATAGTAAGCTTTAGTTATAAATGTAGATATACATTCTTTTTTATGTGCTGTATTCTTTCAGCATGTAGGTGATCATGGTTCTCCACATCTTCCAGTCCCTTGTTGCTCTTAATATACATTTCTAGTTAATTCTCCCAAACCCTGCTCCACCATCCATTTGCTTAAGTTGATAAAGTATGTTATGCATTGTTTACCCCTGTCTATTTTCCCTCTGTCTGCCTTGTGAGTATCAGATTCTCTAAGTTTTCCTTTCTCATTGTGTGTCCCAGAAACTTCAACTGTCTCTTCCTGATGTTAAGTATAAGTTTTCTTTTCATTTCCATTCTCTCCAAAACCTCGTTGTTGTGCACATATTCTTTCTATAGTATCCTCAGCGTCATTCTGTTAAACCGCATTTCTATTTCTTCAAGTCTTTCCCTCATTTTTGAGGAGATTGTCCAGCATTTGCTGCCATATAGGAGGACAGACATCACACAACAGTCCAGTACTCTTTTCTTTGTTTCCAACGAAATTTTCCCATCTCAACACTATTCAGTCAGTTAAGTACCATACTTGGGCAATCATGTTTCGAAAGAGACATGACTGACTGGACAGAATATTATCCCGCAGTAGGTTGCCATTGCTTTCTGCGATAGACTGGTTGCCGACCAAGGCTATAGAACTCAATCTGTCCTGCTATTTAACCCATAACTGGAGGGAAGAGATGGATTAATACCTTTCCCAAGGGTATTTGCGCGTAAGTGAATACAATGGATTCAACTGGAATATCGAATTCGGCTCCCCGGTTTCTCGTTCCGAGCCGATATCCACTGTACCACAACGCACATCAACATTATGAGACTGACAAAAAGCTGGGTCTTTCATAGAAATAATCAACCAACAGGACAAAAATGTGGGGATGGTGGAGCAATGTTTTGGCCTAGAATAATAGTATAATAGTTTAATGTATATTAATAGTATAATATATATTTTAATAGTATAAAAGTATAATGTTTTGGCCTAGAATAATAGTATAATAGTTTAATGTATATTAATAGTATAATATATATTTTAATAGTATAAAAGTATAATGTTTTGGCCTAGAATAATAGTATAATAGTTTAATGTATATTAATAGTATAATATATATTTTAATAGTATAAAAGTATAATGTTTTGGCCTAGAATAATAGAATAATAGTTTAATGTATATTAATAGTATAATATATATTTTAATAGTATAAAAGTATAATGTTTTGGCCTAGAATAATAGAATAATAGTTTAATGTATATTAATAGTATAATATATATTTTAATAGTATAAAAGTATAATGTTTTGGCCTAGAATAATAGTATAATAGTTTAATGTATATTAATAGTATAATATATATTTTAATAGTATAAAAGTATAATGTTTTGGCCTAGAATAATAGTATAATAGTTTAATGTACATTAATAGTATAATATATATTTTAATAGTATAAAAGTATAATGTTTTGGCCTAGAATAATAGTATAATAGTGAAATAATAGGTCCCTTCAAAGTTTATGATGATGATGACGACAAAATAAATGCATAGAATAATTCCATCTTCTTGGACAAGACCTTTTTAGTGGATTAGTCAAAATCTAGTTGCTTCAAAAGATCCTTAACATTCTGCAGTGTTAACTATTTTCCACCTTGCCATAAAAAAATTTTAAGGATATCAAATTAATAGAATAATTACAAGTCTCTCTAGTTCTTCATTCAATAGACCTCTCCAGTTCTTAATTCAATTCTAGAAATATTTTCACAGCTTCTGCACTGTTGAGCTTCTTTCTCTGGTGCCTTGATCACATGAATTTACTCATGCTGCTAGATTGGCAACTAGGTTCCACTATTTTACCATCAAAATAGTCAAATGTAACAGCCACTTCTACTTTAACAGTTTCTTTTCTTGCACTTCTCACCTGTAGAACTCCTATCTGTATACGTGCTTCTCTGATACTTACAATCTCTAAAAAATTATATGCAACGTCAGTTAAAAAGTGTAAAAAAATCAATGAAATGAAAAAAGACTAATGAACATTATATAATATCAAAAAGCCAATATGAATTGGTAAAATTATAAGATAATTAGTTATTTACAGAAATGAAATATTACATTAATCAAATATATATGAATATATATATTCATATAGCCTACCTCTGTTGGAGTTAAGCAATTTTATAAATAAAATTCATATTGCACTTTGTTTGCATGATGAATCCTGATGTACACAAAATAATTTATTATTAATATTTATTATAATGAACTGAAATTCATATAGTAATATAGCATATAGTAAAAAGTAAAAAGTATATTAGTATATAGTAACTTGGTGAGATATATATATATATATATATATATATATATATATATATATATATATATATATTGTAATTTTGTTATTATTCAAAACAGTATTGTTCTGAAACATGAAAATTAATGTGTAGTGATATTACGCTTTTATAAACCATTGTAACAATAAAATTCCAATATTAAGCTCTACTCTGTATTGAACATTCTTCATAAAGCAAATGCTTGAACAGTGGGTTTTAATCTGTGTCTTCTTTCACTTTTTGTAATATATATATATATATATATATATATATATATATATCCATTGAATAAGGAATAAAGAAAATATTTGCAACATTCAAAATATTAATTTAAAATGGTGTTCAATATAAAAATAGAGCAATGAGTATTTATTATAAATTATACTTTAGAACATGTACAAACTACAACCTACTACAAAATTGTACATTTTGTTTCAACATTGAAAGAACAATGTCTCATCAGGTAGTAAATAATCATTATTTACTTACTGTATGAGGCTATTATATTTGGATTATCAATGAGTTACAGATAGAGTTTGGTAGAGTACAAAGTGTCTCTTTAATAGAGTAGATTCATTCCGACTTCAAAGTTTTGTGAAAACTTCATAACAGTGTCCTTACAAAACGTTGAAGATTGAATATGAGAGACAAATGAACAGGATAGATAGATAGATAGATAGATAGATAGATAGATAGATAGATAGATTAGCAATCTCAGATTTTGGTAGAAGAAACTTTTGACATTTTTCAACTTTAGCAAAGATTACCAGGTAAATAAAAAATGACACAATTTTATTCTGATCAGTCTTAAAATACATATAGCAGTTATAGCAGAGAATGGTCATTTTAGAGAAAATAAATATTTGTTATAAATAATAATGTCATTAATTCACTGCACCTCAAGGCACAAGTCAAATGGACTGTCCATGTCATTTTATTGTGCAACATTGCATTCCTAGATGATTGTTGTACAGTGAGTTGTAACATAACAGAAGACATCAAGACCAACCAAAGAATTTATACATCAATGTAATCACAACTAACCTTCACTGGTGCAAGATTAAACCTAAGGGTTTAGATGAGTATACTTCTGAACAGTTACATTGGGTGTTCTAGTGTCCACTAAGCCTCTTCAGATTTGAAGAAACCAGGCATCATAAACTCAAAGAGAACAGTGAAACCATGCAACTTTTGTCACAGCAACAGACTTCAAGCGTCAGACTGGTGGATGTAGACTTGGGTTACAAAATCACACCTGGATCTACTGATGAATTGCAAAACAGTATTGTTTGGGTCAGATGGACATACTTGAATATCATACATTTGAAAATTAATTAATACAACTACTAATAATAATACTAATAGATTATTCATTAATATAAATATTACTTCTTACCAAATTTTCCTGATTTATTTATAAATGAAGCAAAATCTGGTGTTGTTTCTCATTTAACTGTAATATCAACAGATCCATGACTCAGGCAGTTGTATAAAATCAAAATCATTGTAGATATAACCAAGAAAATCTTACACGTCATTCTTCCAAAAATACTTTGGCCTGTAACTATCCATGATTTCACTTCCTCCACGGTAGAACCAATGGAAAGAAGCATAACATCACAACTACGTAGGTGGTTAGGTTTGCTAAGATCCCTATGCAGCGCAGCATTATACGGGAAAACAAACGCACTGAAAATCCCATTTAAAAGCCTACACGAAGAATTTAAAGTAGCTAAAGTGAGAGCTACAATCCAGTATGAGTGCTCGAAAGATCCCAAAGTAGCCGGTGCAGGAATATCAGTATATACAGGTAGAAAATGGAATGTCTCGAAAGAACTGAATACAGCAAAAGAAAGAATCCGAGAAAAGGCAATACTAGAGACCATAGCTACTGGACGCATGGGCCTCGGGTTTTTTCCCTCAGGAAAATATGACAAACTGCAAGGAAAAAAGAAAAGTCATCTTTTGCAGGAAGAAATCAGAAACAGCAAAGAAGAGAAACGAATAGCAACCCAAGTTGGGATGAGACAGCAAGGGGCATGGACCAAATGGAGTTCTATGTTGAAACACCAAATCAAATGGTCCGAAATATGGCACGGTGACACCAGATTAAAATTTCTGATTCGGGCAGTATACAACACCCTGCCAAGCCCCACAAACTTACAATTATGGTATAAAACCCAGTCACCAAATTGTCATTTTTGTGGGTGCAGAGGTACCTTAAAACATATCCTGAGTAGCTGTAAATCTGCACTAGCTGATGGGCGTTACAGGTAATGCCATGATGAAATTCTGAAAGAGATCGTGAAAATAGTTCAAAATGCTATCAAAAAGAATGTTTACAACCCAGACACAAGGCAGATAAAATTTATTAAAGAGGGCGCGAAAATCCCACAAACTAGAAAGGTAAATCCAAACCTGCTATCTCCTGCAACAGACTGGGAACTAAGGGCTGATATAGGTTCAAGATTGAAATTCCCAGAGCAAATTGCCATCACAAAACTTCGCCCAGATATAGTTTTCTTCTCACATAAATTGAAGAAGATAGTCTTATGGGAACTGATGGTCCCCTGGGAAGAAAATGCAGAGGAAGCTCATGAAAGGAAGAAGTTAAAATATGACGAACTGCTGGAGAGTTGCAGGGTTAAAGGCTGGAGGGCTAACTGCACTCCTATAGAAGTGGAGACTAGAGGATTTGCAGCAAGGTCCTTATGCAAAGCCTTAACAGATATTGGGATAGTGGGAGTAAAAAAAGAAAAGCACTCAAGTCCATAACCAAAACAGAGGAAAGAACAGCTAATTGGTTATGGATCAAAAGAGAGAGTGCCTGGATTCCAAATTGTTAGCTAAAATTCCCCAAATTCTGCGTCTAAATTAATGTTTCAGACGAGCTCATGTGTGGTTCGCCTCTAAACGGAAAGTGGCTCTGACTGTCGCCAATCAGAAGCATTTTCAGGGTTTTGTACCGGGCCTAAACGTAATTTTCCAGTGTCTGAAAGCACTTATTGAGGGTGGGCCGGAGGCTGATCATCGGTGCGGTGAGGGGGGTATGATGTTGAAAGACCCGAAACCCCCTAGTGATCCTCGCGATGACATCACTGACGACACCCTCTAGCGCCCCCATTACGGTGCGTATGTTTGAAATTTTCATAAATTTTTTAATGAAAAAACCCAATGCAAAATATAATTGGCCACACACTGATCAAGAATTATTTTGATGTGACTACATAAGCAAGAGCATTGTAAGATAGCTATAAATCATATATTCTTATTTGCATTTTTCTTACTATACTGCTGTTCCTGCTCAGTTCAGTCAGTTAAGTGCTATATGTGACACATTTGGGTGACCATGTCTTGAAAGAGACATGACTGACTAGGCTGAAAATTTTCCTGCAGTAGGTTGCCATTACTTTCTGTAGTAGACTGGTTGACAACCAAGGCAAGAGAACCCAATCTGCCCTGCTTTTTAACCCATAGCTGGAGGGAGAAGTGATGGATTAAGACCTTTCCCAAGGGTATTTGCATGTAAGTGAATGCAACAAATTCAACTGGAAATGGAACTCTGATTTTTTTATTCTGAGCCAAGAAACTGTTTCAATTGTTAACTTTGTCAGTTATTATAATAATTTTGGGCAAGTCAATGAGATTCTAGCATATGAATGATAGCATCACACCGCTATCATCTTGAATTTGTGCACTATCTTCAAATCTAAAGAATCTTGCTTAAGATTTTGGTTGGCATGCAGTTCTTGTCATACTCACCTGCTGCACCTTCCATCCTGCGCTGCTGTCAAGCAATCTCCACCATTACAAACATTCCTTTTCCACAAAAGCATCTGCCATCTTTCATTCTTTACTATCACTAGCACCTGATTTATTTCCATCCATCAACAACCAATGGAGAAACCAGTTGCTTCTTGGCAAAACAGAAATAAGAAAAAAAAACAAAAAAAAAAACAAAACTAGCTGAAAAAAAGATGTAAAATCCAGTATTCAAAAGTCTTTGATAAAACATAGATAAAAAAACTATTAAACTGCTTTTTAAAAAGAACTCATTGAAACTAATGCATCAAATATATATTTTTCACTTGAATCTTATGTAAATATGAGCAGAAAATGTTAAAGACACCCATTTTTTGCAGATTTTTATTCAATTAATTACATTTTAAAATTTGAAATATTATATTTGAAGCCTTTTTTGAAAACTTTTATAATGTTCTAGTTTTTTTTTTTAATTTACTACTTTCAATTTGCAACTAGGGATTTCAAAGGAGAGAAAATTGTGAAGAATCAATATTATCCACTTCATAAAAGGACAATGGATTCCTTAGTGAGAGAATTTAATTTTAGAAGTAGAACCACTCTGGTCAACTTACTGTTACAAAGTCCAATTTACTCATAACACTTATATTTTCAATTTATAAATACAACTAATATTTTTACTTTGCAAATATCATTAATATTTATATTTTATAAATACCACTGATATTTTTATTACTAATTTTAAATTTAAATAAAGAATTGATGTCTTTTACTTTTTAACTTACTACTTCAACATTCAATTAATACTATCAATTTACAAATAAAATTATTCTTTTCAGTTCACAAATACAATAGCTACTTACTATTTAAAAATAGAATTGATATTTTCAATTTACAATTACTACTTTGAAAACTGCCAATGTTAATTCAAAAATATAGTTTTTAATTTGAGTTCACAAATTATTTATATTGTTCTTGTACCTTCAAGATGTGCATTGTGGTGCAGTGGATATCAGCTCGGAATGAGAAATCAGAGAGCTGAGTTTGAATCCCAGTTGAATTCATGCATTCACTTTTGCTCAAATACCCTTTGAAAAGGTATTAATCTTTCTCTTCTTCCTTCAGATATGGGTTAAATTGCAGAACAGATTGGGTTCTATAGCCTTAGTTGGCAACCTACTGTGGGAAAATATTCTGCTCAGTCAGTTATATCTCCTTTGAGACATGATTGCCCAAATGTGTATTGTGTATGGCACTTAAATGACTGATGTTTAACTTGAAAAGAAATGAGTGACAAACAGGGAAGCATATTTTATACCTGCTTTTATTCAGTGTAACTAAATAGCCAAGTGTTGTGTTGCATGTTATCTCTGGCTTCTTGTGGACTACTGGCAATTCTTCAGGCCCCCAGCATTGCTGATTCAACGAATGGTGAATAATTTCCTTAAGTTTCTTTTCTTTACTTGATTTCAGTTGGAAAATACAGTACTAATAGTAGTAGTAATATCAAAAGCATGATTTCTTGGAGGGATGAGAGGTAAATAGTGAGGACAAACCTTAAATGTTTAGCCAGCAACATACAATCACCACATGTTGATTTGTCTTTTTTTGTTGGGGGGGGGGGGGATCAATTCACCCCAGACAAGGTGGGACCACCATTAGTGACCAGGAGGTTACAGTGAGAGAAAAAACTGTGTACAGGGATTATAGAAGAAAGGATTAAAAGATGAACAGGATTCAGAAAGATAGAAGCTGGCAATTGACATTGCATCTGCATTTTAGGAGATTGTAGCTATCAGTAAAGCATATAAACAGGAGGGAATCCCACATGCAGGAAATGCAAGAAAAGAAACTGAGTAGAAGTGGCAGTTGCATTTTATTATTTCAATGGTAAAAGGATGGGACCTAGATGCCAATCAAGTAGCACACTTAAATTCACATGAACAGGGCACAAGGGAAAAAATCTCATCGGAACAGTTGCCATGAAAATATTTATAGAATATTTGTACAGACGGAGACCACATCTTGTCAGTGAGAAAGTGACTGAAGTTGAGATAACAAGTCATGACTGATTCTAATGCAGATCCTTTTTTGGATTTTGTTGAGATTAATAGCAGGATCACCTAAGCAGCTATGGCAACAGTATTATGTGTCTCTCTAGGTAATCTGGGAGACATGATATGTCTTCAGCCTTCTATTCATGCAATTGCATTATTTTGGGGTTTTATATTAAAATTTGAACAAAGACAATCTACCATTATCAGAATTTCATACCAGTGAGATTCAGATTACATTCACTCAGTTTGTGTTATAAGAGTTCTGACCTTAGACAAGCCTAACACCAGATCAAAAATAAAACCTGTTTCTAGGTAAACAGTTATTATATAGTGTGTTTCATTAAGATGGACTGAAGTTAGCAGTAAATAAAACAGTGTTATTAGTTAAATTTTATTGATTTTACTATTTGCTCATGTTATTTGAATCATGGCAATTATGAGTGAAAAATAACATCACCCACATGTTTGCCAAGTTGATGGTCAAAATTTTTGATGACGTCTCTGTATAGTTGCTTCTCAATCTCACCAATATGCCTTATTATCTCATACTTCATCTATTAAATTGTTGTTGGCCTGTTAGCATAGATCTTATTTCAAGATGACCCCCCAAAGGAAGAAATCTAAATGTGTCAAGTCACATGATCATGGTGGCCAACTGACATCACTGTTTTAAGAGATGATGTGACCTGGAAACTGCTCACTCAATAAAATCATTGTTGCATTGGCTATATGGCATGCAGTCCCATACTTTTGGAAACTCATATCTTCGACATCTATAGCATTCAATTCAGGCCATAATTGCCATGACTCAAATAACACGATCCAATAGTGAAATCAATAAAATTTTACCAATAACACTGTTTTATTTACTGCTATCTTCGATGCATCTTAATGGAACACCCTATATAAAAAAATACTTAAGAACATTGTACAACAATGTAGTGTTTAGCGGTTAAAAGGAAAAATCTAAAACCGGGTTCAGTTTTAACTGAGGGTTGTTCACTTCACCCATCTGCCTTTGTGAAAGGCCTAAATCCATTTATATTGACATGTCTTAATAGTTAACAAAAAGAAAAAAGTGAATAAGCATTTGATCAAACCACTCTCTTTATATTACCTATCCAGTCATTAGCAGCAAGGCTTTTTCTATCCAGTAGTCAACCATTTAAGAATGAATGACAATATAATTGGTAACATTATAAGTAGTAGTAGTAGTAGTAATAGTAGAAACCTTATTGGTAAACGTGGTAGTAATAGTAGTCTAAGTACTGGAAACAGTATAGTTAGTAGTAGTCATTTTTATTATACTACAGCTCTTGACTATTATGCATGTTTGATTGTCTGCCCTTGCCACTAAGAGAAATATAAAAGCAGAATTTTCTGTTATCACCAGTATTGGACTGCTATATAATATCTGTCCTCCAATATGGCAGCAAATGCTGGACATCACAGATAAAGTAAAGACTTGAAGCAACTGAACTGTGGTTCTACAGAAGGATGCTAAGGATTCCATGGACTGAATATGTGAACAACAGCAAGGTTTTCAAGAGGATGGAAGTGAAAAGGAAACATACTTAACACCAGGAAGAGAGAGATGAAGTTTCTGGGACATGTAATGAGGAAGGAGGGCTTGGAGAATCTAATACTCACAGGACAAATAGAGGGAAGGAGAGAAAAGGGAAAGCAATGCATGACATTTTTGATGCACTTGAGCAAATGGCTGGCAGAGCAGGTTTGGACAGAGTAACAAAAGAAAGGGTGTTAAGAGCTACAAAGGGTATAGAGGATGTAAAGGGCCATGATCACCTCGATCCTGAAAGGACATAGCACATAAAAGAAGAAGAAATATATTAATTGGGTTTGGAACCTGTCAGTTTTAGATTTGTAGCAGTTTGTAGTTAAAAGAAAATGTAACTAAGGATATGTAAGAATGGAAAAAAAAACCTGCCTTAATTTGTGAGTAATTTTTGCGATTATGTTGAATGGGTTACAGATGAATGTAATATCAAAGGATTCATATAGATAATGAATCTGTTAAAAACCTGACGAAATGAAGATATCAAATAGGGCAAAGCAGTAATAGTATTTCCTTTTTCAAAAAATATGGAACTAATTTAAAAAATTGTACAATTTGTTTTCTTTTACTAAAGCAGTCAGCCTGTATAATTTTCTCTTTTTTTTGATGAAGTTAAGTAAATTTTTTGTCACTTTTTGTGTTAATGACATAATACTGGAACATTTTGTAATTTATAAAACAAATTGTCTTAAAATCCCAGAGAATGAGCAAAATTTTAAAGCTATATTAGAACAAATAATGAAGATTATAAAAGCATATTTCAGTGTAAGTGATGACAGTAATTTTGTATGCATCATGCAAAAGTATAATGCTCTTCCTACAGTGTCAATTCTTAAAGACACTCAAGAAACAAGCACAAAAGCTGAGTGTTAAAAGTTAATCTTGATGTGAATGTAGTTGAGATGGAACCAAAAAGGCCAAAGAATAAAGTCTCAGTTTCTATAAAATATGGTTAAGCTTCCTAAACTGAGACAAGTAATAACATGCAAACCTTCTGAAGAAAAATAATTGAGGAGATAAAATATTTTAAACAGGAAAAGCAAAACAGCATGAAGACATAAATTTCTGTTGAATGCTATCTAGCATGAGGCTGAATACTTTTGGTTAGACTTTGAACATGGAATATCAAAATGGAAGACAAAATGCACACCTGATAGTAAAAATGTGTTTTTAAATTCCATGCCATGCAAGGCAATAAAGCCACTAAGACACAAGGGGTTGCTTAGAATGAAAAAATCTGATAAAACATTGCGAATTGAGAGAACAATAAAAGACCATGATATTTACACTAAACAATTTCAACAGTAAAATTATGAAACCCAAGTGCCAATTTAGTACTATGCTTAAATTTTTAAAGTTAAGGTACCAAAGAGTAATGCTCATCAGAACAATTAGCATAAAAGTATTTATAGAAAGAACACAGGGAAGCTAGATTATGGCAGTGGGAAAGTGACTGAAAATAAGATACTAAGTCAGAATCAATGACATTACATATTCCTTTTTGGATTCTCTAAAAATCTCTAAACACATAGTAGAAGTATCAAACCAAATGTAGTAGCAATATTCAAAGACTAGATAAAAGGTGCTAGAATTTGGTAACAAAATTGCCTAGCATGACACAGGCAACCAACTTTCCTATCTGCAAACTTAGCAACTGAATCAATACAATCATTCTACTTCATGACTGCAGAAAATTATTGACTAATGATATGTAATAAGTTAGTATAAAAGGTCATTCTTTTTATTTTTTTCTCAATTGTTTCACCCAAAGCAAGGCAGGACTGCTACTGGTGCTCAGAGAAAGAAAAGTCAAAAAACAAAATTTAAGTCCTTACATCCACAGCAGATAAGGCCAAGTGCTTTGCTTGCAAATTCTTTTCCAACTCCACACTGGACTATTCTGCAGTACTGACATCCAGTTTTCCACCTAGAACTGAGATACAACTAAGTAATATATATATATATATATATACATATCCCTGTCTCTGGTCTTTAACATAATTTCTAAGTTTGATTCCCATAAGGCAAGCAGAGGTGATGGAATTCTAGTCATCATCTTAAAAAAAGTGCCCCTAAGTTGGCTCCTGGCCTCTCCAAACTGTGGTTCTACAGAGGATGCTAAGGATTCCATGGACTGAATATGTGAACAACAGCAAGGTTTTCAAGAGGATGGAAGTGAAAAGGAAGCATACTTAACACCAGGAAGAGAGAGATGAAGTTTCTGGGACATTTACATGTCCCAGAAACTTCATCTCTCTCTGAGGAAGGAGGGCTTGGAGAAACTGTCATGTAGAAAAAAGTATAAATGCCAAGGCATTAAACACTGATCACCAGATAAAGAATAAAGAAGTTTGGGGTGATGAGTATACAGCAATGAGCAAATAGTGAATAACAAATCTATTGAGTGTCCTAACTGTGAATCAGTTCTATTATGAGTAACTAATTAATAGACCCAGATATACAACTGTGTGATAACAACACAAGACACCAGTAACCATGTGCGTTACAACATAACCAAAGAGGTTACAACACTAACTATCGCTTCACTGCCTCCTGCTTTCCAGCTTATTGGAAGTCCTCCTCTGTAGTTCCTGTTTTTAAGAACTCTGGCAAGTCCTCTGACCTTTCTAATTATCACCCTTTGGCAAAGTATTCGAGGCTATTATCAATACTGAAATAGCTGGGCATCTTATATCTCACCACCTTCTCTCTGACAAACAATAAGGCTTCCATTTCAGCAGGTCTACTATTGATGTGCTAACGACCATCACTGAATATAACAAGCTCTTGATAAGAATGGTGAAGAACTGTTGCTCTTGATATCTCAGAAGCATTTGACAGGGTTTGGTATACTGTCCTTCTATGCAAGCTTCAGAGCTACAATATTTCTGGATGATTGTTTGACTTAATCCAATCATTCCAATCTAATTGTAAAAGAAAGGTTATTTACATTCTTATTTTGGACTAATGTTTTTATCTTTGTTGTTGGTATCACAGCAATTCTCATTGTGTGCTCTCTGGACCTTCATGAAATATAAGTAATGATAATGCCTCATTCTAAAAATTCAGACAGTATTATTGTTTAAGTCTCATGAATTAGAAAAGGCAAAGTGAAAGAAATTCCAGAATTGGATTAAAAATAAAATATTTGAACAAGTAACTGAATACAAACAAAATACCAAGAATACAAACAAAATGGGTTTGCAGAAAGTATTACTGTATTTGCCAGCCTATTAGACTGCATTGTGGTGCAGTAGATGTCAGCTTGTAATGAGAAATTGGAGGGCCTGGTTCAAATTCCAGTTGAATTCATTATATTCACTTACACATAAATATGCTTGGGAAAGGTATGAATCTTCTCCTTCCAGCTAGGGGTTGAATATTAGGATAGATTGGGTTCTATAGCCTTAGTTGGCAACCAGTCTACCACAGAAATAAATGGCAACCTACAATAGGAAAATTTTCTGCCTAGTCAGTCAAGTATCTTTTAATACATGATCACACAAAAGTGTATCATATACAGCACTTAACTGACTGATAAAGTATTACAATATTTGCCAGCCTATCAGATATAGATTTTACCTAAAAAATCCCCCAGAATTACCCTTTGTCCACTAAAGCAGTATTATGTATGAGAGGAACATGAAGACTACAAAATAAGTGGGGTTCACCAGGAATCGGTGCACGTATTGAGCTTAGCTCTGAAACTGAAAGTGAACAAACAGGATATCAATAAAAAATAAATCTGAAAAATTCACCCAAGAAATAAGAGAAATTTATGGAATTACACAATATTTTGCTGCTTGTTTTGTAGAAATACCAGATATTACAGAAATATTTGCTTTGACTGGTATGTTGCTATTTTCTTTGTGTGTGTTTTTATTAGTATATAGATATTGGAATTTGCTTCCCTGCATGTATGGTATGGGGCTTTCATTTATCACCAAGTACCATAATTATGTTTTTTTACTTATTACCATATGTACCAGTGTTCAGTAGATTTTTTTATAGCTATTATAAATTTTCTGTATGTGCAGATGTTGTTCCCTGAAAATTAACTAAATTTTCATTATTTACATTGTTCAAACTGTTGTGCTCATCTTTATTGCCACATTCACAACGTTTCAAGCATTGTACGCTTTGGCTATTTTCAGGTGCCTGTGTTTTATACTGCAGCTGCTGCTAGAAACAACAATGGTCTTGACAGATAAATGAGAACACAGAATAACAAGTGTATAAAAATATAAACTTATATTTTTATTCTTTGTCAATGCCAGTTCTGTGGAGTGGTAGCCCAAGGGAATCACACATGTATGAGAGAGTTGATTAACAAGAGTTGTCTTCTCTTCTTCTCTTATCCCTGTATTCTCTTTGTATCCTGTCAGTGTTTTGTCTTTGGCCTGAAAAACTTGATCTTATTTAAGCTGAATTCCTCAAATTCCATTTAATTGTGTCATCTATAGCTGGGCACATCTATTAATCATTTTTGCCAATTATTGTCTTTGAAGCTGGCTGCCTTTGACAGCATCACATTTTTGTTTGTCATTGTTTAAATTTTACCTTTGAAACTGGCTGCCTTTGATGTAAACACACTTTTGCTTGTCATTGTTTCTGACACAAATCATATTTCTGTCAGGTTACACAAATACATTACATTCCTTTGATGCCAGCTGCTTTTGATGTAATCATACATTTGTCAGTCACTGCCTCTGACAAAAATCATATTTCTGTGGGTCACAACCCAGTGGTGGGTCCAAGCAAAATGTTAATGGATCATAAAAAGTCATACTAGAATTGTGCATTAGCTTCAATTAAACGCTATCTGTTGAGATAGTTCAAGACTCGAGCTTTCATTATCACACTGTTGTTGCATCAAGCAGTATGGTGTGAGCAAATTTTCAATCCAAAAATGCAGCCCAGAGATAAAAAGTTTGTGTACCACTGATTTAGTTTATAGATTTAGTAGTAGTAATATCAAAGTATAAAGTAATTATATCATATTTAGATACAACAAACACAGAGAGAAATTCATAAGAAAAAACTGGAAAAGTGACAGTCCTGAATAAGAAAAAGTCAGTACCAACAAACACATAAAAAGTTAGATAAATGTCTTCAGTTAAAATCAAACAAAATTTATTCAAACAGATAGCAATGATTTTATATTGTAGGATTTTTCTCAAAGTATTTATAGAATGGTCAATAGGGTATTTTTAAGATGCTTATAACAATTGGTTTTCTCTTTTTATGAAAGTCTGGCAGTTTATGCAACTATATAGCTAACATCTGTATTTTTTTTTTTTTAATCATATCACTCCAAGCAAGGCGATAACACCACTGATGCGCAGGGGGCTACGTAAGAGTAAAAAGATTGGTAAAGAAAAAGCTGGAAACCGCATCCTAAACAGGAAACAAGGGATGAGCCTCTTCACCTGTTCAATAGACATGGGTGGAGTTGCTTCTTCTTTGCTATTGCAGAAGGTACAGAAAACCTAAGTCAGGATTTTTACTTTGATTGCTTAGAATACATGCAAATTGAGTAGATGAGCAGAGTTAGGATTAGGTAAACACATTCTAAGAGACTGTACTTAATTTGTTTATCTTGTTTTCACGGCTGAATTCACAAGTTCACAAGCTTTATTTTTTTCTATTTTAATCATTTCACCCCAAGAAAGAATAAAAGATGAATGGCATTCAAGAAGATAGAAGATGGCAGTTGACATTGTATTTAATTTTTTGCTATCAGGCAAGCAAGTAAATGGAAGGGAGTTTCACACTTGTGAATTGCGAGAAAAGAAACTGTTGGAGTAGAAGTGGCAGCTATATTTAATTATTTCAACAATAAAAGGGTGGACCTTTTTTTTTAATCATTTCATCTAAAGCAAGGCAGGACCACCACTAGTGCACAGTGGGTTACAGTGAGCGAAAAGACTGAGTACAGGAGGTCTTAAAGAAAGGATAAAAGATGAATGGAATTCAAGAAGATAGAAGATGTTAATTGACATTAGGGAAGTAAGTAAATAGAAGGGATCTGACATCTGATCACAGCAAAGATATACAATCAAATGATGGATTTTTAAATTCTGAGACTGGAATCAGCTTTTCAGTTCTTTTGTTTTTTTTATAATTGTTGTGGATTCCAGGTAAGAAACCACACAAAACAATAAATAACAAAAACAGATAGGAAGATAGAAAATGTAAGTTATATTGAACAAAATATACAAACTGGAGCGCCCATTAGTCAATTCAGGAATACTATTAGTAGAAATAAATATATACAGTCTTCAAGTGTAATAGTATGTTCGGGTAACTGATTCTAGATCCAATCAACTCCAACTAACTCTGCACCAACTTACAACTCAACCAAACTCTCAACTGATCAACTCTGTTGTTCTCTCTATAGGCAGGATTATATGTACACTAAGCCGAGTCCATTATTATGTACAAAGGGGCGATCCCACAACAATAATAGAAAAATGTTTTGTTTATTTTTTTATTGTACTTTATTTTTGTAACTTCCACAAGCTTCAACTATTATTTCTTCCAAATCCAATATATTCCCTTTAAGAATGATATTAGGAATGGATGACGCTAGTCTCCTAGAGAGCAATGCACTGGACCTCCTTGGCCTCACTCTCTCAGTTGATCTCAAATGGACTGACTACATTGAATCCATAGCTGCATCTACTGCTAGGAAGGTTCAGTCACCGTGTTGAATCAGAAAGTTTTTCTCATCAAAATCCATTTTGCATAATTATAAATCTACTATTTCGCAATATCTGGTTGGGTGCTCTTGCTATTCATCTTGAGGTTCATTAAAAAATCAAAAGGAGGATCTGCAATATAATTGATCCTGACTAGGCAGCCTGCCTTCAGTCACTTTCTCACTGATATGATGTGGCTTCCCTCTGTCTTTTCTACAAATATTTTTATAGCAACTGCTCTGACGAGCATTTTTTTACTGACCACAGGTAATTACTCAAGCTACTAGATTAGCATCAAGGTCCCACTTCTTTACCATCAAAATAGTTAAATCTAACTACCTCTTCTACTCTAATAGTTTCTTTTCTCACACTTCCCAGTTGTGGAACTCACTTCCATTTGCTTGCTTCCCTGATAGCTATAATCTCCAAAAGTTTAAATGCAATGTCAATTGCCATCTTTTATCTATTTCATTCTAATCCATCTCTTATCTTTTCTTTGACATCCCCTGTACCTTTTTTTTTCTCTCACTGTAACCCCCTGCACACAAGTGGCATTCCTTCCTTGCTTGGGGTGAAATGGTTAAAAAAAGGTGTATTCTGGTCAATAAATCATTTTAAGTGAACATGTACAACTCCCAGTTGGAACTGAACCTAGATCTTTGATTTTATTTTTTATTCTGCTAACAGCTACATCACTTTACACTTCAATGACATTCTTTAGCATTTTTTTATATAATATCTACCATTCCAGAAAGAGAATTTTAAAAGGTTCATAAAAAATGAAAATCAGTTGCTATAAACACCTTGAAAATATCCTATTCATTCTATGAATACACTTAGGCACCTCAACGTAGTGTAGTGGTTAGCAAGCTTTTCTCATTAGGATCTATTATAAGTGAGTTTGATCCTCACTGAGTACCCCATACTTCTGACCTTGTTCCACATCTAAACAGCACTTAAAAAATCAACTCTTATAGGGCATATCAGCAAAGTTTAATGGTTATTAAACTTGTCTTGCTAGAATCATTACAATAGAGTAGTGAGTTCAATCCTCACTGGGTGCTTTATACTTTTGGCCTTGTGCCACATTTAAGCTGTGCTAAGAAAATCACCATTCTATGAATTCCTACAATATTAAATCATTGCTACCAGTCTGATTAAATTTTATTTGGTTTTTAACCGTAGACATTGTATCCAGCTTTTCGTCTGTTTGTTGACGCTGCCTTTTTCTCATTCCCACTTTTCCACTTTCCTCTTATGATCTACGCTTTCTCTCAGTGTTTAACATATCTGTATCAAAAATTTCTTTTTATACATTGGTTACAAAGTGAGATGCGTTTTCCAAAGAACATCAGATAAAGATTCAGCGTTTATCAACATTAAAAATGTCATTATTTTTAATCCTAGAAAAGTGGCAATAAATTAATTTCTATGCCTTAAATAAAATGTTGTCATTCTCTCAAAGATGATTTAATTAGTTTTTTTTTAATTTGCATAAAATGTTTCCAAATCAACAGGAAAAGCAATCTGTAACAAATAAATGGATGCATACATTTTTGGGCAGAATAAAAAAGGATATTAGTGTGAATAGATCAGCAATATGTTTTCTTTATTGCATTTGAAGAGTTTTATATCTACATTGATAATTTTACCAACAAGTAGTCAACACAGTTTAAATAAGGGGATAATCAAGTTTTCCAAACACAAAAATCAATAAAGGAAGCCTTATAATGACATTGTAATTAGCAAAAAAGAAGAAAGATGACAGGTAGAATAGTCTATTCATTTCAAATTAGATACTTGTTGATTTCAGATACAGTGTGAAATTTTTACAATCAAAGATATCTTTTTGCATCACACACATAGGATTTATTTTGTTTATCAAGAAAATTGGATAAAAAATACTCAAAGAAGAAGAATCTTTATATGATTTTTTTATTATCTAATCAAGCTGTTTTAATAAAGTAAAACCTAAGAGAAAAAGTGTGACAGGATTAAGTAAATTCTTGTTAAACAATGGATAAGAAGATCTTTAGCCAAAATTCAGCTAATGAAAACTAGAGATAAAAGTCTTTGTGATCTGATTTGGGGGAAAAGTTCATTTAAAGGTGAGGCTTTATTGTTTAAGAAACATATACACTGAAATATAATTTGGGCTGAAAAAAAAAACTAAAGAAATATTTACGAAGAAAAATATAAAATAACATTAAAAAATCAGATAATAGCCAAAATAATTATATTTGCCAAAGAAATTAAGTTCCTTTCCTATTGATTTTAAATAAACACAAGATATGTCAGAATAGTAAGAGATACAATCAGTGTATATTAGCCGTATTCAATCCATTTAGTAAAATAATTAGTTGAAAAAGAAATTGTATAATAAACAAGAAAATGATGAGATTTTGTTTTCCCCTAAAATAAAATTGATTGAATCTTTGCAAGTTTCAGTGAGATCTTTGCTTTACCATATTCTATGATGAGTAACCAGTTTCTTTGCCAAAATGATATCACACCAACATTACCAAACTTTAGCTTTATCATCCATGTTTAGAATATTGCTGCCACATATGGCTATTTACCTTGAGCTCTTTGATAAAATCTAAAGAAGAATCAGCAATATTATTGGTCCTGATCTGGTAGCAACCTTATGCCAGTGAGAAAAGTAACTGAAATGGATTTAGTCATTTTCCCACTGGCATAAGGTTGCCTCTGTGTGCCTTTTCTATAAATATTTTTATGGTTATTGCTATGATACCAAGACTTTTTGAATTGCAGTACTAGACTGGCATCAGGATCTCATCAATTTACAGTTGAGCTGACACGAGGTATCTATAAATTCTATGCTAACAGTTTCTTTTCTTACACTTCTCACTTATGAAACTCTCTTTCAGTTCCATAGTTTCTAGCCGACTTTAATCTGCAAATAATTAAATGCAATGTCAATCACTATCTGTTGTCCTCATGATTACTCTTTTCACTTCCCACTTATTATTAATGTTTCTGTTCCTAATTCTTCCACCCGCTGTAACCTATTTTAGAGTTTTGACTGCCTTTCATAAGGTGATACCAATTAAAAAAAAAACATTGGGTTGTCCACAATATTTGCTTGGCATTTGCTGATAGATGGCATTAAGTGTGTTTAGTTTTAATTAATTTAATTAAAAAATATAGCCAAGTAAAAGTGACCTTTTCATTTTCATTCCCCCGTTACTCACATGTTCACACCATTAAAATCTCATTATCCTTCTGTAGAAAGAGATCTCTGCTGCCTCAAGTCTTTTCTTCACCAGTAAGGAAACTATCCAACATTCACTAGTATACTTGATTGATATTACATAGATTTTAGTACTCTTTTCTTTGTTTTTAACTAAACTTTTCCTATTTCTTATTACTTTGTTTAACTTTTGAAATGCATCTTTCTCTATTCCATTCTATTGCACCTTTGGATTTTGATGTCACATTTTCCATCAGCTGTTAAAAGTTTCCAGTATTTCATAAAGTTTTCTTACAAAACAGGTGTCTTATCATCAAACAAATAGAGTGATGTGTGTTTAGTATAAATCAAGTTACATGCAATGATATATTGCATTTCTTGAATGTATCATTGCAAGTAACTTGATTCAACTTCATTTTCTCATCTTTCTTATTCTATCCTAACATTTGAGACTATGTACTTTTCTGGCCTTTCTGAGGTGAGTGTTGTTTTCTAGAATGTCAGCTCTTGCTTAGAGCTTTCCCTCTCTTGTCTGTCACATCTGATGTTTATACCTGTATGTTCATGGATTCAGAGCAAAGGTCAGAAGACAATCACCAACAAGACATTAGACACAAGCACCAATAATATATATAGAAGAAGGGAAACTCAAGTCCCCTCAGAGCAAGATTTAGCATTCCAGAATATAACAGCTATCCAAACAAGGCCGAACAAAGTCTGAGGAATACTGCAATAAGAACAAAAATAACAATGAAAACAAGGAAATTAAACAATGACTAAAACATCTGGCCTGGTGCTTCTGCTATGTATTTAGAAATACTTGATAAAATACAAAGATGAATTTGAAATGTTATTGGTACTGGCCTGTCATCTCAACCTAAGTCACATTTCCGTTACCATATTGTACCTTCCCTGTGCCGTTTCTATACATATTTTCATTGTAATAGTTCCACTAGGTAATTCTATTTGGTCCCTTGACTTTATGAAGTACAGTACTAGATTGGCTATTGGTTCAGAATGAGATATCAGAGAGCTGAGTTTGATTTCCTGTTGAATTCGTTGTATTCACTTACACACAAATACCTTTGTATTAATCCACCTCTTCTCCCTTCAGCTTTGGGTTAAATAGCAGTACAGACAGGGTCTTATAGCCTTGGTTGGCAACCAGTCTACTGCAGAAAGTAATGACTAGATGTAATGTAAGTTCTATGCTAACAGTTTTTTGCTCATACTTCTTGCTTATAAAACTCTTGTCTGGCTTCTTACATTTCAGTCAACTTTGATTTTCCAAAATTTAATCACTATGTTAATTGCTATCTCCTGTTTTATTTTCTGTTCTTTTATTCTTCTCTTTCTTTAATAATGTTTTCTTTTTTATATTATTTTGCATTCAATAGCCCATGCATCTTAGTGGCTTTATTGCATTGCAATAAAGTGAAATAATTAAAAAAATCATTTCATGAAGCAAGATTAAAAAATAGTCTCTGATGTACATATGTGATATAGCAGTAAGTATAAAAGACCATTGGATTTGGCTGTGAAATGTGACTTTCACTCACAAGATAGTGCAATTTCAGTTTTGGCATTAATTTGCAATAACATACATCAGCTTCTCTGATTCCTTAACATGACATTCAACCATAAAAATATGGTTCAGCATAGAATTAGGAGAAACATAAAGTACTTTATCAAAGAGTATTGAGCAGATCTTCAGTAAATAGTGTTTCTGTCTGACAAAAGCAAATGGATGATTTAAATTTTCCAAGGATTCCTGCTTCTAATATAAATAAGAAGAGCCTGGAATTTTAATGACTCAAAATTTCATAAAATTATAAAAGTAGGTCTAATAGATGCAAAAAGAAATATTTTTACCAATATTTTTTTAAAAAGAAAAGTTTTAAAAATGATTTAATTTGTTTGTGAATAAGTCATGAAAATTTTATTAAAATCCAACAATTATTTGATTTTTGCAAGAATTTAATAATGTGTTTTGTACCATAAAAAATGTTAAAATTTCCATGCTAATCTTTGGCCCACCCACTAATGCAAAAAATACAAATTTTTTAACCAAAAATTTTGAATGTGCTAAAAAGGATTCAAAATTTAATAGAAAATATACTTTCATTTTTTTTCTTAATAATAGCATAAACATTTTGGTGATAAAAGATGTTTTTTTATCAAGTACAGGGCCTTTATTCATTATGGTATGCTCTTTTAAAAAATGTTGAGGTACCTACACTACCCACCAAAACTTTGGAACAACCAACATTGATTTTTTTCGTATAAACTTAAAAAATGAATCAAGTTTCATGTCTTTAAAGAAATGAATTTATTTTTCTATGTTTTCATGCAATTATGCAATAATTTAAATAAAAATGAATATAAAATAATTATAATTTCAATTAAATCAAGTTTATATTTTTATCAAAGAGTCCACCATGATCATTTATTACTGCAGAGAAAATTCTTTCTAGTAGCTTGTGAAAGTTTTTTGGTAGAAGTGATTTCCAAACAGTATATAAATATGTGAACAGCTATTATTTATTCTTAGGCACTTCACTTATGGACAATTTTATCCCAGATTAGCTGAGTTAGTGAAATATTTGGAGACTGAGGAGGCCAAGTCATCAGTTGTGAAATTCCCTTATCTTCCTTTGATTTTAGATAATTTGTACAGTTTTGAGATGTGTTTTGACTCATTATCTTGTTGCAAAACAAAATTTTGTCCAATAATGCAGCAGCTAGAAGAAATTGAATGATCATAATGCCTTTAATTTGAACAAAGTCTCCAACAATCCCACCTCCAAAATATCCCCCCAAAAATATCAGCAGCAGCACCACCACCACCATGTTTAACAGCTGGCACAATGTAGTTTTCACTCATTTGTTTCGAAGGAGTTTGACAAATACTCTTCATTTAATTCCAAAAAGTTTAAATTTAGACTCATCGTACCTTTGTCCAAACTTTTAAAATTCAATCCCTGTGTTGTTGTGCCCATTTTATTGTTTTCAACTTATTTCCATTTTTTAATAATGGTTTCTTAACAAAGACACATCCTTTAAGCCCAACAGAAAGAAATCTTCTCTTAACAGTCATAACATATATTGGATGTTGATGTGTAAAATTAAATTCAGCAGTTAATTTGGGAGTTGTTTTTCTTCTCTTACTTTTGTTAGCCACAAGCAAGTGTCTGTCTTCTGGAATAGAAGCCCAGAGCCTTCCATATCTTTTTCTGTCAACATTTGCACCTGTTTCTGCATATTACTGCAGGCAATAAAGCACCTCACTTTTTGATATCCATAATTTTCTAGCAATTTGATATTTGAAATATCCTTTTATAGAAAGAATTTCCACTTAGACTCTTATTTCAACATTAATCTGTTTAGTTTTTGGAATTTTAATGATTTCTGAAATTAATTTCAATCACAAATTAATCTAAATGGAATTGAACTTCTACCAGGCAGGGAGTTGAAATATTTGTACATTTCTGATCTACTGTTCAGAAAGAGTATCAGGTTGTAACAAAAGTTTCAAAGCTGATGCAAAAATATTTATAATGCTTGTAGAAAAATTGACTTGCATTTTATATAGAGGTTTTCATGTATACAAAATAGATGAATTTATCTAAATATGCAAAAATTTCCTTTTTTATGAACTTTTTTAGTGAAACAATTCAGGGTAGGCTGGAACTTTTGATATAGATATAGATTTATGAAAAGGACTTGATACCACAGAGCAGAAATACTAATTTAGACAGGTAAGAAGGAATTTTTCTTTCACCTTTAGGAATCCTTTCAAGCCAACACATCTTCATAAGGAATCATTAGCATACTATTGATGAAAGCAAAATGATAACATATCACAGAAAATAATAAATGAGGAAGGTGGAGGTTGGAATACAATTAAAACAATTTAATAGTGATATCTATACTGGATATTATTCTGTGTTGCATTCAATGGGACATGAAGTTCACTGAGACACAAAAAGTACACACAGGGAAGAACAAGATATGTCTCATCTTCAAGGCACTGTAGGCAAAGAAAAGAGAAAAAGGAATAAATTTTATGCCTATATAGTGTTTAGCAATATAATCTAGCAGTCATTAACATCTAGTTATCATTAGCAAAAGTATTGCTTTGCCAATACCACCCAGTGCATAGTTTTGGCAATACCATCTAGCAATCATTAGTAGAAATATAGCTTTGATAATACTATCTAGCAATCATTAGCAGATGTATAGCTTTGACAATACCATATAGTGGTTTTTTAACAGAAGTATAACTTTGGCAATACCATCTAGTGATCATTAGCAGATGAATATCTTTGGCAATACCATTTAGCGGTCACTAGAAAAAGATCTTTAGCAGAACAGTTGAGTAATTTGACTTGACTCTATGAAAAAGTTTTCATCATTTAAATATTTGCAGACCTTATGTAAAAGAAATATTAAAAAAATGACTTACTTGTAAATTTGTAGGTGATCAGATTTAATAAATATTATTTTCAAACTAACTTATTTTCTCATATGATACCTTAGAATTTATGAGTATTATATTGCTAAAAATGTTCCGTCTTTTGCCATAAGTTTTAAACAAAAAAGGTTCCAATCCAAAACTTGTAAAATTAGTTAATATTGTCAAAACATTTTCAGACTGATTATCTCAATTAATCTTGAATTTGAATTTTGTTTGATAAAGAATTTTAAAACACTTTGTCACTCAATGGAAATGTTTCTCATCATTGTTCTTTTTCCATTATACTTCCTTTTCAACTGTCTGTATACCTTCTCTAATGCAAAGATATTAGTTTATTTTCACAACACAACTGATTAGAGTCTAAGTTCATGAGAAAACAAAGGTAGCTTTTTCCTGTTTTGGGAAAAACCCACTTCAAAAACAAATAAACAAAACAAGAAGAAAAAACAAAATATAAACAATAAAGAAAAAGTGAAACAAAACATCAATAGTAAAAACATGGATAAATTATCTCTTAAAAAAAGAAAAAGAAATAAAAATTACTCTATTGGTGTACAAGATACAAGAATTTGCAGGCCTTTTTTATCTCTACTTGTGCAGTTGCAATTTTCTGCTACAACAGAATGAATGGTTGGCATTTTGTTGATTCTTTCAGCATACACATTGGCATCAAAAGGAATAATAATAGCGTTAAGTTTTATTCTAGTTAAAGCAAACATTTCTGCTTTCTTCTGACTACTGACAACATCCACTTCAAAGCCAGTTTCTGGACCATTGGTAAAAATGCAAAATACAAATGAAATGTTCAAATTCTTTCTGGATTAAAATAGAAGGCACAAAGACTTGAGAATAAACAAAAGATTGGATTTTCTGTCTTTGAAATCTGGGATATTTATTTCCTGAAGGTTCAGTTGTCAACAAATGGTATGAAGTGTGAATTATTTTACCAAAACCAGAAAAGGTGATTTTGCAAATACAAGAACTACAAACAGGAAAGATTCTTATTTATTCGAATAAATCTCAACAAATATTATTTCTTATATACTTGAAGATGTTTCTAGAATCTGTGTTCATAAGAAAACCTTCAATAAAAAATGAAAGGAACATTGGGATCTATGTTGTGGGTAAGTGATGTCAGAATAACAAATAAAATCTTTTTTCTGAGATGAAGTGTTGTTATTATTTGCAAGGATGAGTTATAAATAATTTTTGGTTTGATTTGTCAACATATTTTTCAAATGATAAATTTCAGCCAAAAGTAGTACTGGCTGATTACTGAATGTTCTCTTAAGAAATGTCTACCTTACTTTACCTGATCAAAGCATGTTGGATTAATGAATGGTCGCTTGGATTAAGTAATTCAACAGCCAGGTTAAAATTCCAGCTGAATTCATTATATTCCCTTATTGTGGTAATACCCTTGAGAAAAATTATGAATTCCTCTCTTCTCCCAGTTGTTGGAAAATAGCAGTACAGACCGGGTTCTATAGCCTTAGGTAGCAACCAGTCTAGGAGAAAGAAACTCTAAATTCAAAGCCAGCTGAGAGATGGTTAATAGCAGGACAGACTCAGCTATATATGCTCAGAAAATTAACATGAGAATAATATCAAATAAAATCAAATTGAGCAACATTACAGATCTGTTTTCTGAGGTTCTTTTATTTGTATTTTTGCTATTAAGACAAAAATATATTTTCTCACCAGATTTATTTAACCTATACAGTAAGGAAATCCTCAGAGAATTAGAAGTCCTATCAGGATTTATTAATGGTGAACACAAACTTAACACTATAAGATATACAGATGACACCATATTGATAGCAACCAAAGACAAAAAATTGCAGGAAGTAAAGGAAAGCTAGAAGAAAGGACTAACCATCAATTGTATAAAGATAGAATGTATGGTCATCTGCAAGAGAAACAACCCAAGCTATAAATTGCATACATTAAGATACCAGTACAGAAATTTAAATATCTGAGAAACCTAATTTCAAGGCACATTGGAATAGCAAAAAATGTTTCCTAAAAGGTAATAAAATATTAAGAAACAAGAAAATTTCATTAGAAAAAAAAGAAAAGAGTGCTGAACTGCTATGTAATATCAATAATCTTCCAAGGAAGAGAATATTAGACGATCTTCTTACAAATGAAAAGGAGATTGGAGTCAACAGAGATATAGGTTCTACAGAAGGATGCTGGGAATACTATAAACAGGTCATGTGAGCAACAAAGGAGTTTTAAGGATAATCGAAGCAAAAAAGACACTTACACAAGAATCAGAAAGAGAACATTGAAATTTCTGGAACAGACAATGAGGAAAGAAGGCTTGGAGAATTTGAGAGCTGGCGGGAACTATGAATAACATATGTAATGAGCTTGTGTAAATGAATGGTAGAACAAAGAATGGGAACAATAGTAAGAAGATGAACATTAATAAGAGCTGTAGGTATGACCATCTCTCTTATTTACCTCAGTTAACAAGCATAGCCTGGAAAATATCTCTCCTCTTAAGTACAGAGAAAATCAAAGACAGATAATTTTAATATTAGAAAAAAAGTGTGTGTGGGATTTTCTCCAAATTTTGGGATTGTGTTTTTAGCTTTATTTAAAGACAGTTGTGCACTTAAGAATAAATAAAAATGTAGAAATTATATTTTAGCACATTTCTTTAAGTAAAAGTTTTAAAAGACATTTGTTATTAAAATTTGCTAAAAATATTCAAGTATTGCATGAATCCTGAATAAAGTGGAAGCAGTTTATTTTTGTTTACATGGTTGATAAAATATTTTATTTTCTAATTGCCAAATCTATCTATCTATCTATCTATCTATCTAGCATCAATTGCAAGAAGATAAAACATCTATTTTTTTTTTTTGTAACTTTTACTTAGATACCAAAGTCTACAAAGACAGGACAAAGTATTCATTTATTAATCTATCTGCTTTAAATTATGATGTAATAACAATTACTTAAAGCATTTTTACATTAGTATTAGTATTTATTTAATGCTTTTTATCCTTTGCACAAAAAAAACCTAGTTTCTTTTCTTTTTTTATACATCTTGGAAATTACAAATAGTATGCTTACCACTCTATTTAACTGGAAAAGCTGTACAGGAAATATGTTACATGGAAAACAGGTCAACAAGTACCAACTAATTTTTATAATAATTTTTTTTATCATCAAAAACAATTTTAAGATTTGTATTATTTATGGCTTTTATTAAAATTGTTTTAGTTACCAATAATAACAGTTTTAAAATCTTTTTCTAAATTTCTAAACCAAAAAATGTTTTGTTTATGAATTATACAACATTCAATAATTTTTTCATGGTTTTTATTTTAGAGACACCTTTAAGTGACCCTTCTTTTTACTAAGTTACCCATTTTTTGCTAACTTACCTGTCCTTTTAATGAGTGAATAACCTTTTTTCTATATGTCCAACCTTTTTATAAAGTATACCAACTTCTTTCAAAGTAATCAAACATTTTACTAAATTTCACACCTTTTTACTTAACATCTCACCTTTCATTACATGTCCCATCTTTTTACTAAATTTTCCACATTTTTGCTAAGTGTTTAAAGGCTTTACCAAGTGTCCCATGTTTTTGTAAAATTTCACACCTGTTTACTCACTGTTTCACCTTTTAAGTGCTCCATCATTTTAGTAAGACATAAAGAGAAAGAGATGGGTCTCAGATAAAAGTGCAGAGAACTACTTTGAAAAGTAACTGAAGGCATTCACTTTCAATGAAGTACTTAATTACAATCAGACCACACACCATCCATTTTTCCATCAGTGCTAAGATGTACAATAATACATTTAATATATAAAATCTCAGTCATATGGAAATAAAAATGCTTGCAATTAAATTCAATGTTTGGGAAAAAGTAAGTGTTCTTTTTAATAGTGTTTTCAGGATAATAAAATCAAATTTATCTCATAACAGGTAAAGTAAAAGTCATAAAGAAAGAAGTGGGCAAACAAGATTAGGTTTAAGGTTTCCAATTTCCATCATTAAATTGTCTTAAAAGCATTTGATAAAGTAGGTCACAAACAACTGTTGGAACTGCTAGATAACCTTGAGTTATTTCAGAAGGATATTACAATAATCTAGAACCTATACTAGCAGCAAACTGCTTGGATATGAGTGGAAAATAAATTCAGTAAATATTCAAAATAGAAAGGGATGTAAGACAAGAATATGTCATCTCACCAAACTTATTCAACAGATGCAATGAGGCAATTCTGAGAGAATTAGAAGCCCTACCAGGATTCATTGTTGATGGCCACAGTTTAAACAACATAACACTTGCAGATGACACAGCATTGATAGCAAACAGAGAAACAGAACTACTATGGAAGGTAGTGAAAGAAAGCAAGAAGAAAGGACTAAACATCAATTGTAATAAGACAGAATGCATGATTGTTAGCAAAAATGAAACAGCTCAACATACAAATTACAAACTGGAGATACCAAAATCAAACAAATACAACAATTTAAATATCTGGGAATTGTTTTAACAGGGGACAGAATGTCCAATACGAAAATCTGAAGGCACATTAAGATAGCAGAAGATGCCTTCCAAAATCTAAGAAACAGGAAAATTTTCTTAGTAAGTACTGAACTGTTATGTAATATCAGTCCCCCTATATTGTAATGAATGTTGGACAATTTCCTCACAGATGAAGAAGAGACTTAAAGTAACAGAAATGTAGTTCTACAGAAGGATGTTGAGAATACCATAGACCAAACCTATGAGCAACAACAATGTTTTTAGAGAAAATGAAAACAAAAAGAACACATACATGTAATATCATTTAGTTTAAATTTCTAGAGCACATAATGAGAAAAGATGGCTTAGAAAATTTGATACTCATAGGACAGATTAGAAGCAAGAGAGACAGAAGAAAGCAATACATAACCTACCTAGTGAGCTTAAATGATTGGATGGTGGAACAAGGATTAAGAGAGATAAAAAAAAATTATTAAGAGCTACAAGGACAGGAAGTTGTGGAGAGCCATAATCGCTCATATCCTAAAGAGACATGGCACATACAAGAAGAAAGAACATATTGATTAAGCAAATCAAGTTATCTAACAGTCATTAATTTAAACCCTGACTGGGGTAATTAGAAAAAGTCAAATTTGGTTCAGTCTGTGAGACAAATGACATAAGAAGACAGATTACTTAGGATAAGACAAGCCATCAGAATGAAAACAACTGAATAAAGAATTCAATATTTGTGTATATTCCTGAGATGAGGTACTGTTTATATTATTTACATTGTTCAGACTATTGTTCTCATCTTTGTTGCCATATTCACAAAGTTTCAGCTGTTGTATGCTCCAGCCTTCTTCAGGCGATTGGAATTTCAAACTGAATCCTTTATTTCAATCACTGGAGTAGATTGTTCTTGTTCCATGAGTCATGCTTTTTCTGGATGTCTCAATTATCTCCCAGTTCACACTCCGCCCATGTCTATTGAACAGGTGAAGAGGCTCATCCCTTGTTTCCTGTTTAGGATGTGGTTTCCGGATTCCTCTTTTCTAATCTTTTCACTCTTACGTAGCCCCCTGCATTACCACCTTGCTCAGGGTGATATGATTAAAAAAAAAATTTAACTCAACTCCATAAGTTTTTTGTTCACCTCTGCTGTAGCCAGGTACTGAACTTACAACTCTTTGGATTAAGTCATTGGATTCAACCAACACTTTTATCCACTGGGCCATGTATCTTCAAAATAAAGGGTTCAGTTGGAAATTCCAAAAATCTGAAGAATGCCGGAGCACACAACAGCTGAAACATCATGAATATGGTAATAAAGATGAGGACAACAGTCTGAACAATGTAAATAATATAAATAATAAAGGGTTCAGTTCAAAATTTCTGAAAGTGTCAGTTATGACAGACATTTGAAAAAAGACTGAGATATAATGTTGCAATGATAACAACAAACATTAGGATATTAGTTCAGGTTGATTGATTGCTTTATTTATTGTCATTTTCTATGGCTTCTCTATAACTCTGCAAGATATAATGGTTAAGTGATAAAATCTTACTAATTAACCCATAGCTGGGAGGAAGAGGTGGATTTCTTCAACAAAGATATTGGTACATGTAAATATAATAAATCCAAAAGGAATTGAAACTTGGCTCTCTGATTAACAATTCCAAGCCATTAAACATTATACAACCCATACATTACAGCAGTTGTTATTCCAAAGTGTTCACTCATCTAAGTCTTGACAAGGTTCAACATTGCTTAACTTCAGTGATCTGACAGGAATAAAAATTTCTCTCATTGCATGCAATTACTGTTTGAGTTTGATACATATTTGTGTATATTCAGGGGGACAGATATCACATAGCAGTTAGGTACTCTTTTCCTTTTTTATAACAAAATTTCCCTATTTCTTATTACTCTACTTAACTTTTGTAATGCTTCCTTGGCTATCCCAATATACCTATCAATTTCAGTGTCACTCTTTCTGTCCTCTGTTAAAACTCTTTCTAGATATTTAAATTTCAGCACTTGTTTGATTTTGATATCTCTGATTCACACTCTGGTTTCATTTTTTTGCTAACCAATCAGTCCTCCAATATGGCAGTTAATGATGAATTTCCTCACAGATGAAAGGGAGTTTTATAGAAGAATGTTGAAAATACCACAGACAGAGCATGTGAGCAATGAGAAAGTTTCCAGAAAAATGAAAAATAGATATACTTAGAATCAGAAAGAGAAAGTTGAAATTTCTAAGACTTTTTATTAATGTACCATGTCTCCCCAGGACATAAACGAACATGGCTCTCCACAACTTCCTGTCATTTGTAACTCTTAATAAATTTTGTCTTTCTGATATTTCTCCTTAACCCTTTTCTGATCTCCATTTACTGAAGCTTACTAAGTATATCAGGCAGTTTTCCTCTGTCTCTCTTGACTTCAATTTGTCCTGTGAGTATCAGATTTTTCAAGCTCTCCTTCCTCATTATGTGCCCTAGAAATCTCAACTGTCTCTTTTGAATGTTCAGGCTTGGAAAATTAGTTGTTCACTAGATATGTTCGTCATAAAGAGCAAAGGGAAACAGCAAATAACCTACTTAATGATCAGGTGTGAATAACTGGTAGAACAGGGAGTTGGAGTCATAGTAAAAAGAAATAAAACAAGCTACCAAAAATAAGAGGTAATGGAGATCTTTGATTGCCCACACTCTGAAGAGAGACAGCAGTAGATATACAATTGGAGTACATAGACTAAACTGTCGCTCGGTTCACACTCCACGCACGTCTATTGAACAGGTGAAGAGACTCATCCCGTGTTCCCTGTTTAGAATGTGGTTTCCGGCTTTCTCTTTTCCAATCTTTTCACTCTTACGTAGCCCCCTGCACATCAGTGGCGTTACCGCCTTGCTCGAGGTGATATGATTAAAAAAAAAGAAAAACATAGAAGAAGAAAAAGCTGTTAACAAAAGCTTACATTAAATAACAGAGTGACAGCTCAATTCATGTTACCAGAAATAGTCCATGAAATCGCTGCTGTCGTATTTTTTTAGTTATGATGTAGTTGCCAGAGCAGCAGGGCAACCTATAATAAACATTTACTGCTTAAAAGTAAATCTATGTATATACAATTTTATAAGAGAGAGAGAGAGAGAGAGAGAGAGAGAGAGAGAGAGAGAGAGAGAATACTTTTCCTGCAGGGTTAGGAAATATTTCCTAGTGAATATTTTGGCCCTGAGAGTTTTGTTGTGATATTGTGTTTTCCTTTGCATTTGAGGTAAAGAGAAAAAGATATGATGCAGAAAAAAAAATAGACACATTAAGAATAATTTATCTGATTTCATATTGGGAATGAATCTTTATGCACAGTCTTTTAGGGTTGGATAAAATATAAAACAATATAAAAATATTGAGATAACATTAAAACAGGTCAAAATATTTTCTAAATTTTTGAGTTATTATTATTTACATTCAGTTCTAATATCCTCACCTTTGTTGTTATTAACTTATTTAATGATAACAAACATAAGGTTATAGACAATAAATTTAGGTAATTTTAAGTATATTTTTGTTGTATTTATTAATTAAATTTTTCTCAGACCAAATTAGTATATTTAATTTTTTAATATTTTAACTTTGAATTTAATTTTATATCTTAGTATATTTAGTTATTAATATTTTACTTTTTAATATTATAATTCTTAATACAATTTCTTCATAGTTTAGCATAATCATATTTTTAATATTTTAATAATTTCTAATGTTTTAATTTTAAATTTAATTTTTTACTGTTTAATTTAAAAAATTAAACATTGTAAAAAATTAAATTTTAATTTCTAACTCATTTTTAAATATTTTAGTATATTTAGATTTTTTTACCAATTATCCATATTTTTTTCTAATTACTAATTATTGATATTTTTTTAATTGTTTTCCCCCGAGCAAAGTAATAGTCACTAAGATACAAGTGGTTACGGGGAATGTAAAAAGAAGACATTAGTGATAAAAAAGGACAATAAAAGAACAGAGTTCAGGAAAACAGAAGACTTTGATGATTGCAGGTGGTAGAGAAGCAAAGAATCAGAAGAGAGTTACACAGGTGAGAAGTGTGAGAAAAATTACTATTAGATTAGAAACTCAGTTACATCTATTTCAGTAGTAAAATGGTGAGACCTAGTTGGCAATCTAATAGTACATTTAAATTGATGTAATCGAGGTACCAAGGAGAACAGCTGATTAGAACAATTACCATGCCATTCAAATATCTATTTTTATCTATCTCACTGCCAATATTCAGTTTTGTTTCGTAGCATTTAAAAGCATTTTCTATTCTATCTGATTTTCCAGTCAGTTATTGCTGCCCCTACCCCTCAGGTCAGTTCAAACAATTCTGCAATGTCAATATTTACAATATTGTCTACATGCATAGTTACATGCTTTTTTCTCACATAGATTCTGGATTCTTGCCATTCAAATTTGTTTCATCGACAGTAACATATTCATATCAGAAAACATGTATGTATTCATTTGTGTCAACATGAATTCTGATCTGTAATAAATAAAGTGAATCATTTATCCTGAATAATTAAAAGGTTAAACATAGAGTTTTGTGGGGCATAAAGAAAGATTCCATAACAACTTTTATTTGCATAAAGTGCTTAGTTGATGACTTTTCATATTTTCATCTATCAACTACCTCTGTTCGTGGTATCGCATTACTTCTCCACTTGGATCCTATAACAAAAAGAAATCACTCTGCCAATCTTGAAACTGCTTTTTGGTATAAATATATATACATATATATTTTAATCATTTCCCCCCAAACAAGCCAGAACCACCACTAGTGTGCAGGGGTTACAGTGAGAGAAAAGACTACATACAGGGGTATTGAAGAAAGGATAAAAGATGAATGGGATTCAAGAAGGTAGAAGATGGCAACTGACATTGCATTTAAATTTTTGGAAATTGTAGCTATCAGGGAAACAAGTATATAAAAGGGAGTTCAACAGGTGGGAAGTAGGAGAAAAGAAACTGTTTGAGTAGAAGATGCAGTTACATTTAACTATTTCAACAGGAAAAAGTTGGGACCTTGATGCCAGTCTTGTAGTGTGCTTAAATTCATGTGGCTGAGATACCAGGAAAGAAAGCTCCTCAGAGCAGAAGCCATGAAAATATTTGTAGAAAAAACAGAGGGAAGCCACATCATGTTAAGAAGAAAGTGACTAAAGCCAAGATGCTAAGTCAGGGTCAATTACATTGCAGATCCTTCTTTGAATTTTGGCAAGAACCTTGAGATGAATAGCAGGAACACCTGACCAGATATGGCTACAGTATTCAATGCATGAACAAATGGTAAATTTATATATGTGCAAGACAGATTCTGACAAAAAAACTTTCTGGCCTGGCACAGTGACCCAACCTTTCTAGCAGTAAATGCAGTCATAGAGTCAATGCAGTCATTCCACTTCAGGTCGGTTGAGAGAATGAGGCCAAACAGTGTGTTGCTCTCCAAGAGACTAGCATGCAATGTAAGAACCTTTACTATTTGGAGTTTCCTAAAACTCAGAAAGAGAAAATGGAATAATTTTAATTGATTTGGTTGTTTAAAGGTGAATTACTGACATATTTACAAGACTCAGGTAAATCCTAATCCTTTCATGGTCTTCATGAAGGGACATTAATGAGTCTGATCATCTTTGTTTTGAGTGGAGATAGGTCCTTAAATCAGGAGACTGTAAGTAAAGATTTAAAGACTAAAATTAAATCATATCATTTGAGAGTGCAAATGATTTTGGTGAAGGGCAGGCCCTTTTAATATACCTTTTGCAACAGACTAGATCTTAACACATTTTCTGCAGATGACTAGTATTTCTGTCATTGCATTTCTATAACAGGCATCAAGAGAAATGTCTGTCACAGTTAGTGGTTTAATTAGTTAGGGTCATTTTCTGGAGAATTTGTTAATATGATTAGCCAATTCTTTGCATGCTCTTAGATTCTTATTCGTAACTAGCTGTTTAGGGATCAGCTGCTCTGTACTGACTTACAACTAAATCAAACAGATCATGATGTTTTTTAATTGATTTCACCTCAAGCAAGGCAGTAAAGTCACTAAGACACAAGGAGTTACTGGGTGTGGAAGAATTAGAAACAGAAACATTAATAATGAGTAGGAAGAGAAAAGAGGAATCAGGAGGAAAGTAGATAGTGATTGACATTGCATTTAAATTTTTGCAAATTAAAATTGGCTGGAAAGCATAGAGCCAAAAGGGAGTTCCACAAGCAAGAAGTGTGAGAAAAGAAACTGTTAGCATAAAATTTATGGTTTCATTTAGCCAGCTCAACTGTAATTTGATGAGATCTTGAAGCCAAATTCAAAAGGTCTCAGTGAATAATTACCATGAAAGTATTTATAGAAAAGACACAGGGAAGCATCCTTATAGCAGTGGGTAAGTGACTAAAGCCAAGCCACCAGGTCAGTACCAATAATATTGCTGATTCTTCTTTGGATCTTATGAATGAGCTCAAGGTAAATAGCAGAGGCAACAGATCATATGTGACAACAATATTCTAAGCATGGACGAATGGTAGTCTTATAAATATGTAAGATAGATTCTGGAATAAAAAATTGTCTTTCATGATGCAGTGAATCATCTTTCTTAGCAGCTGAGCTAGCAATCGATTCAATATAGTCTTTCTACTTCATGTCACCTGAGAAAGTGAAAAAAAAAACCTGAAATACTTTCAATAAAGTTTATATTTAATCATGAATTAGATAATGTCTTTATTTTATAGCTTGTAAATGTATATTTTCCAAGCAGTATAGCAACTATCAGCAAGCCAGATTCAAATTCCAGATCAGTCTGTTGCATTCGCTTTTGCACAAATACCTTTGAGAAAAACAGAAAATATTCTAATATTCTCCTCTAACATCCAGACAGTCTACCCTACTATTTAACTTCATCTATTTACCCTCAGGTAGCAACCAAAGAGGAATTCCCTACAGTGAAGAAGACAACTGCCACATAGTAAGATGACCAGCCTTTGCTACACTAAAATAGGAATGTAAGTTCATAGGTCCAGTGATGACAAAGTGGGTCACAAAGTGTTGTAGTGCTAAGTCTTACACCTCGTTGCACTAACTACAGTATTCACTATGATTGTACTATTAATCCATTTCTCTCATGTGATTAAAACTTTTCTTCACTAATATTCTGTTCCACTGTTTTCCATACAATAATCAAAGCAATGAGCTTATTATGACAGTGGTGACAAGGATTTGACCTTAAAAATAAAAATAATTCTAATGTTGAAAGTATTTTTGGACTCACATCAACCAAAGAGGATTTAAAAATTGTTGTAAAACAGTTATTGGAACAACAGCAACAATAAATGCAATTAACACTACAAATATTGAAATGTTAATCAAGGCTATTTGAACCAATGTTGCAGAAACCATATGAATCTATTGCTACAATTTCACTCACATCTAATGCAGTCACAAACTACATTGGCAAATTTTTATATAACCCTAAAGAAGGTGTTATGTTTTTGTCATATTAGAGAAGGTACAAAGAAACTTATAAAAAAGATTGCCAGAACTGACCAGATAAAAAAGTTATGCTTGATTTTAAGAAAACTGTATTCATCAGAGGAAGAAAGTATTGTAATTAAGTTCTGTCTGATAAACAAGGAAATATTACATCTGAAGAAATTGTATTTGTCTATACTTCTGAAATGAGGTAGTATATATATTTTTTAAATTGTTCAGACTGTTGTCCTCATCTTTATTGCCATATTCATGATGTTTTGGCTGTTGTACATTTCAGCCTTCAGATAATTGAAATTTCAAACCAAACCCTTTATTTCAATCACTGGAGTATATTGTTCTCAATCCATGAGCCATACCTCTTCCGAGTTATCTCCTTTTAACTTAGTTCTTTAAGTTATTTGTTCACTACTGCTGTCTCCATGTATTGAACTCACAACTCTTTGGGTCAAGTCACTGGATCTAACCAATACTTTTATCCACTGGGCCATGTGTCCTTCAGGACACTCAGAAGTAGCAAGGCTCATGAAATGAGGATAATGTACCAAGTGATCGAAATAAAGGGTTCGGTTTGAAATTTCAATCACTTGAAGAATTACTTGTGTAAAACAACCAAGATGTCTTGAATATGGAAATAAAGATGAGAAAAACATTTCAAACAATGTAAATAATAAAAAATCTGTGTTAATTTTGTCTAAAATTTTCAGTGAAAGAAGCTCTCTATTTAATACACATTGACGATGCTTAAGTCTCACAAAAAAGATGAAGGTTTTGTTATTTATTCTGGTATTAGTATTTAAACTGCATGAACTATCGAAGGATATATTTAAATGTTTAAATTTTTGCACACGGCTTAACTTCAATTAAAGAAGGAGAATTTTCTTTGTGCATTCTGACAAAAAACTTAAACAAGGCTCAAAATTAACCATACATATAGTGTCAGAATTCTAAATTTAAGTTATGATATTACAAAAAAGAAGGAAAAAATGATTTCACTTAAAATATATTATGGTCAGCATAAAAATCTAGTGGGGAACTAATGACACTAGAAAGGTCACTGATGAAGATAAAAAAAGCAACATAAGTCCAAGGATAGAGCCTGAGAGACGTATGCATATATGTAAAATGACCTAGAAATGTGGCCCTCAAGAGAAAAAGATTTTAAGCATGTAGGGCAGGCGTGGCCAATCTATGGTACACGTGTCAACACTACGCCCTAAAAATAATTTACAATAATGATCAATAATAATAATACAACTTAATAATAAATAATTTGGATTATTATAAATAGCTTTAATTTGAAACAATATGGAAATAGAAAAATATTTTTACGATATGATATTAGCAATTATATATTTAAATAAATGATTAACGATATAATAAATTTAGTTAAGAAATTTTTTTTTACATTTATAAAAATATTAAAATCATATTGTTAATATATTTTATATTAAAATTGTTTATACATGGTGAAATTTTTGCTATTGAGTAGGATTAAACCTACAGGTATTAGTTTATAAATGATAAATGTCAATTTGATAGTATACATTAAGGAGTTTCCACAGATCTTTGAGACATCAAAATCCCTGTAATTCCTTGTAATTCTTTATGAATGAGTCTCTTTACTTTAGATGTTTTATAAAGCAATCCATGAGTGCTCAATAAGTTTAACCACAAAATTTTCTTTTCCTTTTTTTATAGTTGGTTTACTCATCACAATGTAAAAGAACATTAACAAAAGAAAATCAGAAAGTGATAGCAAGCATCAATTTAGTGAACTGTGGGAAAATGAATTCTTATTCATTGTGAGGCCTTCAGGAAAAGCAATGTACATTGTTTGTGAAAGCACTCTCTCAGATAAGAGAAGACATAATCTTAGCAGACATTAAAAGAAATACCAAGATTAATTAGAAGAAAAACAGAAGCTAATGCCTGGCTCTGTGTTACAGAAAAAATATGTGGTCAAGAAAAGAAGATATGACAAAAAGATGAAATCTATTTGCTAAAAGAGGTTGTGAAAGTTTAGCAATACTAGATGTATTCTACAAAATTGCTTTTGTTCTTGGCTAAAAAGCAGAAGCCTTTCTCTGATGGTGAAGAAATTGTTAAACCCTGTCTCCAAAAATTTGCAAAATGTATTGGCAATAAAAATATTGAAAGAAAAGTAAACAAAATAGCTCTTTTAAAGCAGACAATTACAAGACACATCGAGGAACTTTCTCATAATGTTTCCAAGCAGTTGGAGGCCCATGTTCATGCATGCTATTTCTTTTCGTTAGCATTGGACAAATTTGCTAACATATGTGATGTAGCCAAGTTACGCATATTTATAAGAGGAATAAATGATAGCTTTGAAGGACTTAATGGCCTTGAGTCACTCCGTGAAAAAACCAGTGTCAGGTATATTTGAGAAAGTAAAGTCGTGTCTAGAAAATCAGCAATTAGATTTAAGTAAACTCTTAAATGTCTGTACTGATAGAACACTATGAATGATTAGTAGTGTACCTGGGACTTAGCTTGAAAGGTTTTTATCTCATCTTCTTTTGAAGCATCATTGTATTATACAGCAAGAGTCTTTGTGTGGAAAAATTTTGAATTTGCAGCATGTCTTGATACCAGCTATAAAATGTGTGGATAAAATTAAAGCAAGTGGATAAATAGAACAGAATTCAGAAAATATTTTGAACTGTTAGATATGGAAAATGGCGATCTTATCTTTCATTATGAGGTTCGTTGGCTTTCTAGAGAACAAGTTCTCAGAAGATTTTTGAAACTGAAAAATACAGTACAGTGGAACCTCTACTTACAAAATTAATTTATTCTGTAAAGTGAAAATTTTGTAAATAGAGATGCTTTTTACCCTATAACTGCTCTAATCAGTTCCAAGCCTTCCAAAATCCGGACATAAATTTTTATAAATTATAAAAATGCATCAAAACCTGTAAAAAATACATGTTAGAATAAGATTACTGCACAATAAACATGAAAATGAAATTTGTACATAATGTGCGTTGTGGCGCAGTGGATATCGGCTCGGAACGAGAAATCGGGGAGCTGAGTTCGAATTCCAGCTGAATTCATTGCATTCACTTACATGCAAATACCCTTGAGAAAGGTATTAATCCATCTCTTCCCTCCAGTTATGGATTAAATAACAGGACAGATTGGGTTCTATAGCCTTGGTCGGCAACCAGTCTACCGCAGAAAGCAATGGCAACCTACTGCGGGATAATCTTCTGTCCAATCAGTCATGTCTCTTTCGGGACATGATCGCCCAAGCATGTTTCACGTATGGCACTTAACTGACTGACTGACATAATGTAAAGAATGAAGAACAAAGAATAAAGTAAAAAATAAAAAAAATACATTGGGTTTCTTGAAGTTTGAAATGACTTGTTGGTCCATGGGCTGTAGGATAGAGGTGGTGTTAGGTGAGAGGTACAGCACCTTAATAAACGAGACCTCCTCCAGAATACCATCTTCGAGGCCGAGCAGGTGGGCAGGGGCATTATTGAGAATGAGGAGGAACTTGAGGAGGCAATGAGGTTGACTCTGGGAGCTACAAGTTGCAGCGCATATTTTGAAATTTTTGCATTTTGTATCTTGAAATTTCATTCGTAACAAGAGACAATATTTTTCCAATATTGCTAGTTCGTTTCTCTTTTTTGCTGGCCCTATGTTAGTTTGTCTCTCTCCTTTTCTCTTCTTGGCGGGCTGTAATTTGGTAGTCTTGCTACCCTCTTAGTGTCACTCACTGGCTATTTCAGTTGACTAACCCAACCTCACCTCAATATTCACTTGGTGTGACCAAAAAGTTAAAAATAATTTTTATCTTCCTGGTAGTACCCTCGGGTTGGGATGGGAATCTCTTTTGTTTGAAATATTCTTAAAAGTAAGTCATTTTTTTGCTTAATTTTAAACTTTTCATGTTTAATTTCTTTTTTTTATTTTAGCAGAAATCTCTTTGACTGGACTTTAACTAAGTTAAAACTTAGCAATCCACCACCATGTTTTTTTTTTCTTTCTTAATTGGAGTAGATAGATCTAACTATTGCCCAGTTCACACTCCACCCACATCTATTGAACAGGTGAAGAGGCTCATCCCTTGTTCCCTGTTTAGGATGTGGTTTCTGGCTTTCTCTTTTCCAATCTTTTCACTCTAACGTAGCCCCCTGCACATCAGTGGTGTTACTGCCTTGCTCGGGGTGATATGATTAAGTCTATTATATATATCATCAGCAATTATATTCTAAAGAAATGTATCATATATTATTTTACTATAGAAAAACACGTCTATTGAACAGGTGAAGAGGCTCATCCCTTGTTCCCTGTTTAGGATGTGGTTTCCGGCTTTCTCTTTTCCAACCTTTTCACTCTTTTTTTTCTTTTTTTTTTAATTGGAGTAGATAGACTAAACTATCGCCCAGTTCACACTCCACCCACATCTATTGAACAGGTGTAGAGGCTCATCCCTTGTTCCCTGTTTAGGATGTGGTTTCCGGCTTTCTCTTTTCCAATTTTTTCACTCTTACATAGCCCCCTGTACATCAGTGGTGTTACCGCCTTGCTCGGGGTGATATGATTAAAAAAAATACATTGAAAAAATGGATTGTCACTGGTGAAGAATTAAAGCAAACATCATTGATATATATATATATATATATATATATAATATTTAAAATTTATAACATGAGTTTGTTATAACTTCACTGCAAAGTAACTATTTTGTTTCAATACTTTTTGTGTCTTGTCAAGTAATGGTGCTGATTGTGAGATGAAGAGTTTTAAAAGGTTAAAAAATAACCAATCCTCCTATTTTTGTTTTGAACCTTTTAAAATCTTCATCTCACAATCAGCACCATCAATTGACAAGTCACAAAATGTGTTGAAACAAAATAGCTACTTTGTAGTGATGCTATAACAAACTTATGTAATAAATTTTAAATAAATGTTATTTGCTCTACTTTGCATTGAGCACTCTTTTAAGAATAGTGTTTCTTCTAGATATCAGAATTTTATTCCTTCCATACTAACCCTATACTTGTGTATATATATATATATATATATATATATATATATATATATATATATATATTATTATTATTATTATTATTATTATTATTAAAATACACCTTAAAGTGCCGAATCCAGGTGCGTCGTCAGTGTTGTTGCTCCCATGTCATTAGAAGTTTCAGGTCTCAATAAACAACAGACACCTTTGATGGGCAACCCAACCGAATATGATCAGTATTCGGCTCGCACCCAGAAAGAAAAAATTGCTACTAGGACGTGCTTTATATAAGTTCCCCAGAAACAGTAATTAATCAAGGCTTCACTTGGGCTATTTGATGTTATAGATTGGGTATGCTTGGTTGTACTGGTATTCTCATGCTTTTTGTAGTAGTTTTTGGCCACTCATTAGCTATATATATATATATATAATTTTTCAAACTGATTTCTCACTTTTTATAGAGCTGTAATATTGTAATATTTGGCCATCAGTCTGGTTAAATAAAAACAAAAAAGAAAATAATAAAATGCCATTTGCAATCTTCATTTTTTTCCCTTCTGCACCCACATGATGTCTCCATTAGGCTTCTAGAGGTTTTGTCTTCATGCCACTTTTATTCATCAACCATTTTCTAATAATCCAGTCCACTTCCTCCTTTAACTTAATAAATCTCCACCTTTTGCTATCTTCAGTTTCTTTTATTTTCTACTTCCACAGGTTGTAAAAGAACTAACAATGTATAATACATCATCATAGAAGTCCAAGGAAGCTATGTGTTTGTTGGAGAGTAAATAACACAACCAGGTGACTAAATGAACTAGTTTAGATGCTTAAATAAAGAACTCCAGTGAGTCTGAAAAACCGTTGGAGTCAGTCTTCAGAATATTTCTTACAGACATCATGGTGAATAGCCTAAGCAAGACTTAATATTATAACCATAGAAAATGAGTTTTAACTGTGACAATGAGGATCAAATCTTATACAAGTTATAACAGGAACAAGGAGGAATTGAAATTCATATGAATTATAATTAGAATTACTAGAATATAGAAACTGGTGCTGAGTTAACAAGTAAGGAAAAATATACTCCTTGCTTTGATACACAGGATACGAGTGACAACACAAACTTGTACTACTTTTTTTTATTTTTCTCAGTGAAAATAGAATAAAACAACAAATATTCTTCAAGTATTTAGGAAATTGTAAAGTTGTAAAATTTCAACAGCAACAGCAACAGATATTACAGGAGTGACAAGAAATTGAAACTCATATGAGTTATAACTGGAGTTACAGGAATATCAAAACTCATCCTAAATGATAAGCAAGTAGGACAAAAAACATACTTGTTGCTTCAGTGCACAGGAAAACTGTGACTCCAATAATTGAATCATGCTACTTTAAATTCTTCTCTTTGTGTACAGAGAAACAACCCCCCCCCAAAAAAAAAACCACATTCTTCAAATTTGTAGGAAATATTGGCTTCTGTGGTTAAAATTCAACAACAGCAACAGCAGCAGTTACTGGAATTACAGAAACAGCAACAAAAGTTGATGAAAATAATATGGAGGTAAACAGAAAATTCTCATTGTTCATAAAAGAACAACACACTTGCAAACACCATATCTGAATTTACATACAATCCAGATGATGGACTTAACTTTTCTGTGTATTTTCAAATATATGAACAAATTTTCAGAGAAGAATGCAGCAATTGTGAAGATGAGAGAAAAACCAAGATTTGTGTTAAAAAGTTAACACCTGTAAAACATGAAAAGTATTGTAACCACATACTGCTACCAACCACCCCACCAAAGAAAAACAAACAGGAAAATTTTGTTTTGAAGAAACAATAAATATTCTGACAAAATGTTTTGGTGACAAAAGCTCTCTGTTCAACACTCATTGAAAATTTATGAATCTGATAAAAAAGAAGACGACGATTTCGTCACATTTCAAGGCATATGAAAGATACAACGTAAACAATTGACTCCGGATATGTTTAAAGAGTTAATTTTCACTCAAGGTATAATGGCGAAAAAAGATGCAGAAATACAGAAGGGAATTCTAATAAAACTTGAACAAAACGATAAATTTAGACTACAGGAAATATTGGACGAATGTTAAATCTTAAATCTGAAATGCGAATGAAGTTCATGAAAAAAAAATGTGTAAGGAAACAAAAATGTACAAAAAAATTAATCCATGTTTCACATGTGGAAGGTTACATTTCAAAGATAACTGTTCCTTTAAAAAATTGTACTGCTACAAGTTTGGTAAAGTTGGACTATAACTTCAAAACCAAACCAAGAAAAAATTCTCACAGGAAAAAATTGTACACAGCACTGCAACAGAAAAAAATAATCACAGAAAACAGAAGAATTTGTGAAAAGGAAAATAAATAATGTGAATGTGGAAAATGCAACTAGACGCTGGTAGTAATATCAAAGTAATCAGTGATGGGGAGAAAATCGGAAAGCCAATGAGGACTTCAAAAGTAGCGAGTAGTGTCTCAGGTGAGAAATTATTTTTTGTTGGTGAAATAAATTGTAAATGTCTCATTCCATAATAAGTGTATAAAAGCTAAAGCTTGTATATTAAAAAATATTGCGAACTTATTCGGTACTGACTGGATGGAATTATTTGAGCTTTGAGATTTACCTAAATATTTATTGCAAAAACGTAAGTAGACATGCGACCAGTTTAAAAAAAAAAAAAAAAGAACAAAGCAAAAATTTAAAGGAAGAATTGAAAAAATATTCTCTGGATGTTCTGTTCAATGACTTGGGTCGGTGTTCCAAATTCAAAGTGAAATTTCAAATGAAAAAAAGTTTAATGCCAGTATTAAATCAAAAACAGAGTGTACATTTAGTTGCAACATTGAAACAAATCAATGAAGAATGAGACAGACTTGAAAAAATAAGTAATCGCAAAGATAAACCATTCAAAATGGGCAGCACCAGCAGTGTATGTAAAGAAAAGAAATAATAAAATTTATGCGCGCGTTGATTTTTTGACAGGATTAAACAAGTGCTTAAAACCCTATAACTACCCATTACCAAGTCCAGAGAAAATTTTTGTGAAGTTGGATCTTTCTGAAGCGTATTTACAAATACAGTTGGAAGAAGAATCTTTTTAATTTTAATTACATCCACTAAATTGCCGAAAAAACAGCATAGCATGAATAATTTTAAAAGGCCCCAAACTTAAGATGTTGCGTAGGGAGCTGGTTAACAACTATAAATATGCAGACGAGATTGTATAAGTTCAATCAAATTCCTTTTGGTATAAAGGTAGCTCCAGTTATATTTCAACAAGCTATAGACACCATGCTTGCAGATTGTGATTTCACAGTGGCTTATCTGAATAATATATTAATTAAAAGTGTATCTAAAGAACAACATATCAGGATGTTAAAATAGTTTTTGAAAAAATACGAGAATATAGGTTCAAGCTCAGTGAGGAAAAGTGTGAATTGTTTAATTAAGTACCTAGAACAGACCAATGATCAATGAGGGTAAGTGAAATGAAATAACAAATATTATTAGGTTACAAGCACTTTCGGGACAAGCAAACTAGTATCCCATTCATGTACCTAATATGCAGAATTTGAGAGTTCCACTGAATGATCTACTTAAAAAAGATGTAAAATGGAACTGAACTGATAAGTGTCAGAAGGCTTTTGAAGAAATAAAAAAAATACAAATGTCGAACTCATCATTAGCACACCACAATCCAAAAGTAGAAACTGTAGTGGTTTCAGATGCTAGTCATTTTACATAAATAAGCTGACAGTAATATGAAAGTTGTTACACATGCTTCACATTCGCTATAACCAACAGAAAAATAGTCAGATAAAAAAAGGCATTAGCAATGATATTTGAACGAAAAGAATTCACAAATTTATACACAGAAAGAGTTTTTGGTTGCAGACAGACCTATGATCGCATGTATTTCTACACAACTACATTCACTCATTGTAAATATACACACGCGACAATCTTGTGATAATCTTGCTTTCCGACTTCTTTACGGGATGTATATATAGCAGACACGTGGTACACCCAAGTACAGTTGCAGCAGAACCAGAGAACACAAAGCAAGGCAGTTCACAGCTGCCCCCAATAGCAGCATGCTATTGTGGGGTTCGCGCTCTTCAATATCAAACAATTCTCTCACACACCCGCACTAATTGAAAGACGCAATTAGATGCCTTTTTATTTCTTTAAATAACACGTGTACAAATTATTACAGTTGGCACAGAATCCTAACACGCACAACATGTAAAGACCAACTCACTTTCTCTTACTAATCATTCTTCGAAACTTTACAAAGATGAACTTATTCAGGACTCAGACATTTTCACCAACCTTCTATCAAAATTATTCCTAACACAGCTCACATATGACACTGATAAATCTTCCAGCGACAAAGAACTTTACAACTTACCTCAATTGCTGTAACACAATCTTATGCAGAAAATGAAAGACATTTTAATCAGACAGATTCAACGTCTGTACAAAGTATGTAATTCTTGTTATTTGTTAATACATTTTATATAATAAAAATGAATGCCTTGACCATTTTATTCAATGTTTCATTTGCTAATTTCATGAATGATTTCAACCGTATAAAATAATTGTTGGAATGCAGGAATTTAGTTAGGAAGTTCTTTGGGAAATGGCCTTGTGCCATGTAAAATTCAAACCTAAATTTTTATGCATATGAGGCCCAACAGACCACATACCTTTATTATCAATTTATGTCTTGAACAAAGAATTTCCTACGCATACAGTGGATAGATTACAACGCTGAGGTACAAACTTATTAAATTACACTTTTATGATGGAATACCAACTGCCCAAAAAATTAGGATATGCGGATGGATTATCAAAATTGATACCAAAAAAATACAGAAGTATTTGAGGATACTGTCATGGCATCATTAAGAAGTGAAATTGAAATTAAAATGTATTATGCAACATAGTACGTGAATTACCAGTTAGCCAGAAAGAAATAAAAAAGCAGAGCAAAACGTGTTTAGTGTGGAAATAAACAACTACTAAAAGAAAATAAGAACACAATCCAGACTTGAACACTTATTTGATTTGTGACAGTCAGTCAGTTAAGTGCCATACGTGATACACGCTTGGGCGATCATGTCTCGAAAGAAACATGACTGACTGGGCAGAAGATTATCCCGCAGTAGGTTGCCATTGCTTTCTGCGGTAGACTGGTTGCCGACCAAGGCTATAAAACCCAATCTGTCTTGTTATTTAACCCATAACTGGAAGGAAGAGACGGATTAACACCTTTCCCAGCGGTATTTGCGCGTAAGTGAATACAATGAATTCAGCTGGAATTCGAACTCGGCTCCCCGATTTCTCGTTCCGAGTCGATATCCAATGCACCACAACGCACATCCTTTATGATAGTACGAAAGTGAATATTAAATGAATTTCATTGCTGGCATCCGGGAATTTCAAGGATGAAATCTCTTATAAAAAGTTTTGTAAAATGAATTAAAACATTGAAAAAAATAGTAAAAGCCTGCACAGGTTGTGCTTTGGCAGCAAAATTACCTACCTTGAAAATGCACAAGTCGATCGCAACAATGGCAAAACTACATGAATTGCACGAAATCAACTTTTAGAACTGTTTCATCTGCAGTGATGCAACTCATTTGAAAAATTTCCATCCATTGGCTGTAAACATCAACAAGCATAAAATAACTTTCCATTGATAGGTCCAACAAAATCCTTGTGAAGGTGTGATCAGGATGATTCAGGGATAGGCCAGGAGCTCAGTATAGTTTTCCTGGGAGATTTTGTTGGCAGTTAGAACATGTGCATGCCAATTCCTCCATCCGCTTATCCATGTTAGGCTAACAAGCATAGCTGCATACTAGGGCTTTCATACAGCTAATACCTTTGATGATTATAATGAAATTGTTTCATTACTCTGTCCTGTAATGAGGATGGGACAATCACTCACTCAATAAAAAGACAGTCATTGACTTCTGACAATGAAGCTTGAAGTTGAAAGAAAGGTTAAATTCTTTTGTCTATGCATACTGTTGTGAGGAGTTACCTACTTAATAATGGACTCTTTGTCTATATTAACCGAGAGTTAATTACTCTCGAGATCAGAGCCGGGTCGACAGAGACACTAGTTTCCAGTACAACTTCAGTTCAGCTCAGCCTAGTCTGTCTGTCTGTTGGTCACTTGTAGCCAAGCTATTATTACTCTTTCTCTTTGTATCTCTTTGTATCTCTTGTTGACGTAATATATGTTATTGACCTACCACCGTGTTGACTCATTATTTTATGGTCCCATACCGGGTCCATATCACATACTTTTGGTCATTTTATATGATGGAAGTGCATCACTTTTTGTAGAACTGAATGGAAAGCTGTAGCTTCACGGATCATTGTAGAAGTGACTTACAGTAGATGCTAATACTGAAGTGATTTTCTGGCTCCAGGGATACTGCTGCAATGATAGAGACATGACTGACTGGGCAGAAGATTATCCCGCAGTAGGTTGCCATTGCTTTCTGCGGTAGACTGATTGTCGACCAAGACTATAGAACCCAGTCTGTCCTGCTATTTAACCCATAACTGGAAGGAAGAGACGGATTAATACCTTTCCCAAGGGTATTTGCGCGTAAGTGAATACAATGGATTCAACTGGAATTCGAACTCGGCTCCCCGGTTTCTCGTTCCGAGCCGATATCCACTGAACCACAACGCACAGCATGACCAATTATATCAGTTCTGTTATACTTTATAGTAAAGTTATAGTCCAATAGTGTAGTCGCTCATCTCTGCAAACGATTTGCTGTATACACATGAATACTTTTTTTTATCTAAAAATACTGAGAATAGACTTGTGGTCCGTGATCTGAGTAAGATGACGCCCATAGAACATTTTATGAAGCCATTAAATGGTAAAGACTATTGCTAAAGCTTCCTTTTCAATTTGGCCATAGATGCATTCTGCAGGGGTCAGTGATCTATATGCATGAGCAATGGCCTTTTGGCCGCTATCAGGAAAATATGAGAAATGACAACACTATAATTAGAAGCATCTGAGAATACGACAATATCCATGGATGGGTTGTAGTGTCAGCAAAAGACTTGAAGAAAGTAAGGACTTTACTTTTGTGAAAGCAAACTGACATGTAACCAATATATGTAACATTTATTTTGAAAAGATTGTTGAGAGGTGCATGAACTCTATGAGGTTTGGGTAAAAATGCACTGTATTGGTGAACTAAGCCAAGGAAAGAATGTAATGTTTTAACATTTGTTGGTGCTGACATATTTTTTATTGCCGAGGTATTTTCTGGGTCTGGCTTTCTACTATTTTTGTCAAATATAAAAGTATTTGATTTTGTCCCGGAAAACTTCACACTTTTCAGCTTTAACACGGAAGCTGTATAGTTCATCTTGGGATACAGCTGCAAACGATGATGTCATCAATAAATGCTGCAACTCCAGTCAATCCGGTCAGCATGGCGTCCTTTGTTTGCTGGAAAATGGTTGGTACTGGTTTGACTCCGAAGCTAAGGCAGTTAAATCTGAACAAACCTTTGTGGGTATTAATAGTAAGGAGCTCCTTAGACTCCTTTTCAACTTCCAGTTGGAGCAAAACTTCGGAAAGATAAATTTTTGCGAAGAAATTTCCACCATTTAATTTAGCAGAAACATCCTCGGCAACTGACAGTGGATACTGATGTGCATGCAAAGAATTATTTAAACTAGTTGAGTAGTCAACACATATTCGGACTTTTCCACTTGCTTTTTTTACTACTACAATAGGTGCTGCCAAATGAGAATAATTTTTAGACTCTATTACACTCACTTGCTGAAGACGTTGAAGTTCTTTTTCAACTATATCACGTGTAACAAAAGGCACAGGTAGTTTTGGTCAAAAAATTGGGTTAGAGTCCTCTTTTAATTTCAAAATTGTCGTACAACAACCAAGGCCTTCCTTTAAAATGTCACTGAACTTATTTTTAAGTTCATTCGTAAAATGATTTTCAATGTTCGAAACAGACGTAAGACTAATGTGTTGAACACAAACTGGATAGGAATGCCAAAAAGATGTAGTCGAGACCAATTAAATTCAATTCAAAATTTTTGGCAAGATAGCTTACACCCGAAAATGTGGTAGCTCGAAATGTAACATTTAAAAGTTAACTTACCAGTTAAATGAATTTGGTCTCCAGAGGTGCTTCTCGCTATATTGATCTGTTGCAGACAAACATGGCTCTGTGATATTAACGCAATATCTGACGCTGTGTCAAACTAGAAAAGAAACGGGTTTGTTGTTCACTGAAACAACAATATAATTTCTGTTGCTTTTATAGTCCGCCTTGAATGTTGCGAACACAGAGTTTGTTTGCGTCGGCTTTTTTTTTTTTTGTTTTGTTTTGTTTTTTAACGAATTTCTTGTGGATTAGACTTTCAGCATTTTTTTTTTCAGTTTGCGTTGCAAAGATTTTCTTTATTTCCAATCTGGCAGCAAACATTGCACTTATGTTTCTTAAACGAGCAAAAACTTGCGTAATGCCAGGCACCACAAAGCCAACAAGTTGATGGAGGTTTCTTTTCTTTTGTTGCTTGGCCGTTTCCTGTTAACCATGGGGTGTTTGGTTTTTGCACTAACATGGTGTCTCTTTTAATTACAACCACTAAACTACTGAAAAAAACAGCATAATATGAATAATAAAAAAGGACCTAAACTTAATAAAAACGAACTTTTTCAATCAAAATGTTTGTTATTATGAAGAGGAAAGTTCAAAGTATTTTTGAATTATTTTTTTAATTATTTTAAAAATTTTTAATCATTTCTAACACGTTCGAAATTTTGGTAAAATGCCTTGTTTTGATTTTAGTTAGCGGTTAACCAAATCGTTACGAGAGTTTACAATAGAAAACGTAATACACTCTTGATCAAAAATTTAAGACCACTTAAAAATCTTTAAAAAGAAATTTTTTTTTACGGATAGATTTTAAACTCCTCCCACTTAAGGTTATCAATACTACAATCTAAAAGGTTATGGAAACAAAAAGCTACATTCCAAACATTTTATTTAGAAATTTACATTTTTATAAAATGAGGCAATTTACACATGATCAAAATTATAAGACCAGAGACAAAAATTCTACAAAATTGTACAAAAAGTGTATGAAAACATTCAATAACCAAATTTAATAATGAAGTCTACCTCCACTGCTTTTGATGACTTCAAAAATTCTGTCGGGCATGCTAGAAATAAGCGTTTCCATTAAGGTGCGGGGGATGTTGCTCCAGCTTCTGAAGATGGCTTCACGAAGTTCATTTTTTGTTGAATATTGTTTGCCAATTCGATAAACATCTCTTGTCATTCATCCCCAAACATTTTCAATTGGGTTCAAGTCAGTTTTTTTTTCGGTGACAAAGACATTAATTTGGAAATTCTTGCAAAAATCAAATGACGAATTTTAATGAAACTTTCAGGATTTATTCACAAATGAATGAAAATATTTTTAAATGATTATTTTAAAAAAATCTTGGTAAAAATACTCTACGTAAATTCATGAAATTTCAAGAAATTAAATTTTATTGGAAAAATTGGTTTTAGTTAAATGCAGGATTCATTGGGAAATGTAAATAATTTGTTATTTTTTAAAACATTTTTTGCTTTTATTTCCGAAAATCTGCTCCGAATAGTAAAATAAAAAATGCAATAAAACTATGACATTAACTTGATAAGCTTTTCATTTCTTTAATAAATAATATATATTAAGGACATTAATTAAAATTTTTTAGATATTATGTTTATATCATATTTTAAAAAGATTTGTTAGTTTATAAAATTATTAATTGAAGATTATTTAGACTAAATATAATCTTCAATTAATAAATAATTTAGTAATCGAAAATTGAAAAGTTTAATACAAATCGTCGTGCCTTCGTATATTCAAAATAAGTTTTGATTTTTTTTTTTTGTATGGTAATTTCTATGTATACATCAGAAGTTCACCACTTACAGGAAAAAATTATATAATTATGTCATTGTGGTCGCCATACACTTATCTCTCATCTGACAATCTGTCAACATAATTCAAATGCGGTGGAAAGGCTAGAAAGTTCAACACTGTGTTTAAGAAAGTTTTATTCTAAATTTCATGCTATAAATAATACTTGTGTAAATCAGATTAATTTAACATCAAACTTGCTATATTTTTAAAAACTATGTGTCACAGGTGTATATTTTATTTTTGCAAGATTTTTAAAACCGAGAATTAACTTTTGTTTACAAGCGTTGATCGCTCAAAAATGGCCGAAAAATTTAAAGATTAAAAAGAAAAATTAAAAAATGTTAGATTCCAATCAATATAATTTCTTTTTGAAATACAAGAGAGTATTTCGCTTACTGGAAATTGTAAATTTAATCATTTAGTTTTCAATTAAAACCAAAATAAAAGTTTCAAGAAAACTTTATTTGTAAAAATTCAATTTAAAAGTTAGCTATCGAAAATGAGTTGAGGTACCTACTTGTAATGCTTAAAGATTGTTGCATTCAGTTGTTAGAGCTTGAATAGTGATGTCTTTATCGTGTTCCGATTTGGAAAGTAACACATAATTCAATAAGTCCCGGGCCTGACATATATAAAAAAATCTATATGATTTTTATGAAGTACTAACCTTCAGAAAACACGTGACAAAATTTGGACACAATCGGATTATTAGTTTACAAATTACAGTCATTTAAGTGAAGCTACTGTTGCAAATTTTCAAAAAAATGGAAAAATCTGAAATTCGTGTGTTGATAAAGTATTGCATTCTGATAGGAAAAATATTGTTTAAGCAAAGCAGTAGTTTGATAAGTATTATTCGGACTCTGCTCCATTGGGAACAATGGTTAAGAAGTTGTATTTTATGTACCTTGTCCCTTCAGGACGTAGGCGATCATGGCCTTCCACGTTTCCCTATCCCTGGTGGTACTTAGCACGCTTTCTTCTGTAACGTCTCTCAGTCCCCGTTCCGTCATCCACCTGCTCAGACCCTCAGACAGAGGAAAGCAGTGGATAACATATTTAAATATGTTATCCGCTGCTTTCCTCTGTCTCTTTTCCCCTCTATCTGGCCTGTTAGTATCAGGTTCTCTAAGCCCTCCTTCCCCATTACATGTTCCAGGAACTCCATTTGTCTCTTCCTGATGCTCAATATTAATTTCCTTTGCGTTTCTATCATTTCCAAAACCCCATCATTGTTCACATGCTCGGTCCACGATATCCGCAGCATCCTTCTGTAGAACCACATTTCAGCTGCTTCAAGTTTTCCCTTCATCTTTGTTGATATTGTTCAACATTCACTACTATATTGAAGAACTGACATCACATAGCAATCCAGTACTCTCTTCTTTGTTTCTAGTGAAAGTTTCCTGTGTCTTAATACTTTACTCAGCTTCTGGAACGCGTCTTTCGCCATGCCAATTCGCCTTTGGATCTCTGTGTCGCAATTTCCGTCTTCAGTTAGAACACTTCCCAGATATTCAAATTTTCGTACCTGTTTGATTTTAATACCCTCCACCTGTATTTGGCACTTTGGGCTGCTCTTTTTGCTGATGACCACGCATTCGGTTTTCTTGCAGTTTATTTGTAATCCCTTCATGTCACTCTCTTCAGCTATCTTCTGTAGGAGGTCCTGCAGTTTTTTTCCGTGTCTGCAATCAATACTGTGTCGTCTGCGTATCTTATATTGTTCAGATTGTGACCTCCGATGAGAAATCCCGGCGTAACATCTAGGGTCCTCAAAATATTCTCACTGTACAAATTAAATAGATCCGGTGAAAATACACATCCCTGTCTTACGCCTCTTTCTATCTTTGTATAACTGCTGAATTCGTTACCTGTCCGTATGCAAGCAGTTTGCTGCCAGTAGAGGTTTTTAATGACCCTAACGTCTTTCCCAAATATGTCGAGCCTGCTAAGCATCTCCATCAATTCTTTGTGGCGTATTTTTCGAACGCTTTTACATAGTCAATAAAGCACAGGTATAAGTCCTTCTTCATTTGTATTGCCCTTTCAGAGAGCATCCTAATCATAAATATGGTGTTCCTTGTCCCAGTTTCTTTGATGAACCTGCACTGTTCTTGTCCTATCTCTAGCCTGATTCTACTTCTAGCTTTATTCATCAGTATTCGGACGATCAGTTTTGTAATATGACTCATTAAGCTGATAGTTCAGTTAGGTCACACTCGTTTACAACTGGCTTCTTAGGCAATGCTATGAAAATGGATTTGCATAGGTCATCTGGCATTAGGTTGCCATAAATCGGCAGTTGTCCCGGAAAACACGAAAAAGTCCACAAACTCGTTTTGGCCGATCGTAATTGAAGTTGCGTGAGATAGCAGAGGAGTTGAACACATCAGAAGGTAGTGTATTCACCATTTTGCATGAAGATTTGTCAATGAGAATGCCGTGTTCATAGTGGGTGTCGTGTTTTCTCACAATCAATCAAAAACAAAAACGCGTCGACGATTAAGAGCGTTGTTTTCAACTGTTTCAACGCAACAAGTAATAATTTTTTTGTAAATATGTACAATAGATGAAACATGGATCCACCACTTTACTCCGGAGTCAAATCGGCAGTCAGCTGAGTGGACAGCAGCAGGCAAGATTTTGGCCTCTGTATTTTGGGATGCGCAAGGTATTTTGTTCAGCGATTATCTTGAGAAAGGAAGAACCATCAATAGCAAATATTATATAACATTATTGGAAAAGAAGGAAGAAATCGTCAAAAAACGGCTACAAATGAAGAAGAAAGAAGTGATCTTTCACCAAGACCACGCACCGTGTCACAAGTCGATCGCAATGATGGCAAAACTACATGAATTGCACTTCGAATTGTTTCCGCATCCACCCTATTCTCCAAATATGACTCCAAGCGACAACTAGCTGCTTGCAGACATCAAAAGAATGCTCCAGGGAAAGAAATTTGGCTTCAATGAAGAATCGATATCGAAAAGTGAGGCGTATTTTGAAGCCAAAGACAAATCGTTCTACAAAAAAAAAAAGCATTGAATTGTTAGAGAAGTGTTGGGATCAGTGTATCACCTCAGAAGGCGATTATACTGATAAAAAAAAATCGAATTTTGCCTAAAAGATGTTGTTTTACTAGATAGGCCCGGGATTTATAGTGTGATGTGTTAGTCTGGTCTGGTCCAAATATCACTATGTGATTCAGACGTAAGTCCTGCGATACAAATCAAACATTTAAACTGCTCCTCTGAGGGAATTTAGTTTAAATTTTTCGCATTGTCGTTTTATGACACCAGCAAACGTTATATTATAGGGATATCGATCATGCTTATTAGATTGGCATTGTGTCAAACATAAACGAACTCCCTACAACTTAAGATTATCAGAATCATTAGAAGGTTGAAGGTTGGAAGAATAAAAGTATTTCGTTCGTATGTTAAAGTAGAATTTATTTAAAACATCAATTTGTAGGAGATAAATGTTCATAGAGAAAATATAGTACGTAGTTAAGGGAATCCAGTTGTAGGTAGCAAACGTGATTATGCAGAATTAACATGCTACTAATAAAGCCTGTATTCCTTTCCTTTTTTTATGACTGGCGAAAGAAAGTGAAAAGGAGAGTAAAGCAATAAAGGAAAATGGTACTTATCGACGTAAATATTTAGGAGTCAGTTGAAGTATCTTATTGTTGTTGTTTTTGTGATCTTGTTTATTGACGACGAGAATGGTGAGGACGAAGAAAAGATAAAGGAAAATTGCACTCGAGCAGGAGAACGAGAACGAGAACGAATGTGTGTCGGGATGTTATGTCCGGGTCAGTAGCTTGAAGTTTCTTTTCCACATCTTTGCGGTGTCTGGTCTTGCTTCCATCTCTGACTGATTCGACTTTCTTTCTTTCTGTTTTTGTAGCTAAAGACTTTTTCACATCGACTTGTTAACTTTTCTCTCGGTTTTGCAAATCCCTTCTTTGATTGGTTAGAAAATTAATTTAACACCGGATCGCGAAATTTGGCTTCGTCTTTCTCCTTCAATACGGGGTCAATCCTTTCTCTGATTTGTCAAAATTAAGATTTCACACAAGATAGTGAAATTTGTAGAAAGTGAAGAAGAGAATTGCTTTTAAATCGTATTCACCACAATCTAATCGCCTTCGTCATTTTTTTCTAATTAAAGACAATTAAACCTGGTATTAAACAGTGACTGTTTTTTTCTAAAGGTTTCTTTTAGCAGTTCTACTGTTTCTGGAAATGTAAAATCCGTTGGCTGCTTTGATAGGATGTAATTTGTGTAACGGTCGTGTTCTTGGATTCCCACTTTACAAATTAGTAGACGGATTTTCTAATGTTCGTCTTTCTGTGAAAATTCGTTTTGGAAAATGTCTATCCATCTTTTGTAACACGAAGCAACAGTTTTTTCCGCTTTCATTGTCATAAATGAAATTCTGTTGTGTTGTTAGAGATGTTATCCACAGAATTTGTATTCAAATTCCTTTTTTTCTTTTAAATTTTTTAGTTAGTGATTGAATTGTTGATTGAACTGATGAATTATCATAGTCAACAACTACTGTTGTGGCATTTAGTCAGAACAGTTCTTGTTGATTTAATACTTCTTTCAGTATGTCTGGTGATATCGCCATTTTTGCGAGTTTTTGTTCTATTTCAATTTCGTCGTCAAAATTTGTTGTAACCTCAAATATTAGGAACAACAAAATATAACAAACATAGTTAATATATTTTGAAACACAACAATATTCATTTTTTCTTTTATTCTCGCCGACCCGGATACAGCAGGATTGGGTTGGATAACAAATTACTGTCTACACATGGTGTATTGTCCAGCAGCCATGTTGTTGTTCTTGCTTGCCTCTTTTTTGTGAAGAATTAATGAATCTTTAAGGGAGAGTTGTCTCCCCTAACAATTATATTTATTGGCCATTCTACCTCACTGTGTTCGTTTTGTCATAGAAAATGTATATGAGATTGTAAAATTTTGGAGAGCGATCAAGTTTCTCAATGATGATCCACAAGGCTTCTCAGATGACAAAAATTAACAACCTTTCCAGTGTCATTAAGAAAAACTAATAATCCATACTGCTCCCTGTTAAGACTGATAATTGGTGTAGTATTTGTTACAGTTATTACTACTCATGGTGTCATTATAAGCAAGTTCTTTGCCCAGCTCTGTTCATAAATTGAGAAATGCCACTACCAGAAATCAATTATCCCATACCATGTGAGAATAATGTGAACTATTTTTAGTGGACGAATTTTTATTTGTTCCCCCTTAACTTAAAGATCAGCTTTCTTAACTCAAATTATCCAATTGAATAAACTCTTTTCATCAAACAATGTGGCATGTCAAGAACAAGACATTATTGGACACTATATATTCAATGAAATGCTGTAAAGAATAACATTTCTATCAATTTTATATATCAATTAGGTAAGAATGCATGTTTAAAAGAAATTTGAATTTCTTATTCAAAATCTGGACATATTAAATGGTGGACAGTTGCATTGACAAGAAAGAGACTATTTTATTCATTACAATATTTGAATTAATAATTACAAATCATTTTTGAGTTCCTTTTTGTTTAATCATTTCAAAAGTTTCCCCATCAAGAAAAATATTCAAACTACCAGTCTTCTTTGGTAATTTTTGACAAGTTTATCTTTCATTTTATGATAATAGAGAGTGCAAATGTCAGATGAGAAAGAATGTAGTTATATGTGACTAGTTTTAACCTGGCCTGATTTCAACTGTCACTGTGTCTGAATTACTAAAGTCATTTTCTTTGGACTTTAGACTGTGCCTCTTTTGCAATTTTTTCCCAACTCTGTAAGCAGAATTGACACTTCTTTTACTTCTTGTCTGATAGGGGTTTTTTTTTCCACAAAGTTGTTGCCAGAATGTTTTTCATTCCAATATTTGGTTTCACTACCCTTGCATCTACTATAAAAACACATATTAATCCCTAGTATACATACATTATTTCCAAGTCAAAATTGACATTGTCCTTCTCCTATTTGTAATTTTATTTTCTGTCAATGTAGCAGACAGATACAGTTGCTGGACTTGAGATGTGATATTGGTTAAAAGATGGTTTTCTAAAGAGAGAAACAGTCACACATTTTTGTATCACAGTAGCAGGCCCTCAGGCTGAATACAATCAGAGCCAGGATATACTGAATATCCCAAGTTGGCACAAAAGGAGTCTAAACAATGACATGATTATATTGGCAGGAGAATAATGTGGATGTAGGCTTAAGCTTGGATGAGAAGTTGGAAGTGTGAAATGTTGTGCCAGTGACTATAGCAAAGAAGTAGCATAAGGAGAAGCGACATGACAACTTAAAAGAAAAGAAACTTCATGGTCTGTTCTTTCAGCAGACAGACACAATTTGCTGGACCTGAGAGATGACTTTGGGTAAAAGAAGATTTTCTAAGGAGAGAAACAGTGACCCATTTATGCATCACAAGAGCAGGCCATCAGAATTAATACAATCAGGACTAGGATAGACAGGTCACAAGAAGAAAGTAAATGCAGGATGTGTGGACAAACAGTTAACCACATTAAGACAGTTAACCGCATTTAGATAGTTAACCACATTAACCGACTGTTTCGAGTCTAAGCAGTTGGTAGGAAAATCCATTGAGAAATATGCAATAAATCTGGTTTCATTGTAAAAGAAAATTGGTATGAATATGTTTTATCCTTGAAGAAGGCACAATAATGAATTGTGCATCCAAGTGGTAAACTACCAAATACAAACGTCGTAGATCAATCCGGATGGTTCTGTACAGAGATTAGTCTACTGCAATATAAACTACCATATACACTCCTAACTAATCAGTAGCTATGGCTCTCATATAACAGATAGACTCATCCATCCTACTGTACCAGAAGGGTAGCAGGATATTCCACTAGTGTTATATATCGACAAACAACAAACACGCATATATATAAAAACATAAAGTTATATTTTTATTAATGACGATGAACCGTGTAGAATAGGGAACAGAGAATTGAGAGAGCGCGCTTCTAATGGGTTGACGGGAGTGTAGTCTTATTTGTTGTGTCTCTCTCTTCACCGGCCGATCTCTGTTGCTCCTCTACTACTGGCGAATCCGTGTGCCGAGGTCTTTTTATAATCTTCCAGAACCGGGACTTTTTGCCTCGCCCACGCACACCCACGTAATTCTCAGAGACACCTGTTCTGTTTGCCTCTGTAGTTATTTCCGCTGCTGCCGGAAATAAGGTCAAACAACATCCGTTCCTTTCAACGACCGGAAACACCCTCGCTTGCATCAGCCTTCCTCGGGTGGGGCCAGATTGTTATATTACACTAGAACAGAATATTAGTCAAAAACAGAAAATATTGGTCACAAGATATTATGGGATTTCATGGTCCAGATAGATTATGTCATTGAAGAATGAAAACCCAAAAATATTTTTATAGATAAGGAGAGTAGCAAGTGTCAATTTTACTTTGCTGTTTCACATGATATAAGAGTGAACTCCAAAGAAACTGAAAAGATTGAAATGAACAAGGATCTGGCTAGGGAGCTGAAGAAGCTATGGAACATGAACATAGAACTAATTTCTGTAGCAATGGATGTGTGTGGAACACATGGTAGAAAACTGAAACAGAACTTAGAGAAAATTTGAATTGAGACCAAGATTGTAAACTGCCAAATAAATGCCATCATTTACTCTGTGATGTTTTTCTAAAATGTTTTTTATAATCATTTTATCCCAAGCAAGACAGGACCACCACTGGTGTACAAGGGGTTACAGTGGGATAAAAACAAGGTACAGGGGATGTCAAAGAAAAGATAAAAGGATAGGAATCAAGAATCAAGAACATAGCAATTGACATTGCATTTAAACTTTTGGAGATTGTAGCTATCAGGGAAGCAAGTAAACAGAAGGGAGTTCCACAAACAAGAAGTGTGAGAAAAGAAACTGTTACATTAGAAGAGGTGGTTACATTTAACTATTTTGATGGTCAATGGGTGAGACCTTGATGCTAATCTAGTGGCACATGCATTTACGTGTGGTCAGGGAATCTGGAAAAAAGCTCATCAGAGAAGTTATTTTGAGTTGTGAGGAGTCTTGTTGACACAATACGTCAAGAACAGGAGAATGTTCATTTCCATGTCAATGTGCAACATCAATATAATAATGAGAATAAATGAGTCAGAAAAATAAAATAGTTATTAAAGATAATAATGTCATTTAATCAGAAATTCATATAATCCTAATATGCATCATTTCATATATATTTATGAAGATGCTTATTATAGACTCTGTTTTTAGGTTTGTGTTAGTGATAACAAAACAATTCTAAAACAAATTTCCCACAACTAATTCACATTTCGAGAATTAATAAATATTTGAATTCTTCAGAAAAGACTTATGAAGCCATCACCAATATTTGGTGCCTTCAGGCATGCAAAGAATTAATTAAACTAAGATTTGGAATTAAACTCAAGAGAAAGTAAAGAATATTCCCTGAAAAGAGCATTCTGGCACAATAGACATTTTCAAATGAACGTTAAGTTGATTATGCAACAAAAGTATTCTTTGCCAGAAAAAAAATTTGAGAAATTTTGTTGACAAAGAAAAAGTTACAATTGAATTGTAAAATGTTTTGGTCATAAAAAGATTTATTTCAAGAAGAAAAAGATCCTCTTTTTCATGAAGTTTTTCCCTAACACATACATTATATATATATATATATGTGTGTGTGTGTGTGTGTGTGTGTGTGTGTGTGTGTGTGTTAGGATACATACACATACACACACTCATACATTTAGATTTTTTTTTTTAATCATATCACCCCAAGCAAGGCGGTAATGCCACTGATGCACAGGGGGCTACGTAAGAGTAAAAGATTGGAAAAGAGAAAACCGGAAACCACATCCTAAACAGGGAACAAGGTATGAGCCTCTTCACCTGTTCAATAGACGTGGGTGGAGTGTGAACCGGGCGATAATTTAGTCTATCTACTCCAATTGAAAAAAAAAATGAGTAAAAGAATGAAAAAGAGTAAAAGATTGGAAAAGAGAAAACCGGAAACCACATCCTAAACAGGGAACAAGGGATGAGCCTCTACACCTGTTATGTGTGCATATGTGTATGTGTAAAAGAAATAATTACAAAAAATGAAGTTTAATGCTTCTAATAAATTCTTTGACATTAAGAAAATAAGTTTAATCTTTCACTCTCAATCTTTCTGTTCTTCTCCTTTTCAATCTCTTTCTCTCTCTCTCTATTTATCTATCTATCTATGAATATATATTTATATATATATATATTTTAAAACTTGTATGCATGTATGCATATATTTACATTCATAAATGCTCACAATTTCAACACATTTACATATGTGTGCCTGTGTCTGCACATGTGTGTGTGTGTGTGGATAACATTTATCAAAATATATAAATTGTTCTACTGCTTATCTAATAAAAATAAAGATTCAATCAGTCACTTACATACCATACATGATACACTTGTCTAGTCTTGTCACTTATGAGACATGACTGACTAGGCAGAAAATTTTCCTGCAGTAAGTTACCATTTCTTTCTGCAGTAAACCAGTTGCCAACGAAGCTTGTAGAACCAAATCTGTCCTGCTATTCAACCTATAGCTGGAGGGAGAAGTGATGGAATCATACCTTCCCAAGGCTATTTGCATGTAAGTGAATGCAATGAATTCAACTGGGATTTGAACTCAGCTCTTCGATTTTTTATTCCGAGCTGATATCCATTGCACCACAATGCATATCATAATGTATTAATTGTTCTATTGCTTCTCTAACAGTCTTTGAATAAAGAATAAAGATTATTCTATCAATAAACTATACAGTTATCAATATTTATCTATTTTATTGAAGGATTTTGTCAAATCCAACCAAAAATTGCTAAAACCCCCAAAGAATAATTTGGCAGTAAAAGAAGACTTCTGAGAATGTCCTAGATTCCACCTTGACACAAAGTGGAGTTTGTCCCTGCTTCACTGTATTTGACAAATTTCTGCTTAACAACCAATATGACACAAGTCTTTTGGGTTTTTTTTACTAAGGAATTTTACATATTTCTAGCACCTCACAGATACTACACACCTTAAAAAATGATTTATCTTTTCTGTGCAATGAAGAGCTAAGATTAGAATGATGACTGATGTGCTTGAGACACTGAAGGGAGATCAATATAGAAAATTAAATTGCTTGACATTATAGAATAGATTTAAACAAGATTATTATTATTATTATTATTATTATTATTATTATTATTATTATTATTATTATTTCCCTTGATTTCTGTTGTATACACATTTCCTTCTGGATCCCAACCAAAGACCTAAGGAGAGAAATAGCTTCATGACATTTTCCACTTATTATTATTATTATTATTATTTCCCTTGGTTTCTGGGCCCCAATCAGAGACCTAATGTCAAAAATTGGTTCATGACATTTTCCATTGATCATTTTTTGTAAACAAAAAAAACTTAAGGTCAAATGCATTTTACATAAATAAAGCTCTTCTTAGTGTGTGAGCTGTGAATACAATTTTTATATTTCTTTAAGGTATGGGCTACGAGGAATCTCTTCGTAGAATCTATCAGAATGCTTTCCAATCAATCCGAGGGTTCCAACTACAAATAAAATGATTAATGTCCTCATGTGCCATATTTTTTTAGATTTCCATTTAAAGATCCTCGTATTTTAATAGCTTTTGAAGATTTTTACGGATACATTACAAAATGTAGAGTCTGCCATAAGAAAGTACTTTTTTTTCTTGTGGTCTTTGACAACCACGTCTCAGCTTTGGTTGTTTTGTCTGTGTGTATTGTAAAGTCCCATAAAATTGCTACTGGTCTTATCTCTGTAACCGGGTTTGGGTGATGGTCATACCAATTTCTTGCAGTATCCTTTCCATAAAAGTTTCAGATTTTCCAATGCAGGTATTGGCCTACTCAGTCGGTGCCAATACCGTGAAACCTGATACAAGATGGTCAATTATTTCTGGATATTTATCTCAGACTCTGTATTTTGGGATAACACAATTTTTCAGTATGTGTGCCTGGTAATTTCTAAGCAAGTATTGGTCCTGTGCAGCAAGAATATAAAGTTCAGTTTCAACTTTTAACCCTGCACTGAATAACCACTGATGGATACGGGTTTTGTCTACATCAGTTTGTTTGGTACATGGAGAATATTGACCATGAAGAGGCTTGTCTTGCCAGGATTTCTGTATCTGGTCCATTGCATATGCTTTCTTTTTTAAACATTTTGCTGCTTCAGTATTTGTACTGTTTTACTTGCATTTCTTTAGCCACTTAAAATTCCATTTTGTTGGCTTCCTTTATTACTAAATATAGAACAGAGTGACTTCTTTCATGTTATTTGACACAGATTATCATCCAGTCTTTTATAGTTTCCAGGTATCTTTGAAGGCTTATTGTTGTAGGTTTGTAATGCCTAGTTGAAATAATCCTCTACCTCATTCAGATCTAGACCCATACAGAAGATTAATCAGCCTTAGGATGATGTGTGTGATGAAAAGGGAGAAGCTTTCTCATTATTATTATTATTACTAGTAGTAGTAGATGTAGTTGATTTGAGTTTCTCTTCTACTCTTGAACATTTCACAGTTGAAAGATACAGCACTTTTCACGGGTTAATTTGGGAAATTACACAGGAAATATTGCTTAAAGTATTTTTTAAAACAGTGATGTTTTTACCTTAAACTTATATAAGTCAAAACACCAAACTGCTTATCTTTATAAATGATTTTTATATGGGGTTAATAACAGGTTATTGAATGACAACATAGAGAATAACATGTCACATACTTTTTCCCTCAGCATTTTCTAATATAAAATTGTAACTGGGGTTTGTTTTGTTCTGTCAGCATTTCTTGATGTAGAATTATATTATTCTTGTATATATAAAACTCTATTGATAAAATAAGTATTAATCTAAAAAAGACTTTTGAGGAATGAAACATATCATGTAGAAGTATTTCTATTTTATTTTTGTATTAAAAAATATATCTCCTACAAATCTTTTTGTTATTCAAAATATTTTCAATCAGATGAGATTCAAATGTTCGATTAGCAAACTTTGCTCCTCTGATATCAAATATTCCTTGCTTTTTTTCCTTTCTCTTTCTATTCTGATATCTTTTGGGATGAAAGGACTATAAATCCCTTAATATAGCATTTGACATTGAAGTGTCTGAGATACATTCACTTGATATTAGTAGGAACTGGTTTTTCAATCTGGCGTAATATTTTTTTTTTATGGAAATCATAAGTTAAAATGTTGTCTGCTCCAGGATCTTTTGCTCTTCTTCAAAAGCTTTATATTCTCTCAATAAATCTTTCATCATCATCATCATCACCATCATCATCATCGTCGTCGTTGTTGTCATTGTCATTCTTTCCTTTATGTTTGTCACATGTAAAAGAAATTGGTAAAATATGAAATAGAAGAGAATGTATCTTTTCTGATTTATCTTCAAAATTATTTTTCCCACTAGCAGACAAATATCTTATTGGGTTTGCCGAATCTAAAGGTTACAACATGAAAGAATACAAACTCAACATTTAGAAAAAAAGAACTTTCCGAATCTCAATCACTTCTCAAGTGTCATTATAATTTCTTATAAGGAAGTTCAATAAAAAAGAACTTTAAAAACTACAATATTTTGTATCATAATATTCACATTTTTCTAGAAAGTTTTACTTCAAAATTGCCCTGTACATTAAACTATAGTTTTAACTCAACCAATCTATTGGGCTGGCTTCACTCTTTGTTGGAATATCTTAGTTTAATCACTCCTTCTAATTGATTAGAACAAGTGATTAAGCAAGATTAAGCTAGAGCATTAAGCTGGATAAGCAAGAAATACATAAGAAAAGTACTAAGGTAAGGAGAATAAACTAAAGGAAACAAATTCTATTAGTTTCCTAAATGTTTCTTGCTAATTTAAATGCTACTTTACATGGCAGAACACATTCAAGCTATTTTCATAGGGAGATCAGTTCATCAATTAGTTTGCATCTTAATGACGAAGAAAACATTTAATCTATAAAACAAATAACTATTCTTCAAAATAATTTCCTTCCTTGTCAATTCCATGTTGAATTTTAATCACATAGAATGAGCATTATGCAGTGAAAGCTAACAACTGAATCAGGCCACACACACACACACACACACACACACACACACACATATTTTTTCTAGTTACTTTCTTTTTACTCAGACATATTTATCAATTAAACATAAGATCTTCCTCAAATCTGACTAAGACAAATTACCAAGGCTCCTTTGTTACGGTGAGGAAGTTTCTGCATAATCATTTTTATTTTAATTTTTACTTACCATCTGTCATCCATTTGATGTAGTTTACTCATTCATTCTTTCTTTCAATATAAATGTAAACTCACACACAGATACACACACAATATATATATATATATATCATCGTCATTTAACATCCATTTCCATGCTAGCATACGCTGGACATGGTTTTCTTGATGGCTTAGTAATTGAACCATCTTGAAATATTAGAGCAAATTTTATAGCTGTATGCTCTTACTAACAGCAACCAGTTTAGAAGCCTGGAAACTCAGGGCTTTAATCAAGACACCATCTCAAGGAAGATTACCTACTAAGGTTGAAGAGTTCAGCCTACCCTACTCTACCTCTAGTCTTGAGGTTTTATATTAGAGATTTCTTTCTCTTAGATGAGTTGCTATCGAAAGCTAAACACTCTTACTCAGGCTAACTTTTTTTCCTCAGTTTTGGGGTTAACTATTTGCCTATAGCTGACAACCTAACAGGTGCTACCACCCTAGGTCAGGGTGAACCTGGGAACAAAAAGCAATTAAAAGGTAGTTCCATGCTCTTTTAAAGATCCAATCTCTCAATCAGAGGCTTTGCTATTGGGTGTAGTTTATCATCATACCAAGGACCTATATATATATATATATATATATATACTCATGAATATACATATTATCCTACATCTAATGCATGACTTGAAGTTTCATGCACTATGCAATTATCAGGTGCATATTATGAACTGAATATTTTTAGATTTGAATTTTGTTTTTTGGTATTAGCATTGTTTATAAATTTGTTTTCATATAAATTATAAATCTGAAATGTCAATTTTTTTTATTAAAAATATATTATTATTGCTTTAGTATAAAGCAAATAAAATTGTTGTTTTAATAAACAACAATTTTATTTGCTTTATACTAAAACCTAAAAATGAAAGTAAAATCGTAGGTATTTAAAAAAAATAGATAAAGAAATAAATATTTCTGGAGCCATATTTAACGTATGGGTGGGTAACTTTTGTTCATTTAATATATTTTATTTTTATTAACTTTTTGTTGACAAAGGCATCATACAAAAGCAGAAGAAAATATAAATGGATATATATATACATATGTATGTATGCATATACATGTATAAAAGATGATTATAAAAAAAATAAAAGAAACAATAAATAAAAGCATAAAAAATACTTTTTTTTTAATTTAAAAAAAATTAAAAATTAACAAAACTAAAAATTAAAAATAAATAAATAGATAAACAAATAACTAAAAAAGGAAAAGTGAAAAGAAGGGTTGGGGTAGTCAGATTCTAAGTATTTAAGCAGATATTTATTTCTATGTTTGCATGTGGTCATTAATTCCCTTCTTTTGTTTAATAAATTAGGGTTATTTAGGTATTAAGATGACAAATTTTCTAAACAGCATAATGGCTCTTTTATATTATGTTGAGCACTGTTCTGTTGACACCTGATAGATATTTATATATTGATGTGTACATGTGTGTAAGCACATATGTATACTTATTTATATCCATACTTATATATATATATATATATATACATGTAAAAAAATAAAAATTTATTATCATATGATCATTTCAGTAAACTGAATTCATTTAATAGGATCTCATTTGGGATTTTATCATCAAGCCATTTTTATTTGGATTTATATATATATATATATATAGGAATATGAGAATCCATGTTTTGATATATATATATATCAAAGCATGGATTTTCATACAATCACCAAAGTTAATCAAAATTGCATCTGGTTAGTACCTAGATAGGGGACTGCTTGGGAATACCAGATACTGTAAGATTCAATGTGTGGTTGGTGTAATAGATAATAGCTCAGAAATTAAAAATTGGAGAGCTGAGGTCCAATTCCAATTGGGTTCATCATATTCACTTACACACAAATATCCTTAGGAAAGGTATGGATTCAACTCATGGATCTTCCTCATTTCCCACCAGATATGAGTTGATTAGTAGAACTTTATTAGTGAATCATTATCTCCCAAAAATTTCTTACAATGTGTAAATATTTTCGGGATTTAATTAACCTGAAAAAGTCATAAAAAGATATATATATATATACTAATAACTATTACTATCCCCTCCAGCTAACACCAAATTGGTTGAGTTTCAATTTCAGCCAGAGGTAAGTGGATGTCTAGCTACCCTGATGAGCTGTGATGCAGCAAAACAGGCTTGCATGGGCATGACGAATATATATACACTATTATTAGTATATATATTGAGGAAATTGCAAGGTAAAATGAAAAAAGTTTATTTGTGATATGTTTCATCCATTAGGACTTCATCGGACTGGATTTGTTGATGTTGTCATGACTACAGATGTCATGAATACAGATGTGCATCTATGCTGAGAGTTTCAAAATGTTTTAAAGAAATTTTTGAAAAAATTAAACAATTTTTTTGCAATTTAACCAAATTCATTTATATTCTTTTTCTTTTCACCATATTTGTTTTTAAATATCCCACATTGTGACAACAGGAAATCTACCAAGAATGTTGAAATGTTAGAAGCTGGGTATAAATTTCCTGTGGATGAACTACTGATTGAAGCACTTTCTAGGCATTTTCATCTCAGTGACTTATCTTCTCTTTTAATTAGAGAAGCATTTTTCATTTCAAAATTGTGATCAGTTTCATAATGCTGAACAATGAATATGTTTTATAAATTTATAAATCAGCATGTTTTGCTTTCATTAAAGCTTCATCAAAGAATCAGATACAGAGAAAAAGAAAAAGAAAAATTCACGTATTTATTTTTAATTTTTGTATCCATTTCACTTGTCAAGCAGCATTCATGTCAAATCATTATGGAGGCAACCAGTAAATATAAATAACATCCACTACAAACAATCTCACACACACACACATGCATGCACACACACATATACACACACATACAAATATACATTATAATCCGAATCCTGTATAGACAAACGCAGACACTATAACTGAAATTAAATCATCTCAAACACAATTCCCAAGTCTCCTGAGAACTGACAAATACCAAAAACAATGCATTAAAACAGGTGTTGAGTCAAGAATTATATATATGTGTGTGTGTATATGTGTGTGCGTGTGCATGTGTGTGTGTGTGTGTGTGTGTGTGTGTGTATGAGTTAAATATTTTTTTTTTGTTTTTTTTTATAAGCGTTTCACCCCGAGCAAGGCATGTCACTGCCACTACTGTGCAGGGGGCTACGTAGAGTGGAGAAAGGCTGATTAAATATAGGAAATGACAGAGGGTGGGTGATAGGCGGGTAAGGATACCGAGAATGAGGGTTGGGAGATGAGAGTGTTGTGAGAATAGTTGGGAGTTAGTGTGATAGGAGGTGTCTATTGACCCTACATTTAAACACCTGGAGATTGTAACTGTCAGGAAAGCAGACTTGTGGAAGAGAGTTCCACAGGCGGGAAGCACGAGAAAAGAAGCTGTTGGAGTAGAATTTACAGTTACATCTTATTTGTTTAACTGTAAAAGGGTGGGACCTAGTTGCTAATCTAGTATCTCGTGTAAATTATGGATTGAAATCCAACAAATTGATGGAATAAAGAAGAAAGTAGGAAATGTGTCTTAATCTAACATGCTTCACTTTTATTAAAACTTCTTCAGAGATCTGGTTAAAGACAAAAAAATGAAAAAAAAATTTAAAAACAAAGAGCCAGTATATTGGAATATTGTTTGTGATTTGATTCTTAATGGTCTGATATGTGTAATGTGTAATAAAGCAATATATGATAATTTTAAAGGTAAGTATATGTACGTATAGGAACGCTTGTTTGTTTATATGTATGTGTGTGTAATGTATGTATGTATGTATGTATGTATGTATATTTACTCAAACATGTGTATCAACTAAATACTACATTTGTAGTAATAAGAAATAAAGTTGAATTGTAAATAAATCCATTAATTCCTTAGAAATAACTTGGGTTATATTTCAAATACAAAAATAAACGCAGTTGAAAAATTGGAGTAGCTAGGTTTGTCTATCATCCAGATCCTATTACTCCCCCACCCATCTTTTGAACAGCAGTTGAGATTTATGCCTTGTCTCCTGTTTAGGATTGGGTCTCTGGTTCCTTGTAAAGTCATTTTATTCTCCTTCACTCCAAGTGATGTCTTGCATCTCAGTGGAGTTGTTACCTTGCTTGGGGTGAATTGATTAAAAAAACAATAATCTGAGCCTCTTATTCTTTAATTTAACTTGACTGACACTTATGTGCATTGTGGTGCAGTGGATATTGGCTCGAAATGAGAAATTGGGAAGCCGAGTTCAAATTCCAGTTGAATTCATTGTATTCACTTATGCGCAAACACGTTTGGGAAAGGTACTAATCCGTCTCTTCCCTCCATTTATGGGTTAAATAACAGGATGGATTGGTTTCTATAGTCTTGGCTGGCAACCAGTCTACCGCAGAAAGTAATGGCAACCTACTGTGGGATAATCTTCTACTCAGTCAGTCATGTCTCTTTCAATACATGATCGTCCAAGCGTGTTTCACGTATGGCACTTAACTGACTGACTCTTGGACTTTGACCAGGGTAAATATCATTGTAAAAAAAAAAATGTCCAAGGACCTCCTGAAGAGAAGGGATCTGCTAATAAAGCCTTAATTATGCAACAAAGATGTCTGTGTCTGGGTTTGTTTGTGTCTACTCAAACACATGTATCCACTGATGATAATGTTAAAAGCAATGCTAAATAATGTCAGATTATAAATAAAATTCATTAATTTCTTAGAAATGTTTATTTTTTAAATACAAAAATAAAGTTATCAGAAAAAAAATGTTGTTAGAAACAAAGAAAAGAGTACTGGAGTGTTACATAATATCAGTCTTCCTATATGGGAGTGAATACTGGACAATCTCCTTACTGAAGAAAAAGAGACTTGAAGCAACAAAAATACGGTTCTATAAAAGGATGCTGAGAATACTATGGACCAAACAGAAAATGAGAATGCAAAGAACATTTATAATTAACATCAGAAATGTATAACTGAAATTTCTAGAGCCCATAATAAGGAAAGGGGGCTTGGAAATTTGATACTCACAGGATATATTGAAGGCAAAAAGGACAGAGGAAAACAATGCATAACATACCTAATGAGCTTGAATAAATAGATGTAGACAAATTTTAGGAGTGATAACACAAAATTTATGAAGTGCTACAAAGGACAGGAAGTTGTGGAGAAACATGATCACTGCCTTGAGAGGCATGCATTCTGTAAAATTTTAATTGAAGCATACTCGGCTGTGAATGCTTTCCATGTAGGAATGGTCTAAAGTATACAAGATCAGATGGTAGTTTCTCCTTTAAGGAGGATGTAGGTTTGAACCCTGCCAGAAGGCACATTCTATTTTCTAAGACACTCAAATTCACAGGCTGGTAGACATAAATTTACACTGTTAAAAAAACAAAACAATATTAAACCTCTGGATAATCATTCTGGAGGCTAGCAATGTAGAAAGGTGTCTTCATGGTTGACACCATGTTTGCCCAAACGTCAGAGGTGAAAGGCCAAACAAGGAAAGACCAATGTCTAACAAACACACCCATATAAAAATTCATTTGTGCAACAGCTCTTCTCAAATAAGCCTATGACAACCCACCTGGAACACCATCCAAAAACCCACTCTGTAATCTCCTGAAACTGACAGACATCTAATTAAACTGTCTATTTATAAAATTGTTTGTCATCAGGAGCAACCTTCTGAAAAAAAGGAAGAATGGGAACATTTCTGATTGTATAATGCAAAATGTTGTCTGGACTTTCCCAGCTGAAATTTATGTTAAACATTCAACATGTTAATGTTGTCATTTACTCAAATCATTCAAATCTGATATCATTGAATTAAAATTTTGATTCAGGTGAATTCAATTTACAGGTCATTTTAAAACTGTGAATCCAAGAATATACAATGAGGCTACATTTTCATCTATCTTTTAAAATGGACAGAGTCTGGTTTACAGAAATAATTAGAGTATTGCTTGTATAATTGGCTGGTTATAACATTACTTTTGTCTATGTTTTTCTCTTTCAATGAATTTTTTATCTAATTATCTATCTAAAGATAAAATAAAAATTGAAAAAGGAGTGAGATATGAAGATATGATTTCCCCTAAATTGTTAACAGTATACCCTGAAAGTATCTGCTGGAAGAGAAATTTGGATGGAATTAGAATAAGCATAAAAAGAGTATATCTACAACACCCACAAATGTTCAAAACATTTTTATTTTAATTGAATTATCAAATGAATTATATGAAATGCTAAATGACAAGAACAGGAAAAGTTTCAAAATGAGCAGATATAAAAGAAAAGTATAATAAATTTAAGGCTTTACAACAAACAAAAGAATTGCATACAAATTAAATAGAAGAAGGATAAGTCTTAAGATGAAATAAAAAGATACATAGTAATTGCTAGGTCTGCTGTGAAGAAAGTTGGTTAATTGGCATGCAAGACAATTTTTTGTCCCAGAATCTATTTTGCACTTTTATAAGTCTACTATTTGCCCATGCATTGAATATTACCATCACATATGGTCTGATACTTTTGCTAAATGTTTAGAGTCTCAATAAAATCCAAAGTACAATCTGCAAGTATTTGTCTATATTTCTGAGATGAGGTAGTATTTACAGTATTTACATTATTTGGACTATTAGAGGGAAATAACTCATGACTACCAGATGAGGCTCTACACAAGGGATGGAATGATATACCCCAGTGATTGTAATAAAGGGTTCTGTTTAAAATTCCTAGCACTTGAAGAAGGCTGGAGTGTATAACAGCCAAAACATTGTACAAATGGCAACAATGACGAGTACAATATTCCAAATAATGTAAATCCAAAGTAGAATCTGCAATACTATCAGTCCTAATCTCAGCTTCCGCTACTGCCATAACATAACTTTTCTGTGCCTTTTCTATAAATACATTTATGGTAATTATTTTAAATAGCTTGCTTCTTTGGTACCTTGACTTTACAAATTTAAGCACAGTACTAAATCAGTGGAAAGCTCTCATCATTTTATAATTGAAATGGTGAGATGTAACTTAACAATTTTTTCTTTCTCACTTCTCACTTCTCTCTTCTGGTTTCTTGCTTTTCACTCAAATTTGACCTTGAAACATTTAAATGCAATGTAAATCATTATCTTCTGTTTTCTTAATTCCTGTTCTTTTATTGTTCTCTCTTCTTAATAATGTTTTCTTTTTATCATATTCTCTCACACTCAGTAACTCCTTGCATCTTAGTGGCTTTATGCCTTCGTTGGGGTGAAATGATAAAAAAAAAAGAGACACTAAATGACAAGAAGAGAGAATGTCTCAGACAGCTTAAAAATGAACAGATCTAAAATGAAGGTAAAAAAAATTATAACGCTCTGAAAACATAAGAATTGCATTCAAAGAACTAAAAGAATAGGTGATAAGATGAAATAAAAAATGCATAACAATTGATTGGTAAGCAATAAAAATAGTAAGTAAATGAGAAGTACTTTGTCAATATGCGTAATATGGAATATGTAAAATGTTAGCCATGGCATTATAGACAACCTAAGCATTTTTCTCCAGGCCTAAAGCTGAAAAACAAACTTAGACATGAACAAAGATCAATGAAAAGAACAATACTAAAAGTTTTAATTAAGAGAAAGAGAAAGGACAACATGGATCAGAAAATAGAACAAAATAAATCATATCATAAAAGAAATTAATTCACAAAAATAAAGGTGGGAAAAACACATAGCATGATGAAAGAAGAACACAAGGAGCAAGAAATTGGTTGATTGGTATTCAATACATAGCAAATGTAATAAGAAAAGGAGAGATAGCATATTAATGGATAGCTGCTAGAATTAGGGACTCTGAGAGCCAAGTTCAAATTCCAGTCAAGTTCATTACATTCACTTACATGCTAATATCCTTGGGAAAGGTATGGATTCATATTTTCTTTCCCCAGCTGTAGGTAACAAACAGGACAAACAGTGCTATAACCTTGGTTGGTGACTAGTCTAAGAGAAGGAAAAACCAACTGAAACTAGCCTGAAAGTCCATCAGACTATCTTCCTCAGGAAATATCACTACTATTGCAGCTGCAGTACATGTGGTAGCCCTATGACCCTAGTGGGTTACAGGGCTCATAATTGTGAATAGAAAATGACCAGGCAGCAGATGGAGAGATGAAAGAGAGGAGCTTGCTGATAAGACATGACAGAGAATAAGACAGTTATGGACATCAGGGAGGAATTTGAGAAAGGTTGTTGTTCTAAAGTGGACTTGCAATGACTAATGAGGATTATAGATATATAATAAATTTAGTATTGGAGATTAGAAAATGAAACATAGAATTAGCTTTGCTATGGGTAGTTTTCCCTAATACCGCAAGATGCTACAAACCCAAAAACATTAACCTAAGAAATTGAATCATGTTCTTAGATAGCTTTGTCAAATCAAGTTTCACATGTTTCTTATGCATGCCATCTGACTCATTCAGTAATATCTAAACTGTCAAGTGTATACAACTGTTTTCTTAAATCAATAAATAAAAATGTTTAGGAACAAATGAAGTATGTAGGTCTTAAAGAGGACCAACCTTCTTTGAATCTCATGGACTGGCACTACAGCATCACAAAGAACTGTACCAAATAACAAAAACGACACAACTTTAGAACCTTCAGCAACATCAAAATCAAATAAAACTAATATCACATATAACTCAAAAAGAAAATAATGACATCAAGGCCCAGTTAATACTTGAAAAAGTGATAGCATTAGTGAACTTAAGAAACCTATTTTCCTGAAAAATTGTTTTAATAGAAGACTTTCAGCCAAAAGTAACACTGGCTTTCCAGTCAATGAATACTAGTTTCTATACAAGAAAATGCCTAATCTGACAATTGCTTTTTACATTATCTAATAAAATCTTAGAATTATATTTTATGAAAATGATGTCCAAATTAAATATTAGATCAAAATCCAGTTTTATCCAATTAAATTTAATAATTTAATAGTATAAAAGCAAAGTTGAATCATAGATGTTAATAATGTCAATAGATCATTGCAGAAGCTTTCCTTCTTCAAAAAACAAATCCAAAAGAATTCAAAAGGTTCTGAATACAAATCAAAAACAAATCATCACACATCCTTGTTCAACAATGCATAAAGAAATAAGTTCCAATGATGCAAAGTTGGTTGATACACATCAACCAAGATGCCAACGATGGTTATTACTCTAAATTTCTTCAAGGCCAGAAAAAAAAAAAAAACAAATCCAAAAGAATTCAAAAGGTTCTGAATACAAATCAAAAACAAATCATCACACATCCTTGTTCAACAATGCATAAAGAAATAAGTTCCCATGATGCAAAATTGGTTGATACACATCAACCAAGATGCCAAAGATGGTTATTACTCTAAATTTCTTCAAGGCAAGAAAAACAAAAAACAAATCCAAAAGAATTCAAAAGGTTCTGAATACAAATCAAAAACAAATCATCACACCTCCTTGTTCAACAATGCATAAAGAAATAAGTTCCCATGATGCAAAGTTGGTTGATGCACATCAACCAAGATGCTAAAGATGGTTATTACTTTAAATTTCTTCAAGGCAAGAAAAACAAAAAACAAAAAAAAACAAATCCAAAAGAATTCAAAAGGTTCTGAATACAAATCAAAAACAAATCATCACACATCCTTGTTCAACAATGCATAAAGAAATAAGTTCCCATGATGCAAAGTTGGTTGATGCACATCAACCAAGATGCCAAAGATGGTTATTACTCTAAATTTCTTCAAGGCAAGAAAAAAAAAAAACAAATCCAAAAGAATTCAAAAGGTTCTGAATACAAATCAAAAACAAATCATCACACCTCCTTGTTCAACAATGCATAAAGAAATAAGTTCCCATGATGCAAAGTTGGTTGATGCACATCAACCAAGATGCTAAAGATGGTTATTACTCTAAATTTCTTCAAGGCAAGAAAAACAAAAAACAAAAAAAAACAAATCCAAAAGAATTCAAAAGGTTCTGAATACAAATCAAAAACAAATCATCACACATCCTTGTTCAACAATGCATAAAGAAATAAGTTCCCATGATGCAAAGTTGGTTGATACACATCAACCAAGATGCCAAAGATGGTTATTACTCTAAATTTCTTCAAGGCAAGAAAAACAAAAAAAACAAAAAAAAACAAATCCAAAAGAATTCAAAAGGTTCTGAATACAAATCAAAAACAAATCATCACACATCCTTGTTCAACAATGCATAAAGAAATAAGTTCCCATGATGCAAAGTTGGTTGATGCACATCAACCAAGATGCCAAAGATGGTTATTACTCTAAATTTCTTCCAGGCAAGAAAAAAAAACAAAAAAAAAACAAATCCAAAAGAATTCAAAAGGTTCTGAATACAAATCAAAAACAAATCATCACACATCCTTGTTCAACAATGCATAAAGAAATAAGTTCCCATGATGCAAAGTTGGTTGATGCACATCAACCAAGATGCCAAAGATGGTTATTACTCTAAATTTCTTCAAGGCAAGAAAAAAAAACAAAAAAAAACAAATCCAAAAGAATTCAAAAGGTTCTGAATACAAATCAAAAACAAATCATCAGACACCCCTTGTTCAACAATGCATAAAGAAATAAGTTCCCATGATGCAAAGTTGGTTGATACACATCAACCAAGATGCCAAAGATGGTTATTACTCTAAATTTCTTCAAGGCAAGAAAAACAAAAAACAAAAACAAATCCAAAAGAATTCAAAATGTTCTGAATACAAATCAAAAACAAATCATCACACATCCTTGTTCAACAATGCATAAAGAAATAAGTTCCCATGATGCAAAGTTGGTTGATGCTCATCAACCAAGATGCCAAAGATGGTTATTACTCTAAATTTCTTCAAGGCAAGAAAAAAAAACAAAAAAAAACAAATCCAAAAGAATTCAAAAGTTTCTGAATACAAATCAAAAACAAATCATCACACATCCTTGTTCAACAATGCATAAAGAAATAAGTTCCCATGATGCAAAGTTGGTTGATACACATCAACCAAGATGCCAACGATGGTTATTACTCTAAATTTCTTCAAGGCAAGAAAAACAAAAAAAAAAAACAAATCCAAAAGAATTCAAAATGTTCTGAATACAAATCAAAAACAAATCATCACACATCCTTGTTCAACAATGCATAAAGAAATAAGTTCCCATGATGCAAAGTTGGTTGATACACATCAACCAAGATGCCAAAGATGGTTATTACTCTAAATTTCTTCAAGGCAAGAAAAACAAAAAAAAAAACAAATCCAAAAGAATTCAAAATGTTCTGAATACATATCAAAAACAAATCATCACACATCCTTGTTCAACAATGCATAAAGAAATAAGTTCCCATGATGCAAAGTTGGTTGATACACATCAACCAAGATGCCAAAGATGGTTATTACTCTAAATTCCTTCAAGGCAAGAAAAACAAAAAACAAAAATCAAATCCAAAAGAATTCAAAAGGTTCTGAATACAAATCAAAAACAAATCATCACACATCCTTGTTCAACAATGCATAAAGAAATAAGTTCCCATGATGCAAAGTTGGTTGATGCACATCAACCAAGATGCCAAAGATGGTTATTACTCTAAATTTCTTCAAGGCAAGAAAAAAAAAACAAAAAAAAACAAATCCAAAAGAATTCAAAAGGTTCTGAATACAAATCAAAAACAAATCATCAGACACCCCTTGTTCAACAATGCATAAAGAAATAAGTTCCCATGATGCAAAGTTGGTTGATGCACATCAACCAAGATGCCAAAGATGGTTATTACTCTAAATTTCTTCAAGGCAAGAAAAAAAAAAAAAACAAATCCAAAAGAATTCAAAAGGTTCTGAATACAAATCAAAAACAAATCATCACACACCCCTTGTTCAGCAAGGCATAAAGAAATAAGTTCCCATGATGCAAAGTTGGTTGATACACATCAACCAAGATGTCAAAGATGGTTATTACTCTAAATTTCTTCAAGGCAAGAAAAAAAAACAAAAAAAAACAAATCCAAAAGAATTCAAAAGTTTCTGCATACAAATCAAAAACAAATTATCACACATCCTTGTTCAACAATGCATAAAGAAATAAGTTCCCATGATGCAAAGTTGGTTGATGCACATCAACCAAGATGCTAAAGATGGTTATTACTCTAAATTTCTTCAAGGCAAGAAAAACAAAAAACAAAAAAAAACAAATCCAAAAGAATTCAAAAGGTTCTGAATACAAATCAAAAACAAATCATCACACATCCTTGTTCAACAATGCATAAAGAAATAAGTTCCCATGATGCAAAGTTGGTTGATGCACATCAACAAAGATGCCAAAGATGGTTATTACTCTAAATTTCTTCAAGGCAAGAAAAAACAAAAAAAAACAAATCCAAAAGAATTCAAAAGTTTCTGAATACAAATCAAAAACAAATCATCACACATCCTTGTTCAACAATGCATAAAGAAATAAGTTCCCATGATGCAAAGTTGGTTGATACACATCAACCAAGATGCCAACGATGGTTATTACTCTAAATTTCTTCAAGGCAAGAAAAACAAAAAACAAAAACAAATCCAAAAGAATTCAGAAGGTTCTGAATACAAATCAAAAACAAATCATCACACCTCCTTGTTCAACAATGCATAAAGAAATAAGTTCCCATGATGCAAAGTTGGTTGATGCACATCAACCAAGATGCTAAAGATGGTTATTACTCTAAATTTCTTCAAGGCAAGAAAAACAAAAACAAAAAAAAACAAATCCAAAAGAATTCAAAAGGTTCTGAATACAAATCAAAAACAAATCATCACACATCCTTGTTCAACAATGCATAAAGAAATAAGTTCCCATGATGCAAAGTTGGTTGATACACATCAACCAAGATGCCAAAGATGGTTATTACTCTAAATTTCTTCAAGGCAAGAAAAACAAAAAAAAAAAACAAATCCAAAAGAATTCAAAAGGTTCTGAATACAAATCAAAAACAAATCATCACACATCCTTGTTCAACAATGCATAAAGAAATAAGTTCCCATGATGCAAAGTTGGTTGATACACATCAACCAAGATGCCAAAGATGGTTATTACTCTAAATTTCTTCAAGGCAAGAAAAAAAAAAAAAAAAACAAATCCTAAAGAATTCAAACAGGTTCTGAATACAAATCAAAAACAAATCATCACACTTCCTTGTTCAACAATGCATAAAGAAATAAGTTCCCATGATGCAAAGTTGGTTGATGCACATCAACCAAGATGCCAAAGATGGTTATTACTCTAAATTTCTTCAAGGCAAGAAAAAAAAACAAAAAAAAAACAAATCCAAAAGAATTCAAAAGTTTCTGCATACAAATCAAAAACAAATCATCACACATCCTTGTTCAACAATGCATAAAGAAATAATTTCCCATGATGCAAAGTTGGTTGATGCACATCAACCAAGATGCCAAAGATGGTTATTACTCTAAATTTCTTCAAGGCAAGAAAAAAAAAACAAAAAACAAATCCAAAAGAATTCAAAAGGTTCTGAATACAAATCAAAAACAAATCATCACACATCCTTGTTCAACAATGCATAAAGAAATAAGTTCCCATGATGCAAAGTTGGTTGATGTGCACATCAACCAAGATGCCAAAGATGGTTATTACTCTAAATTTCTTCAAGGCAAGAAAAACAAAAAACAAATCCAAAAGAATTCAAAAGTTTCTGAATACAAATCAAAAACAAATCATCACACATCCTTGTTCAACAATGCATAAAGAAATAAGTTCCCATGATGCAAAGTTGGTTGATGCACATCAACCAAGATGCCAAAGATGGTTATTACTCTAAATTTCTTCAAGGCAAGAAAAAAACCAAAAAAAAACCCAGCTGACAAGGGAAAGAAAAATCTTGCTTACTCACAGGTGATATTGTAATTCTGTTTTCCACAATCTCTTTTTATGACTTCACTCTCAGGAGAGCTCTTGTCAATCAAGTGTTTTATTAGTATCACTAAACAAGAGTGCCAGTAGATGCTTCTCTGACATATAAACATTTTAATCATTTTTCTTTTTTTTTCTTAAAAAAAATGGTTAATATGGATTCTGTTTGTTTTTTCTTTCTTTTCTAAATTCCCAGTTGATTAAAAGCAGTAGACAGAAATTATTTCAGTTTATTTAACATACTTTGATGAAAACATTAGTGGAAAAGTTCTCAAATACCAAAAGAAAGAAAGCTGTTCTAGCCTCTAATGTTCTTGCCAAAAATACAATTGTCTAAAATTACATTAATTGTATTTGAATAAGGAAATTGATCTAAATACAGTATTTTAAAATATATACATTCAATATCTTTATTTGCATTATTTGCATTTGCACTAATACCTGAATCTTTTTTGTGACTATCACAATGTTTTGTCTTTTTGTCTATATTTCTGAGATGAGGTATTGTAACTATTTACATTGTTCAGACTGATGTCATCATCTTTATTGCTATATTTACAATGTTTCAACCATTGTATATTCTGACCTTCTTCAATGATATATGTTAGAATTTTGAACCAAACCTTTTATTTAGTTCATGGGACAGATTGCCCTAATTCCATGTGACATGTCTTTTTTGGATATCTCAATTTCAGTTAATAGCCTTCCATAAGTCAACTATCCAAGTTTTTGTTCACTTTGCTGTGGACAAGTATTGAACTCAAAACTTTTTGGGTCAAGTCATTTTTTGGGGGATTACTCAACCAATATTGTTATCCAAAGACACATGCCTTAGTGGATATAAGTGTTGGTTGAAATAATCTAAAAAATGACTTCACTCAAAGAGTTGTGAGTTCAATACCTGGCCACAGCAGAAGGAACAAACTCATGGAAGATTGACTTACTTAAAGGAATTAACTGAAACAGAGATATTCAAGAAAAGGTATGGTATATGGAATTAGAACAATCAAGACCTTTAAAATAAATAAAGGTTTTAGTTGAAAATTCTAACTAATTCTCACCTGAAGAAGGTCAGAGCATACAATGGCCAAAACATTTTAAATATGGCAATAAAGATGATAACAACAGTCTCAACAATGTACATAGTGTAAATAGTTTTGTATGTTTTGCGTTCCAATCTTCTTTAGGAGTCTCTTAATCCTCCTGTAGGGAATTTGAAACTGAATCTACGTGGGTAGATTGTTCTCATTCTGTGTTGGAATAACTTCTCTTGTGTTTATTTGACACTGCTCAGTTAATGATCACTCTTTTTCCACTGAGTACAAGTCTTCGTTACCCAGCCTAGAGATTGAACTCACAATTACTATGTCATGGAATCCATGAGCCAATGCTTTAATCCAATATCATTGTTCTCTTGAAAACTATGAAATGTGCTATTCCTAGAATATCACTGAATATGACTAATATCTAATGAAAGTCTCAGGAAAACCAGCTGAAATGTTGTCAATAAAGCAACCAGAATGTGGACACAACTCTGAATAGATCACAGATAAGACAATTGTCTCTAGGATTTTATAAGTTTTAAACTTGACATTTGGCTACAAGAATAATTTAGAAAAAGCAGATATTCCGAAATGATTGACATGTTTAGGAACGAAAATGACAAAGTTCAGTTCAGAATCAATTGAAAAGATCCGGTAGTTAGTTTTAAAATTATTACAGAAGATCATAATGTACTAAGAACTTTTTGAATTTTAATATATTGTTTAATAAATCCTACTTGAGGTTCTTTTCTTAAATACCATGTTTCTTCAAGATGTAAGCCATCATGTCTCTTCACTGATTCCTTTTCTTTATTATCTGTGAATTGCAATGACTTATTGGAAATGATAGCAGAGTTGTTTCCTGTTGCTTCTGAATTCAAAGTTTTCATTCACTCTTCAGAATATATGTGATCATGGCTCTCTACAGATGTTTTTCTTTATTATCTGTGAAATGCCATGATTTCTTGGCAAAGATAGCACAGTGGTTTCTTGTTATCTACTCCATGGTTTTGAATTCAGAGCTGTTGTTCACCTAGACTGACTGCCAGCCAAGGCTAAAGAGATTAGTCTACCTTACTATTTAATCCACATTTAAGAAAAAAGAAACAGATTCTTTTCCCAATAGCATAAGTGTGAAAGTGACTGTAAAATTAATGTTTTCTTTAGCATAAATAATTTAGTATTCACAAAATAAAATACGCTAAAAAATTAATCTATAAAAAGGATTTGCTCTAAAGAAATCTAAATTACATTAGCAATTTGAAACTCACTGTTATCCTGGAAAGCATTGTATCTCCTTACTGCTTTAAAATATTACTGGTCTGTAGATATGATAAATGCAAATTGTGCCTCTGAGCCAAAATCAACCAGCAGTACAAATATGTTGTTCTGAACCCTGAGTCAATTCAGGGATTTTGCCATTTCTCAAAAAGGCCTCTAAGTGTTTTGACGTGCTCAACACAGCAGCCACAGATGTTAGTCTCATAATCACTCTCAGATGCTACTTAGATTCAGATTGCCAAGTTGATAAACTAAATGAAAAATGTGTAAGCAGATGTGTGAAAGCATTTAAGGAACTTGCTTATACAAATCAAAAAGGCAAACATTTTCTGCCTAGAGGATGGTTTCTGGGGGCTGCAGGATGATGTAACTGTTTGATAAATGACACCACTGTTTTCTGAAATCAGTGACATGAGGTGTGACAAAAAGCTTTTCCTGAAAACCCACAGAGAAAAAATAACAGATAACTTGGCAATAACTTATGAAAAATCTGTTTTGGGGGATGTTGAAGAAAATCATGTCAGAGAGAAATTATCAATTTATCTTTTTAAAAGCCCTAAAAGAAAATGCATCATTTTTGTTCTTTTAAATACCCTAAGATGAATGTCTTTATAATATTAGTACATTTAGAATAATAGTATATTTTCTCAGATTAAACACAATTAATTTGTATTATTTTTATACATTTGCAAACTTTTATCCTGTTATTATTTTGTTATTACTTTTATTCTTATTATAAAAAGTGATACATTGAAAAATTCCATAAAAACAACATAAGGCTACAACAAAACACAAAAATATTGTCGTATGTTCTGCTTTGACATCAAGTCTATTATATACTAACTGGTTAAAGCAAAGTACATGAAAGATGGATGTGTGCTGTGGTGCAGTGGATATCGGCTCAGAATAAGAAACCGCGGAGCCGAGTTCGAATTCCAATTCATTGCATTCACTTACACGCAAATACCCTTGGGAAAGGTATTAATCCATCTATTCCTTCCAGCTATGGGTTAATAACAGGACAGATTGGGTTCTATAGCCTTGGTCGGCAACCAGTCTACTGCAGAAAGCAATGGCAACCTACTGTGGGATAATCTTCTGCCCAGTCAGTCATGTCTCTTTCAAGACATGATTGCCCAAGCATGTTTCACGTATGGCACTTAACTGACATGAAAGATAGATTTCTGGGATGTCAAATGTAATTTAAAGCCTCATAGGCAGCTATTCTCTTTTTACCTTTTTATGTTATTTGCTCTTGGGATAAAAAGTGTATCAAGTCAGAGTGTTACTATGAAGAGTGTATCAATTAAGAGTGGTAGGATTGTCATGTTGTCTTCCAGTCTGTAACTTAGCAGTAATTGTCTCCCTGTGCTGATTAAGAACTGACTTATCTGTAGCCATTTAACTTTATGCAAAATAGGGTAAGTCCATTTTGCAGTTCTCACAACAGTAATAAAGAGTGTAACAAACCAAAATGTTGGTATAAAGTGTTTATCAACAAAGGGTGTTAGGATAAAAGATGTATCAGCCCAGATCATTGGTAAAAATATTTCATCATATGAGAGTGATTGGATAAAGAGAACAAATAATAAGAATGACTAAAAGTAGTAATTAACTAATAGTAATGCTTTAGTTCATTTTAACAAATTAACTAATAGTAATGCTTTAGTTCATTTTAACAAATTTTTATTAGCACAGAAAATGTTTACCCATACCTGTGTGGAATCACCAACTATCAAAGTGTTAAGGAATTGCTATAACCACTGTTTCAGAAAATTTACAAAAATAAAAAAAAAGAAAAGTTTATGACTATTAAATTAGACCCTCCTCCCTAATTATAGAAAAGCTAATTACTGTCACAACTTAGTATATTTGTCTTACAAAAGGAAAAGACTAATTAATGTGAAGGTATTTAACAAAATTCTTCATTGTAATCTATGACTACTTTATTTGTCATGATACTTCAACAAAAAACATTCCCCAATTCTATTAATATCAAAAATACAACAATAAATCATGCTCAGATATGAATCTGAATAGACTCCTACAGTGTCTGGTTCCAATAGACTCTTAGGAACACAATGGCTATTTTTTCTTTCTTTCAACATCTGATCTTCCAGCACAACACTTATGGTTAATTCTTTGCACATTCTGTGTTGATATCCACTTAATAAAGACTACATTTCATTCAAATTTGAGAATGGAGCTTCTGAATTTCAGAATGTCGTTCAGGTAAGTAATAAACACTTTGAAGTGGAGTATTTCATGTTATATTTTTCAAGTATTTCAGTTTTTGTAGACCATGAGATTTCATTGTCACTATCTAAAAATGTATCTTTTTTCCTTTTTTAAAAAATATTTTTGAGGGCTTCTATATTGACCCATCTAAAATCCTTGGGAAAAATAGAAACTGAAATCATTGGTCTGCCAGGAACATTCTTTAATCTATGAGAAATTGTCTTTGCTCCTTTTTGAATGCTGCCATATTACAAAAAGAAAGACTTTTGGGGGGGGGATAACATACTCAAAAATTTTGATCAGCATTAGAGGTCTTCTTCAACTCTTTTCTCAGTCCAATGACTAAGAATGATTACAAACAAATGAATCCTGCAAATCTTAAAGAAGTCAACCCTTCATCAAACCCTATAGATTTATGTTACTGAATCATCAACAAAGAGCTTTGCCAAATTATAAAATCCACATCACATGTAGATTTCCAACTACAACAATAAAATTCAGTAAAAACTAGAAGGAAAAATAATGATATAATCATTATGTTAACTTTTCAGATAACCTTAAGCAAAAATCTAGAATGAAATCTGCCATCAGTACTAGAAAGAGAAATAATAATGGACTTGAGAGCACTATTTACATTATTCAGACTATTGTTCTGATCTTTGTTGCTATTTGCACAACGTTTCAGTTGTAGTACACTCCTGCCTTCTTCAGGTGTTAGGAATTTCAAACCAAACCCTTTATTGTGATCACTGGGGTATATTGCTCTCATTCCTTGTGCAAAAACCTTTTGATAGTTATGTGTTATCCCCCTCTAACCAGACTCTCTAAGTTACTTGTTCACCACTGCTGTAGCTTAGTATTGAACTCACAACTCTTTGGGTCAAGTCACTGGAACGATCCAACTGGGTCATGTGTCCTTAAGGACAATAACAACTGAGTTTCTGGGACCTATAAACCTAATGTTCAGTAATCATTTTTTTTTACCAGAATTCATATTGTAATTTTTTAAATACTACCTCATTTCAGAAATATAGACAAATGCTAGACTTGAGAGATTGAATTTTTTAGGAAAAATATTTTATAAATTTCAATTTATAGTGACACTAAATGTTTAGGTAATTAATGCTGAATGTTTAAACATCTTGAAAAGGGAAACAACTCGTCTTATCATTACCATTTCAAAATGCATTGGAAGTGATTGAAGACGGAGATGTCATTTGCTAATAATCTAATTAATGTATTAGAAATGATTTATTATAGAAATACATTGTAAAATGATAGACAATATAAATGCATTGCAATTGAATTGCTATAAAATTGATTGTAAATGATTAGCAATATAAATGCATTGCTTATAATTTATATAAAAATGAATTGCAAACAATTTACTAAAGAAATACATTGTAAAATGATTGACAATATTAAGGCATTTTAATTGATTTACTATAAAACTGATTATAAATGATTTGCAATATAAAAATTTATTATAAAAGAATGCATTACAAACAATTTACTACAGAATTACAATGTAAAATGATTGACAATATAAATGCATTGCAATTGATTTGCTATAAAATTGATTGTAAATGATTTGCAATATAAACACATTGTTAATAATTTACTATAAAAGAATGCATTGCAAATGATTTACTATAAAAGTACATTGAAAATGACTGACAATAGAAATGTATTGTAATTGACCAGAAAAAAATTTTTCAAATGTGTTATCATGAGTCAAGATCATAATGTTGTTAAAAATATGTTTTTATAAATTGAAAATAGTTTTGAACTCATAGCAACATAAATCTCGAAAGAGACATGACTGACTGGGCAGAAGATCATTCCGCAGTAGGTTGCCATTACTTTCTGCAGTAGACTGGTTGCCAGCCAAGGCAATAGAACCCAATCTGTCCTGTTATTTAGCCCATAACTGGAGGGAAGAGATGGATTAATACCTTTCCCAAGGGTATTTGTGTGCAAGTGAATGCAATGAATTCAACTTGAATTCGAACTTGGCTCACCCGATTTGTCGTTTCGAGTTGATATCCACTGGACCAGAACAGCATCATTGTTAAAAAAGATAGACATAATATATAAATAATCTTAAATATAACGTAATTAGAAATTATTTTTATTACTGACAACAATTAATTTTATTCTGAAATGATTTTTATTGCTATAAAGAGGAAGCACGTATTCGAGTAAGCATTACCAAAACAGTGAAATTAATATCCACCAGCCAAGACAAAGAAACTTTAATATGACTTTCTATGTCTCAGATGATGGTTATGAAAAATTGACTTACCAGAGATTGAACGTGCATTCTCTTATCCTGAGAAAGCACTTTTCATCAAGACATGCTTCACCAATCAGCTACTGAAGTTTCTAAAGTAAATACAATCTCCTTTACACTTTTTAAGTCATATGCATCTCTTGTTGTGACTTTCAGTGTCGGCTAACAAATTTGTACCAAAAATATAAACAAAATATTTTAAGCAATTAATAAACTTTAATTTGATCTTATTCTTTATTACTATAAACATCATTTTAGTGAATAGTGTACAAGTAGACATTCTATTATTTTTTAAACAGTGAAATAAATATCCAGCAGCCTAAACATTAATTTCCCTGTATAAAAAATAGAATGGCTACTCAAACATGTTTATCAACTAAAACAACATTTATACTTATATATATATATATATATATATATATATATATATATATATATATATATATAAATAAATTTTGATTCACTTTTACAAATTATAAATAATCCTTTTCAGACAAAGAGGAAATTCCATCAGAAATTGTCCAAAGTTCACTTCAGAAGAAATGTGGAAGAAATCTGGTGAGTTTTGTAGAACTAGTGAGTGTTTTTCTTTTTGCCTACAGTACAAAACTCATTAATTCTTGGAAACTCACCAATTCTCTCTATCTACCCTGATGATGACTTAAGAAATTTGAAATTTCTTGTATTTTTCTCAAGAAATGAATTTTGGACAATTCTTGATAAAATTTTCTCTCATGTGAAAAGGTTCATTCATAATCTAGAAAAGTTGCTCATGAAAATTAGTTGACAGAAAGTGTCTGTCATTTTTAATATTACATAATATTATATATTATATTGATAGAATGTGCTGAGATTTTTTACTCTAAAATACATAATTACTTACCAAGTAGAAAGAAAATTTCATATAGTGCTCCTGTCTATGAGCAGTCAGTCTAGATACTGTTGAATATGTAACTACTGGATGCTTATTGTTAAACTTGTACTTAAGTAAAAGAAAAACAAAGTTTTCTATCTATTTTAGAAACTAGTGGCCTTTCAATTATTCTTATTAAGAAACCAAGAACTTTTAATACGAAGACATCGTTATCACTGAAAGGTGAAATAATATACAGAGATTTCTCTCCTCTTCTCAGATTGTGGGAAATTAATTGAGTAACAAGTGCATGCTGACATTCAAATATTTCTTCTCTACCTCTAATATCGCATTGACATTTAAACATATATGATAAAAGCAACAAAAAATTCTCGGTCAGCCATTCATTCTTTTGTGTAGTTCGTATATTACTGAAAACTGAAAATATTTGCTATTCAGATTTTTTTGATTTTTTGTAAAATGTTTATACAGTGTATTCCTGTGTGGATTTTATAAATGGATTTTTTGTAATTTTTTTCTTTAGAGATGCTTCCTTCATTTTTTTTATTTTGTCATCATTGTATATTATAAAGTTTCAAGTTTTATCTAAATTTAAAGAAACTAGAATTTTTTTGTTGAAATCCTCACAGTATTTAGTATTGTTGAAGTTATTGCAAACATTTTTTGTTGAGATTTACAAACTCTACATTTTGTTCAATATTGCAAACCACTTGATTAAATTTGAATAAGATGATTTGTTTGGAAAAATACAATGACAAAATCCTTACTTCACACTTTTTACACACCCTAATAAAACCGACTGTACTTTTTACCCCACTTAGCTGTTTGCACTTGTCCCTAAAATTTGATTTCAATTGGTCAGTGCATGGATTTTAGAAGGCATGATGGATGGACGGACTAACAGAAGTCATATAATTTTATATATAGAAGATGAAACATTACAAGCCTCTCACAATTTACATGGCAAATGTTCTGATGAACTACATTCCTTAGTTCAACCAATTCTAATCTTCACATCTAAGACTTGGCATGTCACATACCCTGGGACAAACCATCCCCATTCACTTCATTTTCCATTACTAAGAATGATGCACCACTTAGACACCTTCTTCTTAAGAACTGCTACTTCATGGAACAAACTCGCAGGAGGATGCTTCTTCAACCTCTACAATCTTCAACTCTAGGGTTAACTGTCATCTTTCCCACACATCCGCATAAACTGAACTTCCTACCTCCTACTCTTACCACTCATACAACAACCTCTTTCAATAACCATTTACCTTGAGTGGCTCTCGGGTCTTGTACTGGGTGAACATTAGTAAAAAATAAAGAAGATATTAAAAAAGATATTTAGATAGCAGATGACACAAACAAAGTAAGGTGTATAAATTATAATCACCCTCTTTAATGAGTACTGTTTTTATGAATGGATGTGTGTGGGTGAGTATGTGTGTGTGAGAGAAGGTATGTATCTATGTGTGTATGTGTGTGTGTGTTTGTATGCATATGACTGTGTATGAGTGGGTGTATGTGTGTGTATGTTACAGTATCAGTGTGTATGTGAATGTCAGAGAGTGACAGCATATCTGTGTAAGTGAAAGTGCTTGTCTGAATGTCTGGAATGAGATGTTATCCTTATATATGCATTATTTACACTTGGACTACTCTCCTCACCTTTGGTGTTAGTATCACAACATTTCGGCCATTGTGTTATGCAGCCTTCATCAGGTATTGAAGGTGGTTATCCAGATCAACAGGAACCTGATAAAGGTTGGGCAGCACAATGGCCAAAATGTTGTCATAATGAAAATAAAATGGAGATGATAACCTGAGTACAAATACTGTAAATAGAGAATGAGTGTGAGTGTATGTATGTATGTGAAAGACAGAAAGAGTGCATGTAAATATGTGAGTGAGTGTAAGTATGTGTATTTAAATGTGTATGAAAGAAAGAATGTTTGTAAATATATGAAATAGAATGTATGTTTGTGCATGCCCATGTGTATGTGTGAGTGTGTATTACTGCTTCTTATGAATAGTGACTATCAGGTTAATACAGTGTCAATAAACAGCTAATAAGTCAGAATCATTTATAAATCAATAAATGACAGTCAATAAATCAATTAATAAGTTATGATTAGTTAATAAACCAGATTTAATTCATTAATTATTTAAAAAACTGAATTTATTTATATATCAGTTTACAATTCAGATTTAATAAATCATTTACTAAATCAGAATCAATTACTAAATCAATAGACATCTTAAAGATCCAGTTCACTGAAGGGATCTTATCGACTTGATGTTGTCTGATTCTAAAACACCCATTAACAACACAGATTATGTTTCTGTGACAATTTTTGACTTTCTTTATTTTGATTTTAAACTCTTTTATTCAATTCCCAGATGGTCTACTTGTTTTCACCTTGTGACATCTTTCCTTTTCATTTCAATTCATTTCCAACCCCTCTACAACAGACTAACATCCACCATCTCCAATGAATCTTTCATCAATTCTAACAGGCTGACTCCCATCTTGGTTGCTAAATCTGTTTGAAAAGAGAACCAAATTTACCTTTGCTTCCAGCATCACCATTCTTCACCTCACCTCCACCATCAAGACTTAATCTTCAGCTAAAACCTTTTCCGCTTTTCCAGTGCCAAAGCAAATGTCCAGAAATTGATAATGGCACCAGAGTAACATTGCTATCCAGCCAATTGTTATAAATTCACACAAAGTTAAAAGAGGATTTTGTTTTTTCACCTGATAGCACCAGCGGTGGCAAAAGCTTAACAGTGTATGAATCTGATTGGAGTTATGCTTCATGAAAGTGCCAAGAAGAAAAATAAAAGATGTGATAAAAATATTTGAAGAAAATGGGACAAAATCGAAATATCAAAATCAAAACAAATGCAAAAGAAAACGAAATGTACCAGACTTAGCAATAATACTTGAATCGAAACTTGAATCAAGTCCGATAATATTTGGGATTAGAATTTCGCTTGAAGGCATTAAAATGAAGTGTCTCCAAGATCAACATAGCTGGTGTTGGCGCCAGACATATATTTGGTACATGAAGATTTAAGAGTGGCTGTGCCATCAGAAACAACTGCTTTGGGTCGAGTTGTTTCTTTATTTTTTATTTTTGCTTTCTTTGGCTTTTCTGACTTTTGTCTTTATTGAATGGCAAAAATAGTATTTTCAATGAGTGAGTGAAATATAAATATAACAAACTAAAAATAAAGTCAAGGTCTGGCTGTTCTCTGACTCTCTAACTTTGTAGACTAAAAATGGCATCAGCAGTCTGTTTATGTGAACCCTGACCTCTTACTTTGTTTGGCAAGTTTTTAATATTTTCATTGGTGACTTTCCAATCATTATCAATTTATATCATTTCTGTACATATTCTGAAAAGATTGATGATTGATAACTGAGAATATGTCAGATCACTCTATAAATGTCATTGGTACCATGTAACACAATACTACCTGCTGCATGATCAGGGCATCAGCAACTAAACCAGTTCCCCTACCATGCTTTTCTGTCTAGATTTGAAAAAAAATTAATTTTAAATTCTCAACATCCCCCGCTCATGCACATGTTTAGTTACACCAACATTTTACACTGATGAAGTCCTAAAAGACTAAACATGTCACACAAAAACTTTTTCCAGAGTAGAATTATGGAAGCATTCACCAACTTAAACAAGGAAACTGTTCAAAAGAGATGAAGGAGATTCTAAAGTCAACTGGTGTTTGTGGTTGAAGCCAATGATGATTTTATTACTCTTTTAATAGATACTCAGCCGGGTCAATGGCCATCTAGTACAATGGGGTAAACTGGGCTCTGTAGCCATATACAAAGTTAGTGCAGTAATAATGCAGCATCACTTGGCATAGCCTTTCTAGACTGATGTCAACGAGCAGAGCAGTGAATTTCTCCAATGAAATCAGTTGTCTTCAAGTTGAAGAACATCAGCTGTAGTAAGAGCAGGAGGGAAATGGGATCCACCAGTTCTATGTTCCCAAGACACACTACTCATGAATGAATACCTAAATAACTTTCAACCCAGATTAGTGGATGTCAATGATCATGTATTCAGCTGCACAGCATAACCTATGTCTCCACCCATTCATGGGACTGACAATGATACTGAATACCTGAGAATGATTTGGACTGTCCACATCGTCCTTCGTTATTTGCCATTTCAAAGTGAATTAAATCACCTGCCAATACGGCTGAGCTGTTGAATTCTGAATGCTCAATTGTCATGTCCAATAAGACAAAGAAACAAACAAAAATAACAAGTAAACTAATACACCGGTCAAAAAGACTCTGAATTTTCTGGGAGGAGATGTTATCATTATTTACATTATTTAAAGTCATACCAATGTCGTTGTTATTATCGCATTGTTGCAGCCATTCTCTTGCCTTCTTCAGGTGCCTGTTGATAGGGGCAACAATATCTAAGAATATCTCATTCTTTTTTTTTAACTGCTCAGTCACTGTTAGTACTATTTCAAATTAGTATACATTTTAACAGAGGAAACTGCAAGCATAAAATCTGCTAATAATTATAAAAATTGAAATATTATGCTGGTATTAATGATAGGTTTTTAAAATCTTGTGTCAATTATAAGTTTCTAGCTATAAACCATTACCATTCACTGTCTCACAAATGGCACAATTGTCATTAATAGGGTATAGTTATTTTATTTATTAATTTATACATACTATTTTATTTTAAATCCTTGATTGAGCACTATGGAGGAATGATAGACTTTGAAAAAACAGTAGCTACTCACATATCTACACATTGTTCATTCAGTAATGAATTTGAACACTCTCGGCTACTGCTGTGTGTTTACATTGTATATAACATGCTAAAGTCCACCTTTCTGTACCAAGCACCCATAGCTCAGAGGTAGAATGTCAATTCGGTTGGGTTTCAATCATGGGTACAAGCAATCTAACTGTACTGATGAGCTGTGATACAGCGAAACAGATCTATTTGTGGATGACTATATATATATATTTAATGAAAAATACATGAGGAAAAACGTATGACAAAGCAGAAAAAACTTTTGTGTGATGTGTTTCATTCTTTAGGGCTTCATCAGACTAAATTTGTTATGTTAGTGTGACTACACAGACATAAGAATGAGGGATGCTGGTAATTTGAAATTTAACATTTTTTTTAGTCGATTTCATTAAGATTTTCTTTTCTTTTTTTTTCACTTTTGTTAGTGATAACAAAAGATTTGCCAGGAATGGTGAAATGTTGTAAGAGCCAGCGTGTAAATCTAGTGTGGATGACCTTGTGATCGATCTCAAGAGTCCCTAAATATTTTTGTCATAGTGAATTGTTTTCTCCATTGATCAGAGTAGCATTTTTTATGTTAAAATTGTGATCAGTCTCATTATGGTGGGCAACCAACATTTTGATGTATTGTTTTGTAACAAATTTTAAATTTCCAACACCCCTCATTCATGCACTTGTGTATTTACACCAACAGAATAAATGTACTCTGATGAAGTCCTAAAAAATGAAAGTGTCCCATAAAAACTTTTCCAGGCAAGGATTATGGCAGCATTCATCAACTTAAACAAGGAGACTGTTCAAAAGAGATGCAGGAGATTTCAAAGTCATTGGAAGACCATGGTTGAAACCAATGGCTATTTTATTGAATAAATTTACTCTTTAGTATGTCAAGATATTTTTGTGCAATTTTGGTAAATATATCTTTTAAAAGAGATGTCAGAATTACTTTGGTTTTTGGCATCATTTAGACAATTCATCCATCACACCCCATGTGTGTGTGTGTGTGTCTGTGTGTCTGTGTGTGTGTCTGCATGTGTGTGAGAATATGATATATAAATTTCTATATATTGGAACAATAACAGAACAATATTAAAATTGAATGACAAAGGGTGAAAATTTCAAAACTCACAGATTTAAAATTTAATGTTTCCCTGATATTTACATGAAAAGTATTATGCAGAATTTTTTTTCCATTTGTCACTTAATTGCCTAATATGTGTGTGTATGGTATGCTATTTAATATTTTATTATCTCTCTCTCTCTCTCTCTCTCTCTCTCTCTCTCTCTCTCTCTCTCTCTCTCTTTATGGATATTTAACTGTTACTAACTTTGACCATGAAACAGGGAGTAAATAATTCCAGAACCCCAAAAGTTGCTTGAACAGTGATGCAATTTGAAAAAAGGGATTCTTAGTGCTTTATTAAAAATGTAAAGAATGTTACTGAAATGCTATTAAATGCAGCAGTCTGTTGTTCATTCAGCTTGAGTCTCAAATGAAAAGATTAAAATAAAAAAAATTTTCCTTGTTTAAAAAAATCTACCAAATAAATCCAACTAATTTTTACTTTATCCATTTCAGGTGCATATTATATTTCAACCCTCAGAAGTTTGCAGAAATTTAAATAATCTTAGGCAACAACCTTATTGCATTTCTATCTTATTTTTTCTACTCTGGATATTGTGTCTGTTTATAAAGAGCATTCAGCAGAATGGTGTACAAGAAACTGGTATCTATCTTTGTTGACAAATCCTTTAAAAATGCTTTCATCTCTATCACAGATTTTGTGTTTTTACATAAGTTACTCAGCAGTTTTATCTAAATTTATCAAGGAATTTCTTAGTTCTTTTAGCAGCTGATGTCATTGGAACTAAAAGATCCAATTTCAACAGCTTCCAGTTTTCCAATAGCTTGTGGTAAATTCTTTGATTTTAAAATCAGGCTCTGTTTTGTCTATTATAGCAACTGAACTTTGCCTGAAGAAACCTATAATATGACTGATCTTTATTAAGCAATTCATTGGACATCTAGAGGTTCATCTACAAAAGAGTAAAAGTGGCACTATTGTAAAGATTATTGCATTATTTTTGGTTGCACCTAATAAAATGGAAAGAGATTTTATCCATTATTCAAGTTCTAAAATCATCTCAAGACATTAGCAACATCCTTCTCAGCCTCTCTTTCCTGTTCAATGTCATCTTCAGATAGTTATACACTAGGAGTAAGCTGACTGATGAGGAAATGAAGTTCAAGGAAGATTAGATTCATGTCTGTTTTTTTTTTTTGGCATCAGTAAAATGATTAGTCAGTTAAATCCCATACATGATACTCATTTCGGCGATCATGTCTCAAAAGAGACATGGCTGACTGGGCAGAAGATTACTCTGCAATAGGTTGCCATTACTTTCTGCAGTAGACTGGTTGCCAGCCAAGGCTATCAAACCCAAACTGTCCTGTTATTTAACCCATGACTGGAGGGAAGAGATGGATTAATACCTTTTCCAAAGGTATTTGTGCATAAGTGAATGCAAAGAAATTGAACTGGAATTTGAATTTGGCTCCCTGATTACTCATTCCAAGCTGATATCCACTGCACCACAACACACATCTTCTATTAGGTTAATATGAATAAAAAAGATAAACAGCTAATATAGATATATAGGTAGATAGATAGATATGAACAGCTTGGGATAGATAGATAGATAGATAGATAGATAGATAGATAGATAGATAGATAGATAGATAGATAAAAAAAGTGAAAGAATAGAAATGAAGATATGATGAGATAGATAGATAGATAGATAGATAGATAGATAGATAGATAGATAGAACAGATATGAACAGATTAGATAGATAGATAGATAGATAGATAGATAGATAGATAGATAGAGATAAAAAAAGAATGAAAGAATATGCTGAGATAGATAGATAGATAGATAGATAGATAGATAGATAGATAGATAGATATGATATGAACAGCTTGGGATAGATAGATAGATAGATAGATAGATAGATAGATAGATAGATAGATAGATAGATATGACAGCTTAGGGATAGTGATAGATAGATAGATAGATAGATAGATAGATAGATAGATAGATAGATAGATATGAACAGCTTGGGATAGATAGATAGATAGATAGATAGATAGATAGATAGATAGATAGATAGATAGATAAAAAAAGATAAAGAATAGATGATAAAAAAAGAATAAAGAATAGAAATAGATAGATAGATAGATAGATAGATAGATAGATAGATAGATAGAATAGCTAGGGATAGATAGATAGATAGATAGATAGATAGATAGATAGATAGATAGATAGATAGATAGATAGATATGAACAGCTTGGGATAGATAGATAGATAGATAGATAGATAGATAGCTAGCTAGCTAGCTAGATAGATAGATAGATAGATAGATAGATAGATAGATAGATAGATAGATAGATAGATAGAAAGCTTGGGATAGATAGATAGATAGATAGATAGATAGATAGATAGATAGATAGATAGATAGATAGATAGATAGATAGATAGATAGATAGATAGATAGATGAGATAAAAAAGAATGAAAGAATATGCTGAGATAGATAGATAGATAGATAGATAGATAGATAGATAGATAGATAGAATATGGTGAGATAAATCGATAGATAGATAGATATGAACAGATTGAGAGAATGTGCTGGGATAGATAAATAGATACAGATAGATAGATAGATAGATATTGTGTGTCTATGTCTTTGTGCATGTCGACATAAGCACCCTATAAAAGTCATGCAATACTGATCCTATGTTCACACCACTGATATCTCTAAATGCTCTATCTCTAATACTCAGCAACTATATATATATATATATATATATTTATAGAAAAGACAGAGGGAAACAGCATCACATCAAGGGGAAAGTGACTGTAATCTAGGTGCCAGGTCAGCACCTTGTTATGTAAATAAATTTGTGCAGTTGAGGCAACAAGGAGGACAGCACATCAAATCAATTGTCATGAAAATGTTTGTAGAAAAGGCCGAGGGAAGCCACACGACGTTGCTGAAAAAGTGACTGAAGTCAAATTACCAGATCAGGATTGGTTACATTACAAAACCATTTTTAAATTTTGACAAAAATTTGCCAAGTTGATGAGTGGCAAAACATTGATCCATACCAAGTTTACATTTCTATCACATTCACAATATTTACGGCACTCTCACTAAAGATCGAACTGCTTACCACTTTTTTTACAAATGTACTCTTAAAAGAAATTAAAAGGATTTTTTACATGATGTTTTGTTTTAGATTTATTTTATACACTGCTTTTCTTTCTTTTTTAGATACTTTAATTTTTCAAAAAGAAATTAAATGTATTTTAGCATATTTTGTTCTATATTAAAGAACATAATAGCAATGAAATATCCCAAGGTATATCATTATGACTGAAAGATAATTAGACGGCAATACTCAATAGAAAAAAGTTGACACGTCAAACTGAAATTTGTCCATACCCTGTATTTGTGATGTTCAAATTTCAGTATGTTGAAAATCAATTTCTCAGTATATTGATTGCAGTTCTATATCTTGGGGATCAATTTCTCAATATTTTGATTAGTTCTTTTTCAAATATGCATACAGAACACAATTCAAAAAAAGTTTCTTTTGATTAATAACAGGTTTTGCACTTATAAACAAACCTAGCACTTAGAAAATAAAACAGTGACTATTTCTTTACATAACCTTGTATTCAGGATATTTATTTAATTAATAGAGGTGGCAGCTAGCTAGATAGATGTGAGCAGACACAGATGAACAGGCAGATATGAATTAAACTGAGATAGATAGATAGATAGATAGATAGATAGATAGATAGATAGATAATGAACTGAAGAATTAGAAAGAAATGAGCAAAAGAAGAAGGCAAAAAAGGAACAGATAGATCAATAGATGGAAAGAAAGAAAGAAAAAAACTAAAATATGAGATAGCAGTAAAGAGAAAAATTAGCATAGATAGATAGATATGAACAGACTGAGATAGATAGATAGATAGATAGATAGATAGATAGATAGATAGATAGATAGAAGAAAGAGAGAGAAAAGTAGATAGAACAGAAAGAAATTACCATAGTTAGTTAAAGAGAAATACACGACTGTTAGTGATGGCAAAATATATAGTTCTATTCTTTTTAATTTTGTGCATGCGTATTGTTTGATTTCAATTTTGTTGACTGCACTGTAAAGTAGGTTCAGTTGGGAAAAAGAGCACCACATCACAATTCACTCTGCCAGGAATTTGGAAATGGCATGCTTGGCATTGGCAGCAGAAGCTTCAATATGAACATTTCAGAGTGTTTGGGTACCAATCTAAAGACAATGCAGAGGATTCAGAAAGAGTTGAATGAGTCTGATGGAAATTACAGAAATACTTAGACTGATGATGACATTATAACTCTATTCATCTTCCCACAGGGCCTCAGACTCAACAACAAGGCCTTCATCATGTGCCTTGAAGAATTAGTGCTGCTCTGAGTCAAGAGAATAGATGCTGGCAGACTCTATGTCGGGTAACAGGACTCTGTACCATGCCACACAAGCAGCAGAATCCAGTCATGGTTGTCAGACAATTTCTGCGACTACATAATCCCTTACATCTGGCCACCTAACTCCCCAGACTGCAACCCCCTTAATTATTATGGGTGGGGTGCAGTTGAGCAAGAGACCAACAAAATTCCTTGTAATACCAAAGATGAGCTAAAGGCAAGTAATTTGGCAGCATTCACCAACTTAAACAAGGAGACTGTCCAGAAGAGTTACAAGAGATTCAATGTTGTCTGGAAGCTGTGGTTGAAGCCAATGACGATTTTATTGAATAAATTTACTCTTTAGTATTTCAAGATACTTTTTTGTAATTTTGGCAAATATATCTGTTAAAATGAGATATCACCATTATTTCTATTTTTGTGTCATTTATGAGACTGTTTATCCATCACACCTTGTATATCAGACTTTATTACACAGGTCAATATTTTCAGAATTATATTGGTAATTAACCAACCTATGTTAGTAAAATATTCAGAGTATTTTTATATTTGTATGAGAGATCTATCAAGTGGGTTTCAGCTTATGGTAATAATCCTTATAATATCTTTACCTTCTTCTATGTGCCATGTCCCTTCAGAACATAAGCGATCATGGCCTTCCATGTCTCCCTATCCCTGGTAGCTTTTAGCACACTTTCTCCTGTTACACCAACCAAAACCCACACTACCATCCACCTACTCAAGCAGTTCAAATATGTTATCTGCTGCTTTCTCCTGTCTTTCTTTCCCTCTATCTGACCTGTGAATATCAGCTTCTCCAAGCCTTCCTTTCTCATCACATGTCCCAGGAACTTCATCTGTCTTTTCCTGATGCTCAGTATTAATTTCCTTTTCATTTCCATCCTTTCTAAAGCCTCATATTGCTCACATGCTCAATCCATGATATCTGCAGCATCCTTCTGTAGAACCACATTTCAATTACTACAAGTTTTTCTTTGCTCTAAATGGGTTCCGCAGCTAGTGTTTCAGGCAAACTTGCAAACGTTGCATAAAAGTGTCAATTATTTGGACACATTTCTCTTTGGAGATTTCCCTGATTTTTGCTGTGATTGCTGCATTCAGTTCACCAATCATTTGTGGGTTGTTCTGGTACACATTATCCTCTATATACCCCCACAAATAAAAATCTGGGTGGTTCAAGTCCAGTGAGTGCAATGACTACTTCCTGCTGATCAGTCTCTCCTGAAATTGCTTTCTCAGCCAGGCTAGGGAGTCATTTGATGTGTGGGGGTGGCCCTGTCTTGCTGGAACCACTGTTATAGGTTCTGTTTTCTTAGGGTCACTCTGTATAACTCTCAGTAATCATTAAACCATTGACTTTTTAAAAGTTTACTATTGTTTTGATTTTAAAATTAATTACAACATTTTATATTGCTTTAAAAAAATCTTCTTTGAATGAATATTGTTTTCTTTTCTCATATACATTTCATTTATTGATGGATCACAAGAGAGCACTTTTTTTTGGGTGGGGGACAACTTTATAGTAAGTCATGATTTTGCTTTGATTTTATTGTATTTTAATTTTTTGTTGTGGCTAATTTTAAAAGTTTCATAGTTATTTGAACGAGTGCTTTTTTTTGTATTTTTTCAAAGAAATGTTTTTTTTTTACTGGAGGATAATTTAGTTTTAAAATTCCTCTGTTAAATTCCTTGGTCATCTTCTTTGCTCGGCCATTGTCTAGTTTGACTCCCATATGCCCCCCCCCCCCCCCGCATACGAACACATAGTATCCAAAAAGATAAAATAATTCTTCTATCACTGGTTGAGCACGTGTTTTTTTGGGGGGGGTTGGGAACAACTTTACTAGTAAGTCATGATTTTGCTTTGATTTTATTTTATTTTAATTTTTTGTTGTGGCTAATTTTAAAATTTCCATAGTTATTTAAATGAATGCCTCTTTTTGTATTTTTTTCAAAGAAATGTTTTTTACTGGACTTTAACTAAGTTAAAACTTAGTTAACTCAACGCCCCTACTTTTTATTTTTATTTTTGTTTTTTTTATTTTTATTTTTTTTTATTTATTTATTTTTTTCAATTGGAGTAGATAGACTAAACTATCGCCCGGTTCACACTCCACCCACGTCTATTGTACAGGTGTAGAGGCTCATCCCTTGTTCCCTGTTTAGGATGTGGTTTCTGGCTTTCTCAATCTTTTCAACTTTTCTTTTCTTCTTTTTTTTTTCTTTTTTTTTCTTTTTCTTTTTTTTCTTTTTTTTTTTCAATTGGATTAGATAGACTAAACTATCGCCCGGTTCACACTCCACCACTCCACCCACGTCTATTGTACAGGTGTAGAGGCTCATCCCTTGTTCCCTGTTTAGGATGTGGTCTCCGGCTTTCTCTTTTCCAATCTTTTCACTTTTCTTTTTCTTTTTTTTCTTTTTCTTTTTTTTTTTTCAATTGCATAGATAGACTAAACTATCGCCCGGTTCACACTCCACCCACGTCTATTGTACAGGTGTAGAGGCTCATCCCTTGTTCCCTGTTTAGGATGTGGTTTCCAGCTTTCTCTTTTCCAAATCTTTTCACTCTCACATAGCCCCCTGCACATCAGTGGCGTTACTGCCTTGCTCGGAGTGATACGATTAAGAAAAAAAAAAAATTTATTGATGGATCACAAGTTTTCTATTGTATTATTTATCGGGTGAGGCTATTCTCTTTTAAAGCTTTTATGATAAATTGGACAATAGGAAGTTTTTCAGAATGAGAAAGAGCATTTTACTGTATGAATGTACTCTTCAGCTTAAAGCTTCTTGGTTATCACTTGTCAGTCAGTCAGTCAGTCAGCTAAGTGCCATACAGGATACATGTTAAGGCAATCATGTCTTAAAAGAGACATGACTAACTGGACAGAATAATTTCCTGTAGTAAGTTGGCATATCTTTCTGCGATAGACTGGTTTCCAACCAAGGCTATAGAACCCAATCTGTCCTGCTATTCAATCCATAGCTGGAGGGAGAAGAGATGGATTAATACTTTTCCCAAGAGTATTTGCATGTAAGTGAATGCAATGAATTCAACTAGAATTTGAACTTGGATTCCCGATTTCTCATTCCAAGCTGATATCCACACACCACAACACACATCCTGTAGCTCTGAGAAAATAATTTAACTAGAAACTTAAATAATTCTCCTCGTTTACCTTGATACCATAAGACTGACCTATAATAGGAGATCAGAACATAACTTCGCCAATCCCTGATTAAGTCATAATGATTAATTGTTGCTACAAATGATCCAAATTCTAACACAACCATCAGCTACAGGCAGTGTAGCTCTTCATGACTCCACTATGTTATTATTATTATTAACATTATTATTATTATATAAAGAGGGTGTATAAAAAATATTTCTTTTTTTTGTAGACCATTATTTTAAGGCTTATTTCATTTCCACATTTAAAGACTATTTATTACTCCACAATACTGAACTATCGCCCGGTTCACACTCCACCCACGTCTATTGAACAAGTGTAGAGGCTCATCCCTTGTTCCCTGTTTAGGATGTGGTTTCCAGCTTTCTCTTTTCCAATCTTTTCACTTTTCCTTATTTTTTTTTTTCAATTGGAGTAGATAGACTGAACTATTGCACGGTTCACACTCCACCACGTCTATTGAACAAGTGTAGAGGCTCATCCCTTGTTCCCTGTTTAGGATGTGGTTTCCGGCTTTCTCTTTTCCAATCTTTTCACTCTTACGTAGCCCCCTGCACACCAGTAGCCTTACCGCCTTGCCTGGGGTGATATGATTAAAAAAAAAAAAAAAAAAAATTATTGTATATTTATGTGTATCATGAGTATTTTTATAGCCCTTTGCTCCTCAGCTCATTTCATGCCCACATCTAAAGACTATCTATGAATTCACTATATTATTATTATTATTATTATTATTATTATTATTATTCCATATCATTATCAATGCTGTTCAATTGTACTTTTTTCAGATTTTATAATGGTAGATACAACTACTGACATTCTGGTAAATCTGAGGCATTTTTTTTAACTGAGCCTCAAAGCCAGTGATTTTGCGAGCAGAATTCAGTAGGTGGAAGGAAATGAAACAGTATTTGACATTACTGCTCAAATGCACTTTAAGAATGGTCACTTGTCTCTTGAAACTGACCAAGCTGTGAATGACCATCAGTTGTTGATAAAGATGCTTTAATATACAAGGTAGAGGAGAACTTGATTATCAATACATGAATATGTCTAGAAAAGATAAGATCATCAGACCATTTCTTTTCCAAACTCTATAACTATTGCCTCATTGCTTCCTGCTTTTCTGCTTGTTGGAAGTCCTCATTGTGGTTCCTGTTTTTAAGAACTCTTGGAAACCCTCTAACCCCTCTAGCTATTCCCTTATTAGCCCCTTACCATTTTTTGACAAAATATTTGAGGCTCTGATCAATGCTGAAGTAGTTAAGCATTACACTTCTCACAACCTACTCTCTGACAAACAATATGGCTTCCACTTTGCAAGGTCTACTACTGATGTGCTAACAGCCATCATGTGTATATGAGGCTCCTGATAAGAACTATAAAGCTTAAACTGCTGCTATCAATCAGTTAGTTAAGTGCCATATGTGATACATGCTTGGGTGATCATGTCTCAAAAAAGACATGACTGACTAGGCAGAAGAATAACCCGCAGTAGGTTGCCATTGCTTTCTACAATAGAAGATTGCTAGCCAAGGCTATAGAACCCAGTGTGTCCTATTATTTAACCCATAACTGGAAGGAAGAGATGCATTAATACCTTTCCCAAGGGTATTTGTGTGCAAGTGAATGCGAGGAATTCAACTGGAATTCAAACTTGGCTCCCTGATTTGTTGTTCCAAGTCAAAATCTACTGCACCGCAATGTGCATATCTCAAAAGATGGTCTGGCATACTGGCCTTCTGCACAAACTCTAGGGATACAGTATTTCTGGACGATTGTTCGATTTAATTCTGTTATTCTTATCAAACCGTGAAATAAGGATCATTTTGAATGGGCAAACCTCCAGATCTTTTCATATGAATGCAGACATTCCTCAAGGTTCTAACCTAGGTTCAATAATTTTTTTGATCTTCATCAAGGATTGTCTTGATATAATCAATTTACAAATAGGCATTTTTGCAGATGACACCATCCTTTACTCCTACCTCAATTGTAAATCTGCCAAGGCTGATAAAGTAAACCGTGCTGCTGCTCTTCAAAAGATCTCTAATCTGTGATGGACTGGAGTAGGAAATGGTTGATAAATGCTAATGCCTCCAAAATGAAATGCTCTCCTTTAGCCAACATAGAGAAGCTTTCCTGTCTGTCATCATTGTGTTGCTCTACAGGAGACTAGGCTCCTGTAGAGCAACACGCTATACCTCCATTGCCTCATTCTCAACCTACCTGAAGTGAAACAATTATGTCAAATCTATAGCTGCATTTACTTCTAGGAAGGTTGAATCACTGTGTCAGGCCAGAAATCTTTTCTTGTCAAAATTCATCTTGTAAATTTAAAAATCTACCATTTATCAGTGCATTGAATATTGTTTCCATATCTGGTTGAGTGCTTCTGCTATTCCCCTGGAGATTCTCAACAAAATCCTAAAAACGATCTGCAATGTAATTGATCCTAACTTGGCATCTCGATTTCAGTCACTTTCTAACTGATGTGATGCGGCTTCTCTTTGTCTTTTCTATAAATATTTTTGTGGCAAATGCTTTGGCAAGTCCTTTTTTTCTTGGTGCTCTGATCACATGAATTTACATATACTACTAGATTGGCATTTAGGTCTCACCCTTTTACCTTTGAAATAGTTAAATATAACTGCCTCTTCTACTTTAATAGTTTCTTTTCTTGCACCTGTGGAACTCCATTTCATTTACTTGCTTCCCCAATAGCTACAATCTCTAAGAATTTAAATGCAATGTCAATTGCCTTCTTCCATCTCCTTGAATATCATCCATCTTTAATCTTTTTGTTGACGCTCCCTGTACCATTTTTTTTTCTCACTGTAACCTCCTGTGCACTAGTGGCAGTTCTGCCTTGCTTGGGGTGAAATGATTAAAAAAAAAATAAATCAAGCATTCACATTACACCATGAATCCCATAAATTGTTGAAGTTGTACAAGCATCACATGAACTGCAGCCGTAGCAGCAGTGGCATGTCTAAAGTAAGAAAGTCTATTACTCTCCAGGCTGGTTTTGAATGCAGAATGTCTCCTTTTCTTAGACTGTTTACCATCTCATATCAATATAGACAGTCAAAGCTATTATTTAACCCATAGCTTGTTGGAGAAATGATAGATCCATGTCTTCTGTAGAACTTTTAAAAAAAATATTAAGAAAATCTAATTTAAAAATAAAAATAGTTTGATACAATTAATATATTGATAATTCCTTGTCACTACATGACCATGCATCTATATTTTTAATTAATTTTAAATAAAAAATGATTTTGAATATGATTAGAAATTCAAAGCATTCAGGCTGGGTCGAACAGGTACATGCTTTCATGTTTTTGTCTATATATAATATTTTCCACTAAAAGTGTTTGTTTCCTTTTTAGTAATCTAAACGATTCAAGAATAACTACAGCTGAAAAGAGATTTTTTTCCTTTGTAGTTTTATTCTACATTATTTTGTCCCTTCAAAATTGTTTTTTAAAAAGAATATGAAAAAATAATGACTTTAAAATGAAGACATTATTGTGCTTTGCTTTTCATCAGTCACAGAGTTTAAGTCATTGCTTTGCCTCTTTTTTTCTCTAAAACAACAGTTTATATGTTACTTTAACACCCATATCTTCCGATTTGTTCGAGTCATGTTCCCCTGAATCAAAAATACAAGAACGAACAAGTGAAATAAATCAAAGATAAATCTAAAAACAAATCTTTCAGTGCCTTCTTCACCTTGGGTGCAATACTCTTCCAAAAACATTTTTTTCTTTCTATTTTCAACCTTAAACTTTCTGTTTTTTATTATTTCTTGTTTTTTTTTTTATTTCTTCTTTCTTTCACAATTTCATTCTTTTGCGTGTCTACTCAAGAAGATCACCAGTTTGTTGGTGCAATTTTGATTTCTCTTTGTTCTTTATTTCCCCAATTGTTACATTTCTCCTCTCCTCTCCTCATCACAGGCTTTCAGACCTCAAGCCTCAATACTTATTTCTTTAGTTCCCCAACTAACCACAAAAGCCAATTCCTTAAACTGTGTTCCTGTTGTTAGCATCACCCACCAGGGGTTTCAGCAATTGTACACAGATTACAAACTGAAGGTATTATCATTGATTTCTTTTTTTTCCTTTTTTAGTTGGTGTTTGTACAGTGAATGGGTGGAGGGTTGATAATTCCTTTGCTGCTCTCAGTAGTTTGATCACACACTTTGGATTTGTCAGTTTACAATCATTAATCCTTTTTTTTTTTACAATGATCAGGTACAATTCTTTTAACCTAAATTCACATGTTAGATATGCATTTTAAAAATCTTTTCACAGCTTTTAATTTTTTCATTACAATGGTTTTAATGGTGCAATTTTCTAAAGTAGAATTCAGACCTGTGGATACATTTGCATATTCATATATAAAAGCAATCTTGATGTTCAACTCAGAAAAAGACTGGTAAGCATTAAAATTTACTTTTATTGCAATAGTAAACTCTTATTTCTTCGAGGAAGAAACTTTTTAAAATTGTTATGAGACGCTTTGTTTGATTTTGGTTTCAGGTTAGTAAAATATAACAAAAATACATCATAAAAACAAAGTAAGACATTTATATATATATATATACACTAGTAGTATAGCCCAGTGTTGCTCGGGTGTAATGAAAGCTTTCAAACTAATTCATGGTTCTGGAACTCAGACTCTTTGAACATTGGCATGAAAGATTAAAAAGCAATAGTTGTTTCCAGTTAAAGCAAAACCGTAGAATGAAAGAAAAATGAATGGATGTAAGTCAAATTTTGATTTCCTAGTATCGATATCAAATAACTTTTTTTCATCGTAAACTGAATTTTGAAGGCTAAATAAGTCCTCTGAGTAAATGGTATCATGGCTGAGACTAAGAACTACAACTATACCTACTTAGAGCCAAACCCAAAGGAAAAACTAACATAAAAGGGCTGAAAAAATACAGACATACAGGCAGATAAACAGACACACACACAAACATCTTGCCTTTTATATATATATATATATATATATATATTATCGATTTTCTGCACTATTGTAAGAACTGCAACCTTGAAACTTCTGAATATCGTTTCTTATGTCTTTGTTTATGAGTGTATCAAATTTGATTAAAATTGGACCACTCCTTCTATAATCCACTTTTTTCGATTATCAATTTTCGATATTTATCGGGGGTACCTCGACACAAAACCTAGCTAAGAACACTGGCAGACGCTTATAGTACAACTGTGTAAATTTTCAAGAAAATCCGTTCAGCCGTTTCGGAGTCTATAGGTAATGGACTCACACACACACACATACACACACACACACACACAGAGTTCCATTTATAAATAAGTTTAGATAAACATAAAGGAAACTTATACTTAACATCAGAAAGAGAGAGCTGAAATTTCCCAGGTACATAATAAGGAAGTGAGGGCTTGGAAAACTATTGAAGAAATGGTGATAGAGGAAAGCAACACGTAACATACTTGATGAGGCTGAGTAAATGGATGGTAGAACAGGATTTAGAAGAAATAACAAAAAGACAAAACATATTAAGAGCTACAAGGAGCAGGAGGATGCTGTTTCCAAATTTCTGGTGGAAGAAATTGCATCCTGGTGCTCTTTTTCGTATAGACGGTGCCCAACTGACCTTACTATACTGTGCAGTTGACAAAATCAAAATCAAACAACATGCATGTTGAATTTTCATTTTGAAAGAGATTTTTGCATTAGTCATCGTATCTAAATGGATGAGTGGCTGTTTGAGTGATTGTGCATGTGCTTGATTTGGATCCTTTTATTTCTGTTGTATTTTCTTCTTGTTAACTGTTATTCCGACTGCAGCTAGATTGTGAGGGGGTTTACCATATTAACAATCATTTGTTTCAGTTGTTAAGAGTTTTTCGTTGTAAATAAACATTAGTGATATTTTACATATTTTTTGAAAGTTTTTATTCCAGTCCCACAAAAACTGTATGTATTGAACTTGATTGAACTTCAAATAGAAAATGTAGCATTGTAGCATCATTGTAAGATTGTGTTCTGTAATTGAGATATTTTTGTGGAAAAAACAATGATCAAGCAAACGGGTCAGTGGTTGAGTCTAGCTAAAGCAGGGGTTCTCAACTTTTGGGGCCCAATACACTCTTTTTTCATTCACTCCACTTTTCAATATTGTACAACTCAAAAGGTATATTCCAGATAACATGCATATATTATTGAAAATCTTCATTTATTTCCATGTAATATTCATACATTTACATGGATTACTTCTATAGAGACGTTTTGACACTGATGATGCACTCTAAATTTTGTAAAAAAAAAAAAAAAAGGTAAAAGATGTCACACCCACCACTGGCGGAACACTCTAGAGGCTCTAATCTACTCTGGATTAGTTAAACATCTCAGTTTTCTTTCAGACAAGCAATATGGCTTTCTTTTTGTAGGTTATATGCTTTTATTTTTAAAAAAGTCTATCAAGCTCTTGATAAGAATAGTGAAGCTTGGGCTACTGCTGTGAATATCTTGAAGGCATTTGACAGGGATTGGCATGCTGGTCTTCTTAACAAGTTGAGAGTTTATTGTATATTTGAACAATTTATTACTTTGATTTAATCTTTTTTATCAAAATGTGAAATCAAAGTTGAACAGCCACTCTTCCAGATCTTTTTGCATTAATGTTGGTGTCCCCAATGATTTATACTTGAACCTGTTCAAGAAATGTTCAAGAAAGAATTTTCATTTTAAAGAAATTCATTTTAAACTTTAAGCATCGCTTTTCTTTGGTGGTACAGTACATAAGAATAATCTTAAGCAAAACAATAAACATTCTTTTTCAAATGTTCAAAGCAGTGGAGACTTGTAGTTATAAATATTTATATAATAAAAAAGAAATGCAAACTTATTTAAAAAATAATTCAAGAGTAAATTGAAATAAAATCTGATGCGTAAAACTTTGCATATGTGATGCTCAAAACTGATGTTGTAAAAGAAGCAGCAAAATGAAGCCTGACAGTTATAAAAAAAGATAAATGTATAAAACTTGGTTTTCGAGTTTGTAAAGAAAGAGGCTCTTTTTCTGATAATCTCAAAACCTGCCTAAATAAAGTTATTTTAACGAAGTTAGTATAAGTGGGTTAACGATATACATTTGTAACTTTTAACCAATGGAGAAAGTAAGTTGTGATCCCGAGATATCAAATTTCTGTTTTAATTGGGAATCCATTTGTAGTTATTTAAGAAGTCTGGATGTTCAGACAGCAAAAAGAGATTTGGCTTTCATAGGTGAACGTAGACGTTAGCTAGTTGCTGAAAGACAGAAAAAAGGGTTTCGTATTCTCAAGGACAACCACACTGATGACTACAACCACACCGACTAAAAGAATTCAATAGAAACAAAGAAATAAGATGAAAACAAAGAAAACTGAAAATCTACATTTTTTTCTCAAATTTAGAGATATATACGATTATCTATCTATATTTGATTCAGAAAGTCTGTCAGAAAAACCCTGATTTTGAAAACAGAATATTTATCTCATCTCAGTTTATAAAACCGAACTGTTATTTAAACCAGAAACCCAACAATACCTGTGAACTTTCCATCCTTTTCAACATTTTTCATTGTGAACACTTTGTTGATAATAGTTAGAATTGTTTTTATGAGCCCAACATAATCGTATGTAGAACTTGTTATTTTATGTAAGTGTTAGAAACGCACGAAGCAACATTTTGTGAAAACCTGTTTTGTAATTTTTACATTCCGTGCTTTTAATACTTTATCAAATTTTAATAAACATAAATTTCTTTCAAATTTCCCATCCTACCCTGATGCGAGATTTGAAAAAAATTATATTTTTTCGTTTGCGCCTTTGATAATATTCGGGATAACAGATTAGATGTCCTCTCTTCTCCTCAAAAAGTCCTTCTTTTAAGATAAACAGAAACTATGACCTGGAATTGCAGTGAAAGTAATGATGGCACATATCTTGAAAGTATCATACAAATTCAGAATGTGAAATTAATAATTTCTAAACTTTTCAAATAACTAGGTGTATGGATCAATTATAAATGTAGGAAAACAATTAAAGAAAATGAACACAGCATAAGTTGTGCTAGTGTCACTTGTGTAAAAAATACTGCAAGATGCCACAAAACTAAAATATTAACATGAAATCTCGATTCATGTTATTAAATAACCATCCCAGATGTTTGGATTCCATGCACGGCACTCAAATCGTTCAGAAATGTTTAATCTATAATAATCTATATGCAAACGTTTTCTCAGATCAGTGATTAAAAATGGTTTCGAGCAAATGAACTCTCTAAAATTAAATGAAAGTAACCTTTCATCACACCTTATAGGCTGACACTACAAAAACCGAATAAAGGAATTTACTAAATTAGAAAAAAAAAACACATCATTTGAAAACTTCCAACAGCAACAACTAAAATATCGGTACCAGATGTAACTTGAAAGAAAAATAACGGTTAATCAACATGTTGACTTTCCACACAATTTTAAACAAAAGGCTAGGAACGAAGGCTCCAAACTGTACTAAAACGTGCGAGAACAGTTCTTCGACTTCCAAAAATATATTTTTCTGAAAATTGTTTTTTTAAAAATGTAAATTTCAAGCTACTTTTTAATGTTAACTGTTCGGTTAATGAATGCCAGATATTTTCTGAACAGAAAGCTCAATTTCGCCATAACCATTATGAAAGGTCAATTTCGACATAACCATTATGAAAAGTCAATTTCGACATTACCATTTGCCTTGATCTTTTTCCTTCAATACGGACTCAATCCTTTTTCCTATTGATCTAAATTAGATTTCACACTGGCTCGCGAATTTGCAAACAGTTAATAAAAGTGAGTTATTTTTATCTTCGTACTCACCACAGTCTCTAACAAGTGTATTTCTCGTGTCGGCTCTGTAGTTGTGTGTTTACAAAGTTTCTTATTTCTGCTCTTTTCACTCAATTTGAAGTGTTAACATTTGCAGATAATGCAGAATATTTTGCTTGTAAATTCTTTTCAAATTCTAAACTCATCTTTGCCTGACTTTCCACTTAGAACTGAATTTCTACTGAATGATATGCATATAACTCAGTCCATTATTTCTGCTTTCATCTCTAAGTTGAATCTCCACAAAGAATGTGGACTTGATGGTATCCCTGAAATAGTCTTTAAGAAATGTGTTCCTAAACTGGCTCCTAAATTCTCTCTAGAATAAGTGCCTCGCTGCTTCTTTCACCACCCCTGGTAATCCTCTTCTATAGTTCTGGATTTTAAGAACTAAGGCAAACCGTTGATCTTTCTAACTATCGGCCTATTGACCCTCTACCACCTTTTGGAAATGTACTAGTGGCTCTAATCAACTCTGAATTGGTGAAGCATTTCACCTCGTATGATCGCCTATGAGATAAATAATGTAACTTTCCCTTCTCTAAGTTAATTGTTGATGTATTAACGATTATTACTGAAAGGTTATGTCAAGGTTTTGATAAGAATGGTCAAGCCCGGGCTGTTGCTTTAAAAATCTTGAAGACATTTGACATTATTTGGAATGCTGATTTTCTTCACAGATTGAAAGGTTATAGTATTTCTCGGTAAAATTTTGAAAATCATACAGTTTTTCTTATCAAATTGCGAAATGAAAGCTGTCTTGAGCAGCGATTCTTCTAGATCTTTTTGCATGGTTGTTCCCTCTGGCTTTATCCTTGGACCTAGATTTTTCTTAATTTTCATCAACGACCTTCCTGGTGTCATCACCTCTCAATTCGGCATCTATGCTGATGACACAGCTATTTAATCTTGTCTAAATAGTAAGTCTGATCGGTTTGATAAAGTCAAATTGGCAGCTGATTTTTAAAATGACCTACAATCTCTTGTTAATTAGGGAAGAAATAACTTGTTAATTTTAATCCCTCCAAAATTAAACTGTTGTTTTTTAACAGTCTGGGAGAACCCTTTTTGCTTTCCATTAGCCTCCAGAAGTGTGACTCATTACGACTTCTCTGAGTAACGTTTTCTGCTAACATGAAATAGCAATATTATATTGAATCAACTGTTAGGTCTTCCGTGAGGAAAGTTGGATCATTTTCTCGCCCTAGACAATTTTTCTTACCAGAATCTATCTTACATATTTATAAGTCTACCATTTGTCCATGCTTTGAATATTATTCTCATGTCTGGAAGGTACTTCTATAAATATATATATTTACAAATTCTTGATAAAATACAAAGAAGAATATATACTGTTACTAGTCCTGACTCAGTATCTCGGCTTAAGTCTCTTTCCCACCACCGTAATGTAGCGTACCTGCGTTTTTTCTATAAATACTGTCATGGTAATTATTATGATGAACTCCCCTTTATAGTACCTGGACTTTATAAATTTTAATCTCAGTACTAGATTAGTGATAAAGTCTCTTCATTTTACATTTGAAATGGCTAGATAGTTCCATGCTAAAAGTTTTTTCCATCACACTTTTCATTTGTAGAACTTTCTTCGGCTTTTTTCTTCCCAGTCAAAAGTGATCTTTAAAAATTCAAAATCAGTGTCAAACTTTATCTTTTGTCTTCTTAATTTCAGTTCTTTTATTGTTCTCTCTCCTTAATTGTGCTTTTTTTTTTCATATTCTCTCACACTCATAGACTCTTACCGCTTGGTGGCTTTATTACCTTGCTTGAGGTGAAATGATTAAAAAATGTCACAATGGCAAAATTAATGAACAATCCCATGTTTATACAATACTTTCATTTCCTCTACGTTTACCAAAAGAATCTCCAATACAATTGAACTCGGCTGGTCTTTTTCGTAAAAAATAGACAACTTATATATATATATATATATATATATATATATGTGTGTGTGTGTGTGTGTGTGTGTGTGTGTGTGTGTGTGTGTGTGTGTGTGTGTGTGTGCGGGAACGAACTACAGAGTGATCGAGAGTGTTCGTGACTATACGAGAGTCTTCGTCATTACACGGGAGTGATCGAGAGTCTTCGTCATTCTACGAGAGATCGAGAGCCATCGGCCTTAGACGAGAGTTAGACGTCACTAGACGGAAGCCTTCTTCTCAAGACGGACGCATACGTCCTATACAGAGACATTGCCTTCTTAAATGTTATTCTTGTTAACTGTTCGTTGGTGTACTTGTATTTGGTTTATTGTACTGAGGTATAATAAATCTCTATTTATATATCCTCAGTGTTATTTCTTGCACTATTCTTTCTCTGTTTATCCCCTCCCGGGATATAACAATATATATAATCGTTTCACCCCAAACAAAGCATTACTACAACTGGTGCGCAGGGTGTTACAATAAGAGGAGAGGAAAAACAGAAAATAAAACAGTACAGGTGATATTGTACAAAGGGTAAGATAGAAGTAGAAGTCACAGAGATAGACGATATCAATTGCCGTTGCATTTAAACTTTTGAAGATTGTTGCTACCAGAGAAGGAAGCATGGGGAAGGGAGTTCTACCTTTGGTAATTGCGAGGAAATAAACTACTATTGGCGGCTACATTTACATATTTTGACGATAAAAGTGTAAGACATTGTTGCCAATCTAGTTGCACGGGTAAACTCGCGAAGGTGGGGCACCAGGGAATAGTCAGTTAGTCAGTTTAGGTGCCATACGTGATACACGCTTGGGCGATCATGTCTCGAAAGAGACATGACTGACTGGGCAGAAGATTATCCCGCAGTAGGTTGCCATTGCTTTCTGCGGTAGACTGGTTGCCGACCAAGGCTATAGAACCCAATCTGTCCTGCTATTTAACCCATAACTGGAAGGAAGAGACGGATTAATACCTTTCCCAAGGGTATTTGCGCGTAAGTGAATACAATGGATTCAGCTGGAATTCGAACTCGGCTCCCCGGTTTCTCGTTCCGAGCCGATATCCACTGTACCACAACGCACATCCTACCCAGGGAATAAAGCTTCTCAAAACAGAAGACGTGAAAATACTTGTAGAAAAGACAGACAAGTCATATTCTTTCGGTGAGAAAGTGGCTGGAGGCGAGCAGCCAAATCAAATCAAATTTGCTGCGATCCATGTTGACCTGTTCACATTTCATTTATTAAATTGTGAAAATCAACATTAAATCTTCCTCGAGCCAGGACATTTATCAGAAAAAATATATTGATACTTTATCATTTAATATAAATACGGTGTCAAATCGATCACTAACTTTTTAAAGAGTTATCTGTACTTTGTATTTATTTACAAATGTCAAGTTTGTACTTATGTCATTGTTAAATGCAGTCTACTGGTGATGTCTTTTTCCCAATTCATAAAGAAACGCATTTATCAAAGCCCTAAGCAAATTGAACAAGGGGGTTTCACTGAAATAAACAGAGAGAGAATTAAACAGGTTTAACAATAAACAACAAGAATTTATTCGGCAAAAGTGAATAATGTCTTTGAAAAGAAAAACAGAAAGCGAATAATGTCTCTGAAAGTGTAGAATCTATAGCTTGTGTATTTGGAATGTTTGTACGAGTGGCTTGTGAGAATTTCTTGCTGAAAAGGACTGGCTATGTTTATCCCAGTTAATGTCGGCAGTCGAGCTGCTTAGTTTCGGAAGTCTATCTCCCACAGAGCCCAAAGTGGAAAAGTGAGATTTTCTTAAGTCTCCCTAGAACCCAAACCTCGCACCACAGAACCTCATTGCCAAAACAACCAGACAGCTCCCCGCTGCGAAACGCGCATACCTGGAGTAAAAGACCATCGGGTGTTTAGTCATCAAGTTTACTTCAGGCAACGCCATCACGCATCGGATCCTCAAACACATGTTGAATTTATTCTTTTGGGGCACAACTGAGTGATATGACGTGGAAAGGTCGCATCATGAAAAAGACAATATCACAATTTATGTCAATAATCAGGAATATTTATTGCATTCATTAGTAGATAGAAAGCAACTGTTAAACCGAATTATATTTTTTTCAAGTTTTGCATGTTTTAAATTGCTAAAAGACGTTGTGCTTCATGCTGTGCTAACATCAAGAGTTTTGATTGCCAGTAACAAGAGTCAGAACAGACAAAAAAAAAAAAAAAAAAGAAATGAAGCATTGCTGCCATATCTGTGCTGGAGTTGCCCAGTCTTCACTATCAAGCTTTGACGCAGTTCAAAAGCTTTTATACGGCTTTGTGAGTGATTAATTATTTTTCCCCCAACAACCTCTTTCCTACAGACAAAATGTTGCTAGTCTCACGCTATTCTATCGCTATTGCTATTACAAATGTTCAAACAAGCTACATTTTTAGTTACACCATTTCAGACCTTCACAGCTAAGAAACTCTCTGCCACGTACACAGGGTCGAATTGTCCTTCATGCCATAGTATTACTTTCGTAAGGAGGAAGTTCCATTCGGACAATTTCTTTTCCAGAAGTGTTACTTTGTGGAACAGACACCCGAGAGGATCTTCCCCATTCACTACAATCTTAACTTCTTCAAGTTTTTGACCAAACATTATCTATCATAAATATTCTCGTTGTTTACCCTCTTCGGACTGTTGTCCTCGTCTTTATTGCCATGTTTACGACGTTTCGACAGTTGTACGCTCCGAACTTCTTCAGCTGCTAGAACTTTTGAACCAAACGCTTTATTTTGATCACTGGGGTATATCATTTTCATTTTCATTCCATGTGCGATGCCACTTCTGTAGTTATCTCCATGTAGTTGTCTCCCTTTAACTCAATTCTCTAAGTTATTTTTTCACCACTGCTGTAGCCAGATATTGATCTCACAGCTCTTTGGGTTAAGTTGAAACTAACCAACGTTTTTTATCCACTGGGCCATGTGCTCTTGAGAACATTTGTATACCAAGATACACTGTCATCTTGAGAACATTTGTGTACCAAGATACACTGTCATCTTGAGAACATTTGTGTACCAAGATACACTGTCATCTTGAGAACATTTGTGTACCAAGATACACTGTCATCTTATAAGTATAGACAAATATAAATATTCTCATAATATACACTTCTTATTCCTTCCTCTTTAAACTGTTACAACTACCTGTATTTTTAGCGACTCTTGGGCCTTGTATTGTATGAACAATATTATATAAAATTTTGCTTCTAATTAAAACGGCCAGATTTTGCAAAACAAAAAAATAATAAAGAGAAACTTTCTTTAATTACAACGTAATATTGAGCTATTATGAAATCAATATTTACTTTTATTGGCCAAATCAATAAAAAATATTCAGACAAAAAATATTCATTGACTGAAAACCGAAAAAATTGAAATTGTAAATAAAATATTCAAAATAAATCAAGTAGTCTTCCTGTTAAGATGATTTAATTATAAATAGTTACTTTCATTACAATTCATCCAAACTGCAAAAAATCTCCATTTTTTCCATAGAAAGAAAGAAAGAAAGAAAGAAAGAAAGAAAGAAAGAAAGAAAGAAAGAAAGAAAAAAAATGAAAAAAATTTTTTTTTTAAAAGCCGCTCGTTGGGGTGGGGCGGGGATATAAACTATCCATGGCGCGGTAATTTAATAATTACGAACATCAACAACAGCAATAGGTATAGAGGTTAATGTGTTGATTTTCCAATGTCTTTTAATTGTCCGATTTTGCTTACTGTCGCTCGATTGGTTCGGTAATTACGGCTAAAAGTTCTTTGACCCGCCTGAGGATCGGTTCGCGCGTGAAACTAATAGTCACGATAAAGCTCTTCAGACTTTTATTGATTTTATCCTTTTTTCTGGACTGGTTTGCAGCTTTGAATTTTCTGTTCTGGACTTTTGAAAGTCGCTTGCTTTTGCTGAGTTTATGTAAGAAGTGTTTCCTCGTTTGTTTTTTTGCTTGATTTTTCTAAGAATTTTTTTTTTATTTTTTGTTTGTTTGGTGTTGTTCATTATACACAAACACGCACATGGTGCAATGAGTAAATTGTTGCTATTTCGCGCATGCGCGTTTTTTGTTGTTGTTGTTTTTGTTTTTTTGGGGGTTTTTTTTCTACTGCATATTATAATAAACTCAGCTGTACATCATGACGCAATTCACTCCGCGAGAAACTTGGAAACGGCATGCTGTACTGCTTGGCATTCTCGCTGGATCCAATATTATACAGTGAACATTTCAGATCAAACTTCTGCAAATATCTACGTCAAGATGCAAAATTAGTAATACACCCTCGTATGTAAAATGGCAAATGGTAATAATGGCACACCGGATGTGAGTTGTGGTGCAATGTATATCGACTCGGAATGACAAATCGGAGAGCCGAGTTCAAATTTCAGTTGAATCCCTTGCATTCACTTACGAACAAATACCCTTGGGAAAGGTATTTAATCCGTCTCTTCCCTACCACAGAAAGCAATGGCAATCTACTGCGGGATAATCTTCTGCCTAGTCAGTCATGTCTCTTTCGAGACATGATCGCATAAAGCGTGTATCACGTATGGCACATAACTAACTAATAATGGCACAAATAAAAAAAATGAGGAAAAAATGGCACAAATAAAAAAGAACAGACTCTTTAAGCAGTTTAAAACGAAACACCAGAAGCCGTTTAATTTTAAGTTATTTAAAGTTAAATTTCTAATCAGCAGACAGTTGTTGTTTGCTTATTTACTTCTGGCTCAATTGTCCGGGAAACGGCAAGTACACACTATTGATTTCAGTGGCTCTATCACAAACCCCATAACTTATAATTAAGTAATAAAGGAAAAGAGAAGATTTGCTTTCAATGATACATGGATACAATACAAATTATAAGATCAATTATCAGATGGAGATTTTTTCATATTTTTCCATTTATGTCATTTTTATCAGTGCCATTATTATCTAAATTCCAAACCTGTGCTGATTATGGAAACATTGGAAATATCTTACAAGACCTTAACTGATTCTTCCGATTCCGTTAAAATCAACAAACTGAATTTATTACTCAAGAAAGTTTCATTCTTAAATTGAAGTCTGCTTTGGACAAAATGACCTAGGATCAACATTTTATTCAATTCCGATACCAAGTGTACTTCACTATTTTTTTTTTTTTTTTAGACAGACAATGCATCCGAACTAGTCAAGCAACATAAAAACAGTTTCGCCTCTTATAGTCTAAATTTAATGTTCTCTCAAATTTTATTCTGTATATTTTGGTCTGTTCAAATTTTTAATGATCGAATTATAATGTCGGGATTTATTCATTGCAAATTTCCAAATAATATTTCAGGTCATTGTTTGCTTGTTTTTTTTTTGTTTTTTTTTTGTTTTTTTTTGTTTTGTTTTTTTAGTAATTACCAAAATGCACACTGTAGATTCCGGAGCGTCGAATTTAGCTCTCCAGGGTCCTGTGACATATTCGAAAAGAACTTTACTAATTCCATACAATCGTAATTCAATGGGTGGATATATTTTCAATAGAAAGTGATATCTAACAAGTACATAGGAATCACTTTATACAGTAAACTTCACCATTGCAAAACTACGTGGAGATCGGTCGACAAATGATTTTTACATTCTTCTTTGTTCTGGAACGGGACATTTCGCATATAAATAACCGCTTAATTTGGTCGGCGACATCGAATATTAAATTTACGGAAATATGATGCGATTAAGCTAATAAGTTAAATTAAATTTAAGTACCTCCACTCATTTTCGTTAACTTTTAAACTGCATTTGTAAATTAAAAAAAAGTTTTCTTGAAACTTTTATTTTAGTTCAGTTGAAAGCTAAATGATTAAATCTACTATTTCCAGTAAAATACTCAAAATATTTCAAACAAAAACTATATTGATAGGAATCTAAAATTTTGTTAATTTTTTTAATTTTTCAATTTTTCGGCCATTTTTGAGCGATCAACACATTTGCAGACAAAAGTTAATTCTCGGTTTTAAAAATCTTGCAAAAATAAAATATACATCTGTGACGCATTATTTTTGAAAAATTAAGAAATATAATGTTAAATTAATCTGATTTTAATCCAATTTTTTTCCTGTATGGAGAAGAAACCGTGAAACACAAGATCTTTTAATGTTCACATAGAAATTACCAGACAAAAACAAAAACTTCAAATACAAAAAAAAGAATAAAATTTATTTTTAAAATACGAAGGCACGACGATTTGTATTAAACTTTTCAATTTTAGATTAGTAAACGTAGTCTTCACTTAATGACTTAATGACTTAACGCCAACAAATCTTTGAAGTATTTTAAAAATATTTTTGAAACTTTATGAATTAATATAATAAAAAATGAAAGCAATTCTTTTAAAATGGCATTATTAATCGAAAAGTTTTTTCTTTAGACTATAATGTCCTTAATATATATTATTTCTTAAAGCAAAAACTTATCAAGTTAAATAATGTCATAATTTCATTGCATTTGTTATTTTACCATTGAGAGCAGATCTTTCAAAATAAAGTCAAAATGTTTGAAAAAAAACAATAAGTATTTTACATTTCCTAATGAGTCCTGCGTTTAACTAATAAAACCATTTTTTCCAACAAAATGGAGGTGGGATGACAGATGTAAAAAAATATATTTTTACCAAGATTTTCTTAAAATAATAGTTTCAAAAATAATTTCATTTGTGAATAAGTCCTGAAAGTTTCAATAAAATTATTTGATTTTTGCAAGAATTTCCAAATTAATGTGTTTTTCACCGGAAAAAATGAGGTATGTAAAAAATGAGGTATGTAAAAAATGAGGTATGTAATATTACGTTTTCCATTGTAAACTCTTGTTAATCGACAACTAAAATGAAAACAAGATTTTTTACCAAAATTTAGAATGTGTTAGAAAGGATAAAAAAAAATGAATTAATAAATACTTTGACCTTTCCTTTTTAACCTTTTGACCTTTTAATAATAAAATAAGCATTTTGATGGAAAAGTTCGTTTTTATTAAGTTTCGGGCCTTTTTTCTTCATACTATGCTGTTTTTATTTATTATTTATTAATTTTTTTTTTCAGCGATTTAGGGGAGGTATCTAATTATGTGCGTTGTGGCGCAGTGGATATCGGCTCGGAACGAGAAGGAGCCGAGTTCGAATTCCAGTTGAATCCATTGTATTCACTTATGCGCAAATACCCTTGGGAAAGGTATTAATTCGTCTCTTCCTTCCAGTTATGGGTTAAATAGCAGGACAGACTGGCGTGACAGATCAGAACAGGGGAGCAAGCCAGCAGCCTACTAGCTAACGTGAACAGAGGACAAAGAAGAAAATATCTGCACATACAATATACGTACTATCAATGATTGTAACAATAGTTCTCTCGAGACCATGCTTTATGAACTGGAGACAGTAAACTGGAATATGACCGGCTTTTCTGAGGATGTTTAAGGATGTTTAAAGCAATAGTAAAAAGCAATCGGATATCTAACCATTTATATATATATATATATATATATATATATATATATATATATATATATAAATGGATATGTCTGTCTTTGTGTGTTTGTGTGTCTCCATTCTAACGAACCCTACTCCTCCGAAACCCTTGGTCCGATTTTCAACCAAAATTGAGTCACTTGTTGATCATGACATGAACCTTTGATGTACGCAAAAAATTTTCGAATCAATTTACGGGATAAGGCAGAAATCACAAAAAAAAACACTTAAAATTTACTAATTACGAGACGCCTTATGCGAATTTAACCAAAATCGAGTAACTTGTAGATCAAGGTTTTCAACCTTTGATGTACACAAAAGATTATCAATGTAAAGAGTACGTAAAAATCAACGACAGACATAATTTCGAGTGGTCTTTTGCGCACTTTTATGCATTTCTCCAAGACGCTTCACTCAAATTCAAGCAAAATCGAGTCTGATTCCTTACTATGCGAACAAAAATTTCAATTGACACACAGGGTACGGCAAAAATTAATGGAAAATGTTGCTTTTTGCGATCGCTTATTTCTCTGAAACGCTTAGTTGTATTCCAACAAACATCGGGTCATTTTTGTAACTTCTACCTTAACATATGCCATAACAATTTCACGTTTTCTATAAGGTGCTAACCCCTCCGCAGTTGCGAGGACAATGCTTCCACTTCTTCTGCGTAACAACGTCATCGCATCACATTACAGGCTCACGTAACACCCGCCCACGTACATACATCGTTCCCGTTTATTGGCAAAATTGACCAAGCATGAATCCCGTTTTACAAATAGAACAAAAACCAATACTTCGCATTTTTTTAACTTACGCGTCACGGCAGCCTCATACTGGAGCTTTTTGAATAAGCACTTAACTTTACCATTTCAACGTAACCACTAAAAAAACCCAGCAACTACGGGCTATACAGTTAGTAATCTATAAAGCTTTAAATCTTTTAAAATTCTGTCTTTGTTTGTAAAGGTTATGGAGTGTTATTAAGTAAAAACTATATTTAGTATTTATAAATAGAATAGCTTATCACAATTTAGAGACCCTAAAATATTTTTTAAAGAATTTTCAAGTTTTTTGTATCTGTATAAACGTGCCGATTTTTGTAAATACGGGTGTTCATACACGCAATGGGGATTCTACTGGAGGGGAGGGGGGCAGAAGAGGCCAAGGCTCACCCCCAGAATTTTGGCTGGCGCCTCGATTTCCCCACCACTTTTATAAGCTTCAAACAGCTTGAGAGTGTAAAAGAGAGCAAGAATATATTAGAACTCCACTACTATGAATGAAATGTTACTCCGTTTAATTTAGTGAAGTAACATACACAAACACATTACTCAGTTGTGTATACGATAGTGGTGTTGTAGGAAAATGAAGACGCTGCTTGAGTTTGCCCCTCCTCCTCAGAAAAATCTCGGCTCCCAAGTGGTCCCCTCACTTTCAGAGTTTTACAATCGCCACTGCATGCACGACATTATCAGAAAAAAGAGCGCTAATTATAGTAAATTTAATGCCAAAGTACCTAAAATACAATAAAACATTAGATTACGTAGAATATTTTCCAAAATGTTCAAGATTACTGGTTAGTTAAAAATTACATATAAAAGGCACTCACCTTATATTACACAAGTATTTTTTCCAGATATATCCACCACAGAAAAAATAACCTGACAGCACATTAAATAAATTGTTACCTCCGTGTTAAAAAATGCATTTCTGCTATATTTTAAACTAAAAGTACTGTTTGTTCCAAATCAGATTAATTGAACTTTAAATCAGCTAATAATCCTAAAATAAAGTTTCGGAAAAATATATTTTATTTTTGAAAGATTTTAAAACCTTGACTGAACACCTCTTTACTCATATCCTTTTATATCTCTAGTTAGGTTGTCGTCAATTTATGTTCGGTTTTCTTAGCTGTCCCAATGAAAGGAAATTAATGAAGTCATTCAGAATTCAGACTCACTTTTGGATGCAGCGAAGAGCAGAAAGTTGAGCGAGCAGTGGAAAAGATTTCACGAAAAAAATGGGTGACTTTGAACTGGAAGAACTGTTCCATGAGATCTGAAACATGAATTGGAGTTCAGGAACAGAAAACGTGAGGTAAAAACTGTTCATGATATTTCAGATATTTTTTAGAATCATTTAGTCGATACTTACCCGAATTTTTAATTTGCATTGCATGTATTGCTGATTACACCAAATGAATGTTGAAATTGCCGAAAGAAGTTTCTGCAAACTAAAACTTATAAAAAATGATTTGCGATCTACAATGAGAGATTATGGGATACATATTTTTTTTTCTATTAAAATAAGCAACAGGAAATCACAATAAAACATTCTAGAAAAATTGGATCAAAACGGCAGTAGAATTTAGATTACATTTTTATATTTCTCAACCAATCAGCTAAAAACTTAGAATAAGAACATTCTAGAAAAATAGGATCGGAAGTAAATTAACACAAAAATATTTAGGCCCCAAAACAAAATAGTAAAATAATAAATCTGATTGGTCAATAAATGTTTTCACACCCTAATGTTAGGAAGATTCTTTGATCCCCTATTAATGTATATAATACACACAGTTAGAAAAAAAAGGTCAGTCACCAAGCTAGCCATTAAGTCCGCATGCCACCGATACTTTGTCCGGCCAAGTCATTTCTTCCACGCCAAAGTTCATGACCTAGCTCCGAGGACCTTGAAAAGAAAAAACCGACGAACTTTCTTTCAGCAACGCGACACGCTGTCGTCACCTGAAATGAACTAAATGTAAGTAGGAAAGACTTATTTACGGACTCTGCTAATGTAAACTTATACACATCTTTGAACAAATTTAACTTCTTGCCAAGTTTTACTTTCCAAAAGGCAATTTTCGCATCATGTATTTTATTTGTTTCCACGTACCATTTTATTTTTCACATAATAAATTGTTTGTTGTTTAATGTCCGTTGTGAATTATTCCTTTCACTTTGCGCGATTGTAAAACAGAGTGTTGTATTTGTGGGGGAAATAATCTAGAGAGCCAGACCCGTAAAATACGGAAGCACATACAACCCAGCAAATACAAAATCCCCTACAAGATGAACGGTTATCTGGGTTAGTTAGCAATAATTTCCATTGATGGAATGGGCTCAGTCCCTCGACTCATATGAAGCTGTGAATATATTTACACATGCTAAGTTTCGAAAAAGCATTATATAAAATTTACTATTTTTTATCCATGAGGTTGAATGTGTTAAAAGTATTCAATTTTTCATAAGAAAAATCTCAAGTTGATGTTAAAATTTCCGTATGTTGTAAGTCGATTAAATTTAGGGACCACAAACCACTTCAAAGTCTTAACCACTTCTTACTTACTATCCCAAGCAAATTATTAACTCAAACTTCAAAATCATTAAAAAATTTGCAACCAAAACTTTTCAACAAACGTGAACAAATTTATTATTTTTTTAATATATTTGAGGTTTTATTTATCACAATGATTTCTCAAAAGGAAAAAAGGAGTTTAAAACTAGATCGATGATAAATATGTGTGATTACTTTTTTTCCTAATAGCTACAATCTCTAAAAATTTAAATGCAATGTCAACGGCCATCTTCTATGTTCTTGAATCCCATTCATCTTTTATTCTTCCTTCAATACCCACTGTACCCAATCTTTTCTATCACTGTAATCCTATGCACACTAGTGTGTGTGTGTGTGTGTGAGAGAGAGAGAGAGAGAGAGAGAGAGAGAGAGAGAGAGAGAGAGATTTGATGAACTATCCCTTAAAAGGAACTGGCAGTTCAATTTTTTTTTAAGTAAACAGCCAGACTACCCACACATATGATTTAATCATAGTAGTGAAGCCAACCGCACATTTTTGGGAGTGCCGAATACAGAGAAGTGGCGAACATAGTATCCTCAAACAATCTTCAAAAGATTTTTTAATACAGAGTTGTTCTTCTTTTTTACTGGTTGCCAACCACGACTAGAAAGATTAGTTAGAGAGGGAGAAATGAATTCATATCTTTCCAAATGGTATCAGTGCTACAGTGAAAACGATATCGGCCGTTTAGTGACTTTAAGTTCATGTCATTAAATTGTGACCATAGTCGAAAAAATTTAAATAACCTCAGTTAATCACAAAGTAGCACCACTTAAGATAGTGAAGTTTTTTAAAAGAAATATTTTTATTATGAATTTCTGCTTCATTTTATTGTTGCTTTTTATCTCCACTTTATAATAAGTTAAAAGAAATTGTTAATGGAAACGTTTGTTTAAACGTTGTTCGCCAATGTTACAGTTATTTCTTAAAAAAGAGAGAATTGGATAGACAGAAAAAAAGAGAAATAAAGAGAAAAGTGATAAGAAGAGAAGATTGAAGGGAGAAGAAAGAGATAGAAGATGGAAAGAAATTGAAAGAAAAAGAGAAATGGAAGGAGAACGAGAAAAAAGGGGAGAGAAAGAGTGAAGGTGGAAGAAAGAGAAAAGGGTGAGGGTGAACGAGAAAGAGTGCAAAACAGATAAAATAGCTTTGGAAAAAATATAAATCTATTTATTCTCTCCCCACCCCCAAGTGTAGGTTAATTAGTAAGAATTGTATCCCTGGCGTTCTATATTAATCAGCCAATTCATAATGAGAAAAAGGGACAGAACTAGAGGCCGGTTTAAAACGTTCCTTGATCCAGTGAGAGCAGCGGGGTATTCACTTTGAGTTAGCTATTCCAATGTTAATAGTTTAAGAAATTTAAAGAAATTTTTCATTACATTTGGAATATCATTTACCTTATTTAATTGAAGTAAGTGTAAGATTTATTTATTTTATTTTGAGTTGCGATCTTATTTTCATGTAGATTGTAAAAACAATCTTTTGAGTCTTTAATTCACTACGCAAAAAATTATATTTAGGAATCTGGCTTTTTTGTTGCTTTGAATTTTAAGCTTCTTATTTAACATTTTTAGATTAAAGTTTATTTAATGCATTTTTCGAAATAAAATAATATTAATTATACAAATTTAAAAAGTTTAATAAACAACAAAGAAATTGTGTGTCCAGTTTTAGCATTTTTGGATAAAAATATTTAAACTGTTGAGTCGTCAAATGTTATCGAATCTCTCTCTCTCTCTCTCTCTCTCTCTCTCTCTCTCTCTCTCTCTCTCTCTATGTTGAGATTTCATAAATATTTGCTGTTTGAAACCTTTTATTATGAAGTTAAGTGTTATATTAGCAGCCTGTCCATAAACCGTTTAAATACGGTTGATACTTGGTCAACATTGGAAGAAATTATCCAATATTTAAATTCTATGGCTTTTGATCACAAGAAGGACATCTTGAGTCAGCTCTATTCAACAACGCATCTCCCTATGTTTCGAAATGAAATACATCTCAAATATAGTAATACGTACTTTTGAATACTATGCAATATCACGGCCATTTTGTAATATATTAAGACAAGATTTTCAATTAACATAATCAGCAAGACTAAGAAGTATGACATGAAAAGTTTCAAAACTTAATAAAGAATCTTTCTTTTTTATCTGCTATCTTTATTTAATACTCTTGTGAACTGACGCCCGGCCGCTGGTCGTTGATGGCTTCGATTCAGTTGCTGGTCTTCGAGTCGACTATTACAACGGTGTTCTTCTCCGCCCACGCTGTGAATTTCGATCTCAAGGAAGTCACGCTGAATTATCGCTAGCTGTCTCTCCGCTAAGTCAAACCAGACTAGACGAGCGCGCACAATTGCCCGAATGAAAACGGGACCAAAAATAAATTGAATAACGCCCAAATAAGTTGTGGAAAAAGTCTTTATATACAAAAAAAAAAAAAAAAAAAAAAAAAAAAGAAATAGAATATAAACAAAAGACAATCGTCTCTTCCCAACCCCTGTTTCAATTTAGCCGACAACGAAACGGAAGTTTCGTCCAATTTCTGTAAGTAGTAATTTGCGAAGCTTTTTTCTTCTGATCATTAATTCGAGTTTCTTGTTGACAATGTCAGTTCACTTCAATCGGAGTTTTCAAGTTTGAAACGATTCAAAAATGTTTTTATTCACTTCACACCGAAGTTTTACGGAAACTGCCGAAGGATTCTCTCTGGCTGTGGTGACAGTGGTGGCGATAAATCATCTTTCCTGTCTTAACAGCGCAACAACTCGTCTCTGGTCCCGCCCCACCCCTGGAGCTCTATTTTCATACTTATCCCTACTTCACCGGTGTATGGGGATGACGAACACTGGATTGTTCATGCAAATCCAAATTCTGGCCAATGAAATCACTTTCGCCCACGTCCTTGGAGCGGAGCCACTTCTTTCTCTCTTCTCTTCAATCAATACTATTTTGGTGATATCACTTCTTTTCGGCTTTTACTTTTTGACGTCAATAAATCTAGCTTTTAGGTTTATAAATCCTTTGCCAGCGAAATTTAAAATTTCACTTTATTCTGATAGCCAGAATTTAAATTTTTGCACTTATCAAATATTTCCTTTATTTGTGACACTCTTTTTCGAAAATAAAAAGCTCTGTTTTGTATCATTTTCACTTTTATCGGCGGTGTAGTTCAGACATCAATTGTATTTCTCTTATTTATGCTGTTTCCGCCTGTCAATAATAACCTTATTTGACCCGGCTGGTTATCAATAGCACACCTGCAAAATATGAATTCGTTCATATTTTCGGCGTTGGGTTTGCGATCTCTTATTTTGCTCTGTTCATATTGGAATAAATTTATTACCTGCGTTCATATTAGAACAAACAACTTTTTTTTCAGTTGGTTCTTTTCGATTTATAAAAATTATGAACCAACACAATTCCTGATACAACTAATAATAATTTATTCCTTTCCGTTGCCGGTGATAACAGTGTTTTATTTCTTGCATGTAAAATATAGTGTTATACTCTTAATGCGAGTCAAAAAAGTGTACATCATTCTTTATGAAATGCTACTATATCCTGGCAAACAAATATTTCGTAAATGAATTGATAATTCATTTGATGTGCGCGAATATATACATATATATTATTGGTTTTAGTCACAAAACAAATAATTCACAACATGAAAAAGTTCAATAAGCCACAACAAAAAAAACTTTATATCAAAACACTTGAAATATACATATACGTTTACTTATATCAAAAATGTTCACAAGCGTCTTGCTAATTGAAATAAAATATAAAGTCTGGTATTTATGATGACTTCCACGAGCTTGAAGATGTACGATTTTCTACTTCGGCTGTCCGGGAACAAAGAGAGTGACTGACGTTCCCACCTAACGAGATATCTCGTCAGGTTACCTGACGGTTTCCTAAACTAGTAAATATCTATTTTTTGATTTTTACAGGGCTACTCAAGGAGGGACAACTTTTCGTCTCTCGCAACACATCTCTACTTGCTGAAATAAAACTTGATATAATGTTAATATGCCTTAATTGGGTCCAAAATTTCTTACTAGATTGATTCCAATTTCAAAATCGACATCAACTTTTTTAATTGAACAAATTGAATTAACAGTTCAGGCCATCACCTCTGGATCAGCTGATGTAATGGCTATTATATGTGATGGCAACTAAGTAAATCAAACTCTTTTTTTTTTTGCATCCCAATTCCTGAAAAATCTTGGTTAACTGAAGATAATTAACATTTGTTTTTTGATTCTGTTCCTCTGTTGAAAAATATTCGCAATTTGTGGCTCACAGAAAAGACAAGAGAATTAATTTTTGATAATGGAGAAAAAAGGAGTTGCAAAATGGCATATCTTAAGCAGTTACATCGTTTTGAATGTTAAAGACGAGTTAAACTTTCAGATTTAAATGAAATTTCCATTTCTTTAAAGCCCATAGAAAGGCAATTGGATCCAGAGTGTTTTAAGAAAAAAATAAAGAAGATCTTGCTTAGTCTGGAATAAGTGCGAATAAAAATGATACTGCTATCTTCATAAACAAGGTTTTGAAATGGTATAAAATCTTAAATGTTAAGACTCTTCAAATTGATGAACTACACAATGACACTCTACAAGCTGAAATCAGATCTACGAATGACAGCTGACTAGATTTTATCGCTGAGTTCGGTCAAATGGCTTTTAATATGGCTGGCAATCAAAGTAATCGTATAATATCCAAACACTCTGCTCCTGTGAACCCCAGAATCACCAGTCCTTAGCGTCGACGCCCAAAATCTTGCGGCCGATCGATAGTTGATCACTTAGTTCCAAACCGGGCTCTGCTCACGTTGTGCTCGATTGATCGGTCTGGTTGAAAGTCACCGAAAATCCGCTATATCGATAATCCAGACAGAGCTGGGAACCACAATAAACAAATGAAATCTTTGTAAATCAATGAGCTTTTATACATATGTTCTGTTTAGTACAGTATTTGAAAGTAGGCAACTATAATTCCAATCCCTATCTTCTACAGAATGTAACACAATTTTAATTGATTGGTCTGGCACCAGGATGAAATCGGAGTTCTTTCTTAGGTAGGAAGTCACGTTTCTCGTGTTAACTTGCTTCGTACAGGTCCAACTCTACAGTATTCAATTCTACTGTTTACATTGTTTCTCGGAGTAGTTGTGACGTACTTTTGAATGCGCTTAGCGTTCTCAAATGACCAATAAGGGATCCCCCTTTTGTTCACCTGATCAACGTCGTTTCCCTCTTTCCTGTCTGAGTGCTTCCCACTATAGTTCGAGGGTCATAAAATCCTCCATGTCTTGCTCCTTATTTTCAATAAAGGGGCAACTCACTTCTTGCGAAAATGGTTTTTCAGCGACAGAATATTTGAGTCATAAAAAGAGATACATAACCTTTTTTTATGTATCTCTAAACATATCTCTCGCCTAGCTCTAGAGACGAAAGAAAGAAACATTCAATTATTACTTCTCTTCCTTCTTCCTTCTACCTTTCCTTTTCGGTACCAAAAATAGTGTTATATCCCTACCATACAATATATTTGCAATGGAATCTCGACACCTTTTAGTTACAAACCATAAATATGTGCTCATCATTAAATAACATTTTATGCTTATTTCTGTGTTTCATTTTTTCAACATGGAGAAAAAGCATGCTAAAATTTTTGCAAATATTACACACCCAGATCAGAAATAGAATCAGAAACTATATTTCTGGAATGGTTGATTGTCATATACACATTTCAATTAATGTCCTCCAGTCTTCTTCAGCCATTGCTTGTTAAACCCAGTAATTTTAATGACAATTTGAACCGCACTCTGGGTAGATTGAATAAAGGATTCAATTTGACTTGTAATTAGTATGAATGTTTCTGTTTCAACAATATGTAGATCATATCTTTTACTAAAAATCTGAACTACCGCTTTTTTTTTTGTTTTTATAAAAAAAAATACATATTTACATTTATTTAACTTTCAGCACATCCTATTATCCTCAGGTATGGTCAAAGTATTTTCAAAAATAGGTAACTTCATTTTCTTTCATCTAAAGTCAAACATTTTGAAATAGGGCTCCAGTTCTGGTTCTAAGTTACGCCCTGTTTGCAACTGAAAATTATTATTATTTCCATAAAATTCTTACAATCTAAAAATATTTTCTGGCTTTGAAGAAGCTGCTATTAAAGAAATAAAACAATGAACTTAGTATATGAAAATCTTTGCTTGTAAAAGTTTTAATAAAATAAGAAATGCAAAATACGCGTGACATAAATGGGACACTTTGTCAATAACTTAAGGTTAAGCAGCTGGTTGGGCAGACATAATTCCGCACTGAGTTTTTCCTTATTCTGGCCTTTACATTTGTAACCGTCTATGCTGTATGGAGCCATGATGAATAACGAAAAGCTCTTTTTACTTTTGCTACAATCTATCGATTCTCTCTTCTTTTTATAAAACAAATCAATTTGAGAGAGTAATTAAAGTAGTTCCTAAATGTTAACAATGATCTTGAAAGCCATTTATGTTGATGGGCGTTACAATGTGGCAAACAATATGAACGAAGTACAAGATGAATAAAAACATCGATCCCGATTCAAAGTTAATGAATTTCAATCTTTTGTGATATCAAGACATTTGGGTCCCTATATCATCAACAGTTTTCTTGGCTGGTCAGTCCAGTTCTCCTCAAGGCTAAATGTTCTCCTATAATTAATTGGTTAACAATCACTTTTGTTTGCACGTTGTGTTGATCTTACCCAAAGGAGGATTCTGTGATCAGCGTAATATGAATGGACTTTGTTCCTTATATATATATATATATATATATATATATATATATATATATATATATATTATATGCAAGGGGTTCTGAAAAACTCCCGTTATTTTCCCCGATCAAATCTGATGGTCAAATTTTGTGAGGTGGTTCGAGCTAACACTTATTATCACACACTTATATATATATATATATATATATATATATATATATATATATATATGTGTGTGTGTGTGTGTGTGTGTGTGTGTGTGTGTGTGTGTTCAAACAAGCTTGATTAAAAAGAACTGACATGGCCTGTCTGCTTAATATTTTATTATATTTTTACAATTTCGGAAAAAGTGTTAGGTATTGTATAACAAAAATGTGAACTTTGGGTGGTTTACTCCCAGCTTCGAGCACAAAACACAATGCCTTATCCGAAAATTGGAAATATACATATATATATATATATATATATATATATATATATATATATATATATCAGAAATAGTACGGTGCCTCCTGTAGTCGTGGCTCTGGGAGGCACCGTCCTATGGGTAAAGGAACTTGGATGAGTTCCACCACGTAATATGTGAACGAGCGGCGCGTCATCGAGTTTAATTCGTTACCTCTTCGTCAATGGTGGCTGTGGTACAGTTGGTATGACATTTGCTTAATGACGTAACTGTCTGGGTTTCAATTCCTAGTAGTGGATGCGCACTGCTAATGTAGTCCCAAATATAGGATGAAACTGCCGTCCAGTGTTTTCTGTTGAGGTCGAATAAAAAACTCGATGAATTACTTAATTATATATATTTTATACTGAAAATCGATACAGGGGTTATTCCAACAAAAGAATTTGGTACAGATTAAAAAAGGTGTGAGAAGTCGTGAACGTTTTGTTAAAGTGTAGATTTATGGTTATTGTTTTTACTATTATTATTATTTATCTTTTATATAATACATTAAGTGCCCATAATTATATTTGTGTCGCTAAACGTATTTCGAAAAAAGTTGACATTCTTCAGGTGAATAAATTTCTGACTTTACATATCAAAATCCGTTTGTCTTTTTGACGACCGAAAACATTGTATATATAGATAAGTGGTCGGTGAACAGATCAACAGATTGATATATGTGCGTGTTCGTTTGCTGGGTATTTTTACACATGGCTTGTTAAATTTTTCAGTTTTGAGAATTGCTTACTTTTCATTTGCCAGAATTTTTTTTAACACTGACTCGCGAAACTTGCTTTCGTATTTTTTCTTCAAAATTGTTTCCAGTGATTTTGATTCAGATTTTGTGTGTGCAATTCTACTTTTTAGGGATAAGAAATATGACATGGGTGGCAAAGTTCCGTTTGTTGTTTTCTGTTCAATCAAAATCTAGAATGACTCGCGATTTTTTAAATTTATTTTTATTCTTTTTGTGACATGAGCGTTTGAATTGAGAGAGAGAGACAGAGAGAGAGAGATAGTGTGTGTGTGTGTGTGTGTGTGTGTGTGTGTGTGTGTGTGTGTGTGTGTGTGTTAATTTTTCATGTTGTTTTTGTTAGAGAAAGCTTGTATTTTTTATAAATATTTCTTCCTACATCATAAGCGTCTGTATTTTGGTAGATAGGCATTATTCTGATTTTACCTCCACTACATCGGCATAAGTGTTGGGAAACGTGCAATTTCCTGTTATTGGCTAGTTTAACGGCTACTATTTTATTCAGGACTTGTGTCGCTCCCGCGTATATTTTTGCGCGTTCATCGCATTTCAGAGTATAAATTACGTTTTTAGAGTTGCAGCTCAGATTGTTTTTTTAAATGTAGATGTGTTTTTGAATTTGAAGTGGTCTTCTTTTATTATTATGTCTCAGTCCCCAACACCTTTTCTTGTTGCATTTTGTGACCCCCTGTGTTGTTTGTTGCTCGAATTTTCATGAGGCTAGGATGTTTTTTTAAATTTTGGGGTTGGCGTTTGCTTTTATTTTAGTTGTTTTTAGAATTTATTTTATTTAATCATTTTTGTTGTGTAATTCTAGGTGTCTTTTTATTTTAGTAAATAATTCTTGGCTGCTTTTGTATTGTATAGAGACGTAAGCGAGAATGTTTTCTTTTTTTTTTCATGTTTTTTTCATGTTTTTTTTTTTTTTTTTTTAGATTCTGGAGAGATTCTAAAGGTATTTCTTTTCTCAGTTCGAAACCCTTGTTTATTAGTAGAGTGGGTTATCTTCTTATTGAAAACGTTTTACGTAGTTCCTCTTGGCGTATTTTACGAAAGGGTTTGTCAGCTACTATTGTGCAAGTTCGTCGTGCTAGAGAGTGGGAGGATAGATTTTAGACAACTTTTTGGGTGGTAACTCTTGAAATGAAGATATTGTTGGGTGTATGTAGGTTTATGGTAAATGTCTGTGATGATGTAATGGTTTTTTGTTTTTATGAGTATATCTATGAACGGCAAATCATTATAACTATATTCTAGTGTGAACTTAATTTTGGGGTGTAAGTTTTGGAGTAGATTGTGTAGTTTATTTATGTCTCCTCTTGTTGATCTCCAAAAGATAAAACAATCATCTAGATATCTTTTCAATGATTTAGTAAATTCTGTTTTTATGTCTTCCCTATATTTGTGTTCTATTTGGTTGTATAGGTTTTTCTCTAGATATGCTAGTGTGAGTTTTGCATATGTTGGTGCCATTTTTGTCCCATCGCGATACCTGTTGTTTGATAAATATAGTTTTGGTTGTTAAATTAGAATGAATTGTTGTCTAAAATTAATTCTATGCTCTGTATAATAAATTATTTTGTGGAGCATGTGGGAAGTATTTCTGGATGTTTTTCAGTTCAAAATGTAATGGCCTGCTTACCTTATTTATGGGGTATGTTGCTGTAAAGGCTGTTCACATTAAATGATATTATGAGTGTACCTGAGTCTACTTTTAGTGGTATGAAGCTTAGGAAATATATACTGTCTTTGATGTAGCTCTTTGTTTTTGTGGTTTACAGCTGAAATATTTTATGTATTAGGTTGCTCAGTCTGCTTGTGGGGCATCCAAACTCTCTCTGACAGGTGGTATGTAGCAAGCCTCTTGCTTCTTTACCGCTACTTTCGGACAGTCTGCAATCCTTGGTTCCACCAGTCCTAACTTTGATGGCAAGGAACTGCCATGCCACTTGCATTGTAGCAAACCACCCACGTTCCATGCGAATTCCGTTGTTGAGAATTAAGTTCCATTCAAACAGCTCCTTCCTGCGAGCCACTGCTCTGAGGAACTGATTTTCAAAAGAATGTTTGTTCCTCCGATCACTACAATCTTCAACTCTAGGGTTAACCATTATCTTCCCCTCACAAATTCCCTCCTAACGTAACCCTCTACTTTGAGTGGCTCCAAAGCCTTGTACAGGGTGAATCTTACTGTGAAAATTATATATATATATATGAAAAAGTGAAAATATATGTGAAAAGTGTGAGAAGTAGTGAACATTTTATTTAAAGTGCAGATTTATTGCTATTATTATGATTAATATTATTTACCTTTCGTATAATACATTAAGTGGCCATAACTATATTTGTTTCGCTACACGTATTTCGAGTTCAAAGTTGACTCTCTTCAGGCGAATAAATTTCTGACTTTACATATCGAGATCCGTTTGTCTTTATGACGGCCGAAAACACTGTGTATATAGATAAGTGGTCGGTGAACATGTTTTTAAGGTTGATATCCGTGAGTGTTTGTTTTTAGATTTTGTCGAGAATCCCAAGGTGAATAGCACGAGCACTCGGCCAGATATTGCAACAGTATTTAATGCACAGACAAATGGTAGATTTGTACATGTGCAAAATAGATCCTTACTAATGGAAGGTAGGAAAGTTTCTCTATGGTTGTTAAAGGAGAGTAGCTTCGTTTTGGAAGCATTCAAAGTTACAAACCATTTCTTACGCCAGTCCACCACAGAGGTCCTCCTTCAGGTGCAGCAGTGAGGATTACTTTGCCAGCCCTGTTTCTTATAGAGACGGGAGAAAATGGTGGTGTCATCAATGATCTTCCTGATGTAATCAGTTCCTTAGTAGGCATCTTGCATAGATGCCTAATAAGGAACTGATTACATCAGGAAGATCATTGATGAAGATCAGAAAGGAACTAGGATAGAGCCTTGAGGGACACCCGCGTTCATATCATAGGAACTGGAAGTATGCAACCTTCATTACACGATTTGATATGAACGAATGAATTAAGATCCTGATATATGTATTCGGTGATGGCCGTTAGCATATCAATGGTAGAACTGGCGAAGCAAAAGAAATACTGTTTGTCAGAGAATAGGTTGTGGGATGTGAAATGATGAATCACTTCAACATTTATAATAGCCTCAAACACTTTGCCAAAATCGGTAAGAAGCTGATAGGGCGATAATTAGAGTAGTTGGAGGGTTCCCCAGTGTTTTTAAAGACAGAAATTACAGCGGATAAAGCTAGAGGCAGCGAGGCAATAGTTGTATAGTTTGGAGAGTTCAGTGTACGTTTATTTAGGACGATGACTGGAATTCCGTCACCTCCGCTTGCTTTAAGGGAGCCAAGCTTAGAAATTATGTTAGAGACTCGAGTGTGGGTTATGATACATCACTCAGTTGAACCTCAGTTCTCGGTGAGAACTCAGGTGTGGGTACTCCTAAAAGGTTAAATGTGGGGTTGAAAGAGAATTTGCGAGTAAAACTCTCAACCTTGTTCATTGTGGCAGTGAGGACCTCAAATTTATTGAATAAAGGAGAGATCGATGGTTTAGTATTGTTTAACACACTTTTACAGAACCACCAGTAGTGTTTGAAGCCAAACTTGAAGGATGTTATATGCCGCTTCATTCTATCAGCAAACAACAGCTTAGCATCGTTTAGGATCCGCTTGCATTTATTGCGAGCAGAGACAAATGGCGCCTATTGTGGTCAGACGCAAAGCCGGAAGAAGTGATTCTTGTGAGCAATGGCGGCCAACCAAGCAGGAGAGAACCAAGAGGATGAATGAGGTTTCAGTCGGAATTTCTTGGCTGGTATGAAAACATCGATGGCAGCTTTCACGCAGGCGGAAACCTCAGAGGCGCATTCTTCAACAGGGAGAATAAACATTTTGTTCCGATGGACGTCACTGAGGAAATCGCGAAATGACTCCGTCCGCTCTTTAATTGCAGTACGATATTCTGCTGGTAGGAGTTTCGTGAGGGAATGAAAAGAGATATTAACAGAAACCACAGTTGCCAAGGGAGGAGAGCTGTATGGTATGGAAGCGATAGGGATAGAAGCGAAGTAGAAATCTAAAAAAGAAATGGTTCTTCAGGGATACTGGGAAAGCGCGTAGGGAAATCTACAACTTGCATTAGAGGCTGAGTGACTGAGGAGTTCAGGTTATGGACGCCAGCAAGATCAGAGACAGCGTTTTCTGCCACATTGCATGGTGACCATTGAAGCCAACAACACAAATATATTAGGGAACGGGTGAAAGAAAATGTCTATATTATCTGAAATACTATCTAGCAAAGAAAAGTCAAGAGAGGAAGGAGGCGGTAGAGAAAGAAAAGAAAGCTGAGTTTAGTAGAGAGAGAGAGAGAGAGAGAGAGAGAGAAAGAGAGAGAGAGAGATGTAAGAATGGCCAGGAGATTCAAGAGAAATCACCCTAGCCAGAGGGAGATGTTCGGTGACATAAACATCTAGGCCATGCACGTAGACACCAGAGTCCTTTCTAAAGAGACGAAGGTAACCAAGAATCGGAAACTCAGAGGAGGGGATTGTAGGATTAAAGTTGGTTTCGCAAAGACCTCGGATGTCTGGGTACCTTTCGTAGAGGAAAGATTTCGCATTGCAAAAATTGGTACGTATACTACGGATGTTAGAGAAAGTGTTATTAAGGGGTTTAGGTGATATTTTAGTTTTGTATCTTTGGTTGTGAATATTCATTTTGGGGGGTATTTTGGTAAATAGAGGCCTCGAGTAGTGGTAGCAGACAGTTATCAACTGCGACATGTGTAGGAAGGGAACTGGCGCAGTGCAGCATAGTGTGGCCTCAGCGTTGCCCACCGGAAGCTCTTTCAGGGACACCCATCCATGTGCGTCATAGAACCCCGATATTGTGCAACTGTTATACATAAAATAATCTATTTATTCATTAAAATAAATTCATCCTTGATACTGGCTAAAAGTATAGATGAAAGTGCTTGCCTAAATAAAACAATCGGAGGATTTTTCAAGACTTGTAAACAGTTACTTCTGGTTATAAAAACCCAGAAGAAACTGTTTACAAGTCTTGAAAATTCCTCCCTTATTTTGAAATTTCAGTTATTTCAAACTTCCAATTGCGAAAATCCGTTGAAAGTTTGAAAAAAATAAATAAATAAATAAATAAACGTTGGTCAATCAGTTGATAGTAAACTAATATATATTTTCTGATGTCTTTACATCTGGACATTACTTCTGATCTTTTGTTAAGTTACCTTTCTAGTTCTAGAAATAGTCTCCTGGTTAATTTTTCTTCCTGGTACACTCTGCAGATAACTCCACAACTCCACCATTATAAAGTTTGGCTTTTTCTTTTAATATGATCCATGTTATATCAGGGTCTTTGCCGTTTTATTTTCTTTCAATTCCCACACGTGGTTAGCTAGTTTGGTACAATTCCAAAGGCTTTCCAGCTTGAATGTAGATTTTTGATTATACCAGCGTTATTTAGGATAACTTTCAGTATAACTCGAGAATTTTTTTATATCAGTTAATACAAAACGCTTGAAGATACCGAAATGTTGAAAATAAGGTTGCATAATCCAAATGAATATATATATATATATATATATATATATATATATATATATATATATATATATAAGCTGATCTAATTTATTTCCTCTGTAAGTATATGTAAGTGTGCATGTATACATTTCTGTATATTATGTCTATATCATAATATGTACAGATTATTTAGTCTGAAACTCTACTGTGGGTGGGGGATGCTCATAAGCTCCGTGAACTTGGTTTGCATCACCCTAAGTGTATATGTCGAATCCTACAGTGCTCCAGGATGCTGTTCCTCTTGTTCAGTTTTTCTGCTTGAAAGCGAAATGAGCATGTTAATTTTTGGTCCATGGTGCATAATATTACGCGATGGCATCTTATACTTAAAATACATTGCAGATAAATTTGTTCTCATTTATATATATATATATATATATATATATATATAAAACACTGAAAAGACTTAATTTTTATATGTTCATTTAGAAATTATACATGCTTTCCCTGTAAAATATTGGTCTGATACAGTCAGCCAGTTGTCTTTCGGTATATATTCAGTTACTTATTACTTCTTAACTTGCCAATTGTTCATCTCCCCGTGATCAGTCTGTGTGTCCCTTACAGTGTATCTTTTTAAATAGATTGTTGAATTTAGTGATTATCTAAAATCATGCGCTTATCATAACAAAGGGTGTATTTGCTAGTGGACATCGATTAGGATTTTGTTTTGTTTAGTACTTAACCAGCAATTACCACCAATAATACACACAGACGTATGCACCAACAAATGTACGCACACACACACACACACACACACACACACATACACATACATACACAAATATGTATATATATATAATTGCTAACACATACACTGATACATTTTGAAAATATTCTCCTCATTTTTACAGCACTTTTTGTGGGTTACACGTCTCATTCTTAATTCATTTATATCTTAAGGTGGCCATATGAATTTTTGAACAACAGTTTTAGGCCTACATCATTATTTCTTCATATAGACAGCAGTTGTATGAGTGTTTCCCCTCTGCTGTACAGATCTGTGCATAGAGTGGTGATATATCAGAAGGCCAAATTTTCAGAGCGCTATTCAAGAAACTAGGTGCAAAGAAATGCAAACTCTATTGGACAATTAGCCTAATGAACCACATTGATGCAGGGCAGAGGTAAGGGTATCGACCCCACAAACATTTGTATGTTTGAAAGCAGCAAAGACAATGAGAAGACAGAGGCGAGATGAAGAATTTATCAACGTCAATTTCTAATATGATAAAAACAACGAGTAAACAGTCGGAAATCGGGAAAAGCCGTAGGCTGAATCGTCGACAGCGATTGGCAGATTGACGTCGATAGTAATGTCGTCAGTGTCTGGCAGGAACGGCACAGGCTGAAACGTTGTTGGTCGCCAGAAACATTGTCAGCATCTGGCGTGAACGGCTAAAGCTGGAATGTCGTCAGCAGCCGGCATGATCAGCTCTGGGCTAGAACCTCGTCCGAGGACAGGTTCGGCTGCGACCTAGCACGTTAAAGCCATTGTAATTGGACTTAAACAGTTGTCTTGCTAGCTAAAACGTAATCGCTCCAGGAGTCAACCGCGGGATCGCAAACGAAGCGTACGCCTAGCTCTAGGCAACCGAAGAGCGGAAAGTGAGTATTTAAGTAGTGCATAGATACAACATTTTGATCCAGCCCTCCGGGCCAAGGAAGAGAAATAACACAAGATCGGATTTTTTGAAGTGGGGACCCCGGGCGCGACCGCTCGGGTTGCTGGTCAAAGATTACTCAGCCCCTGCCTACGAGGTAACTGGGTAGAAAACTTGTCTTAGCTAGTCATTGCTTGTCAAAGTTGGTCAAAAGCTAGACTTAGCTAGTCATTGCTTTCAGGCAGCCGGCGAGAAGAAAGTGAGTATCTGAGAACAAATACGACACATCGATCTGGGATTTAGCCTCCTCCCTCACTGGAGCGAGTTCTGACACAAGGTCAGTTTTTAACGTGTGGAACCTGATCGCGAGCGCTCAGGCCACTGTTCAAAGATTACCCATCCCCCGCGGTAACTGGGTACAAAGCTGGTCTTAGCTGGTCATGGATTGTCAAAGATGGTAAAAAACTGGTCTTAGCTGATCATTGCTTGCCAAAGCTGTCCACTCGCCACCAAGTGCCTAATGCTGCAGGCGAGCAGGAAGTGAAATCTGAAGAAGATCCTTTATTGGTACAGCATACGGCCATTATGAAAATCGATCTACACTTGTCATAAGGTACTAGTAATCCTAACACATTGACAGCAGTCCCTTGCATTCTTGGCATTCCAGGCACGTCAGAACCCATTCGCTGACGTCGGCATTCATGTTTGGCCATACCAAGCGGCCCGCAATGAGCTTGACTGTAGCTCGTTTGCTAGGGTGTGACAGCAAGTGTAGATATTTGAACACCTGCTTTCAAAGTGTAAGAGGAAATGTAGGGCTTATGGTTGCCTAGATATAGTATAGTGCTGTTGATAAAGAATGCTGGGAACTCCTGAAACTTCAGGGAAGTTTTCGTGAGGACGTCTTGTTGCGTTGAGCCGGGTTTTTGTTCCACTGCTATCAAATCCCGACTCAAGACTTCGGTTTCGAGGGAGTTCATTCCTGATCGACCGCGGGTAACGGAATCTCAAGAAAACTAGGCAGTTCCATCTACAAAGCAGAGTCAAACCTAAAGCGGGAGCGACTGATTACTAAAACGTAATTGCTTTAGTAATTAATCGTTGGTAGCGGGATTACAAATGAATTGGTCGCACAGTGGAAAGTGAGTGTTTAAGTAGTGTATATATGTGCGTTGTGGAGCAGTGGATATCGGCTCGGAACGAGAAATCGGGGAGCCGATTTCGAATTCCAGTTGAATTCATTGCATTCACTTACACATCTCTTCCTCCAAGTTATGGGTTAAATAACAGGACAGATTGGGTTCTATAGCCTTGGATGGTAACCAGTCTACCGCAGAAAGCAATGGCAACCTACTGCGGGATAATCTTCTGCCCAGTCAGTCATGTCTCTTTCGAGATATGATCGCCCAAGCGTGTATCACGTATGGCACTTAACTGACTGACTGATATATAGAGCACAGATACTACACTTTGATCCAGCACTCCGGGCCAAGAAAGCTGGCATTTACCACCCCTCCACTAAAGCGAATGCCCTAGACGGATGCAGCATAAAGTCAATTAGTGGCAAGTCCGAGCCCTTAGTCTTGGCCAAAAATATCCTGTAGACCCTGTTTAAAGCAGAGTCAGGCTTTTGTCTATTTAAAAGAGCAGGAAGCGAGTATGTGAGAGCAGATACTACATTTCGATCCTGCCCTCCGGGCCAAGAAAGCTGGTACTTACCAAACTCCCCACCAGGGCGGATGCAGCACAAGACCAATTATTGTGTGAAGTCCAAGCTTTTAACCTCGGCTAAAATTAACCCGTAGACCCTACTTAAAGCTGGGTCGGGCTTTTGTCTGTTTCCCACAACAGAGTAGGGGCCTCGTCTGGGTTCCTCCCCGCCAGAAGGCAGAGAGTTCGACAATGTGAAAGCTTTGCTGTAGACGGCCGGTGAGCAGGAAGCGAGTATCCTGCCCTCCGCGCCAAGAAAAGCTCCTTTATCGGCGAAATTGACGCTGATTACAAGGTTTCAGCTGTTGATAACATCTCTTGTCTGCTGTGTTTTGGTGCACAGGGAAATGCTTAGTCAAGTTTGCCTCTTTGGTTCAATCATGACAAGTGTCAGCAGCAGGTTGCGACAACAAAACGAAACTTAAATGCGACACAGAAATCTGAAGGCGAATTGTAAATGCGAAAGGTGCATTCCAAAGTTCCAGCAACATATTAAGAAAAAGAAAAAAATTCATTAGGAACAAAGAAAAGAGTACTAATATTTATGCAATATTGGTTCTCCTAAACGGCAGTGGATGCTGAACAATCTCCTCACAGATGATGAAGAGACTTGAGGAAGCACAAGTGTGGTTATATAGAAAGATACACAATAGACTGAACAGAATATGAGAGTGTTGATGATGTTCTAGGGAAAATAGAAAAAAATCACTTATACTTCGAATCAGAAAGAAACAATTCAAATCTCTGAGATGGTTAAATTATCGCCATTTTATATTTTTAATTTCGTGCATGAACATTTTTTGTATTTTTGTCGACTGCACAGAAGAGTCAGTTGGGCACCATCTGTGAGCACCATGATGCAATTCACTCCGCCAGAAATTTGAAAACGGCAGGCTGTACTGCTTGGCATTCCTTCTAGAAGCTTCAATACGAACATTTCAGAAGGTTAGCGTGCAGATGAATCGGAAAGAGACGGATAAGTCAAAAGGTGGTAACAAAAGTAACTGGAGTGAGCACTAGTAATGGTGACTTTAAGCATTCATTCATCTTCCCACAAGGCCTTAAACACAACACGAATGACTATATCAATTGCCTTGAGAAGGTAGTGCAGCCCTGGGTAAAGAGAATGGCTACTCGAAGACCCTATGTCTGTCAATAGGACTCTACACCATGCCACACAAGCAGGAGAACCCAATAATGGCTGTCAGACAATTTCTGCGACCACATCAGCCTCTTACATCTGACTACCTAACTCCACAAACTACAATCCCATTTGTCATGTATGGGGTGGCGTAGTTGAGCAAAAGACCAACAAAATTCTTTGCATCACTAAATATGAACTGAAGACAAGAATTATGGCAGTATTTACCAACTTAAGAAGAGTTGCAAGAGATTCCGAAGCCGTCTAGAGGCTGTGGTTGAAGCCACTGGCAATGTTATTAAATAAGATTACTCTTCCGTATTTAAAGATATTTTCGTGTAATTTTGGTAAATATATCAGTTAAAATGAGATGTCAATGTTATTTTCATTTTTTGCATAAGATGACACACACACACACACACACACACACACACACACACACACACACACACACACACACACACACACATTACCATAATGTATTTAGAGGATACACGTATTTGAGTCGACGTTATTCTTGTTTTTTAAATAGTGAAATTAATAAAATAAATACCGGAATTGAGTTAGAAATCATATTATACATATATATATTGTCCTATACCGATGGCACGACTAGGAGTTTCATGCATTATGCAATCATCAGGCAGTTTAATAGGTTTGGATTTAAGTTCACTCGGTGTTAATAAGAGTTAAATCTTAAAAAATTAGGTTACTACTTTTAAAATAACAACAGTAAAAATATAAATATTACAATACTGTATGTAGTTAAAAAATTAAAATCTTAATTAAAGTTCACATTTAAATTAAAACAAATTAAAATGCTGTGAGATGAAATCAAAGGGGCGAAATTCCTAATTATTAACAGTAATATTTGCGGGGGGTGCATCTTAAACCAGCGGGGGGTGGAGAAAGAAAGAAAGAAAGAAAGAAAGAAAGAAAGAAAGAAAGAAAGGGGAAGTAATGAAGTGAGGAAAAAAGAGAGAACGAAGGAGAACGTTTTCTAGAGAAATCAATCAGGGTCAAAAAATTTAATTTTTTTTTTTGTATGGCTGTATATGGTCATAAATCACATTTTTGTTAGGTAAATTAGGGTTATTTATATGGTTTAAGATGCCAAGTTTTTCTAAAAAGCATAAGTTTAAGTACCTCTATTCATATTTGATAACTAACTTTAAATTGAATTTTTAAAAATTAAAATGTTTTCTTGAAACTTTTATTTTAGTTTTAATTGAAAGCTAAATAATTAAATTTACTATTTCCAGTAAGCAAAATATTCTGATGTATTTTAAACAAAAATTATATGATCGGAATATAAAATTTTGAGAATTTTTTTAATTTTTTAATTTTTCGGCCATTTTTGAGCGATTTTTTAACTAAAAAACTGTTATTTTTTATGAGGAAAAATATCAACATCAGAAAGATAACACTCTTGAGAATGGCCAGTAAAGTGGCTGAAAGCGCTCGGAAATTTCATCATTATTGAAGATTTTTACATTCCTTACCTCCAGCAAATATATTGTGTGAAACCGCGGTCAGTGTTGGCTCGTTTTTAGATTTAGTGTACTGCATATATATATATATATATATATGTGTGTGTGTGTGTGTGTGTGTGTGTGTGTGTGTGTGTGTGTGTGTGTGTGTGTGACTCTAAAGACTCGCTAAAAATGAGCGTACATGATGAAAAACATAATAACAACAGTTTTATTGTCAACATCTTTATCTTAGAGGAATTACCACAGAATTGTCTGATTATTAAAATTATATTTTGATCCATTTTAGAACCTTCGAAATTTTAGTTAATTTTTTTCCTTGTGTCAACGAGGAAATTTTAGCGTCTTTTTGTGGTTCAAAACACATTAATTTGAAAATCCTTACAAAAAATCAGATAATTTTTGGATTATAATGAAACTTTCAGAACTTATTCACAAATTAATTAAATTATTTTTAAAGGTTTCATTTTTTTAGAAATATCTGTTAACTCTCACTTATTTAATTTTATGCAATTTCGCGAAATTATTCATAGAATTATTAATATCATGTGAGAATTTAAATCATTAAATTACTTTGTTGAAACGGGAGTTCCGGTTAGCAAAAATTTGCTCAGAATGTTCCATAATGATGAAGTTTCCGAGCGCTTTCAGCTACTTTACTGGCCATTATCAAGGGTGTTATCTGTCCGATGTTGATATTTTTTCTTCATAAAAATAACAATAGCCAGTGAAGTGGCTGAAAGCGCTCGGGAATTTTATCATTATGGAACATTTTTATATTCCTTATCTCCAGCAAAAAGGAAAAAATTAAGAATGCGATAAAAATTAATAAAACAGTAAAAAGAAAGCAAAAGCACTACTTTATTCATGTATTATTGCAAAATAAATAAAACTAAGACACTATTTAGAAAGGCTTTTAATTGCTTTTATGCATAAATATTATGGATATACGATTGTCTTAAGAAAAAAATTAAATAAATAATGAATTTTACAAAAATAATTCTAATTTTTTAGTTTGAATTAGTATAATTTATAAGCTTTTAAAATGCTGTAGTATTCAAGTGATATTGTTATTAAATTAAGATTGTATTTACTAATAATAAATGGAAAATTCAATGACATCCAATATTTCAAAAAGATTTTTAAAATTTGTTTTATACGTCGATATACATGTCGATTTTTAAATACGGTTATCCAAACGCGGAATTATCAAAAAATTAGAGCGGTCAATATTGTAAAGTTATTACTTGTTTAGGTGCCTCCACTCATTTTCGATGCCTCAATTTAAATTTAATTTTTAAAAATAAAAATAAAAAATTCTTGAAGCTTTAATTTTAGCCTTAATTGAAAGCCAGGAGATTAAATTTACTAATTACAGTAAGCAAAATACCCTGGTGTATTTCAAACCGAAATTATATTCATCGGAATCAAATATTGTGTAGATTTAAAAAAAGTTGTTAAAATTTCAAATTTTCCGCCATTTTTCATCGATTGTAAACAGAACCCGTTTTAAAAGTTTAAAAAAATCTCATAAAAATAAAATACCCCTAGCTGACACATTATTTTTTTCAAATTACCGAATTTAAAATTACTTTAAGTTGACTTGAAATAAAAATTAGTTGCTTACTGCCTGAAATATTTCCCAAAAAGTGTTTCTCAATTACAGTATCTTTATCATCACATCTGTCAACTCCTTATCAAGCTATGATGACTGATATGTTTTACAGTAGCCGGCCAAAAAATGCCAAGTATGGAAGACGAATTTGGTATAAATTTTATTTTTTTCATGTAAGGGAGGACAACCCTTGAATCACGTGATATTTAATTATAAATATCACGTACGGTAACCCGTACAAATAAGATACGGGTACTCAAAATGCACACAATTAAAATGTTTTAATTGTTTTAAAAATCCAATGGCTAAATCATTTGTGTTAAGCTTTTCAATTTTCCATTAGTAAATGTAGTCTTCATGCTTTAATTTCATACCCTAGTCGCCCCAATAGAGGAAGAAAGTTTAAAATATTTTGAAACTTTATTTATTATTATTAAAAAAATCTTTTAAATGAAAATAATTATTGTAGAAAATCATTATTCATTGATTCAAACTATGATATGCTTAATATATATTGTTCATAAAAGCAATTAAAAGTTTATCCAAATAAAAATTGGCATAGTTACTGCATTTTTTGTAATTCGGGCCTACTTTTTAGAAAGAAGGCCAATATTGAAGAAAAAAAAGACTGTTGATCAGCATTCCCGAATGACTCCTGAATTTAATTATATTAGGTTTGCCCAAAGTTGCCCAAAGTGGAATTTTTAGACATTTCTGGAAATTAATTGGTGGGTAGGTGGTGGTGGTGGTAGGGTTAACATATGTAAAAAAAAATATATTTTTACCAATATTTTCTAAAAATAATTATTTCGATATTGATTTCAGTCAATTATGAATAAGTCCTGGAATTTCCATAACCATTATTTGATTTCTGCAAGAATTTCCAAGTTAATGTGTCTTTCACGGTCAAAAAAGTGCCTTGTGTAATATTATTACTTTTTTTTTTGTTTTTGTTTTTTTTACGTAATAAACTATGCGTCAATTTAGGTCTTGCACTGACGAACGAAAAAAAAAAAGAAGATTTTCTACCAAAATTAGAAATAATTAAAATTTTTTAAAAATAATTAAAAAATACTTTGATCTATCCTTTTAATGATAATATAAACATTTTGCCGATAAAACTTTGTTTATATTTAGTTTGGGGCCTTTTTCCTTCATACTATGCTGTTTTTTCAATTGTGTTCACAGATTTGTCAATATGGACGAATTTTATCGTTTTTACTAATAAGAAGTAAATCACTACAGTCAATTTAAATTCAGTTTGAAATTGAGTAAAGTGGTGGAAATAATGATGAGAAATTCTACATTTTTGCTTATAACCTTATAAATATTGATTGAAATATAATATATTTTTGACCAAAGGTAGGCAATAAAGCAAGAAGTAAGTATACATTCTTTTTTTATAATTTGGTTAAGTTTTGGCAAAGTTATTGCAGAAATAATGTTCTGGGGAACAAAATTTGATGGAAAAAAAGATAAGACACCCTGTCTAAAAGTCTTTTTTCACAAACAAAACATGTTTAAGAGAAACAAAAACAAAAGTGTTTACATGTATTGCCTTTTCCTTACAGTACATCTACACAACGATCGTTCATAGATTTTTATTAAATTCCCAAGCATTTCTAGGGGAATTTTCTCCCAGCACTCCTGAACGACACGCCAAAACACTTCTTTGTCTTCAAAACGTCGGCCATTGGTGAAAATTGCCTCGCCAGTACCCACCACAAGTTCTCTATAGGATTCAGATCCGGTGACTTAGCTGGCCAACTCAAAGTGCCGATATTGCGGGCATGGAGCCACTCGGTTGAGTGCCTTGAAGTGTAAATGGCGGCGTTGTCTTGCTGGAACACGGCGTTATTCTGGTGAAAATTATCTAAAAATGGAAGAACACTTCTTTGTAGCATTTCCGTGTACTTTACTGAATTTTGTTTTCTCTCTATCTGCATCAGACTCGCTTTACTTTCTGCTGAAAACCCTCTCCAGTTCATCAGTGATGCCAAAGGGCATTTTGCTGAAAATCTGATCATCTTCCTTTAAATCGTGCCAATTGAATTGAAATCCGTCAGGACCGTCTAAATTGAACTTTTTTTCATCTGAAAACACAACATTTGCCCAATTTTCAGTATTCCGTTCTGCTTTTTCCCCCGCACCCACTTCTCTCGTCATTTTCTTGTATATCCTCTTTAGTTCTGGTTTTGTTTTTATCTTCTTGTACACAATTTTTTCTGAAGTATTGATAATTTGCCTAACTCTTCTTGTGTGTGTTACATTCAATTCCAGGGATGTTTAAAGGTTTCTGGAGCTTTTTCCTGTGAAAGAAGCCTCACGTATCAACCTGCGACAACCAGCTGGGGTAAGCTTGGGTGGACGTCAAGTGGATTTCTTCGATCCGTACGCGTCAGGATTTTACAAGAAATTACGAATTACTGTTCTTGACCTCTCAGTCTGCTAAAAATTGAATTGTAGGAGTATCCTTGACCATTTAGGGCTATTATTTGATCTTTTTCGAATTCTGAGAGAGAACATTTTCTGCCCATGCTGTAAAAATTAAGATTTTTAGAATTAAAACCAGAATATTAGACATCTGATCGTCGGTATACAGTCTCTAGTGTCACACAGGAGGAGTATCGTTACGATCTTTGTCTTTAGCGTCAATTGTATAGAAACTCCGGTAAACGGAAATTTGGTAAGGTATCATATCATTATTTCCACTAAATTTTGTCCCCCAGAACAGTATTTTTTCAAAAACTTTGCCAAAAATTAACCAAAATATAAGAACTGAATGTACACTTACTTCTTTACTTAGACTGTCTTATTATTTCCACCATTTTGCATTTTTTTATTATTGTAAAATAAATACTAAATTTAATTCATAAACTTAAAATTAAAAATAACAAAGACTTCAAAATGATTTTTCATTTTTAAAAATGCATTTTTTAACCTTCAGGTATCGATTTTCTTTGGAAGTAGAAGTAAATATATGCGTGTGTGTTATTATTGTTGAGAAACACATTTTTGTCGATTAATTTACTGGTGAACCTTTACAAATTACGAATAATCCTCCTTATCAGTGCAGCTGTAACTAAGTTTCAGTGTATTCTTATTAAAATATTTTGCTAGGGGGCTCTTAGTTGGGAAGTATTTCTCAATGGCAAATACAAGAAAGAAGATTGTGTTGCGTCAGTCTTTCACGTTAAACGCTTTAGCTTAATATGCAGCTCAGTATTCGAAATGTTTGTTTAACCTGAAGCGTTACCAAACACTAATATCGGTAGGAATATGTAACTGCCTCAGCCAGAAAAGCAAGCTTTTCTTTTTTTCTTTCACTTCTATGTTTTCGTGTCGTTGTCGCTCTTTCTCGAAATGCTATCTCTATTTTTAGGTGCTGTCTTTCTTTCACTCTCTCTAAATGCTATCTCTCTCTCTCTCTCTCTCTCTCTCTCACTCTGTCTGTCTGTCTGTCTCTTTCTTACGTTGCTGTTTCTCGAAATGCTGTCTCTTTTATGTATATACTATCACACTCTCTTCTGTCTCTTTCTAGATGCTGCCTCTTTCTCTAGATCCTATACCTCTCTCTCTCTCTCTCTCTCTCTTTCTCTCTCTCTCTCTCATGTTGCTACTTCTCTCTCTCTCTCTCTCTCTCTCCCTCTCCCTCTCTCGGTTTCTCTAGATGCTGTCTCTTTTTTGTATATACTATCTCTTTGTCTTTCTCTATATACACTCTCTCTTTCTCTCTTTGCCTTTCTTTATCACTCTCTTACTCTAGATGTCATCTCTCTTTTTCTCTTTTACTAGATTCTACCTCTTTTTCTTTCTCTACTGAGTGATTGAATAATAACTACTTAAAAATAATTTAAAATTATAATTTTTGTCCCAAAGTTTTTGTGTTTAATCTTTAATGTGTGAGAATTTCTGTTTATACCTGTCTTTTTAGACTGGTTATTTTGTTTTGAAATTTGGAAGCCCTACAAACATGGCTGAACGTCTTGCACTGCAGGAGAGTTCTCAGCTAGTGGCACATTATGAAGTTTGGAAATCTATTTTTCGAGTGCGAAGATGATGGAGGACCATTAGATGAGTGCATGCTCAAGTTGACACAAAGACAATAAAGAATTGTCATGCAAAACTCATGCCGATAGGGTCTGTAATTGATACCTTCCAAGTCCGGCGACCAGGAGACAGTGCAGATAGTTCAAAAAATGTTTTCACGTAGCCCAAGAAAGTCAATTCGACAATCATCAAGGAAAAGTGGGCTCTCTTTTCACACAGTACAAACTGTGCTCAAGAAGGAGCTTAAATGGCATGCTTGGAAAGCACACGTCTGCCAATCACTCTCCGCTGAAGACTGTGACATTTCAGATGGAGTTTGAGGAGAATATGCTGGCTTGGTATGAAGATTGATCAGATTCTCTGGAGTGATGAAGCAGTATGTCACATGAGTAGGTTTTTGATTCATCAGATCTGCCACTATTGGACAAGCAAAGAATATCTTGTTATCTCTGAAAACATGCAGGATTGACCCATAGTAACGATGTGGTGAAGGTGTGGTGATACTGACCGAGCAAAAGCAAGCTGACCGGATGTTTGCTCTATAGCTACCAGAAAGCGAATGAATAAAAATCATCTCTGCGCAAGTGTATTCGCGCAGATGTTCCGGTTGAAAAATAAAAATTAATCAAATATCAAATTTCCATTTCGCGAGCCTACGCGAATTTTATTTACCAGCCAATGGGAAGCCCGGAATCAAATACAAGTATGAAATTCAAAACGAACTTTTGATCCAAAAAGCAGATATAAAAAGCGGAGACACAAAGCATCGTCAGACAGAAGGATTCACTGGCTAGAGTAACCAGTGCCTCCCCTTGACTTAAGTCGAGCGGCTACTATGCTGGCCTCTTTCCTTCTCCCTGGCTCAAAAGCACTTATTGACCTCAGGAGTGACCTCTTCAAAGACATTCCTCACAAACCAACTTACTGACTTACTGTGGCAACTTCAAAATGAACATTCTCCGCATTCCTAAGCCTTTTATCTCTTTCAGCATTATTATTTTCTATGAACATTCTAACCTCCGTTGGACCTTTATTTCAAGTATTGCTTTAATTGTAAAACATTAATTGCTATGTATATACATATAAATGTTATTTTATACTCTAATTGCCTTTCTTGATTTTATAATCATTTTATGACTTATAATGAGCTATTTTCCACAAGGCCAAATTCCGTTTCCCTGCAACGGTATACAATTACCCTTCACTAGAACAGAATCCTACTACAACTACAAACGGAATAGATAAGCAACCCGCTATAAGGGATAACTTAAGGCAGGATTCGCAATACCATGAATGCTGAAAGGTACATGACCATGCTGCAAGATGAAACCTGGCCAGTTATCAGTGCTTGGGAGAATGCTGAAGATTTGATTTTCATGCAAGATGGCACCCCTCTACATTTTGATATTGTCGTTTGTGAATAGCAGAATGTTCACTTATTCGTGAGATAGATGAGTCACCGTGATCCACATGAGTGGCCAGCCAGGAGCCCTGACTTAATACTCTGCGACTTTTTTCTTTGAAGTTGGTTAAAGGAACAAGTGTACTATAAAAAACGAAGACATTGAAAGAACTTGAAGGGCGAATACAAGAAATTATGTCTTCCATCTCTTAAGAGTTCATGGTTAACTCAGTCAGCGATACACGCTTGGGCCGTCATGTTTCAACAGAAGATTTTCCCGAAGTAGATTGCCATTACATTCTACGGTAGACTGATTGCGAACCAAGGCTATAGAACCCAATCAGTCCTACTGTCTGAAGAGAGAAGTGACGGATTAATACCTTTAACCTTTCCCACGGGTATTTGCGCGTAAGTGAATAAAACGAATTCAAGTGAAATTCGAAACCGGCTCTCCGATTTCTCATTACAAGCCAGCCACTAGGTGGTTCGAGATGCTGGTAGCGAAATCTGGTGCCAATTATCGAACATATAAAAACTTCATGGTAAACGATTTCTTTTCATATCCATTTCTAGAAAAAATTATAATTAATAAATAAATTATAAGTATTTTAAAATGGGGAGTTACTTTTCAATCAACCTATGTAGAAGTTATCTTTCTCTTTCTCTAGTGGATCTTTGTTAACACACTTTCACTTGATTTCTTTTTTTCTGAATTTTTCTCATTCTCTCTCTTTTGCTGACCATGTGTATTTTTTTCTATCTCTCCTCATACGTACACATACGCACGCGCACGCGCGTGCGCGTGCGCGCTCTTCCAATAACACCTCATTTTATTTTTACTTTTACCACCACCACCACCACCACCACCAATCATTTCGCTTTCTCTTTCACTATTTCTCATAAAAAAATAAAACTGTTCCTATTTTCAATATTCTCTCGAGTCTTATTCTTCATATATTTATTTTCTTCGTCCATTCACCAATTTCTATTTATATATTTCATTTAAATTTTTTTGTCTATTTTTTAGTTATTTTTCCTTTCACATCTTTCTTTTTTAGTGCTTTCTTTTTGTTTTCATTTTTTTTTTACAATATTTTTCTCTTTTTTTAGATATTTTTTTTTACAATGTTTTTTCTCTTTTTTTCATCATTTTTTGCAATATTTTTTCTTTTTTTAACAACTTTTGTTTCCTCCGTTTTTTAATTTTTTTTTTTTTGCTTTCGTCTTCCGCCTTTTCTTTTCACACTCTCGCTCCATTTTACTCTCTTTCACTATCTCTGGGTCTGTCTATTTTACTTTTTTCCTTCTCTTTATCTTATCCACCACTGGCTTCTTTCCCCCTTATTCAAACGAACCTTACTCACACGAAACTTTGTTCCACCCTTTAAACGGATGGACGGGCAGACAGGCGATTTGAAGTGTCCCATACACCGAGTGCGTTGTGTCCAACAAGCCGTTAAAAAAAGCCCTTGTTCACACCGTAGGCCCTTTTATCAATCAACCAACCTTCTTCCACTTTTCTGTCTTCCTCTTTTTATTCAATAGAAGCATTGCCCCGTCTGTGCCCGTCCGCAGAAACACATTTTTCTCTCTCTCTTCGCACCCCATCCTTGTTGCAGACATTACTTAGTGAATAACTCGAACGTCGATACCATTATTTACCCGACCAACTCTGTGGCTAAAATCAGAAAGAGCTGAACATTTCCCTCTTTTAGCCCATCTATAATCCAATCCCACATAAAGCAATAGATACGTATCTACAGATTGGTTTTGTATGAATCGCTCTCAAAAATTGCTCATATGAATTTGATACTTCATTACTAAGCGATTATTTCATATTTCGTGCCTGATGTTATCATTTTTGTTTTTTTACCCACTTACCTCAGTGTTTCTTCTTTAAGGCTTTTATCTTCTCTAGGCAAAAAATGAAAGCACTTAAATGCAACAGATTGCTAGATAGATGAGTGTTGTTTAGACATAAATGAAAAACAATGGAAAAGATGCATATTCGTTATGCTTGTATTTAATTTTAGGATGTATGGGTGGTGATACCGACTGAGCAAAAGCAGGCTCTATAACAACCAGAAAGCAAATGAACAAAAATCGTCTCTGCGCAGGTGTATTCGCGCAGATGTTCCGGTTGAAAAATAAAAATTAATCACATATCAAATTTCCATTTCGCAAGCCGACGCGAATTTTATTTACCAGCCAATGGGAAGCCCATAATCAAATACAAGTATGAAATTCCAAACGAGCTGTTTTGATCCAAAAAGCAGATATAAAAAGCGGATACAGACAAGACCCCAGCAGACAGACAGACAGACGGGCAGAGACCAAGGAGAAGAATGTAATTAATATCCCCTTGACTTAAGTCGAGTGGCTACTACATTCGCCTCCCTTCACCTCGCATCACTCCTTCACTGTCTCAAAAGTACTTACTGACCTCAGGAGCAACTACTTCAAAGACATTCCTCACATACCTCTCCTCCAACATTCCTAAGCTTTTTATCTCTTTCAGCTTATTATTTGCCATGAACATTCTAACCTCTGTTAGACCTGTATATTCAAGTATTGCTTTAATTGTAAAACAGTAATTGATATATGTATATATATATATAAATGTTATTTTATACTCGAATTGCTTTTCTTGATTTTATAATCATTTTATGACTTATAGTGGGCTAGCTACCACAATGCCAAATTCCGTTAACCTGCAATAGTATACAACTACCCTTCACTCGAACGGAATCCTACTACAACTAGAAAAGGAATAAATAAGCAACCCAATATATATATATATATATTTTTTTTAATCACATCACCCCAAGCAAGGCTGCAACGCCACTGATGTGCAGGGGGCTACATAAGAGTGAAAAGATTGGAAAAAAGAAAGCCGGAAACCACATCCTAAACAGGGAACAAGGAATGAGCCTCTACACCTGTTCAATAGATGTGGGTGGAGAGTGAACCGGGCGATAGTTTAGTCTATCTACTCCAATTGAAAAAAAAAGAAAAAAATAGAGTGAGAAGATTGGAAAAGAGAAAGCCGGAAACCGCATCCTAAACAGGAAACAAGGGATGAGCCACTTCACCTGTTCAATAAGCGAGGGTGGAGTGTGAACCGGGCGATAGTTTAGTCTATCTACTCCAATTAGAAATGAATGTATTTGTCTATACTTCTGAGATGAATAGTAGTATTTACATTATTTACACTATTACAAAACATCATAAAAATGGCAACATGAGGACAACAGTCAGAACACTGTATGTGAATATTACATGAGTTTAAAGTTAAGAAAAACATCATGTTTATTTTAAATAGAGCTGTACTATATCGTTAGATCAACGGCATAGCAAGGGCCAGCAGTACATATGCTAAGTTTATATCTCATGTATGATGTGACCTGCTTAAAATTAGCTTCGAAATTAGGTCTTCAAAATATGCAAGTATACTTTTATCGGTACAGTTGAGAGGAAAGAATGTTGCCAGGGTAGCGCACAGTCGCTATATCCCAGGCCTGCGCACTGGAGAGTTTATAATAAGTGCAAAACAAAAACTCCCTTCACCCACTCCTTTCAAATTTAGAAGACTGAGGAGAAAGAAGAAAAGGAATTTCAGAGCCTATGGGAAATTGTTTTTGGACCAATGAAAACCTTGCCTTCACAAAAATTAGTCAGTCAGCCAAGAAGAAAAAATAAATTTACTAACCTACGTAAAATTTCTTTTGATATAAAATGAGAAAAAAATGAATTAATCAGGTAAGTGTACCTGAAGTCATCAGGTGAAAGGTTTTGTTTCAGTTCCTCATGACCAGCAGTGATGTACTCCCCAGTGTAAATTTACTTACCAATTATATTATCAGCCTCTTCAAAGAATTTTCTCTCGACAACCAAAGAAAGCTAAGTGTTTCAACCTATCCACTACATTTATTTTTTAACATATGCAAAATATATATCCCTTCAACAAGCCACAAACTCTCTTACATTTGGCTTAAAACCATTTTTTACTTTGTGTCAAATCCTTTAATCTGTTGTATGAACATTTCCTCTTCATGACAATCTGATAAAACTATGAACTTTAAAAATTCTTATTTATTTTCATGAAATGAACTACTAGCACTACTTTAAGTATGTAAATTCATGAATAAATTCCTTATTTTCTTAAAATTACTCGCGAGTTTCCTTGTTATTATTATACTTCACTAATTTTCTTGGCATGAGTAAATCAACTGTGCATTTTAATTCCTCAGCCCCATGCCACAATAAGGTCACTCCAAGATGAAGAAGCTAAAATTTTGACCAAGCAGGGCAGCACCTTTATATTAAAACATAAACGGGTGCCTACTACTGATTGACATTGTATTTCAATTGAAACTATTTTCTCTATGACATTTTTTCCACCATAAAAACAGAAATTATGGTTTTCCTGTCCTAACAAAATGTAATTTATGACTTTCCTTCCATGAATTTCTTTCCTATGATTTTATTTCCTACAGCCTTAAATGAAAAAATACTTTCCATTTTTCTTGTCACGTGTTTTTCTATTCATATAGCTGTAATTCTGCTGCCACCAAACTTGGATCGACAAAAGACAATTCTTACTTACTTGTTCTTCATGACAACAACATCGAGCAATGTGTCAATATACAGTGTTGCAAGAAAACTCAAATGGTTTTTTTAAGTTTAATATTTATTTTTTACAAAAAAAGTAGTTACCAGTTAAATTGTTTTGCATAGATAATAATAGATCTAGTAAATTTAATTAAAAAAAAAAACAAAGAAAATACAATAATTAACAAACAAAATTAGACTTAGTATTGAAAACTTTTATGATTTAGGAAACCATGTATATCTGTATAAGTTGTTTTTTCCCTTTGTTTATTGAAGGTTAACCCAAAACTTTTTGCTCATCCCATACTTTTTTAAAAGGATTCATTGCTACTTGTAGACAAGACTTAGTCATCTAGAATTAGTTCCTTAACTTATCTTTAACACTCATACACACTGAGAACATTTTAGTTGTAAAAACATGAAAATAATATTTTATATTTTTATATTTAAAAACCTTTCTTACTTTTTCTTTGTTGTGGATCAATTTAAATCTGCAACAAATTTATGTCTTTGTGCACAAGCTTATTTTTTTTTATAAGCATTTCAGCCCAAGCAAGGCATGTCACTGCCACTACTGCGCAGGGGGCTACAAAGAATGGAGAAAGGATGGTTAAATATAGGAAATGTCAGAGGGTGGGTGATAGGCGGGTAAGGATACCGAGAATGAGGGTTGGGTAGATGAGAGTTTTCTGAGAATAATTGGGAGTTAGTGTGATAGGAGGTGTCTAATGACCCTACATTTAAACACCTAGAGATTGTAGCTGTCGGGAAAGCAGACTTGTGGAAGCGAATTCCACAGGCGGGAAACGAGAGAAAAGAAGCTGTTGGAGTAGAATTTACGGCTACATCTTATCTGTTTAACTGTAAAAGGGTGGGACCTAATTGCTAATCTAGTATCTCCTGTAAATTCGTGCTTAGGTGGCACCAGTGATCTAAGTTCATTGGAGCAGAAGTCATGAAAGTACCTGTAGAAGAGGCACAGGGAAGCCACATCATGCCGGTGAGAGAGTGGTTGCAACCAGTCTGCCAAGTCAGTATCAACCATGTTACAGATCCTCCTTTGTATTTTATCAAGAAGCCCAAGGAGAGCAGCAGGGGCACCCGACCAGATATGGCAGCAGTATTTAATACACGGGTGGATGGTAGATTTGTATATGTGCAGGATAGATTCAGGTGGGAAAAACTTCCGGGCCCTGCACAGAGAGCCGACTTTCATAGCGGCAGATTTGGCAATGGATTCGATGTAGTCATTCCATTTGAGGTCCGCCGAACACAAAACCATTGAAAATCATTGAATCTAACGCAAAAAGATGAACACAATAGTAAGACTAAACAGATAAAATATAGACATAAACAATTTCATTTAACTGTACAAAGGAGAGTTGATGACGTGAGTGGAAGGGAGTGATGGAGCAGAAGGAAAGAAATGCTATAATTTGGTAGGGGTGTCCCCTTCCAACATTAATGAGTAAAGTAAAAAAATTCTGGATGACCACTCACTCAAACTTGCATCAATCATGCAAGTATTTCTCACTAAAAAGATTATATGTAGCATCTGTACTTAGGTGGTTAATTTTTTCAATTTCTTAAAAAAATATCTTGTTATTACAAGTGCCACAGTGAGCTGTATTGAACCCATTTTATTTTTTTCTTGAGTTTGTGAAGAGGACTACTTCTATATTAATACATCGAGGGGAAAATTTTAGAATTAATATATCAAATACTTCTGCATTAATACATCAGAGGCGAAACTTCTGCATGAATACATTGAAGGAAAAATTTTTGTATTAATAATAAAATGAAGGAAAATTTTTAATATTACTAATACAATGAAGGAAAAACATTGATACGTCAAAAGGAAAACTTCTACAGTAATACACTGAAAGAAAATTACTTCATGAATACCTGTCCTTTCAGCAGAGCTTCAGAATACACCAACTACACCTCTGCAGGGATTAACCCCCCCCATCCAGAGAACCACCTGTTGGTCGTGGGTGGTGACCCATGATACATGCGGTGGTTGTGGGTTTTAGGATGTGGGCTATGCATATACACCTAAACTGTAACGCACCACTTTGTCCCCTACTGAGTTAGACAGGCAGTTGGAGAGGCCCAATTCTACCTCAACTCAGGCTGACAAAACAAAAAAAAAATGTGCTCACATTTTCCTTATTAAACTGATTTAATAGCTGTGGGGTCAATCTGACTGGGAACAAAGGAATCTGACACGGCTGTTTCAGCCTCTGAGGAAAGGTCATACTTGGGTGGACAATCAGGTGCTTGGAACCAGTTATGTAGCCCTGGAGGAATGAAGCTGATTGGATTTCCCCTTTTCATCATTTCCTCCATATGGGGCTCTAAGGTGGGTGGGGAGCATGGCTAATGAATAAATAAATAAATAAATAAAGTATGAGCTCAAAAAACAGGAGATACAGAAAATGATACAGGAAATCAATCAAAGGAAATTTTTTTAATTCATGGTAATAGAATCAATAGAGGAAAAACTAATAACAAAGTTGTTAGTTTTTGTAATAGAAAAAATCTTGGGATCTTGGATGACTCCAAAAACAGTTAAAAAAAAATTAGAAATAATATGTAACTGCTTGAAGTTAAAGGAAAGCATGACACTGAAACTCTGCTAAGGATGACCAAATTTCATGTTCTAAAGGTCTAAAGTCTACCTTCACCAATTTTTAAATTCCTTCAAAGGAATGGTGAAGAGCGCTGAACTTTCACTGGGAACACTGAAGGAAATTAAGAACAATAATTTTATCAGAAAAACAAAACATTACAGACATGAAAAGAATATTCATTAAAAAAATGAATAGAATTATAGATACCAAAACTTGTATCATTACTTTTGATGCACCAGAATTGGATATACATTTTCCTAAAAAGAAACATATATACCAAATCTATTAAACCGCTTCAACTGATACTGACATGGTAAGAATAAATGTACAAGGAAGTCAGTATATGGCGAATGTAGGGAGATTGATCCTAGAGATCACATGGCCAAAGGAAATCAAACGCCCTAATTATAAAAAGATCATAAGGCAACTACCAGGGAGTGCAAAACCTGGAAAAAAGATATATTAAAAATTAAACATACCAAAACAATTCCCTACTCAGAAGCAAGGAAAAGCATTGAAACAAACTCCAATACACCATCATATACAAAAATTACACAAGCAACATCAAGCTGTAACTATAAAAATATATCTAACAAATTATATGAAACACAACTAACATATTGAAAACATTAAAACCAATTGTAAAGTTAGAAACAATACATACCACTGAACCAAAATTATCCCCAATACAACAGAAAATTTACTGACAACTTCTCAATGACAAAATACACAAAATTTCTCAACTGAAAAATTCCACAAACAGAAAACTGACAGAACAAAAAAACAATCACACCTCAATTGAAATCTAAAAAACAGAAGAAACAGGATTAAAAGCAAATATACAGGATGACGACCCTGATAAATATAATTAAAAGAAGAACTCAAATAATCAAGAACATACAAATACTTAGTGAAGAAAAAGTTTATAAACAAGGAAAACAAACAGTATAGAAAGGTTAGAATATATGGAAATAGTTAGCCAAAAGCCCAAATCATAGCCAAATCATAAGATCTACTCACTAAAATAAAATAATTACCACTCAAATGAACAAACAGAACACAAGCATCAGGCAATGAAATCGTAGAGGTGTTAAACCAAACTATGAGGCAATCAAACAACTCTTTACATATTACAATTCAAATATAGCATGCTTGCAAGTGACCTTTCTAAAAAAAACTGATAACATCTCTTTTAAAAGATATGAAACATGATAAAATAAATGTATCAAAAATAGAGAATAGGCCAAGTGGGGATACTTCAATATTGGTCAAATATCAATACCCCATGAAAAACTACAACCAAATCTTCAGACCATAGCATTTAAAGCTTCAATTCATCAAACAATAACCATACATTCAATTTATATTCCTCCAAAACACATACTGAATAAGACTGAAATAGAAAGACTAATTGGCCAACTTTCCACTCACTTTGTACTGATGGGAGATTTTAATATACACAGCATAGCTGTAGAAACCCCAATCAAATTGATAAAATTATAGAATCTTAACTAGAATCATCTTATCTATGTATCCTTAATAACCATATGTACACATACCTTTCCCATGTGCCAGATCAACATAAGCTAATGACCTAACCATATGCTTCTTATGGACTTTAAACAGAAAGTTCATGATGACTAATATGGTAATGACCATTCACCTAATTTCCTAATTATAAGCAAGCCTATGCCAGAAGAAAGGAATCTAAAATGACAACTACACAAAGATAACTGGCTAAAATATAATGAACTCATCTCATCCCAAATCAACATGGAAATTCTCAATAAACCATATTCAATTAGTCTTCTTACAAACATACTAACACAAATAACAACATTAACAATATCCAATTTTCCTTCAAACCACATACCAAATCAAAACCCTGGTTTACATCAGAATGCATAGAAGCAGTTAAAACAAGGAAAAAATGCTAAAGATATTCTTACACAACCTAACCACAATCAAGAACAAAACTACAAGCAATCTTGAACAAAAGTGTACTGTATAATTAAAAAATCCTAGGAGAATCTTGGCAAAACTACATCTCTAGACTAAACAACAAAATCCCCAAAAATAAAACATGGAAAACAATAAAGAAAATTAATGGAAAAGCATCACAAACTGCACCAGTTGAACCAAAATAAATGAAGATAAATGCACTGGAAAAAAAAAACTAATAGCTAACCTAATAGCAACAGAATTTCAAAGAAACACCTCAATAAATCAGTACACTTTTTGAAAATATAAAAACATTATGGAACAAGAAAAACTTACATTCACTTCAAACAATAAAAAAAATATAATATTCTCTTTACTAAAAAGATTAAAACTAAAAAGATTCCATAAACAAAAGTAAAAACTTTGATATTTTAGTATTGTTGTTACATTGTACTCTTCAATACATGTTTGAAGAAATTTGCTTCTTTTTGGTGAGTATTTGTAAAAATTCAAAGTTTTTTGAGGTTATTAAGCATCATATATATTTCTGGAACTTTGCAACTTTTGCATAAGACAAAACAAAGTCATGATTTGTACAATAGCTATGTACAACATGTTTGGCCTTTTTTTTAAAATAGTTCTGTAAAACCTTTGTGCTTGCCAGACATGTTAGCTGCTCCATCTATAGTCAGTGATTTTCAATCTTTAATCCACAAGTTTAAAGACTTTTGATAACATCAGAGCAAAGGTATGCTCTAGTGATACTTTCACAATTGATATAACTGAGAAGTCTTTCTTCAGGTTACTATTTGAAATATACCGCAAAACCAAACCAAGGTACTCAACATTTGATGAGTCAGTGACTTCATCCACTTGAATGCCAAATAAAGGACCAAATTCTTGTTTGCAGATATTGACAATCTCATTTTGGATGAAGATTTTGATACAGTTAAGAAGATCATTATGTGATGTTTTTGAAACATTATTTTTTTCCATTCTCTAGATGATCTTGAACAATGGCATCTCATCCTGGAATTTGAGTAACTTCTTAAAGCTTCCACTGTTGAAGTTGTTGCTATGATCAGTGTTAGTGTTGTCATTTCGATGTCCTCTAAGAGTGATACCTTGCCTACCACAAAATTCTAATGATTTAATAATTGATGTCATAATCCTTCAGTATTTGTTTATATTTCTGAGATGAGGTAGTATTTACACTATTTACATTACTCGAACTATTGTCTTCATCGTTGTTACCATGTTTACAATGTTTTGATCGTTATATGCTCCAGCCTTCTTCAGGTGCTAGGAATTTCAACAAAGATGACAACAAACTGAGAACAGTAGTTCAAATAATGTAAATAGTGTAAATACTACCTCATCTCAGATGTATAGACAAATACTGAAGGATTGGTATGGACCTAGTACACCAAAAATATGGAGTCAGAATTCCTAGCACCTGAAGAAGGCAAGAGGGTACAATAGTCGAAACATCAAAAACATGACAACAAAGATGAAGACAATAGTCCAAATAATGCAAATAATGTCATAATCCTTCTCTTTTTTTCACCTTGTTTTCTTGATTGTTCTGTTGTCAGGGATCTGGAATGTGAGCAGAAATTGTTTGATATGAACTTTGGAATTCAAATGACAATTGCAGAAAAAATGAGTTTTTATGTCTTCCAGAAAGTCTTTCCAGTAATTGTATAGTTCCGAGATCAGTTTTTTGGTTAAACAATAAGTATAACTTGGAAATAGGACACATGGAAGGCAGAAAACAGAATCAGTCGATTGAAAATATGAGAGTAAATCAAATTTTTCCAATCAATCTCTTTATGATCGAAGTATGAAACCAAACATTCTGTCTCCTCAAATCTTTATACTCTTTACTTGGAAACTCGATTGTTGACAATGACATTCAAATTGAAACAAGGACATATATCTTTTTATTAAATAATGTCTTTGATTTTAAATTGAAAATTTTAAGATGCTGATTGGATGTCAATGCAGATGTGCTGGAAGAATTTAGTAATTCATTTCTGGATTGTTCTTCAACTAAAGAAAGGTGTTTGGATGTTGAATGTTGAAAAACGTGTACATCACTATCATTAACAAAAGGTCTAAATAACGTCTGATATCCGTTGTCATTGGAAGTGAATTTATGTTCAAAAAAAGGAAATAATATTAAAAAAATATCTGTCACATAAATTTAAAAATAAAAAGCAAAAAAATGTGTGTAATTTTGAAAAACTTAAAAGAAAAAACTTTCAGGTAGTTTTAATTCTCCCTCTCAAACATTAAAAAAATATACGTTTAAAACATTTTTGGAGCTGAAAAAAAATGTATTTTTAAACTTTACTGTTTTTGGAGATTAAATCGGAATATGTACAGAAATATTCAAAAAATCATTCAAAAATTGGCAAGAAAATTTTTTAAAAATACATGGAAAAACCTTAATTTTTAAATTGAAAAGATGTGTAAGCAACAGGTTTGATCTAGAAATAAAATCTGAACGTTTGTGAAAACCGGAAATGACTACAGGAAGTGTAGAAGTTAATTTATTTTTTTTGATTTTCCATTGTATTTAAATTTTTCCATAAAATGTATTTTTTTAAATAATTAAAAAAGAATGTTTATTTTTGCTAAAGAGCTTGAAGAAAATTAAATAAAATTATGATGTATTATTTCTTCTGTGGAGTGCAGACTCAATCACTTGTGTAAAATGCAAAAAGTAGTTAAAAATGAATCTAAAAATTTATTATCAAAATATATGATAATATATTATGATAAAAAATGCTTTTTTCATTATAGCTGATTATTTTCAAATTTTAATTTATTTTAATCTAATCATTATTTTCAAATTATGGTTTATCAGTAAGATTGAAATTGTTTTATAAGATCAGAATCAATTTTATAGAGATAGGCTAATGTTGACTTTAATCATTTCAAGAAGCAAAGTAATACACTGCTTATAATAAAGTAGATAATTAATAAATTAGCTAATTATTAAAGAGGTTAATTAATTCAGAATTCCTAAGAATTTTGGTGAATTAGTTCAACCTGATAAAGAAGAAATAAGAATGCAGTTTCCTTAAAATATACTTCAAATCCGGGCTGAGATTGATTTAACATCACCAATGCTTAGCTTATATATATATATATATATATATATATATATATATATATAAGCATTAGTGATGCTAAATTCTAATTTTATATATATATACATATATATATTTCATCTATTTATTCTTCTCCAATAATATAAAATGAATTATAATTACATCTGTAATGATATTGCTGTTACCAAAACGAATGCAAATGTGTATATTTTAATGAGAACCTCTCATATAAAACATTGTATTATATTCAACTCCTAATTTTGTTGTTCAGTATATGAGTGTATGGTCCCAGGGCCCTCATCTGAAACATGAACATTTTATTCTAATCTGCAATGACACAGACTCTTTTTTTTTCCTCTCTAGTGTGGGTGTTTATATATCTGAGATATAGTGCTTTCTCATGTGTGCATTTCATGTGCAGCTGTACCAATCATGTGGTTGTGCACATGGTGGTCAGGAGGTTATTTGTCAGGTCAGCCCAGCACCTGGCTTCTCTGAAGAACAGTTTCATGTACTGTGTCCCTTCAGCTGGTTGTCAATTATTTTTCTCCTTTAGCTCTAAGTAATATTTGTCCCTTTACCATCCATCTTAGTCCTTGCTCTGCTATCCATTTACATAAACTTGTGAGGCACCTATTCACCTTTTCTCTGCTTCTTTTACCTCCTGTTAGTGTCAAATTTTCTAAGTCCTCTTTCCTCATCATATATTCTAGACAGTTCCACTATCTTTTTCTGATTCTATGTAAAAGTCTCCTTTTCATTCAAATTTTCCCTTGAAACTTCCTCATTGATCACATTTTCTATCCATGATATTCTCAGCATCTTTCTTTAAAACAACATCTCTGTTACCTCAACTGTCAAACATACAGAGGATAGATATTATATAGCAGTAAAATACACTTAAGTTTGATTCTAAAGAAGTTTTCCTGTTTCTTAATACTATGTTTACGTTTTAGAAGGCATCTTCCATTATTCAAATACTTCATCAGATTTTTTAAGAATATTTTCTGCTGCTTTTAAAACACTTCCCAGATAGTTAAATTTCTTTGCTTGTTTGATTGTGGCATCTCCAATTTGTAGCATGCCTCTTGGGGTATCCTTCTTGATAACAACCATATATTCAGTTTTTGTCCTTCTTGTTTTGCTTTAATATCTTGTCTAGAAGTTCTTGCAGTTTTCTTCCTACATCTTCTTTCAACACAGTGTCATCTGTATATTTTATGCTGTTAAGATTATGTCTACTGATAATAAGTCCTAATAAGGATTTATTCTCAGGTTATATAGGGCATATTTAATATCTTGGGATTGCCCTCAGGTTTAATTAAATCTAGCAGATTCTACCTATGGTTTTAAATTTTTGAGATGAAGAATTATCTGTTATACACTGATTTTACTTGCTATAAATCCATTTTGCACATTTATAAATCTACCATTCCTCTATGCATTGAATACTGTTGCCATATCTTGTTGGGTGCCCCTGCTATTCATCTCAGGGTCCTCAAAAAATCCAAAGGAAGGATCTACAACATAATCGGTCCCAATTTAGCAGTTCAACTTCAGTCACTTCTCATCAATGGAATCTGGCTTCCTTCTGTCTTTTCTATAAATATTTTCACAGTTTCTGCTTTGATGAGCTTCTTTTCCTGGTGCCCTGACCACATGAATTTACTCGTGCTACTAGATTGGCATCTAGGTCCACCCTTTTATAGTTAAAATAGTCAAATGTAACCACTACTTCTACTTTATCAGTTTCTTTTTTTTTTTTTTTTTGCACTTCCTGCCTGTAGAACTTTCTTCTATATACTTGTTTCCCTGATAGCTCCAAAAGTTTAAATACGTCAATTGCCATCCACTATCTCCTTGATTCCCATCTTTCTCTTATCCTTTCTTAGACATCGCCTGTACTTTTTTTGTTTCTCTCTTTTCTTTCACTGTAAGCCCTATGTACTAGTAGTGGTCTTTTCTTTGCTTGGGGTGAAAAATTACACACACAAAAAAAAAAAAAACAATTGCCAGAATTAAGAATATTTTGAATGTTCAAATTTTATCCTTTATTCAGTCTACAGGGATAGATTTCCCTCATTCTAAATTTCCTCCAATATAAGGCTCGAGAGACAGTCAAGTTAAAAATTTACTGATGTAATGATAATGCTGAATGAATGTGATATAAATGGAAGAGAAGTTTGTAGAATTTGAAGATTATGAAGTAAGGACGCGAGATAACAATGAATAACTTGTGAGGTCAAGGGAAAATGTCTACATTAATACATCGAAGGAAAACTTCTACATTAATACATCGAAGGGAAAACTTCTACATTAATACATCGAAGGGAAAACTTCTATGTTAATACATGACCAATCTTTATTAACACTACATACTTTTACAATATAAAAAATGTTAATAATTTGTGTATGTGTGTATCTCTCTCTTGTGAGGCAGACTTTCTTGCTTTGCTTTACTATCTTGTCTAGGAGCTCTTGCACAACACACGTCAATATTCTTGGAATTATTTCAAACTTTTGTTCTCATCTTGGTTGATATAGGTATTATAATAGAGACAACTTTTCGACCAAGTACCCTCTGGTCATCATCAAGATGAGAACACGAGTTTGAAATAATTCCAGGATTATTGAAAATTACTCATCTCAGAAATAAATACAAATTATGACAAGTGGCACGAACCTACTAACATAATCTAGTTGTCAAAATCCATCTGACACGGAATATAAAAGGCTCCAAAAATACATCACTAAAGTCCTTCCAGACAGTGGCATAGTGGATATAGTAGTTGGTTACACATCTGTTAGTATAATCATGAGTTTGATCCTTGGACTTGGTAGTGAGAGTACCAAATTCCAACATGACAAAACAATCATTGATTTCACAGGATATTTCACAATAATTAACGAGATATTCCACATCAGCCAATCTTTGGCTCCCGTTTGATGACCAGAGGGTACTTGGTCGAAATATTGTGTCTATTATAACACCTATATCGACCAAGATGAGAACAAAAGTTTGAAATAATTCCAAGATGATTGAAAATAACTCATCTCAGAAATAAATACGAAACACATCAATATTATTAACTAACAAATTGGATTGTAAATAGCGTTATTTTCAAGATAGAACATACTAATGGTTTTGCACTAACCATGACGTACTGTTTTTGATATGATTTTTTTAATCTCATGCAACAATTATTAATCTATTTGCCATTTTCGATTTTGACATGATTCTCTTTTCAGTGTTTGTAAGAAACCGATAAACAAACATTTAAACACCAGATCCTTATTATTTGGGTAAATGCAACCACAGACTCCACACTATTATTAATTTGAAAATTGGACTGGAAATGTATTTTTAGTTAGAGCCATTTAACAATATTGTACTAAAAAAAATGTTACACATATCTACCATTTCTGTTGTATTAAGTAACAAACTGAAATCATTGTACATTGTATTACTCATGTACTTTTTCCTAGGCAATACCAGGTGACCTTGAATACCTCTCTTCTTTTTTTTTACATTTTTTGAAAACTCTGACGTACTAAAACTGCCGTCAAGTAACAATCTTTTCTTCAGAAATTGCCTGACATCAAAATGGCTACACACACTTCTCCCACTGTCTCTTTTCACTAAAATTAAGGATATATCATCACTTCTCTGGTCTCCCCACCCTTGGGCAGGCTGTAAAAAAAAAAAGAAACAAAATGTTGGAATACAATAAATAATTATTATTCAATCTTGAATTAACTAATTATAAATGATTCTTGTGTTCAAAATAATGATTTAATCAGATCTCATAATAGCAATAATTAATAAGGATCCAATTATAGAAAGACAGTCAGTTTTCTAACAAGAACAATATTAAAGATAACAATGATAGCAGTGAATGTTCATAAGAAGAAAAATATTTATCAAAGAAAATAATAATGGAAAATTTTAATAATTTTGATGATGATAACATAATAAAATTAATAATGATTATGAAGAATATGTCAGCAATAAATACAATTATATCCATAAAATTACTACTACTACTAATAATAATAATAATAAATGCACTGATGTTACACCAGTCATGGCTCTCATGGCTTTTGATCTTAATTGATTGCAAGTGTTAACATATACATACTTTGTTTCCTAAAATGTTTTTTGTTTCATTCCATACAAGGCAGTAAAGCCACTAAGACACAAGGGGTTACTGGGTGTGTAAGAATTAGGAACAGGAACATTAATAATCAGTGGAAAGAGTAATCAGAAGGACAATAGTTAGCAATTGATATTGCATGTAAATTTTTACAGATTAAAGTCAGCTGGAAATTATGGAGCTGGAAGGGACTTCCACAATTGAGAGGTGCAAGGTCATAGAATTTACTGTTGAGAAGTGCAAGATCATAGAATTTACTGCAAGATTAGCATAGAATTTACTGTTACATCTAGCCAGCTCAGCTGTAAGTTGATGGGATCTTGACATTAGTACTGCCACTGGTGCACAGGGGGGTTACATAAGAGGAGAGTGAAGAGTTACATAGGAGGAGAGTAAAAAGAAAGAGGAACCAAAGAGGAACCGGTTACAGGGGGTGTCAGAGAATGGGCAAGAGAAGAATGGGTATGTGGGTATGAAGAGAATTGCATGAGAGTAGAATGAAAAGGGAGAAGAACAAGATACAGCGGGTGTTGGGGAAAGGATAAGTGAAGTATGGGAGTCAAGGGAGTAAAAAATAGATTTAGCATTGCATTTAAACTCTTGGATATTGTAACTATCAGAGAAACAAGTATATAGAAGGGAGTTCCACAGATGAGAAGTGTGAGAGAAGAAGCAGATAGAGTAGAAGTAGCAGCTGCATTTGGTTGTTTTGATTGTAAAAGGGTGGGACCTTGTTGCCAGTCTGGTTGCTCAAGTAAATTCTTGTAGAAAGGGCACCAGAGAGCTAAGTTTGTCGGAGCAGAAGCCATGAAAACATTTGTAGAAGAAACAGACGAAAGCCACATCCTGTGGCTGGAGTCAAGCTGCTCGATTACATTGCAGATTCTCTTCTGGATCCTGTCGAGAATACAAAGATGAATAGCAGAGGCACATATAATAGCTTTATTAAAATCATCTAGCACTGAGGAGACAGCATGACATACATGCTAGAGACTCGAGTACTGAGGTGCCTTGCTGTCACTTGATTTCCAGCTTCCATCCCTTACTCATGGGAAATGAATGAATGGATAATAATAATAATAATGGTAATAATAATGATTATAATAATAATACAAACAAGTTTCTTTTTAAAATCTGTACGTCTTTTTCTTGAATTAAGAGAGTTGAGAGAAAAAAGAAAGAAACAAAAAAATGGTTTGTCATATAGTTGCATTTGACCCAGTTCTTATAAGAAGATGAAGAAGAAGAAGAAAACGATTGAGATGGGAAAGATGAAGAAAGTGAAAAAGAAGATGAGGTATGAGAATGACGATAATGATGATGCAAAAAGTGAACAGAGGAATAAATCTTACATAGAATTAGACTATTAATTAGAACACACTCGAAAAAGAATCGTAAAACTATACTACCAATCAATAAAAAAAGTTACACTACTAATACTACTACTAATGATACTGATAATAGTAATAAAGACTCATCATTTTTTGAGATTCTTTATTATTTTGTTTGTATCTTTAGATAAAAATTTTAAATTTAATTTCTTGGCCAAAAGAAACTGAACTGAATGAATAAACAGGAAATTGAAGTTGATCTCTCATGTGTTGTCAACAACTGATTGGTAGCATCTAGGACACTGGTAGTGACTTAGTCTAGATGACCATTACTAGTGAGTAGTCAGTTTCGTTCTCATAATTGTAACCTTTTGCCAAAACTGAGCTAAGATTGATAGATAACAACTGATTGGGAATGGTCTAGGACACCAGTTAGGAACTTACTCTAGATGACTAGTGAATTGTGAGTTTGATTCTCACTGGGTGCCACAAAATTGTGGCCTTTTGCCAAAACTAAGCTAAACTAAATAACTAACAACCACTGATTGGAAAATAAGACATGAAAATGTGAAGAAACTGAAGAATAGTCATCTTCAAGGGTTATTTACTTTTTGCCAACGGGGATCAATTGCATGAAAACCAAAACAAAATGGTTTGCTTATATTTATTTAGTCATAACAGTCAACACTTTTTTCCTACTTCTTAATAATAGAGAATTCATCTTATAAATTATTTTTCCTCCAAACCACTCATCTTAAATGTAAATTTTCTAAATGACTGGGGTCTGGACTTGGAATTCATACACCAATTGATTCTACTGCAAAAAACTTTGGGAAGGACATCATTTAAATATGTAATCACTAATATGTCATTAAACCATGATTGTTAAAAATCTCTCATTCCAAATCTTTAAATATTCTTTTTTTTTAATTGGTATCACACTATGTGATGGCAGTAAAGCCACTAAGACACAAGGGGTTACAGGGTGTAGGAGAATTAAGAATGCAAATCCATTCAAATGAGAAAAGATTAATCAGGAGGACAGTAGATAGTAAGTGACATTACATTTAAACTTGTGAAAATGCAATTTAACTGGAAAGCATGGAGTTGCAAGGGAGTTCCACAAGCAAGAAAAAAAGCTGTCAGCATAGAAAATTATGAATTACCTTTTATTTTCATTATGGGATAGATGGTGAAAATTTAAAAAAGCAAGTGGATATTTTTTTAAACAGGTAAAATATTGACAAGTGTTCTTATGGACATAAACTGGGGCATCTGTTTTGTAATATAATAATAACAAAATTCGATTTTCATACACCCAATATTATTTAGAGGCTCAATATGATTTGAACATAAATGAATCTTTGCAAATTTATGAAGCCAAGCAGATTTAGAGACAAAAAAAGGATCTAAAGCAGAAAATCATTTTAATAATTACAGTAAAATTGAAATTTGGTCAAATAGACAATTGTATACAGAAAAACCTGCACAAATTGCTGGCCACTGGCAATGAATTTTGTACATAATTATCATTATAGGTTTAATGCTGAAACTTGAAACAAATTCTAAGTCAAAAATTGCTACTACTAAAACTATTTAGTTTGTTATTTCAGATAATACTTAAATTGAAGGAGTAGTGGTAGAGTAAATGGGTAGCAATAAGAAAAGTCAACATATACCAGGTTTAGTTGCTATAAAATGCAATCATGATCATTGTTTCTTTTTACCATTTCCAAGAATTTCAATGTCTTTGTGAAAAATATCCTACCTATAATATCACAGTCTACATAAACAAATAGCAAAATTATTATAGGCCAAGTAATTTTTTTAAAAACAATAATTCACAAATATTAGAACAAACCTGAAAACAATGTAACTTCTTTTGACAGGACATGCAAATAATTATCAGTCTGATATTGACATTCAAAGGATTGTTTGGAAAATTGCATTTATTCTGCGTGCTGCTGTTGATGTTACTGTAACAACATCTTAGCCAATATATTTTCCAACTGTCCACAGGTGTATAACCCATGAGTGTGAGCAGGTAATGTAATGAATAGCAACATGGTAAGTAGAATCTAAGAGCCAAGTTCAAACTCCAGGCTAGTATGTTGCATGCACTTTTGCACAGATGCCCTCAGAAAAAGCATGAATACATTTTTTCCTCCACCACCCTCATCTGTGGGTTAAATAGCAGGGTAGGCTCAGCTTTCTGGCCTCGTATGGCAAGCATGTTAAGAGAAAGAGAACTCGGAACTCAAAACATGCAGATTGCAAAAGGAAACTCCTCCTCTATCATTCCCAAGAATGTATGACAATTGACAGATGACAAACAAAATGAATCTGTGGAGAGTCATGATTGTCCAGAAAGGATGTGACATTGAAAAAAATAATTCTAGAGAAAGAGAAAGTTCTCTTTCATACAGAAGAGGACAGCAGATGGAAAATGGTATCAGCATAGATTAAATTAATTGGCATAATGCTGATGAATTTAGATTATTCCCACAAAATAATATATACAGATGATATCATTTGCTAATGCAACAAAAGTCTTCAAATTTATGCATAGAAAGCTTCTCTAATTCTATCTATGCTGATCAAAGAAAACTACACCATACTGAAATCTATATTTACCCAACTTATACGACAAGATGATATACATAGCTTCTTTCATATTTTTCACTTTCCAGCAGTGTTCTATGTCAATTATCAAGACTTCATCTCACAGGGGGTAATGTGTGCCTTTCTCTCCCCAGATATTGTCGGCCATGCCAGATTTTTTTATCTCTCTTTTGTCTATGATTTTTCTTATGTTCTTCCTGTCAAACTTTAAGAGAATGATTGCTTTCTTCCTTAGATTCTTTTCCATATTTTTCATGGTCTGGTAGGAATGAAGTCTTTTCCCAAACTCTTTCTATAAACAGAGATTGGGTGCTTCTGAAAATCAGCTGAAATAAGAATGATTTTGGTTGTCCAAATAAAATTGGGAATATAAATATCTCTTCTCAAAGTTATAGACAATAAGTTACAAACACTATTCTGTGTTTCATGTACATGATAAATACAATGACCATGAATGTTGGAAGTACAAAGCTTAAAGTTGTAATGATTAGAAAGAAAGGATTCCCTTATGAGATACTTTCTTAATAGACTTGTTAACATCTTAACTAGAAGAAAAACTGATTTTCTTTGAGGGCAATAGAAAAAAACAGAATAAAATACACCCATTCTCTACTAACCATAACATGCAGAAATTGTAACATTATGATAGAAAAATCTAAAAGTCAGAGAGATTAGATTTAAACTTAAACTAACAATATCATACATCTTACATATTAACAAATAAAACAAATATTTCAAGGTGAATAAATTTGATAAAAATGAAGCTTTCATTTTTTTCTTTGTCTTTACTCATTCAAAAAAAAAAAAAAAAGAAGCAAAAAGAACCCAACAGTCTTCTAGGGACCATCTTTGGCACCACTAGACTGTCTGCGCCAAGATGAAACCGTTTCTGGCCAAAAGAATCCAAAATTTGGGATTCTTTGATTTTTGATTACTCTTCAGTTGTCTGTGTTGACTTTCATTACCCTCTTGCAAAAATGGCACCCAGACTCTCTTTTTCTTCCTCCTTCTGTACCACCAGCGTCAGATATGGCTGGCCTTAATATCACTTCCTAACTAATGTCTATAATTTTAAGTGATAACAGTTTGGGTTATTACAGGCACTGAAGGTGCTCATCGAGGTGCCCAGGTGATTATGGCAAAATTCGCACTGATTTGCAATTAGTAAACAATGTTTTAAGGCACTTCATTCACTACATCCAGACAAACATGGTGATCTGCTGTCACTTTCCTAATTGTCATAAGCCAGTATTTTTTATTCTTTATTTTTACCTTCATTTTTCTTGTTTCTTTATTTTTTGATTGAATATGATTTCCACATCGGTATTCTATATTATTCATATTATTTTTTTCATTTTCCTTCTTTTGTTCTTTCTTATTATTTTTGTTTTGTCTTTCATGTTTAGTGAGAATGGAAATGGTGTTGTCAGCCATTTTGGTTCTACTTTGGTTTTACTTTTCATTATTTTTATTTTTCCTGATTTTTTAAAAATCTTTCAATCATTTTTTCTTCTTTTTGCCTCCAATTATTCTTTTTTGTTGTTTTTCTATTTTCTTTTCATCTTTTCCTTTCGTCTTATAAATTATTCCTTTGTCTTATGTCATCTTTTTTTTTTAGTTTTTGTGAGCTTTTCTCTCTAATATTTAAGCATTTTATCTTATCTTTTTTTTTTTATTAAAAAAAGGGAGGAAGATTTTGTTCATTTCTTAATTGGATGCTCTTTGCAGTGACCAAATTTATCAAAATGAAAGAATTTCATCTTTATTTAAGGTTGGGCAGTATACATATAATGTCTACATTTTTAGAGTTGGTACAGTATGGAAGCTGGCCTTGGCTTCAGAACAACGATATCACAGTAGTGCATTCTTCCCATGCCTGTGTGGATGAGCGTGCATCCTGAAACTTGCGGATACAAATTGAAAAAAATCAATAATTTTATTGAATCTATGAGTGTTACAACTCTCATTATTGCCAAGACGAATGCTAAAATCTCTCTGAATAAAAACACACTTGGCTACACATCATTGTAATAAACCTGACAATCTTAAAGAAGCTAACCAAGTCAGAAGATATAAATTTTATTTTATATTTTTAAGTTAATTGTTTTTTGTTTCCTAAAATAAAAATATCAGATTTTTTTACTTAAAAAAAAAAACAAAACAAAAACCTCAAAACTGAGGAATACTGATACAATCCCTATTGAAGTTCAGTTAAAATATTAAGTTTATCATAAATTAGTTTTTCTTTAAATTGAGTTATAACAACTACAGTGTTACATTAAAAAAAGTACAGTATTGCTTTAAAGCACATATTGCATGGATTTAGAACAAGTCTGTCATTTGTTCATGCTTAGAATATTGTGGCCACATATGATCTACTTACTTAGGCTACTTGATAAAATCCAAAGAAAAATCAGTAATATTATCAGTCCTGAACTGGCAGCTCGGTTTCAGTTACTTTCCCTCTGCCATAAGGTTGTTGCTCTGTGTCTTTTTTATAAATACTTTCATGGTAATTGTTTCAACAAGCGCTTCACTATGGTACCCAAACTTTTTGAATTTAAGTGCAGTACTAGACTGGCATCAAGATCTCATCAATTTACAGTTGAACTGGCCAAATCTAACCATAAATTCTATGCTAACAGTTTCTTTTCTCACACTTCTTACTTGTGGAATTCTTTTCTGACTTCATGCTTTCCAGCCAATCTACAAAAATTTAAATGTAATGTCATTCTTTATCTACTGTCCTGATTACTCTTTTCTCTTCTTACTCATTGACAATGTTTCCATTCCTAATTCTTCCACAGATAGTAAACACTTGTTTCTTAGTAACTTTACTTGGTTATGAAATCAATTAAAAAAAAGGAAGTATAATGTTACCTTAAAATAAATATAGTGTTCTTTCGAAAAAATACAACATTGCTTTAAAACAATTACAACATCAATTCATATACGAAAATTGAAAGGGGTCTAAGAGGTCTTTTGACATGATTTATTTAACCTATACAGTAAGGAATTCTGAAAGAATTAGAAGTTCTATCAGGATTCATTATTGGTAGCCACAATCTTAACAACATACATAAGATATACAGATGACACAACATTGATAGCAAGATTTCAATCTTTTTACAGAAGGGAGTAAAGGAGAGTGAGAAGAAAGAATTAAACCTCACTTGAAAAAAGAATGCTTGGTTGTCAGCAAAAGGAACAACTCAACATGTAAATTACAAATTGGAGATATGGAAATCAAACAAGTACAGTAATTTAAATATCTGGGAAGTGTTTTAACAACATGCAAAATTTGCAACAGTGAAATCCAAAAGCACATTAGGATAGTGAAAGCTGCCTTCCAAAAGCTAAGCAAAGTATCAAAAAAATTAATTAAAAACAAAGAAAAGAGTACTGAGCAGTTACATAATATCAGTATTTCTATATGGTAGTAAATGCTCGGCACTCTCCGCACAGATGAAGAAAAGACTTGAAGCAACAGAAATGTTGTTCTATAGAAGGATGTTAAGCATACCATAAACCAAACATGTGACTAACAACAAAGTTTTAGTTTTGAAACAAAGAGGACACATTCTCAACATCAGGAAGAGATTATTGAAATTTCTAGGATACATAATGTGGGAAGAGGGTTTCAAAATTTGATACCCACAAGGCTGATTAAAAGCAAGAGGGGCAGAAGAAAACAATACATAACTTACTTAGCAAGCTTGAGCAAACAAGTGACAGAACAAGATTCAGGAGAGAGCAAAAAAAAATATATATATTGAGAGCTACAAAGGACAGAAAATTGTAGAGAGTCAAGATCACAAACAACTTGAAGGGATATGGTACATAGAAGAAGAAGAAGAAGAAGAAGAAGAAGAAGAAGCATAGATTTCAAATAAGTACAGCTGCTTTAAAAGAAATACTCTATTGTCTTAACAAGTAGAACTTTGTCTTAAAACAAGTACAGCATTGATTTAAAACAAGTACAGTTGCTTTAAAAGAAATACTCTATTGTCTTAACAAGTAGAACGTTGTCTTAAAACAAGTACAGCATTGATTTAAAACAAGTACAGTTGCTTTAAAAGAAATATTCTATTGTCTTAACAAGTAGAACGTTGTCTTAAAACAAGTACAGCATTGATTTAAAACAAGTACAGTTGCTTTAAAAGAAATACTCTATTGTCTTAACAAGTAGAACGTTGTCTTAAAACAAGTACAGCATTGATTTAAAACAAGTACAGTTGCTTTAAAAGAAATATTCTATTGTCTTAACAAGTAGAACGTTGTCTTAAAACAAGTACAGCATTGATTTAAAACAAGTACAGTTGCTTTAAAAGAAATACTCTATTGTCTTAACAAGTAGAACGTTGTCTTAAAACAAGTACAGCATTGATTTAAAACAAGTACAGAAACAAATAAATAAAATAATATAATAAAAAGTTGGAATAAAATTTTTTAAATATCATCGCTATATTTCATAACATTTTTTACCATCTCATACAATTATTAGACCTAATTGTAGTTTTAGTTTAGTGTATAAATATATACACATATCTGTATGTGTGTATCTATACATATTAGTAGACTTGTCTATGTTGACATATTACCCAATATTTATATACCAATCTAAAAACTTGGCTCACCTCTATGTTCCAAAATTTCAAAAAACAATGTGATTTATGAATACTCATACCCTCTGGGAGACAGCATCTGCAAAACCAATGATAAAAAAAACAACATTAAATTATTCTATTGCTCACACAACCACCATACTCTCTCGTATATTAACTTGTCACTTATTCCATGCAATTTACAAACACATCATACCAAACAACCAAAGTATAATAATTGACATAAGACAAATATGGTTGATAATATGCAAATAATATACAGCACTTACTGCAAGGAAAAATTTTAATTTCTCAATAAAGTCTGAAGTGGAATCTGCAGTAGCCAAACTGAATAGAAACAAAGCAACTGGACCAGATGGCATAGTCATAGAACTGCTGATAGCCTTGGGAGAATTTGCAATAGAGAAAATTACAGAAATAATAAAAGAAATTTATAATAGTGGTTTAATACCAGATAACCTCAGCAAGTAAATCTTCATAGCGCTGCCTAAGAAGCCAGGAGAAAACAAGTGCGAATTCCACAGAACCATCAGTTTAATGAGCCATATAACAAAACTGATCGTCCGAATCCTGATGAATAGAGGGAGAAGCAGAATCAGGCCATAGATAGGACGAGAACAGTGCGGTTTCGTCAAAGACACTGGAACAAGGAACACTATATTTATGATCAGGATGCTCTCTGAAAGGGCAATGCAAATGAAGAAGGACTTGTACCTATGTTTTATTGATTATGCAAAGATATTTGACAAAATATGTCACAAAAAATTGATGGAGATGGCAACCTTGACATATTTGGGAAAGACCTAAGAGTAATCAAGAATCTCTACTGGCAGCAAACTTCCTGCATATTAAGAGGTAAAGAATTCAGCAATTATACTAAAATTGAAAGAGGTGTAAGACAAGGATGCGTCTTTTCACCAGATCTCTTCAACTTATATAACGAGACTATTCTGAGAACCCTAGAAGTTATGCCAGTATTCATCATTGGAGGCCACAATTTAAACAATATAAGGTATGCAGATGATATAGTGCTGATAGCAGACACAGAAAGAAAACTACAAGACCTCCTACAGAAGGTAGCTGAAGAGAGTGACAAGAAAGGACTACTAATATACTGCAAGAAAACCGAATGCATTGTCATCAGCAAAAAGGGCAGCCCAAAATGCCAATTACAGGTTAGGGACTCTAAAATCAAGCAGGCACAGAAATTTAAATACCTAGGAAGTGTTCTAACAGAAGACAGAAAGTGCAACACTGAGATCCGAAGCAAATTGGCATGGCGAAAGAAGCATTCCAGAAGTTGAGTAAAGTATTAAGAAGCAGGACAATTTCACTAGAAACAAAGAGGAGAGTACTGGATTGCTATGTGATGTTGGTTCTTCAATATGGCAGTGAATGTTGGACAATATCTTTAAAGATGAAGGAAAAACTTGAAGCAGCTGAAATGTGGTTCTACAGAAGGATGTTGCAGATATCATGGACTGAGCATATGAGCAATGATGAGGTTTTGGAAAGGATGGAGATGAAAAGGAAATTAATACTGAGCATCAAGAAGAGACAACTAAAGTTCCTGGGTCATGCAATTAGGAAGGAGGGCTTGGAGAACATGATAGTAACAGGCCAGATAGAGGGAAAAAGAGACAGGAGAAAGTAGCGGATAACATATTTGAAGGACCTGATCAGGTGGGTGACGGAACGAGGGTTGCATGGTGCAAAAGGAGAAAGAGCCACCAGGGACAGGGAGATATGAAAAGCCATGATCTCCTCATCCTGAAAGAACATGGCACATAAAAGAAGAAATCATTAAACAAATAAAAAAACAACCTGCATTAAATACAATATGTTTACCCATACATTTTAGTTTGCAGAAACTATCTAACAATATATTTGTTCTTTTGTTATTTTACCAAGCTCTGTAAAACTGCTTATGCAATATTTATAAACATTGATTGAAATGTAGTGCTCCTAAATATGCTAGGGTGAAATTTATAAAACCCTTTCTCTATGTCCATGACATTGTATATTCTTGAGAATGGCCAGAGATGGTCAGCCTGTACTTGAAAGAAAAAACAAACTTTAAACAGTTTCTCAACAAAATTTAATCCAGGTGTAAGACAACTGATCTGTTAATTAAAAAAACATAATGAAACATTAAACAAAAAGATTTTATCAGTCGAATTTAATAAAATTTGATTGACTGAAGTCCTGTTGATTATATATATATATATATATATATATATTAATTAGAAAAAGATAATGAAACATTTAACAAAAAGACCTTGTCAGTTGAATTTAATAAAATCTGATTGCATGTGTGTGTATTATTTCAGTCCTGTAATATCATAGACAGTTTTTGTTTGTATAAAAATATCATCTATATATCTTACATAATAGATAATAGATCATATAATCTATATATCTCACATAATAGATGATAAATTATTATGATGATATCACCGATATATCTTACATAATAGGTGATAGATGATGAGGATGATATTCTCTATATATCTCATATAATAGCAATGGAATAGGCAAAGATCTACATGATCTTAATGGCCAAATTGGTGGAAGAGGGTAGTGCCAGTTGGGGTAGCATAGCCAAGCACACCTTGACATATCAGGAATAGGCAAACAGTGGTCAAACTGGTGGAATAGGGCAGTGACAGAACAAAGATTTGACAGCAATGTTTGTCAGATCTTGCCTGTATCAATCACCTTTGAGCAATGAGTGAAGCACTTCACGCAAAGTGTGTTGGCTTTTTCATTGTACAAAGTTTTTTTTTTTTTTTTTTTTTTAATCGTATCACCTTGAGCAAGGCGGTAACGCCACTGATGTGCAGAGGGTTGTCCAACAATATAAAATTCATGCAAATGGCCTTGTCAGACTTACTTTTATTCACAACCATCTCTGTCACTGCCATCAGGGGAAAGAAAAGGGATATAGGGAGAGGATGACAATCCACATGTGAGTGCTTACCAACAGCATTCTTACATAAATAGTAGACATATATAATACATTAAATTTTATTTTCAATATGAACCATGACAAGGACCTAAGGCTTGCCTATAACAAGACTATCAGTATGGGTGTAGATATTATCAGAGGGAGGGAACAATGATGGTACATAATGTTTAAAATAATATCAAATATTAATTAACAGGACTTATATTAAAAAGATTTCCAACATCTAATGATACCAATATATTATTTTAGGAGCTTGCTCAGCTTATGTTCCATTTTACTAATCATCCAAGTATACACCTAGAGTGTCAGTATTGCTAACGTCAATCCTTTAGGTTCATTATTCTCTTTTTATATGGTCCAATTTGAAAAGAAATATTAATTTTATAATGAAAACATTGATTTGCAAAATAAAACCTGCTACTTTTGACTACAAACAAATTATTATCAGTATCTTTAATAAAGAGAAATATGGTAAGCTGAAACTCACTTAGCATATTACCTGTATAAATATAAGTTTATCCTGAAACTCTTAAAGATATCAATTGGTTATTATCAATTTTATTGTGAAAAAATTGACTTGCATAATAAAATCTGACACCTTCCACCAAAAATAATTTGTTATTGGCATCTTTAATAACAAGAAATATAGTAAGTTGAAACTCACCTGACATATTGCCTGTATAAATACAAGTATATTTTAAAACTTTTACAAATATCAATTGATTAATATCAATTTTAATGTGAAAACATTGACTTGCATAATAAAATCTGACACCATCAACCTCAAATTTGTTAACAGTATCTTTAATAAGGAGAAATATGTTAAGCTAAAACTCACCTGTATAAATGCAAGTATATCCTGAAACTGTCATGAACATCAATTGGTCAGTACCAATTTTTATTGTGCATTGAATTCTGCTGCTATATCAGGTTTAGTGCTCCTACTGTATATCTCAAGATTCTTGACAAAATTCAAAGAAAGATCTGTAATTTAATTTATCCAAAACTGGCATCCCCATTTTAGTCATCTTCTCACCAATGTGACATGGTTTCTCTGTCTTTTCTCCAAATGTTTTCATGGTTCTAATGAGCTTTTTTCCTAAGTGCCTTGGCATGCTACTGAATTGTCTAGTAGGTCTTGCTACTGGATTGTCAAATAGGTCTCACTGTCATATTGTTGAACTATCTAGATACAACCACCATTTCTATTTGAACAGTATCTTTTCTAGCACTTCTTCTTCTCTGTGGAACTCACTTCTGATATCTTACTTCCCACAAATATTCAAAAATTTAAATACAAAATCAGTCACCATATTTTGTCTTCCTGAAACCTGTTCTTTTATTGTCCTTTTCCTCACAAAAGTCTTTTCATTATTTTCGTTCCTTGTAAAGCCCTGCATCGTAGTGGCATTATAACCATGCTTAGGGTGAAATGATTAAAATAAATATAACAAATATAAAAGCTTTGGTACAGCTCAAATATGGAATAGTATGACCCAAACATGGAATATTTGTTTTAACCCCAAAATAGAATCTTTGCTATTAACCAATCATAGAACCTTTGATAAGTCCTATAAATAGAATATTCAGAATATATCTAGTGTACCACCCTACATAGAAACTTTAGAACATCTCAATCATAGAATTTTTGGATATTAACCAATAATGTACTCCTTGAATTAAATCAAACATAGAATCTTTAGTCTAACTCAGACATGGGGTATTTTCACAGCACTGATATATAACAAAAAATCGATTTGCATAATAAAAGCTGACATCATGTATGAAACACTCTGATGTGCCAAAATGGTCAAGGGGAAAATTTGATCATTATTTTGCTTAATCTGTGTGAGACCTATTCTCGGACACAACAGATTCTTTAACAATTTGAAAATGTTATCTGAATACAACAGATACAATAGCCACAAAAATGTAACAGCTCCTATGAGTTCAATTTCAGGACCCTACTATGTGACAATTTTTACATCGCACCTTGGCGACAATTTAATAATCGCAGGTAATGTTTCTAAGGATTTTGTGTAAATTAATCACAAAGAGGATCCAAGAACTAATTTAGAATTAACCAGCGTTGACTGGTTAATATATCTGAATGTTTCAAAACGCCTACGCATATGTATTTAGGACTCAAACTGCGCCAAAATTTTATGAACCCTACCATGTGACTAAAATAAGCATAAAGCAAAGCTAATTCTTCAGTTAGTGGCTAGGAAGCAGAACTATCCACGCCAGCCACTATGTAGCAAGAACATTTTCAACCTGCTGAATCCGACACAATATCCCGACGACACATTCGCACTATTTCCTTTTCACCTAATCGCCGCCCACGCACTAAAAGAAAGGAACAAACTCGTCACGCGAATCTCTTATAAAAATCAACTTCTTAGCCTAAAAGTTAATATCTTGTGAACGCCAATTCGGCTTAAGAAACACAATCTCTTCAACGTCATCAATAACACTTACATCGCGATATCAATTCATCAAGCAAGACGAGATTCCTAAACTAACTCAAAAAACTGTAAGTTGAACGAATGTTTCTCAATAATACAATTTTTTTAAATTTTCTTACAGGCATTCGCATACATTTTCAAAGTTCTGATGATCACAATCTTACTTTTTAACATTCAAGATCTTTAACATAATACCTTCAAATGTTTCCACTGTTCACTACAAATCTGTAACCCTTAAAAATGTTATAAACTAGTTTAATATAACATTTTGTACTTGCTTTTTATCCTTGTGCCTTACTACAAAAATTCAAGTGTTGTTGGAGTTATTTTTCACGCAGCCATAAGTAGAATTTTCTTTGGATAAAATGTAAACTTAACATAAATATCCTTAACTCCGCAACAAGATCAAAAGATTTAGAAATTTTCTATTGCGCATATTTCTTGTCATGTATTTGATTAAAATCGGAAATATTTCTACAGAATGCAGAGGAAAAACAATTTCATAATAACATTTTAAGTTTAATGTACAAGAATAGTGGATTAATGCATTGATTCATTAATTTGGTGGCACAATAATTGTGTGTTCAATCCCTGGTCTGGGCAGTGTGTACTTGGACTCAGGGCAAGCAGTAATTGAGCAGTAATAAAAATAAAAACAAGTCAAGATATCCCTACATATAGACAATGGAATAAGAACAGTCTATTTCTGTGGATTGAATAAAGGATTCAGTTTTGGAATTACATGTAGGTTACGTAGATCAACATACACCTGAGGAAGGCTGGTGGAACAATGGACGAAACGTTGTCATAAGATGAGGACAATAGTCTGTATGTAAATAGTGTAATGAAAACTCTTAATCCCAAATGTTTGGAAACAATATTTATATCACAAAAGGGTTTTTGACTGAATAGTGGTGGGTGCAGTGGATATCGACTCAAAACGAGAAATCGGGGAGCCGAGTTCGAATTCTAGTTGAATTCCTTGCATTCACTTACCCACAAATACCCTTTGGAAAGGTATTAATCCGTCTCTTCACTCTACTTATGGGTTAAACAACATGACAGATTGGGTTCTATAGCCTTGGCTGGCAACCAGTCTACCGCAGAAAGTAGTGGCAACCTACTGCGGAATAATCTTCTTCCCAGTCAGTCATGTCTCTTTCGAGGCATGATCGCCCAAGCGTGTATCACATATAGCAATTAACTGACTGAGTTGAAGTATTATTTTATTCCTGGAATTGTCGATGATTTATTTTAATCTTTTATAGTGTACTGAATATCGGCTCAGAATGGGAAGTTGGTAGAGCTGAGTTTGAATTCCAGTTGAATTCGTTGCTTTCACTTACAAGCAAATACCCTTGGGAAATCCATCTCTTCTCTCTCCAGCAATGGGTTAAATAGCAGGACAGATTGAGTTCTACAACCTTAGTCAGCAACTAGTTTACCGCAGAAAAATATGACAACCTAGTGCTGGAAAACCTTCTGCCTAGATGGATCGAAAGAGACATAATTGCCTAAGCGTGTATCACGTATGGCACTTAACTGATAGACCATTTTCAATATTATCAACTGAAGCCATAGTGAATAAAGTGGAAATGATCCGGTTGTAAGGAATCTAGGATCACAAATAGCAAGTAATTTTAGAATTAATGCATCTCAGACATCTTCTGAAAATAAAATGAAAAATTCTGCACATTCTTCAAGCAATAAAGCCTACAAGTAACTTGGCAATTTATTTGGAATAGTTCTGTCTCCGTCATCATGAAATAATAATGAACTTACCTAATAGACCACTACAACTGAAGCTCCACACTTATAACTTTGTGTCAGACTAAGTTAAACTTAGTGAATATTTCATCTAGAAAATTGAACCTCTTTTCCATACTAAACATTTCAGCCATACTTACCATACTTACCATACTAAACATTTCAGCTGATCCATTTTTCAACCTTTGTCACATGTATTCTGTGATAGAGAAAAAGAAAACTTTTCTCTAAGGTATTAAAAAAAATAATGACACTTTTTATATATTAATTTTCCCCAATACAAGGCCCAAGAGCCATTCAAGTTAGTGAGTTACTATATGGTGTTGTAAGAACAGAAGAAAGGACAAGAAGTTCATTGGTCTATATAGGAAAGATAATGAAGAAAGACTTGTACCTATGTTTCATTGACTATGGGAAGGCATTTGACAAGATACGACACAAAGAATTGCTGGAGATACTCGGCAGCCTCGACATTTTCGGCAAAGACATAAGAGTAATCAAGAATCTCTACTGGCAGCAAACGGCCTGCATACGGACAGGTAACGATCTCAGTAGATTTATAAAGATTTCTATCTTTATAAATCTACTGAGATCGTTACCTGTCCGTAAGAGGCGTAAGACAAGGATGTGTCTTTTCACCAGATTTGTTCAACCTATACAGCGAGAATATTTTGAGGACCCTAGATGACACGCCAGGATTTGTTATTGGAGGCCACAACTTGAACAACATAAGGTATGCAGACGATACAGTGCTGATTGCAGACACGGAAAGGAAACTACAAGATCTCATACAGAAGGTAGCGGTGGAGAGTGACAAAAAAGGACTACAAATAAACTTTAAGAAAACTGAGTGCATGGTCATCAGCAAAAGGTGCAACCCAAAATGCCAAATACAGGTGGGAGATACCAGAATCAAGCAAGTACAAAAAATTAAATACCTAAGAAGTGTTCTAACAGGAGATGGAAAGTGCGACACGGAGATCCGAAGGTGAATTGGCATGGCAAAAGACGCGTTCCAGAAGCTGAGTAAAGTACTAACACACAGGAAAATCTCACTAGAAACAAAGAAATGAGTGCTGGATTGCTACGTGATGTCAGTTCTTTAATACGGCAGTGAATGCTGGACAATATCATCGAAAATGAGGACAAAACTGGAAGCAGCGGAAATGAGGTTCTACAGAAGGATGCTGTGGATATCGTGAAAGCAACGATGAGGTGTTGGAGAGAATGGCAACAAAAAGGAAATTAACACTGAGCATCAGGAAGAGACAACTGAAGTTCCTAGGACACGCAATGAGGAAGGAGAGCCTGGAGAACCTGATACTGACTGGCCAAATAGAAGGAAAGAGAGACAGAGGAAGGCAGCGGATAACATATTTGCAGGGCCTGATCAGGTGGATGACGGAACGGGGGTTGACAGGAGTAACAGGAACAAACATACTAAGAGCCACAAGGGATAGGGAGACGTGGAGAACCATGATCGCCTACATCCTGAAGGGACAGGGCACATAGAAGAAGAAGAAGAAGAAGAAGAAGAAGAAGAAGAAGAAGAAGAAGAGTTTACGCTAGACTTGAAAAAGTCAAGATTGAAGAGGTTGGCAAAAATTCCTGCCAGGAATCTCTTCTACAAAGCAACAGTTTTTTTAAAAAAATAAACTGTCCTAATGCAACTTACTTCTTACAAGAAGAATATGAAGGGAATAAGGATGATTCACCCTTTTGAATGTGGCATGGTGCGTCCTAGTCGTAAAGGCAAAGGAACTAAGGATGTTAGTTCATCAAAATACATGCCGTGGAAGTAAAGATAGGGCAACAAGAAACATGCAACAAACCAGGAACACATCAACCAGGCAAATCCATTTCACTAGTGCAAAATACACTAACTAGTCAGGCGATTATAAATTCTACTGTGGGGTTTTCTAAACACTCACTTTCTTTAGCAATGTAAACAACATTGTATTGAAATTTGTACTCATTCTATGCATTCACATGTCAAAGAAGCCACCTTTAACTTCCTTACTTACCTGTGATGCTCCTTATCGATTATATGAATACTTATCCCCAGAGAGTAATGTGTACCTTTGTTCCTTCAGACATGGTCCACCCACATGATATATTTTTTACTTTAACTTTGTTAAAATTTGTCTTATGATTTTCAAATTGGACAATCAGTGGAGGAATTCTTTCATATATATGATATATACATAGTCTGTCATGGTAAATGATTTATATGAAATCACTGAACAAAATATGTGTTGTGGAGATGTACACATCTCTGTGACATGGACTCGGCCAAATGGAATATTACTGGCGTTGAGAATTGCGATAGTAGACTGCTACGAGACAGTCAGTCGACATCTACAAGACCACTAACCGTCAGCAAACTTCGTATACTACTAGAGATTTCAGCAAGACTACGTCGATTTCAAGCAAAATTATATTTCTTTATTGTATTTTTTAAAAAATCATATCACCCCAAGCAAGGCGGTGACGCCACTGATGCGCATGGGGCTACTTAAGAGTAAAATGATTGGAAAAGAGAAAGCCGGAAACCATATCCTAAACAGGAAACAAGGGATGAGCCTCTTCACCTGTTCAAAAGACGTGGGTGGAGTGTGAACCGGGACCGTTCCACACAACGAAGACATCACAGTGGCGACGAGGATTCAAACTCACACGGAAAAAATTTCTCTCTCCTAACGTAACAGTGGCGACGGAGAATTTACATTCACACGAAAGGATATTAAAAAAATCTCTTTTTTCTTCTTAAATTGTGCGAACATAATAATACTCTGTAGAAAAAGTGAAGTTGGTGATGCTGCAATATCTAGGATTCCAGAAGACACTTACAACAAATGTAAGAACAATAAATGCAATCCTGAAAATGTAAGAAACAGACAGTACGTAAAATTTATTTTTGCCAGACTATTAGTGAATTCAAGTACGTCCCAGAAGAAAATATGACATTCATATTGTACTTTAGAAAGTACGCGGCCATTTTCAGATAAACATGTCCTGGATGGTCGGATGAAAAGAAGGTACGTCCTCTGTCAAGAAAATTGTGCTCTGCTAAACATGAAAAATATCTTAAATTCATTTTACCAGAAAATGTGTCATTTAACAAAACTGTGTCGATTTTATCAAACATTTTTGGTGAAAAAAATTCATTTTTTATACACGTTGGTAATACACGAACCTTACTAAGGACGAAGATGATTCTGTCACATATGCCGGTAAAGTCAACCGCGAGTGTGATGAATTTAAACTGGGTGAACTATCCATAGATAGATGTTTAATCTTCATTAAAGATTTAACATCAAGCAATGATGCGGAAATACACTCTCGAGTTCTTACGAAACTTGAACAAGATTCAAAGTTTGTGGTGAATACGGAACTAAAAGTAATTATTCTCTTCACTTTTTACAAATTTCACAATCCAGTGCGAAATCTTAATTTTGGCCAATAGGAAAAAGGATTGACCCTGTACTGAAAGAAAAAAACGAAGCCAAATTTCGCGATCTGATGTTAAATTAATTTTCTAACTAATAAGAAGCAATTTACAAAACTGAGCAAGAAGTTAACAACCCTTTGTGAAAAAGTCTTTTGCTATAAAAAAAAAAAAAAAAAAAACAGAGAAAGAAAAATCGAATCAGTCTGAGATGGAAGCAAGGTCAGAGACACCGCCAAGATGTGACAAAAGAAACTTCAAGGCATTGACCCGGACATAACGTCCAGAAACACATTCGTTCTCTTTTTTCTTATTGCATGCAATTTTCCTTTATCTATTCTTTTTCGTCCTCACCATTCTCGCCGTGAATAAAGAAGGCGACGACAACAACAACAACAATAACAATGCACTTTAACTGATGTCTAAAAATTAACCTCGATCAGTACAATTTTCCTTTATTGCCTTACCTTCCTCTTCACTTTCTCGCCGGCAATAAAAAGAAAGAAATTCAGACTTTATTACAAACCTGTTAATCTTTTCTGCATGCACACATTCGCTATCTACAACTAGAACTCTGGATTCACTTAACTACATACTACATTTTCTCTTTGAACATTCACACATTTGTACCTTTAAACGTTTAATAATTCTCACTTACTGCAAAATTAATGGTAGTCTGTTCTGTCAATAAAATTCTACTCAAATGTACAAACGAACTACTTTTATTTTTCCAACCTTCAATCTTCTGATGATTCTGATAATCATAAGTTGTGGGGAGTACAGTAATGCTTGGCACAAGACTTTTCTAAGTTAATGATACAGAATGTTGAAAACTGCTAAGAATTTGTCAACTTAAGGCACGATACAGCAAAAATCGGACAAAAACACTAGTCAGAAGTACAACTAGTCCAAAAAAAAAAAAAGACATAAAATAAAACAGTACTGTCAAAAGGAAGAATTCGAAATACTAATCCTGCAAAACTCAAGCCATGCTATGGCTGTGGTCTAGACAGAAAGGACTGTCCATTGAAGACCAAGAAATGTTTTAATTGTGGAAAAATAAGTCACAAAGAAAGTTATTGAGAGTCGAAAATAAATACAGAAACTTACTGAAAGTAGTGCTACCAACTAAAAAACTGGAAAGTTCAAATAATAGAAAATTCGTTACAGTAAAAATTAATACAGTGAGATTTCAATTGAACACTGTTAATGATATTACTATTATGGATGAACAAACTTAAAACAGAATTGACAAGCCTAACTTGAAAAAATATCTGATAAATTTGCAATAGGAATATTGGTCAATAAATTAATTTTTCTTTTAAAAATTACGTGTAACATCGCTCTTGCCGGTAAAACTAAAAAACAGATGTTTAGATATTAAAAATTCGAACTCGGATTTACTAGGCGTCGATTGGCTAAAATTATTTGAACTGAATTGGCTGATTCTGTGGAAAACATTCTTCGTCAGAGGAAAATATTACAGCTGAAGAAACACAATAGTAAAAAATAATTACCTGAAAATTTTGTCGGAAGGGTTAGAAAATGTACAAAGTCAAAGGCATTTTCTTTAAGTAAAACAAAATATGATACTAGTTTTTAAGGTTAAAAGAAAGATAGCCTTTACTATGGTGGTTCTTATTAACATGGAACTAGATAGTTTAGTCAACCGCGGAGTTATTGAGAAAATAGATTACTCTAAAAGAACTACGCCATTTGTTTGTATCAGAAGGAAAAATAACATGATTCGTTTATGTGCAGATTTTTCCACTGGGTTGAATAACTGCCTCATCCCACATGCATATCCCCAACCAACTGTAGAATATATATTTTTTCAAATTAAATGATTTTTTTAGATTTTTTTTTATTTTTGTCTTCAACATGAAGTGGATTAGGAATGCCAGAAGTATTTGACTATTAATACAAATAAAGGAATCTACAAGAAGGTTACCCTTCTGTTTAAATGTAGCCCCAGATATTTTCCAACAAATCATGGATACTACGTTGGTTGGTCTAGAAGTTACTGTCACTTACATAGATGATATACTTATTAAGCGTGCTATGAAAATACAGCACGTAAAACCGATTCAACAAGTATTTCAGAGACTACATGATTATGGGTCCAAAATCAGTGAACAGAAATGTCAGTTCTTTATAGACAAAATTAAATATTTAGGTTAGCTAATCGACGAAAACGATGACCAGATCGTTCTAGAACAAGTGCCATTACAGAATGCTTCCCCTAACAAATTTGTTGACCCTGCAATCATTCCTTGGAAAAGCAAATTATCATAATATTTATGCGCCCGATGTGTACCAATTGCAAGCAACATTTGAATAATTTATTGAAGAAGGGTACTAAATGAAATTGGTCGACGGAATGTCAAAAAGCTTTTGAAGAAATTAAAACAAACTTCTGATCTTAGAGTAATCGCTGGCACATTACGACGCCAGCAACAAATAATAATAGCGTCGAACACAAATTAGTACGGTAATATGGCATAAATTCGAATACAGCACAGTGAAAGCAGACGCCCACGCTTGAAGTAGTTTGACAAATGCAAAAAATGCTACCGCCAAATTGAACAAGAAGCGCTTGCTATAATTTTTGGCGTAAAGATATTTCACAGGTTGACATTAGGGAAAAAATTCATATTTCAAACGAATTATCGCCCATTATTAAGTATATTTGGTGCTAAAAAAGGTATACCCTCGCATACTGCAAGCAGACTACAGCGTTAGGCTACGATTTTGTTGAACGATGATTTCAAGATGGAATTTCTATTGTCAAAAAAGTTGAAACACGCAGATGGCTTGTCTAGACTGATGCCGAAATGTAAAGAAGATGTTGAAGATATTGTGATTGCTTTGCCGGAATCCGAGAGCGAAATTAAAAGCCTTGTCTATGATATTGTTATAGAATTGCCTGTCACGATAGACGATATCAAAATTCATTCTAAAAATGATACGTTTATTCCAATAACTGCAAATGACATAACTCCAAGTAAAACTCCAAGTATACTCTGGTAACAATAATGCAGCATTTTCCATTTGTTATGGAATACTTTATTATGCGGAAATTCCGTTATCACTACATAAAAAAGATTTTGAAATAATTTCACGTAGGGCATCCTGAAATAATAAAGATGAAATCTCTGATGAGAAGCTACGTTTATTGGCGAAAGTTTGACAAAGATACTGAAAATACACTTAGAAACTCTAATGGTTGTAGTTCAGCAGCAAAATCACCACCTATAAATTATCAGGCGTGGCTGAGCATTGATAAACCATGGGCAAGACTACATATGGACTTTGCTGGTCCACTAAATCGACTACTTAATTGTGGTCGACAGTTTCACAAACTGGCCCGAGATATTAAAATATAAACAACCTACTACCGCAATAACAATTAAATTCTTATGCGAACTTTTTTGCAAAGTTAAGAGTAACTGACAGTGAGGTATCCGATAAGGGAACTCAGTTTACTTATAGTGATTTTAAATATTTCAGCAAAAATGATGCGGTTAAACATTTGACAACACCGATTTATCTTCCTAAATCGAATAGTTAAGCTGAGAGGCTTACTGACACTTTCAAAAGAGCATTAGAACAAACTAAAAATTTGGAAATGGGAGATTTTTTGAGTGTTTATCGAATGACGTCAAATACATAAGTCACTGTAAAAATGTCACCTGCAGAGTTCATGCTTGCTAAGAAAATGAGATCTATTTTCGACAAATTACTGCCTGGAAATAAAAAGAAAATTGCAAAATTGCAAACTTCCACATCATTTAAGATCACCGATAACGTTAAGGCCGGAGAAGATAGGCAGGAAGGAAAAATAATTTAACGCATTCGTAGTATGATGTACATTGTAGAAGATGGACAATTCCGTCATAGAAGATATATAAATCAATTGGGGTCTAGATATGCACAGAATAAGCAATTGTAAGCGAAAGGGTCATCCGACTGAAACTTTGGAAGTGGATCCATGTCAAAAAAATATCGATGAAAGTGCATATCTAAAAAGGTGGGTGTTTTGGAGATGTACACGCCTCTCCAGAGGGGTAACGTGGACACGACCAAATGGTATAATACTGACACTGAGAATCGTCATAGCAAACTGCTATGAGACAGTTACGAGACAGTCAGTAGACAGCTACAAGACCGCTAACCGTAAGCAAATTTCGTATACTACTACAGGTTTTAGCCAGACTACGTTGTTTCAAGCGACATGATATTTCTTGATTGCATTATTTTCATTCAATTTAACAAAGATACAACGTGAAAACTAGTTTTGTGTTTCATTTTTTTTTTGTTTCCTTGTTGATGTTTCGCTCCTAACTAGCATTAACAAAGTGATTGAAAGAAAACTAAGGAAATATCATTATCATGGCAACTTTAAAACAAAGTAGTTAATCTGAAACATTTTAACAATCAATAAAATTTAAAAATAAACGCCCATTAATAAATCAATAAAACTTGTACGTAGTTTTTTTAAAAAAGTTATTGATTAATTTTCAACAGCATATCAACACTTTATTTAAAACAAGAAAATATTTTGATATTGTAAGAATTTTTATTGGAGTTTTAATGATTTAGGGATACACGTTTTACTAATTAACCCATAGCTATGAGAAGATGTGTCGACTCCATGAAAGTCGCATGGTGTATCTGAGTTATGAAGACCTGAACTTCTGAAAATAAAGGATCAACGCTTGGCATAAAAACAGTGGTAGAGACGAGACAATCTTATAACATAGCGTTTGTGAGAATGAGTAGAGACTTAGTCTTCCCTAACAAGAATGCGTAAACAATTTTAAACTGTCAAGGCTAGAAAGTGACGATTGAGCCGCTTCAGCCCAGATGTGGCAGCAATATTCTATTTTGGTCTAATGCGACTCTTGTAAATGATAAATCGTAGCAGGAGTCAAATGTCACTACGTTGCACACGCACACGACTATTTCAGTATTTATTCCTGATCATTGCAGATTGTTCTTCGATATCTCAGGGGGCACTTTTGCATCCTCACAGCAAGCGTTCTTAACATGATTGCCCATAAATTTACGTTCTTGAAGTCTGTGTGTGTGTGTTTTGCTTTTAATCATTTAACTCCATGCAAGGCAATAAAGCCACAAAAAAGAAGAAAAAAGAACAACGAAAGAGGTGGTGATTTTCTGAGCGCAGCTTAGATGTGGCACAAGGCCGAAAGTAGGAGGTACCTAGTAAGGATCGAACTTACTACTCAATTGCAACGATTCTTGCTAGACAAGTTTGCTTACCATTACACCAAGTCGAGGTGCTCTGGGCCGTGAGAAAAACTACTATCAAGGAGAGAGGATAATAAAAGAATAAGAATTAAAAAGACAGAAAATAACGATTGACATTACATTTAAATTTTTAAAGATCAAAATTCCCTGGGAAATAAGAAGCTGGAAGAGATATCTACAAGCGAGAAGTGCGATGTGTTACGAACCCGTTTGGGTCAGCAACACATAAAAATACAATTTTAGTTGGAATAATGCCGAAGGGAGTGAATTAAACTATAACGCAAGATAATTTTATACAGAAAGGGAATTTATTATAACACACAAAATATTCAGTAAAAACACAAGAATAAGGTGACTGAACTATAATATACTGGACACTATTTCGTACTAGATTCAAAAAATATTCTCTGGAAAATAAGAGGTGAGTCTAACGAGGAAGATAATTGGAGGAAGTTTAGGCGGAATGGAAAAAGGTCATTCAACTCGGCTAAAGATTATATATATATATATATATATAAAACTATACACAGCAAGGGTTTGGTCAGAATGATTAACAAAACAATCTTTACCTTTCACGGCAGCACGTGGTGTATTCACTGGAGGTTGAGGAAGGTCTTCGTGTGGCGAATTTCGGCTGGTAGCTTGGTGGAAAGTTCTTTCGACGTCTTGAACGAATAGCCGGAGTGAGGTCACGCCTGGCCGGTAGCCCAACAACTCCATGCAAGGCAATAAAGCCACACAAAAGCCAGCAACTATCTGGGGTTTACTACTATTTCTTCCCTTTTATATAGAAATAGGGACCTATATTCATTGGCCCTTTCTTTCTCTGCTCTTTTCCTTCTTTTCACTGTAACCATAGTTACCAGGCTATCTCTTTTTTGGGAAGAGTAGAACCTGACCCAGTGACCCAATTCATACTACTCTCCTTTCTGGAGTGGCAGAACCCTGACCGAATGACCTAATTCATACTACTGTTACTAAGGTGCCTATTTTAGTCATCACACAAGGCTTTTTGGGCGAAAAAACGCTTCTAACTTCCTCGTTACACTTTCCCCTTTAGAGTAAAAGTTTTGAATTACAAATGAAAACTTTTATAGGAAAATTTAGTTAAGTGTACACACAAAATATTTCTTTTTTTTTATAAAACAATAAATTCGATTTGTAGCAAAAATTATACTACCACAATTTGTCATATTATACTCTAGATAATGCATCTGCAATAACGTTGTTCTTTCCTTTAATATGTTTTATTATAATGTTGTATTCTTGTAGGAGAAGACGTCATCTTGTCAGTCTGTGGATTTTGTTTTCATCTTTTAAAGAAAAGTAGTGGATTATGGTCGGTAAAGACCAAAACATAGTGACACTGAGTTAGATGTCGAAGTGTTGTAGTGTTGTTGACACTGATAAACATTCCTTTTCAATGGTAGAGTAATTCTTTTGGTGGGTGTTTAACTTTTTGGAGAAGTATCCAACTGCTCTGTCGATACCTTCATCATCTTCTTGGGTTAAGATACCACTCATTCCGACATCACTAGCATCAATTTGTAACTTGAATTGTCTTGTGAAATCTGGTATTGCGAGAGCTGGGCCCTCCATGAGTGTCGACTTAATTTTGTTGAAAGCCGCATCACAGGTCTCACTCCATTTGTATTTTACCTCCTTTCTAAAAAGATCCGTGAGAGGACTTGCTATTGATGAGAAATTTTTACAAAATTTTCGGTAGAAACCTGCCATACCGAGAAATCTCATTAATTGTATTTTGTTGGTTGGAATAGGATACTCTAGGATAGCATCCACATTTGCGGTGATAGGCTTAACTTGTCCTTGTATGGCCCAAATAATTCAATTCTGTATGACAAGATTAGATCAAGAAATGAAAATGAGAAACAATGTAGTTTTAAGGATAAAGCCCTGGGGAACACATGCATTTATAAAAAAAACGATCTAGAAGAATGGCCATTCAAATCAACTTTCAGCAATAACCGCATTCGACTTAGAGAAGTGAAAGTCATATTGTTAGTCTGAATGAAGATCCTGTGGAGTGAGATGCTTAACCAATTCAGAGTTGATTAAAGCCTCTAGTAGAATTCCAAAAAGATTTAGAAGGTTAATAGACCGATAGAAGGGTCAGACGTTTCACCAGTGTTCTTAAAGACTGGAACCATAGAAGGGGAAAGCAAGAAGCAATAAGGCATTTATTGTAGAGCTTCAAGTTAACAGGAGGCAGTCAGGAGCCGATTTCTTAAGGACTATTGCAGGGATACCATTAAGTCCACTTGCTTTGTGCGGGCCAGTTTAGAGATGATAGCAGAAACCATGAGTTACATGCATATCTCTCAATAAAGACTCTCTTTTAAGTACAAAGACAGGCAATGATACTCCAGATGAGTCAAGAGTAAAATTTGAAGAGAATTTACAAGCAGGACACTCTACTTTATCTGCAGATGTTAAGAGCTCAAATTGAATGATCAGAAGAGAGATAGAAGACCTGCTCTTATTTAAAACACTTTTGCAGAGCCGCCACTAGTCACGTAAATCAAATTTGTTAGAGGCTGAGCAGTGCCCTATTATATCCACTAACAAAGAATACATGGCTGCAGCAGTGGTGAACGAATAACTTAGAAAGTTAAGTTAAAGAAAGATAAAAATTAGACATTCGGAAGTAGCATGCCTAATGGAACGAGAACAATATACTCCAGTGATCGAAATAAAGAGTTCGGTTTGAAATTTCAATCACTTGAAGAAGGCCGGAGCGTACAACGTAAAACATCGTAAATATGGCAATGAATATGAGGACAACAGTCCGAACAGTATAAATAATAGTCATTTAACCATTGTTGCCAAATATGAAATATCACCGACGCATTATGTCTAACAGGGTTAGCAATTCACCGCAGGCTCACAATCCGTGTCTTTCTCAAACGGCTACAATTGAACAAACAAAATCTGCCGGAGTATGACAATTTCTAAAGTTCAAATACAGATGGTGCACAGGTTAGAGTTTTACTGCATCACAAGAAAAATCGGAGACTTTGACAAGTTTATTAGAATATATACTCGCCTTCAGCTTTCATATACTGTACATAGATTAGAATTGGTATCGTTCTTCAGAATGTTGCAATTCTATTTTCCATTAGTGTATTATATATTTTTATGTCACTTTTGTTATCTTACACATTAGTATACCGAGAACGACAAATTTCATCAGAATACAACGCAAAAGATGACATTTTAATCTTTGTGCTAGCAGCGAATACTCATGTGATATTTTATCGTCTTTACTTTATGTACTGAATGGGAATATGTGTATTCACACACACACACACACACACACACACACACACACACACACACACACATATATATATATATTGTCAATTATTTGGACATTACCCTTAATCTAAATGATAATTCCTACAAACCTTACATTAAAGAAAAGGATACCCCTAGCTTAACTCCAATCTCCCTAATACTATTATAAAACAAATACCTAAGACTGTTAATATCAGAATTAATTTTTTGCCTTCCAACCTTAGATCTGCAATGAAAATAAAGAGTGATATAATAAATCTTTCCAGGAAAGCGGCTTTAAGGACAAATTGATACACGCAAAACTTGTTGGTAAATCTGAGTCAGGAGGAATAGATGTAGAAAAGGAAAGTTATATAGTTTTATTCTGTAGTTTATTTAACATTAACTTTGGCAAATATTTTCTCAAATTGGTAGTAAGCATTTTCATGCCAATAACCCCATACGCAGAATCTTTAATAGAACTACTATTAAAATTAGTTATTCTTGCACACATAATATAGATTAATTCCCACAATAGACAGATTTTAAAGAATTTAGATAGAACTAATATTAAAACTGGTATAATACACTCTTGTAATTGCAGGTGCATCAACATTTGTCCTGTGGAAAGTAAATGTAAGTTTACCCACATTTCCCACAAAAATAACAAAAGTAATTCTCAAGTTCACATTGGAATGTCGGCGGTAGAATTTAAACAACGTTAATATTCCCATAAGCATTTCTTTTGCAACCCCAATCTAAAATTCTAAACTTACGTTTCCCGAAGATTTAGGGAAATGAAAGAGGAGGAACTTAATCCAATGGTGAGTTGGAAATTAATAGGTTTGGCCCGCATCCCCAATAGCTTTTACAATAAATGCAATCTATTTTTAGTTGAGAAAATTAAAATATTAAAATATCCTAAGCAAAATTTGCTTTTGAACTTAAGAAAAGAATTTATAAGCAAATGCCGTCATAAATCTAAATCTAGATACAGAATTCCTAATAAGTAATCTAAAATTAAAATTTCTTTTAATAGTTGTTTTTATTTTTTATTATTCTAACCGGATAATTAAATTATACTAAATAATAACTTCTCATTCCTAAATCTATATTCCTTCTAGTTCTATCATTTGTTCTGGTATTAATGCCATCATAGATTTAAATTTAATTTGCTAATAATTATACAAAAAATTTAAATTTCTTTTAATAGTTATTTTATTTCTTATTAGCCATATGATTAAATTATATTATAATACAATTTTCCGTTCTTCAATTTAGTTTCCTTCTAGTTTTAAGTTTTATTTTTGACCTAGGTGATATTTAACCTGTTTGTCTTGGTATTCATTTAATTTCCTAATAATTAATCTGAAATTTAAATTCATTTAAATAGTTGTTTTATCCCGTCATATAATCAATAGAATTAAATTATATTATATCATAACTCTTCGTTCTTAAATCTATTTTCCTTCCAATTTTATGTTTTATTTTCAACTTAAGTTATGTTTAACCTGTTTATTTTGGTATTGATGCCGTCATAGAGTTAAATTTAATTTAATTTCCTAATAATTAACTTCAATTAAAATTCTTTGTTTAATTTATTCTTATTAGACAAATGATTTAATTCTATTATCTAATAACTTCTCGTTCTTAAATCTGCTTTCCTCCTCGGTTTAATTTTTAACTTGAGTTATTAACCAGTTTATTTTGATATTAACATTATTCGTAACCATTTAACAGTAGTCATGTAAGGCCGTTATTTCGTATGACCCATTACTTTTTTATATATTTTTATTTTTAATTTATTTTGTTGTATTTATTTTCGCTTCTGTCACCAAAGTGGCAAACTTATAAATTCCGACAGCAAAGATCTGCAACGTTGTTCTCTACCTTACTTCCGTTTTTACACACACACACACACACACACACACACACACACACACACACACACATAAATTTATTTTCTCATAATGTCTTGTTCTCGCTGATACAACAGATGCTAAATTCATTCGTTGAAATAGCCATCAGATTTTGGAAACTTTGAATTTTTTACATGCAATATATATATATATATGTGTGTGTGTGTGTGTGTGTGTGTGTGTGTGTGTGTGTGTGTGTGTGTGTGTGAATTAATAAAGATACATATGAGTTTACATTCAAGTATACGCACGCATATAGAAATATTATTCAGGTGCTCAATGTAATATAAACAGACATATCAATTATATATTAATAAATATACATATTATCCTACATCAGTGGCACGATTTGGACTGGAGTTTCATGCACTACACAAGCATCAGGTGTTTATAACAAACTGACCGTTTAAGACATTTGAATTTAATTGAACATCGAGTGAATTTAATAATTTAAATCTCTTAAGCGGGCAATGCACATTAAAATAAAAATTTTGAATTCAGAACTACCTTGAAGAGTATCTTACCATCCGTTTATCAACCGGTGTTCCTCGGTGCACTAATCTTCCCTGAAAAGTAGCTAGCTGAACCCAAAGTTTCACTGAAAAATAATTTTCTTAAAAATTATTTTCAAACAAAAGTTAGAGACACTAAGCTTCCATATCTAAACCAAGTCTTTGTCATTTGATATTTTAAATTGGATTTCAAATTATTTAACCTTTAATAAGGAATAGATAGTTCTTTCCTTTTTGCCTTCTTCAAGCTATTTAAATTAGTCACTAACGGCAGATTCCATCACGATTAAATATACACAGAAATGTCTTAAAAAATAAATGCTTATTTCAGGAGGCTTCTTTATTATTTTCCTATTTTCAGATTTCATGACTAATTTTTCCTTCAATATTTGTCTATTCTTCTGAGATGAGGTATAGTAATTATTTACATTGTTCAGACTTTTTCAAACCAAACCCTTTATTTTAATCACTGGGGTATATTAAGGGACATACACGTTCCAATGAAGAACATAGAAGACACAAGTGGCCTAGTAGTTTTTTCCTTCGGGAAATCTTAAAGCAAAACCTCCTTGTTTTTTCCCTTTCACACTTCTTGATGTATTCCTGATTAATTTTTCCTTATTAAAATTTAAAGTGTGCTCCAGAGCTCTAGTTTTTCTACGAGTGAACCTAAAGAAAAAAATAAACAAAAAACTACTGCTACGGTTGCAATATATGTAGTTATAATATTATTATAATAATAAATTAGGCGATCAACGACTATGATATTTTTTACAAGCAAACATTTTTTTCCTTCCACGAATTTCTGATTTACAATGGAGGCGCGTAAAAAAGCATATGTATTTGCAGGGATGTTGCTGGAGTCTCGTGGGCTTAACTCGAATTTATGGTACGCAACCCCTCTTCTACATCTAAATTTTCATATGGTACCATTCATATAATATACAAATTTTATTGTAACCTAATTATGTAAACTAATTAATCACTCGCAATAGAGGTGAACAATTCAAGTCGAAAAACCGAAAATAAATACGATGTATCTAAATACAAATTAAAGACATGTCGTAATATAGATCATTTCTTCATAAATAAATCAACAATGTTTTGAGGTAATTTTTAAGATCAACTTGAACTTTTTCTTGTTAAAAGTCGGAGAATTTTAACACAGTCAACATTATGAATAAAAAATTGTGAATTTTATATCGTGCTTTTTTTAAGAAAAACAAATTAACGGAGTTAGATGAAAAAAAAACAGAATGACATCAAAATCAGCGAAAATTTTTCGTTCTTTCATAGTCAGTTGTGCTTACTTAATTTGCAACGTATATAAATGTAGGTAGAAAAAAGTTAAAAGTGCATGTTAATGAAAGCGAGGTTCACAAAGCACTGCACAGGGCCCTCAATCTCGCTTGCCATCACTCTCCCCAGGTAGTATACACCGGACTTGTGCATTTATTTTATTATTGGAAGAGTCGGGCTAGAAGTATCGCTGTCATATCTGGTTTGTGTTTCCAAATCATCGCTTTTCAGCCTTGACAGAGTTCAAAATCGTTTACGCGATCTGATGGGTGATGACTTATCTCCACCCCTCGCAGCTTATTTCTCCACTAACGGAACTCCACATCTGATCACTTACTCTATCGCTATTTCCATGGCAAATGTTCCGAGGAGCTCCATTATTTAGTGCCACCCACTCAGAGATTTAAAGACCTTCCTAGCTATGTCCACAAAATTGAATCACCCTCATCCCCTACGTATTCAGACCGCTTTCTTCCTTGGAACCGCTACATGATGAAACAGAATCCTACGTGGATGCTTTCTCGAACACTTCAATCGTAACTTTTTCAAGTCGAGGGTTTATAGCTATCTATCCTCTGTTTCTTCATAATCTTAATTTCCTATTTCCTCGTCTTAAGTTTTTAACGCGCCCCTCATTCAGTAGCCTTCTGCCTTGAATGGTTATTGAGATATGTATTGGGTGAGTATTAGCATACATTTCCAGTGTGTGCAGATTTACTTAAATATCTAAATATTACGTGTGCATTTGTTCATCTGTATACAAATAAATGTATATGTGGTTACTGTGGATACTTCTGTACGCGTGTTTGTGCACTCACACAGAGTCGCTCAAAAATGTATATTTCAAGCAATAAGAATGTATCATTCCTTGAGTGTTTTCTCTTTCTTCAGTGTATGGTGTCGTTATATATAATATCTAGAAGCACACCCGTACGAATCTTCCCCATTCGACAACTTATTCCTTGTAGACAGGGAGAACTGAGAGAAATGCTGTTAACACATCATCAACTTCATTTATGGCGTTAGGCTTTTTGTTTTGACCGTTTCTCTTGCTTTCCTCTCTGGCACCAATCATTCTCCCGCTTGTTTTTGACAGCCAAAAATGATGACGTTTATGACTTTCGAGACAGGCTCAGTACTTAGTTTCTTCATCACTAACATCTAGGCTTTCTTTCCCATCCACAAATCACACTCTCTATTGACAGCCGTCAACCATGCCTCGACTTGGGCATAATTTAAAGAACTCTTTCAAAATATTTCGCTAGGTTATTTAAAGACAAGATAGATTATGTTAAATTAAAAAACACACGATATATATATATATATATATTAGAATATCATAAATGTATATAGCATAGAGTATCTATGGCTGTGTATAAATGTAATATGCCGATATGTACTTGACCGATTTTATTATGCAAGCCAATGTTTCTGCAATAACATTGATATTGACGAACTGTCATTGGTAATTTTTTCAGGATTTACTTGTATTTGTATAAATATCACACTCACTCACTTACTCACTCACTGTTGTAACCTAAAAAGGTTACTGAATGAGAAATAACTGAGGTTGAAAAATGAAACAGTAATCTTTATAACATCAACAAAATACAATACTCGCCAACTGCGTGAAGTAGATAACCACTGTTTGTGGTGAACAGTTAGACAGCACTGTAACTTCATTCTCTCACAATATTATGAGGATTTATGAGGATTAGGATATAGCCATTAATATTCATATGTAGGTATATAACACTCACCAAACTCCGAGTACGTCATGCAACCATTCAAATCCAAAAGCACCTCCACATATTCTTCTGTTAGTATAAACAAATTTCAGCTTCTGTTAGTATAAAAGGCGGGATTAAATCTATTCAAATTTCAGCTTATAATACCTGCTTTTATTTAATTATTCCCGTAAATTATGTGCTAGTCTAATATGTTATTACACACACACACACACACACACACACACACACACACACACACACACACACACACACACACACACAATATTATAGCTACTGATATTTATTTTTAAATTTCAACTATATAATCATTGCCATGTATCATAAGACAGATATAACCTCCAAAAATAAAAAAAAAATAAAAAAGATATTGTAAAGATTTTGAATGATGGAAAAATGCAGTTGGAAATTGCAAAACTTCAAACAAATCTCTAAACAATCAAAAAAGAAATTGAAAGCATTGGCAAAATAATGTAAGATAAGATTATTGTTTAACTGCTAATCAACCCTTAAGGATGATTTCCCGCCAAAGAGCAAGATATGAGCAAGAAAAATGTCTTTAAGATTGTTATAATTGATTAACTGATTGATTGATTGATTGATTGATTGATTGATTTTGTGTTTAGAGCTTATCAACTTTTTGCAGGTTATTTAAAGCCAGGAAATATTTTTAGCTTGTAACAATTTTGGGGGGTATAAAGATTTACTAATACAAGTCCTACTAACTGACCCATAGCTTTCTACGTGTACTTGTCGTTGCTCACGTGTTCAATATGTCCTGTAAGTATCGAATTTTCCAAGCCCTCTTTTCTGGTTATGTGGTCTAGAAATTTCAATTGCCTTTTTCTGATGTTAAGTATAAGTGTCATTTTCGTTACAATTTTCTCTAAAACATTTATCGTTGCTCTCGTGTCCTTTCCATGATATTCTCAGCATCCTTCTGTAGAACCACGTTTCTATTACCTCGAGTCTCTCCTCTACCTGTGTTGAGATTGTTCAGAATTCATTCTATATCGGAGTACTGATATTACATAACAGTTCAGTATTCTTTTTTTTGCTTTTTTTTTTCTAACGTTATTTCCGTGTAGGTGAATATAACGATCTCGACCCGACTGGAATTTAAACACAGGTCTCTAATTTCCAATTCCGAGCCGTTACAGTATTCCCAATCTAGAAGAATGTCACTAAGAAGATTTTATAAAATGAAAATGGTAATAATCAAGAAAAGTGAATTGAACAGCACAAATATAATTGAATAAAGTATTTTTTTCAATGGTAAACAGAGTAGAAAGAGACTGAGCATTAAGAACATTGGCAAAAGACATGAAAGACGATAAACTACTATTTTTACTACAACAAGTGGGTATAGAAGTTGGTTAGTTTGACCTAAAGAGTTGTGAGTTCAGTACCAGGCTACAGCAGTAGGGAACAACTAACTTAGAGAGTCAGGTTAGAGGGAGATTACTCATGACTGCCAAAAGAGGCTTCACGAAAGGAATGAGAATGATATACCCCAGTGATTGTAATACAGGGTTCGGTTCGAAATTCCAAGCACCTGAAATTGGCCGGAGCGTACAACGGCCGAAACGTCGTACAAATGGCAACAAAGATGAGGACAATAGTTCAAATAATGTTAATAGTATAAATACTACCTCATCTCAGAAATATAGAGAAATACTATTTTTAAGTAAACCTCACCAAAAGAAACGTCCATTTGGGTGAAGAATATTGGAAAATGATATGTTTAAGCGATAATGAAGATTTTCATTGAATAAGCCTGATGGTTGGTTTAAAAGATGAGTAATTTTTATGGAAATATTTTACCAACATGACTTCGATTATGAAATGGGAATGAGGAGTAAGGCTTTTGACTAGTATCTGCTTTGCGGTGTAATGGATATCGACTGAGATTGAGAAATCGTAACGTCGAATTTTAGTTGAATTCGTTACATTCACTTACTCGCAAATACCCTTAGGAAAGATATTAATCCTTTTTTTCTCCTTCCTGCTATAGGTTGAATAGCAGGATAGATTGGGTTTTCTAGCCTTTATTGGCAACCTACTACAGGAAAATCTTCTGTCTCGTCAGTCACGAATCGAAAGAGGTAAGATCACCCAAGCGTGTGTCACGTGATGGCACTGACTGATTGTAACGAGTAAAATTATAAACCTCTTCAAATTGATGATATTAAGATAAATACAGCGAATTATTTGAAGTTCTTGGGCATATCTTTTGTATGTATACGTTGTAAACGTTATATCCAATAAGCTTTAACCTGAAGAGTATATTCACAGAAGAAAATTCTCCTTGAGAATTCAGTCAGTCAGTTATGTGCCATACGTGATACACGCTTGGGCGATCATGTCTCGAAACAGACATGACTGACTGGGCAGAAGATTATCCCGCAGTAGGTTGCCATCGCTTTCTGCGGTAGACTGGTTGCCGACCAAGGCTATAGAACCCAATCTGTCCTGTTATTTAACCCATAACTGGAAGGAAGAAACGGATTAATACCTTTCCTAAGGGTATTTGCGCATAAGTGAATGCAATGAATTCAACTGGAATTCGAACTCGGCTTTCCAATTTCTCGTTCCGAGCCGATATCCACTGCCCCACAACGCACATCCGTCCTTGAGAATTACTTTTGCAGCACACACACACACACACACGCACACACACACACGCACACACACACACATACAAAAAAAAAATTCAAAGTCACCAAAATTAATGAAATTGTACCGGTCACTCTAAATATTCGTCTTCTTTTATGCGCCGTGCCCCTTCAGGACGTGGCCGATTAAGATTCTCTACAATTTCATGTCTTTTGTAGCGATTAGTAATTTTTTTTTTTTTGCGATCTCGTAATCCATGTTTTTTTTAACCATTCACACAAGCTCATGAGGTAGGTTACACGCTGCTTCATTCTTTCCCTCTTGCCTTCAGTATGTGTCAATGTCAAATTTTCCAAGCCTTCTTTCCTCATTATGTTTCTTAGAAGTTTCATCTGCCTCTTTCTGGTGCTCCCTATAAATGTCCTTTTTGTTTCCCGTTTCTCTAAAACTATGTCGTTGTTCACATGCTCAGTATATGGTATTCTATGCATTCTTCTGTAGTAGCAACATTTCTGTTGCCTCAAATCTATTCTCTACCTTTTATTTCGATCACAGGAGTAGATTGTTCTCGTTCCATGAGTCATGCTACTTCCGTATATCTTAGTTATCTCCATTGAAGTCAAGTTTTTGATCATCAATTACAAACATCAAGATTATAATATGAACCCTGGTATAACAATGGTTACTGAAACATTAATTTTATAAGTCCCTAAATTTTCTACACTGCTCTCCTCAAGGACACATGGTTCAGTGGATGAAAGCGTCGGTTGGATCCAGTGACTTGACCCAAAGGGTTGTAATTTCAGTATCTTTCGCTATCTCAACACTCACTTCGGATTTCAGTGTCGCCTTTTCCGTCCTGTGTTAAAAAAAAAAAAAAAAAGAAAAAAAAACTTGCTAGATATTTAATCATTTGCACTTGTTTAATTTTGGTATCTTAAATTTGTAATTTGCAAGTTTCATTTGATGAAAACGATATATTCTGTTTTCTTACAATTTATATTTAGTCCTTCCTTCTTGCTTTCCTTTGCTACCTTCTGTAAGAGTTCTTATAGTTTCCTTTCTCTGTTAGCCGCCAGTATTAAATCTTGCTAAGACTACTAATTCTCTCAGCATTGTTTCATGGTAAGGGTTGAATAAATCTGACGAGAAGACACATCCTTGTCATCCTTGTCTTACGCCCATTTCAATTTAATTATTAAAGCTTTAATAATTTTATTAAGACAAACGCTAAACCATTAAGTTACTAATATCTTTATACAAACATTTGATTTACACTATGTATATACAGATTATTGCATTCATCCTTGGTGCTAATGTTATTGTTATCGCAACGTTTCGGCCGGACCTTTTCAGCTTCAAATTGAGCTGGGTAACCAATACGGAATTCTGAATTGAGTCCTTTATTTAATCTACAAGGTCAAATTGTTCTTGCTTTAATGTCCATGTCTAGGGATATCGAAGAGTTCTTATTTATAGTAAGTCGACCGTAAGTCGAGAGACCTAAAAGCTCCTTTTTCTTTAGAGAGCGACTCCTATTCCTGGATTTCTTACCCCCAATTCTTCTCAGAACAGAAGCGTCGAGTACTGTTTTTCGGTATGACCCGTCTGGGAATCGAACCGTAGGCAAGTACTTTACCATTGCGCTATAGCCGGTTCATTTATAGTACTGGTCAGTTGTTGCTTGCATGTTTAAGTAAGATAATGGCTTAGTGGTATATAACTTGTTGATCCAGTGATTGTGAATTAAATCCCTGAATCAACCAATGTGTATTTTTAAATATTTAAAAATATGTGGTCTTTACTTAAAAATTCCAAATTTTGAGCTATCTACAAATTTGTCAACACCTCATAGAATCACCCTCCTCCATAAAAAAAAAATAAAAATAAAAAATAAAACTCTGGTATTTTATACTACAATTAAGTAATATTTCTTTTAACCCAGAAATCGGTCAATCTTCCTTAACTAAAATTTATATTTTATTTTTGAAAAACTTTTAATGAAGAGAATTCTGTTGTATTGGCAGATCTGTCAATACGACTGATTTAAAAACAATTCCAATAAACCTTAGGTATCATTTATTTTTATTTTTATTTTTTATTTTTTTATTTTTATTTTTTGTTTGGAGGCACCAGTATAGCGTCTATTTTAGTGCATTATTGTGTTTGGGTTACAATTTAACTTTTCTTTCAGTTATAAGTGCAGTTCAACGGATTATAACATTTTTTTTTAGAATTTTTCTTTATACAAGAGAAATTGCTGAGCCCAAGAAAAAGTTGTGTAGTTTAATTTTAAGCAGTCGAGAGAGAGAGAGAGAGAGAGAGAGAGCATTAAAATATATTGCTTTTCCTCATATTCGATTTTTTGTACATTTTTATCGCTTTCAAACAGCTTGTAGATTAGCACGTTTCAAGTATCTTCTTAACTCTAAAATGGTCATAACACAGTTTAAAGAATAATCTTAATGAATTGATTCAACAGCCAAATGAAGACGTTTTCTAATCAATTACTAAATAAAACAGGTAAACAATCTCTTTGTATAAAAAGGTTTATTTGAAACTGCGTATTCTATCGATTTTTGTGATTATTTTTCTGGATCAGATGACCATTTTATGGGATTATCGTAGACATTTTTTCGGCAGAGGTTACTGAGTCTTACACAGGTATAAAAGTATGACAAATATTTGTCGATAAAAAAAATCAACTAAACAAGAAAATCTATTACAACAGAGGTAATTTTGTGATTTTTTAATGATTTATTATTTACTTTTTATTTATTTATTTTTGTTTTGGTTTCTTTGCAGACCGTCGGTAAAAATCAACCCTAGCGCCGGAAGTTACCGTTTCACTGTTTCCATTTCAATGGGCCAACTTAAACAGATGTTTCCTAAAAGGAAAACGAAAACAGAAGGCATTATATATATATATATATTAAAAACTTTGTCTTCTTTCGTTTTGGCTCTGTTTCTGTTTTCCTCTCTTTGCTATGTGAGAAGAAAATGCGGGGGAAACGCAAATAAAGTGAGAGAAAAAAAAAAGATTTCTACCGCAAAAAAAATGAAAAAAAAAACAAGGAAAAATACGCTCAGTCTGAGATAGGAAAAAAGATTATTTAAAAGCAAGAGAAAAAAGACATGAAAAATAAAATAAAACCCAAAATAGCGCCCCGAAGAAAGAAATGAAATTGTGGCAGTAGAGTGTTTCTCCTCCCTGTGTTTTCCGTTCTTGCTGAGTTGAGCTCCACTTCCTACATCGAAGGGGAGGGGAACTCCGTGAGTCACACAGACACAGCAAGCCGACATACCACTGGTTATATGAGAGAACTCACAGGAGACAAAAAGAAAAGGCAACAATAAAAGCCAAAGAAAAAAAAAGTTAAGACAAACATTCAAAATAAAATAAAAATTTGTCCAATAAAAATAGGTCGGGTTGAAGTATTATTCCAATTCTCTTTCCTCTTTTTCCCCTTAATTCTATTATCGTTATTTTATCATTGAGTTTTTCCCTCTTTTTTTACCTCTTTTCTTGCTGTTGATGTCTCTTTAAAAGTTGAATTTTATGAGATAGAAATGTTATGTTTAACAAAAAGATTTCACCAAACGCTCTTTCTTTACTCATAGTCGCAGTGTAAATGTATAATTATTCGTACACATAAGATACGGACATATTGATTGTTTGATCTACAATTATCGTCTTTTACCGGCAAGATGAAGTGAGCTTGAACAGTTATGTGCTTTATTGTTAAAAATGGTTTTGTTTGCTGAACCATGGCACTTACGTTATTCGAGTTTATTTTTTACCCACCTTTGGAAATCATTGATTCCAATTCATAGACGTAGCGTCGTAGGATATGTAATAAATAAACATATTATCCTACGTCTATAGTACGACTCGCAGCTTCATGCACTATGTAATCATCAGGTGCATAATATGAACTGACCGTTCTGGGATTTGAATTCTGGTTCCCGCGATGTTAAGGTAGTTATATATTTTAATACTAGGATTATATTTCTTTTAATTTTATAATTTGATTTAGTTTAAACTAAAACTTGAAATTGAAATTAAAGTGTAAAAACTCAAAAGCTGAAATAATAGGAAGAATATGTTTAGTGTGTAGAGGGTATACGATTTGTTCATATATAATAAATCAAGAGGGATTACTTGTTGTTTTTAGTTGAGGGGAAATAAAAATAAATAATTGTAAAAGTCTATTAATCCGGGTTAACATATTAGTTAAGCAGATACTTATTTCTATGTTTGCATGTAATCATTATTTCACTTCTTTTCTTTTTTTATTCGTTTCTAATAAATTATGGTGTTTTACTTTTAAGATAACAAGTTTTTCTAAAAGGCAGAAGTGCATGAAACTCCGAGTCGTGCTATAAACTCATGACAGTATATTTATTAATAATCGCTGTATTTTCCATTGAGCACTGTTTTATTGACACCAGAAACATATATATATATATATATATATATATATATATATATATATATATATATATATATATATTCTGTATTTCTGTATTTGGGCAGCAATCCCTATTTTATACAAGTTTTTATTAAAAACAACGGACAAGTTATTGCTTCATTAAGTTTTTTTTTTTTTTATTTTTCTTGTATTCGTACAGGTGTTTTCTTTACCGGACACAAAGTGTGAATAAAAACTGTCTGCATATCCGAACACTTTCGGATACTCTTTTAGTCATTATAAACGACGACTTTTACTTTTTATTTTAACTGAATGTGTGGGTTTTTTACGTATGTATCTAAAGAAATGTTTTTTAGTTTCCAAACACAGTCAGTATATTACGTCAGTCAGTCAGTTATGTGCCATACGTGATACACGCTTGGGCGATCATGTCTCGAAACAGACATGACTGACTGGGCAGAAGATTATCCCGCAGTAGGTTGCCATTGCTTTCTGCGGTAGACTGGTTGCCAACCAAGGCTATAGAACCCAATCTGTCCTGCTATTTAACCCATAACTGGAAGGAAGAGACGGGTTAATACCTTTCCTAAGGGTATTTGCGCGTAAGTGAATACAATGGATTACAACTGGAATTCGAACTCGGCTCCCCGATTTCTCGTTCCGAGCCGATATCCACTGTACCACAACGCACATCCTGTATATTGTGTACGTGTTCATATTTACTATTATTGAATGTTGGTTTTTCGTTTTTTTATTATTAGTGTTTTCATTAAAGTAAGTTCGTAGTTCGGTTTTTAATAGAAAATTTTATAGAACCCAATTTGTTCTGCTATTCAACCCATAGCTAGAGGGAAAAAGATAGTGAGTATTTGTGCGAAAGTGAATGAAACGACTTCCGAGCTGATATCCATTGCATCACACACACACACACACACACACACACACACACACACACACACACACACATATATATATAAGTAAAAATTACAGTAAGAAAGACAATATGAATCACAAAGATAAGTTTCCCTTTTTTGTCTTTATATAAAAATACCACTTTTCTTTTATATACAGTCTTTATTTCTTTACTCTTCTCTTCCCTCCTTTCTCTGTCTCTGTTTCTGTCTTTTTAGTGTTGATCGATCCCGACTTGGAAGCTCGGCTGCAGTCGCTTTCTCACCGGCGTGATACGGCTTCCCTGTGTCTCTTCTACAAATACTTCTGCCCCGATGAACTTAGCTCACTGGTGTCCCCTCTGCATGAATTTACTCGAGCTACTAGACTAGCAACTAGGTCCCATCCTATTACAGTGAAACAACTATTTCAACTCTAAAAGCTTATTTTCTCGCAATTTCTGCCTGAATTCTGTTCCGTATACTTGCTTCCCTGACAACTACAATCTCCAATAATTTAAAAGTGAGGGCAATAGTCACCTCCTATCTCACCCTTTCTCTCAAGCTCTTTTCTCCCACCCCCATCACACCAGTATTCTCATCCTTCTATTACCCTCCTCCTGATACCCCCTATAACCTACCTCTCTTTCTCATCACTTTCCCTCTATGTAATCCCCTACGCAACAGTGGCAGTGAAACTGCCTTGCTTGGGTGAAATGGTTAAAGAAAAAAAATAAATAGACTCTCGTTTTTACAAAAGAACAATCACATACGCATTACATGTACGCAGAGAAACATGTTTCAAGTACATACGAGTAAATGTGTAACATAGTATCGGCATCTTTTGGTCCCATAACAACAAGTATCTTGAAATTAAAAATACGAAGAAACGCTGTAATGTTCTTATTCCGACAAACCCGACCAAATTTCAGGATTTTTAAAAATCCCGTTTTGGTCGGGCCGAGAACTTTTCAGCATCCCTTCATAGATGAACATTACATAGTTCATATAATTGCAGGCTTATTGACCGATACTCACACAGGTAGACATACGTTGTAGGTTGATGAAATCTATTGACAATAAATGATATTATCGTAAACATCTCAGAGCGCAAAATTCAATATTTTTCCTTTCTTTCACTATTCATTGTCCTTAAAGATAAATATAAACGAAAAAAAAATCTATTCTGAAATACTGTGCTAGATTTAAAAAAAATGTATTCTTCGCTATTTGTCGTCGTGTATGTGGATGCGTGGTAGAGAGGGTAAAAGGTCAAAAGCCCAGCAAACTGACTCAGGAGTCAAAATTCCAGCGTCTTATTCCAAAAGTCGACTAAGTCCCAGTGTCGTAAATAAGAGGTGGATAAGTGGAAAAGATAACAGATAAAAGATAAGACTTGAACAGGTTACGATTTTAGTGATCGGAAAAACATCCTCTTGTGAATCAGTTTCACAGATCAGTGGTTCGCAGGAA